>OX326998.1:47382373-48015060 GCA_946800695.1 Geum urbanum | reverse complement strand
CTCATACTTTTTTAGCTATTGGACAAGTCTTTCCCCTTACTCACATTAACTCTTTCAATCCTTCCTACCAAACCATAATCTTATGTGCTAGTTTCGAAAAATTCTCACCAAGTTTCCGGAACAAAGGTAAGGATATTCTATACTAGGAAAAGTGTTTAGGTATATATGGTGATGAAAGAAAAGCTTAACGTGGGCTCAATTGGTTTATCTAGGGGTGTCGCAACTTGTGCGTACAATTGGGATACATGGATATTTGGCGAAGTGGTGGAAAATCCTAAATGCCTTTAATCATTTCCAAAATCAAAGTATGTATCAACTTAAAAGCTTTGCAAATTGACATGAGTAAGTTCTAGCATTCTCTAATTCATTAAAATCTATGGCAAGCAATCAAATGAGGCATATATAAGCTAGTAGCTACGAAATGGATGCATATTCACTCAAATAAAGAATAGATAGCTCAAAAGCTCACATAGGGTTCATATGATTAAAAACTTATTCAAGCATGCGATTTTCTGTACCATGTTTTGCAATGTATATCTACTACATGTTAAAAACATATAGAATATCTCAATTAGCACAAGAATTCGATGCATGTGATTCATACGCCATATGTGTTTGTATCGATCAAATTTCATCATCGACTAGTTAAGGGCATCCTAAAGACTCTGAAAAACACTAATTTAGACACAATTAAATTGTAAACCCTTCCCCCACACTTAAACTCTACATTGCCCTCAATGTACTTAAAGAAAACATAGAATTTAAACATGGAGTATAGGATCTACGAAAATTTTAATCTAACACGCAAAAAGCCATTAAATTAAGTAAAAGGGGAGAAGAAATCAAATCTGTTGTCTCCCTATTGGGTTGCCTCCCAATGAGCGCTTGTTTTACGTCGTTAGCTTTGGACGTGATGCATCAGTTTGGTTTTGAAATGGCCGGTTCTTGGAGTTGCATCTCCTCCACGGTGTGCTCCGCAAATGCCTCAAAATAGGGCTTCAAGCGATGGCCATTTACTTTGAACTCACTACCTTTGTCGATAGATCGAATGAGAACTGCTCCATGAGGTAGTACTTGAGAAACTACGAATGGCCCCATCCATCGAGAGCGAAGCTTTCCCGGAAAGAGCTTAAGTCTTGAATTGAAAAGTAATACTTTCTGCCCTGGTTCAAAACTCTTCCCGCGAATCATCTGATCGTGGATCTTTTTCGTCTTCTCTTTGTAAATCCACGCATTGTCGAAAGCATCATTTCTGATTTCTTCAAGTTCACAAAGTTGAAGCTTCCGATGCAAGCCTGCGGCATCTCGATCGATGTTGAATTTCTTCACAGCCCACCATGCCTTGTGCTCTAGTTCAACCGGAAGATGGCACGCCTTCCCATAAATTAATCGGAAAGGTGACATACCAATGGGGGTCTTGTAGGCAGTCCTATAAGCCCACAATGCATCGTCTAAGCATTGACTCCAATCTTTCCGGTTGGGGCGGACGGTTCGCTCCAAAATCTTCTTTATCTCACGGTTGGAAACTTCAGCCATTCCATTGGTTTGAGGGTGGTATGGTGTGGAAACCTTGTGTTTGACGCCATACCTCCTCATTAGTGCTTCCACCGTGCGGTTGCAAAAGTGACTTCCTCCATCGCTGATTAGAACGCGTGGCATTCCAAATCTACTGAAAATGTTAGTTCGTAGGAAGTCTGCAACAACTCGCGAATCATTAGTACGGGTGGCCTTTGCCTCCACCCATTTAGAAACATAATCTACTGCGAGTAAGATGTAAGTAAAACCATTGGAGGGAGGAAATGGTCCCATAAAATCAATACCCCACACATCAAAAATTTCAACATTAAATATATAGTGTTGTGGCATTTGATCTTTAGGCCCTAAATTACCGAATCTTTGGCACTTATCACATGTAGAGCAATATGCATGAGCATCGCGAAATAAACTAGGCCAAAAGAAACCGCAATCTAAAATTTTAAGGGCTGTCCTCCTAGAACCAAAGTGTCCCCCACATGCTTCATTGTGACAAAAGTCTAGAATGGGCTTAAACTCACTATCCGGGATACATCTCCTAATTACTAAATCGGAGCATTGTTTCCACAAGTAAGGCTCATCCCAGATAAAGGTTCTAGCATTATGCTTAAGTTTGTCACGTTGAAATTTATGCATGGTAGACGGAAACTCACCGGTAACTAAGTAATTTACAATATCGGCATACCAAGGAGTTTCCGAAGTAGTTACCTCAATTCCGAAGAGTTTTTCATCCGGAAAAGTTTCTTCGATCTCGATAGGCTCATGGTCACCTATCAAACGTGATAGGTGGTCAGCGACGACGTTTTCTACTCCCTTCTTATCTTTGATTTCTATGTTGAATTCTTGGAGTAGAAGTATCCATCTGATAAGCCGTGGTTTTGCGTCCTTTTTGAGCATTAGATACTTCAAAGCTGCATGATCGGTAAACACAGTTACTTTAGTTTGAAGTAAATAAGATCGAAATTTATCTAATGCAAAAACCACAGCAAGAAACTCCTTCTCGGTAGTAGTATAATTTCTTTGCGCTTCATCAAGCGTCCGAGAGGCGTAATAGATTACGCAAGGCTTCTTGTCCTTCCGCTGACCCAAGACGGCTCCTACGGCATAATCCGAGGCGTCGCACATGAGTTCAAATGGCAGAGACCAATCAGGGCTGCATAAAATAGGAGCGCTCGTGAGAAGCTCCTTCAACTTGTTGAAGGCAGCGTTGCATTCTTCATCAAAGACGAACGGGATCTCCTTTTGCAGCAGTTTACACAAGGGGTGGGAAATGTGGGAAAAGTCCTTGATAAACCTACGATAAAATCCTGCGTGTCCAAGAAATGAACGAATCTCTCTAACCGAAGTTGGAGAGGGTAAGTGACGCACAAGATCTACTTTAGCTTTATCTACTTCTAACCCTTTTTCAGAAATTATATGTCCTAACACTATCCCTTGCGTAACCATGAAATGGCACTTCTCCCAATTAAGCACCAAGTTCGTTTCAACGCATCTTTGTAAAATTGTTTCTAAATTGTTTAAGCATGCATCAAAATCACTCCCAAATACACTAAAGTCGTCCATGAATACTTCAATAATTTTTTCAATGTACTCGGAGAAAATTGAGAGCATGCAACGTTGAAATGTACCTGGTGCGTTACACAGTCCAAATGGCATGCGGCGATAGGCAAACGTTCCGAAAGGGCACGTGAACGTTGTCTTTTCTTGATCCTCCTCCGCAATGCTAATTTGGTTGTAGCCGGAGTATCCGTCCAGAAAACAATAAAATGCATGGCCGGCTAATCTTTCCAGCATTTGGTCGATGAATGGTAAGGGAAAATGATCCTTGCGGGTTGCGGCGTTGAGCTTCCGGTAATCAATGCACACTCGGTGTCCAGTGATCGTCCGTTGTGGCACAAGTTCATTTTCCAGATTCTCGACGACGGTAATTCCCGATTTCTTAGGTACTACCTGCACTGGGGAAACCCAACGGCTATCAGATATAGGGTAAATAACTCCACAGTCCATGAGTTTAATTACCTCCTTTTTTACCACTTCCATCATCGGAGGGTGGAGCCGACGTTGCGCTTCCCGCGTAGGCTTGGTGCCTTCTTCAAGGAAAATCCTATGCACACAAGTTGCTGGATTGATTCCCTTGATGTCCGCAAGTGTCCAGCCTATTGCGGGTTTGTACCTCTTTAGTACACTCACGAGCTTCTCCTCCTGTTCCTCTTCTAGCGCGGACGAAATAATTGTGACGACCCGGACCAGAATCAGCAGTATGATCAGCTTGATTGATGAGTTTGTGTGTAGTCGCAGAGTTCTTCGACAATTATTCGAATCGCCGAACTCGTTAACGACTTAATTATTGACCGAGAATCGGAGCTGGGTCTCTTCTCGAGAGTCGTTCTATATGTGATTACGAGTTCGTGGGCAGTTCCGGATCGTTATTTTGATGACCGAGGAATTAACTATGAATATTTGAAGTTTCAACGGAAACGGATTTAAATGGCAGGTTTGTTCGCGACTAAATTACCGGACGAGAATTTGGTCTCGGCTTCTTCACGGAAGTTGTTCAGAATTTAATTTCGAGCTCGTGTGAACTTCCGGAGCATGATTTTGAGTTACGAAGAATTAGTTGCGAATTTTGCCGATTGTTGATTGTTTGGTTGATTTATTTATGTGTTTGGGTTGAAGGGTTGACTTTTTATCAGTTTGGTCAATGTGTTTGACTTTGGGTGATAATTTAAGAGTACATTGAGACGAGTTTGTGGCCGCAAGAATTATCGGAATCGGAGTTACGACGCGAGATTTATGAATATTCGAAGTTTGTCGCAACTAATTGGGGAAGTTTCCTTTTTGGGAAGGGCTATATATAGCAGGTTGCCGAAAAGGGAAAGTCAAGATGGTCATTAATATGGTTGACCGAGTTGACTGAGTCAACTCGGTGGTGAAGGTGGTGTGCGACGTACTCGGCGGTCCACGGCGGTGGTTGGCCGTCCGGCCACCTCCGGCCATGACTCCGGTCCCATTCTCTTCGACTCGGCCTCCCGAGTTCATCCTTGGCCACCATGCACGGCGTGGCCCATGGTGGAGAGAGAAAGCTTGAACCAAAGTTTGAAGATTTTGGGTTTAATGGTGGCTTGTGATTCAAGCCGAATTGAGCTGCAACTTTGAGTGGGCTTTGAAGCTCTCATCCCCTTGATGCTCCCCTGTAAGTTTCGTGTTTCAATTCGATGTGTACATGGAGAATTTTGGAGTTGAAGTTTTGGTACCAATTCGGGTTTCCATGAAATTGAGCTAGTTAGAGTTTGAATTGGACTTTGTTGCAGTTATGGAAGTTGCTCAGTGGGTGATTTTGCATGGAATAGGTGTTCCTCCGCCGGAAAATCTTCAAGTTGGCGGTGGCGCCACCGTTGACGGCGGTCAACGCGGCGGTCAACGGTCAACGGCGGTCAAACTTTGACTTTTTGGGATTTTCGACAAGTTGCATGTCATTTCACTCGAAATCGCGCCCCGATCGCAGTGGGGAGGTTTGTTTTTCGAGTTGAGCGTCCGAAATTACAGTGAGGTATTGTGGTATGATTTCCGGATTTCCGACAGTTTGTCGTGATCGGATTACGTGTTTCCGAGAACGATGGTTTCTCGAGATTTGTTTTGAATTGTCGAATTATGTTTGTGAGAATTGGATATTGTGATTATTCAGGTGTTCGTGATCGTTTGTTTGGCGATGGACTTTCCGCCGGATCACGGGTTAACGCGAATCGCGTTACGCCAGACTGTGAGTGGACAAGTTTCTATTTTCACTGTTGATTTGCGAGTTCGTGGATTTTATGATTTCCGTATTTAAATTATACGATGATTGAGATATATGTTATTTTCGGAGGTGTTGTTATGTGTTATTGGTGATTGGCATTTATTGCATCGATGCTACCAGAGTTGAGAGATTCCTCTGGCCCAGAGTTGAGAGATTCCTCTGAAGCAGGGTTGAGAGATTCCCCTGAGTGCCGCCGGGGTTGAGAGATTCCCCTGGCCTTTCACCGTCAGGTTTGAGCGATTCACCTGACGTCGGGCTTGAGAGATTCGCCCGACAACCTCCCTATATATATGTGTTTTGTTGTTGTGTTTTCCAAACTCGCACTGATTTATATTGAGTATGTTTACAAACTGGTGAAAGGCATATGTATATTTTCGTCCACTCACTCTAACGTTTTTATTTGCCTTTCCCCTGGGCTTTTCGGTTTCCGTGCCCAGTTTGCAGTTCGGACTCTGGAGTCGCACGTCGTGGTCGGAGGCATAGTACTCGAGCGGTCTTATTTCTTCCAGTAGGTTTATTGTTCTACCTACTGTGGTATACTTATATGGTTATGTATTAGAGGTCGCTCTGAGTTCTCTGATGAATATGTTATACGATTTTAAACCCGGATTTCAGTAAAGTACTATTATATGTATTGTTTACTTTACTGTTGAGATATTGAGAAATCCGGATGGGATTGGTGCCCACGGTTTGCTTTTTGTGGCATAGGATGAAGTGTATTTTCCGCGTGCAGGTTATGGTAATTCCACGCTAGTAACGAAACTCTGCCCAAATTTCGAAAGTTTTTGTTGGTTCGTGTTTTCGATAGGGTTTGATTCCGGTTTAGGCAACTAAACCGGGGTTGGGTCCTTTCAGCTTGGTATCAGAGCATTAGGTTATAGGTTCTGTAGACTTCTGTAGTCGTGTTTATTAAGGGTATTTGAGTTGATACAGCATGACTGGAGTGATGACCCGACTGGCCAGCGGTACTCATCAATACTTCGGGTGTTGTGTGTCCTCAAATATCTGCGGTTTCATGATTACGTTCCACTTGTTGTGAACGATGTTTTATTTCATTAGGATGCCTCCTGACGTGCTTTCCGTGTCGGTTCGGTTGTGGATTAATCGACGCGTGATTTGCTAGAGTACTGTGGATTCGGGATGAGTATTCAGAGTTCAGTGAATTGTGTGGCACGGTTTGCCTGGTTGTGTGTGTATGAGCGTCTATATGTTGCCTCAGAGCTGAGATTTATGGCAGTGATGTTTGCCTGAGTCAGATTGTGTATTGGTGGGCTGATGTTGTGCGAGTCCCAGTTGCGACTCCATGGCCTACATTCAGGGTGTTGTTTATACGGTAATGGTTTTATCAGGCTATCCAGCAATTGTTTGTGGAGTGTTTACCCGTCTGAGGCTGAGATGCATTGTCCACATGTTTGTTCCTGTTTGCACGTGTTATGTGGCTTCAGAGGAAGCAGTGCACAAGGTTCGAGATGAGTTTGAACCTGAGCATCAGAGAGAGTCTGATTGATGTGCCTCGAGATTGCCGTGAGGAGCTTAGTGTGTTGCACTCAGTGGCGAGGTTATTGTGAGGTAAAGATGTACGCGGTTTTTGATGCGATGGTTTGAGAAAAGTGGACTTAGTCGAGATTTTGATGAGGTTGAGTTCCGATACTTCGGGATCAGTGATTTCATCAGACTGTGGTCTTTTCGAATATGTTGAGGATCCTCTGCTGATCCATTTGGCGATGGCGGAGATCACAGAGTAGCGGACTTGCTCCTGTAGCATGAGTTTGGGCGATCATTGGTGATCCTCTCACGCAGCAGGTGTTGCGGTGATTTGTGTTCGAGGAGCACTTTTAGTTATTGTTTCGGTGGTCAGGAGGGTCACGTTGGGAGGGAGCGCCTCATCGAGCTGTTGTATCGGTTCGACAGATCAGAGTTACGAGGAGACCCTCATGTTGTTCCTGTAGTCTGGCCAATGTACCCTTTTGACGAGTTATTCAGCAAGTCGCATGTGACGTGGGCGACTAGTTGGGCATGTTGGGGTTCGTGCCAGGACCTTGTTTGAGGACAGACTTTTCTCCGAGGTTACTGTTTTTTTGATATCCATGGCTATTGTACTTGCATCTCCACTTCCGAGGTTTTGGAGAGTATTGCATCCATCCGGAGGTTGCGAGATCCTTGTTGGCGGTTATGGTTTAGCCGCGGATCTGTTATAGCCGGACATTGTGGATGTGATCGTGAATATGAACTTACTGATGATGCATTTTGGCGGTGTTTGATTACCTCGAGAAGGAGGTTGTGTTTTGATGACCAGATTTTCCCGAGATGATGTTTCGTGGTGATGGTCGAGCGGATGATGGGGACGAGTTATGTTATTTGCTTAGCACATGTTGTGGATACTATGTTGCTGTACCTGACATTGGTGACATTGAGGTGGTTCCCGAGTTCCCAGGTGTATTCCGGAGGAGTTACCAGGTGCTCCTCCAGTTTGGGAGATTGATTATACCATTGAGCTTGTACCAGGCGCTGGACTCATGTTACCGGTATTTTGTCGTTGGAGCCAGTGGAGCTGATGGAGCTATAGATTCGACTCCAGGAGTTGCTGGAGGAGGTTTCAGGAGATTTCGTGCAACCCCGCGTATTTGCGTGGTGTGTTTTTTTTCATTGTGTGTACGGATGTTGGTTCATTCGACGAGGTGGTGCATTGACTATCGAAGCCTGATTCGCTTCAGAGAAGAGTGAGTATCCTCCGCTTCGGATTGACGAGTGGTTTGATCAGCTTCCGAGAGCTTCAGTCTTTTCGAGGATCGATTTCGGATCCGGATATCATCAGTGGAAGTTTGATGAGTCAGATGTGACTATGTTAGCTTTCGGATCTCGGTGTATGCATCTGGAGTTTTTGGTCACGCTGTGTGGTTGACCAATGCCCCGTAGATCATGTGGACGTGATGGACCAGGTGTTCAGACGGTTTCTGGACGAGTTTGCGGTCATGTTCGTTGGCAACGTCCTGATGTACTCCAGGAGCGTGGGCCAGCACCTGATGCAATAGCGAGTGGTTTTACAGACTTTGCGAGACGATCAGATGTTTGCGAAGTTTAGCCAGTATGAATTTTGGCCGATTAGCGTGAAGAGGTTGGACTGTGTGATGTTAGCTGAGGGAGTTGGCGTGGATCCTGACCAGTTGAAGCCGTATTGATTTGGGGTTGACCTACCAGTGTACCAGAGATCAGGGGTCTCTTGGGTTTGGCAGGCTGTTACCGACGGCTTGTGCAGGATTTTCCCGGATTGCCACTCTACTTTCCGGATTGACGAAGAAGGCGCCAAGTTCATGTGGTTCGATGCACGCGAGGAGAGTTACTGACTCTTGTTGGATGGTTGACCGTTGCTTCGGTTTTGACCTTACCTGGCAATCGTGATGAGTTCGTGGTCGTGGGTTTTGGCGATGCATCAAGATTTAGAGTTGGATATATTTTGAGGTTGTGTAGCAGAGCGGTGGCTCATGATTTCAGGCAGTGGAAACTTTATGGGGATACGTATCCTATGTATGATTTGGGTGTAGCTGTCCTTGTATTTGCACCAGAGGGTTGGAGATACTATTGCTATGGCGTGCAGCGCGGTGTAGGATGTACACTGACTACTGAGTTTCATCCACTTGCATTCTCGGCCAGATTTGGGCTTGAGGCAGTGTAGATGGATGGGGTTGACTCACGACAAGGGCTGCACCTTTGAGCTTGTTTGAGAAAGGCTAGTGGCTGCATTCTGACCATCCGTTTGGGATGTTGTTGTTGATGCATTCAGTCGAGAGTTGGGAGCTTCAGTATTACATGTGTGTATGTGTGGTTTGAGTTTCCGTGTTAGCCAAGTTGTACGCTACGGAAGCTAAGTTCGAATGTGTTGATGTTGAAGCTCATTATTTTACGTGCGATATGCACTAGTGGTACGGAGTTGTGTCTGATACTTCGAGTTTACCACTCATGACGCAACATGAAGAGCAATGCAGCAGCATGTGTGTGTGCGGACGCCACATTGGTCGACTGGCGATGGCTTGGAGGCAGAGACTTGCTGAGAAGTGTTAGCCATTGGAGATTTCCGGTTAGTCGTGGCGATTGTTGCTGTGATTGTGTGTGTTGTATATACTTTAATTTGTGATACCAGTTGTCGGGCCATGGTGGATCATTGATAAATTCAGTACACCGATCTACGTAGTAGGCTGGTATAGCTGTGTATGACGGAGGTTGGCCATCTATGTGGTGTACCTGTGTCCCAGTTCGCTGATCGAGATTATCGGCTACAACTGAGTGTTGGTGAGCTTTGCAGCGAGCATTGGGGACCAGCTTACGAGTTTGTACTGGTTCTTATCCTCAGATTGGCGGGCGATCTTTGAGGACTATTCAGGCCTTGGAGGGCATATTGTGGACCTCGGTATTGCAGTTCCGGAGGACTTGGAACCAGTAGTTTCAACTGTTCGAGATTGCATGCAGTACCAGTTGTGGACCACTTTGATTTCGACGTTGTTTAATGTCGTTTTGAGGACGAGGTTGTACTCCATTGTGCTGGAGCGAGTTGGTTTGAGTTGAGTTGACGTTTGATTCTGATTTTGTGGAATGTGCTACCACAGAGTGTCAGATTAGCGGAAATGGGCTGATTATTGCCCGAGTACGATGTTTGAGTTATGTGGATGTGTATGGACTGAGTTGTGTTTGGCCACATTGTTTTGATCCATGTGTGATCATAGGCGAGTTTGTGTTGTGCCGTATAGTTCGGCATCGCCTATAGTGTTGGCTTTTATGTGGGTTGTGTTCCGTGTGGCAAAACTGTGTTTCAGATGTGTTTATGTTGTGTACCCTATCTGTTCCGTATGCAGAAACACTTGGCTATTGACTGGAACCAGTTTAGATTTGTGATTTGTGTGTACAGAGATTTCAGCACGGAGTTATCTCCTATTGTGGACTTTGTGATCAGAGTTGTTCAGTTAAGATTGCCGTTGGTGAGTTGAGCAGTATGCTGAGGTAATGCTCCTACTTTGTAGTCGGCAGACTTTGAAATTTCGAGGTCGAAATTTTTCTAAGGGGGGTGGATTTGTGACGACCCGGACCAGAATCAGCAGTATGATCAGCTTGATTGATGAGTTTGTGTGTAGTCGCAGAGTTCTTCGACAATTATTCGAATCGCCGAACTCGTTAACGACTTAATTATTGACCGAGAATCGGAGCTGGGTCTCTTCTCGAGAGTCGTTCTATATGTGATTACGAGTTCGTGGGCAGTTCCGGATCGTTATTTTGATGACCGAGGAATTAACTATGAATATTTGAAGTTTCAACGGAAACGGATTTAAATGGCAGGTTTGTTCGCGACTAAATTACCGGACGAGAATTTGGTCTCGGCTTCTTCACGGAAGTTGTTCAGAATTTAATTTCGAGCTCGTGTGAACTTCCGGAGCATGATTTTGAGTTACGAAGAATTAGTTGCGAATTTTGCCGATTGTTGATTGTTTGGTTGATTTATTTATGTGTTTGGGTTGAAGGGTTGACTTTTTATCAGTTTGGTCAATGTGTTTGACTTTGGGTGATAATTTAAGAGTACATTGAGACGAGTTTGTGGCCGCAAGAATTATCGGAATCGGAGTTACGACGCGAGATTTATGAATATTCGAAGTTTGTCGCAACTAATTGGGGAAGTTTCCTTTTTGGGAAGGGCTATATATAGCAGGTTGCCGAAAAGGGAAAGTCAAGATGGTCATTAATATGGTTGACCGAGTTGACTGAGTCAACTCGGTGGTGAAGGTGGTGTGCGACGTACTCGGCGGTCCACGGCGGTGGTTGGCCGTCCGGCCACCTCCGGCCATGACTCCGGTCCCATTCTCTTCGACTCGGCCTCCCGAGTTCATCCTTGGCCACCATGCACGGCGTGGCCCATGGTGGAGAGAGAAAGCTTGAACCAAAGTTTGAAGATTTTGGGTTTAATGGTGGCTTGTGATTCAAGCCGAATTGAGCTGCAACTTTGAGTGGGCTTTGAAGCTCTCATCCCCTTGATGCTCCCCTGTAAGTTTCGTGTTTCAATTCGATGTGTACATGGAGAATTTTGGAGTTGAAGTTTTGGTACCAATTCGGGTTTCCATGAAATTGAGCTAGTTAGAGTTTGAATTGGACTTTGTTGCAGTTATGGAAGTTGCTCAGTGGGTGATTTTGCATGGAATAGGTGTTCCTCCGCCGGAAAATCTTCAAGTTGGCGGCGGCGCCACCGTTGACGGCGGTCAACGCGGCGGTCAACGGTCAACGGCGGTCAAACTTTGACTTTTTGGGATTTTCGACAAGTTGCATGTCATTTCACTCGAAATCGCGCCCCGATCGCAGTGGGGAGGTTTGTTTTTCGAGTTGAGCGTCCGAAATTACAGTGAGGTATTGTGGTATGATTTCCGGATTTCCGACAGTTTGTCGTGATCGGATTACGTGTTTCCGAGAACGATGGTTTCTCGAGATTTGTTTTGAATTGTCGAATTATGTTTGTGAGAATTGGATATTGTGATTATTCAGGTGTTCGTGATCGTTTGTTTGGCGATGGACTTTCCGCCGGATCACGGGTTAACGCGAATCGCGTTACGCCAGACTGTGAGTGGACAAGTTTCTATTTTCACTGTTGATTTGCGAGTTCGTGGATTTTATGATTTCCGTATTTAAATTATACGATGATTGAGATATATGTTATTTTCGGAGGTGTTGTTATGTGTTATTGGTGATTGGCATTTATTGCATCGATGCTACCAGAGTTGAGAGATTCCTCTGGCCCAGAGTTGAGAGATTCCTCTGAAGCAGGGTTGAGAGATTCCCCTGAGTGCCGCCGGGGTTGAGAGATTCCCCTGGCCTTTCACCGTCAGGTTTGAGCGATTCACCTGACGTCGGGCTTGAGAGATTCGCCCGACAACCTCCCTATATATATGTGTTTTGTTGTTGTGTTTTCCGAACTCGCACTGATTTATATTGAGTATGTTTACAAACTGGTGAAAGGCATATGTATATTTTCGTCCACTCACTCTAACGTTTTTATTTGCCTTTCCCCTGGGCTTTTCGGTTTCCGTGCCCAGTTTGCAGTTCGGACTCTGGAGTCGCACGTCGTGGTCGGAGGCATAGTACTCGAGCGGTCTTATTTCTTCCAGTAGGTTTATTGTTCTACCTACTGTGGTATACTTATATGGTTATGTATTAGAGGTCGCTCTGAGTTCTCTGATGAATATGTTATACGATTTTAAACCCGGATTTCAGTAAAGTACTATTATATGTATTGTTTACTTTACTGTTGAGATATTGAGAAATCCGGATGGGATTGGTGCCCACGGTTTGCTTTTTGTGGCATAGGATGAAGTGTATTTTCCGCGTGCAGGTTATGGTAATTCCACGCTAGTAACGAAACTCTGCCCAAATTTCGAAAGTTTTTGTTGGTTCGTGTTTTCGATAGGGTTTGATTCCGGTTTAGGCAACTAAACCGGGGTTGGGTCCTTTCAATAATGACCGGTAAAGTTTCATTCTCGCCCAAGTACGCATACTTAAGATGGTCCGGTAGTAGCTTGAGTTCTAAAACGGGAGCTTCTACAATGGAAGGAACCATTTTATTAGTACCAAAAGTAATTGGTATAGGAGGAGAAAAGCTTACTTTCCGTGGTGCGGCATTTAGGGCCATGGCCATGTCTTGGATTCGAGGTTCAAGCTCTAGTAAGGCCTCGAGAAGGCCGTCATGTCCAAGTTGAATGGCCATGTCGAGTTCATCCTCGTTGATGGTGTCGAGGTAACCTTGTGCTAAGGTATCCACAGGATCGTATGTCGAAATGGCAGCTACGCTCGACATTGGAAACTTCATCCCGTCCAGGATGTTGAACTCGATTCTTTCTCCATCAATCTCCATGGAGAAAGTGCCTTGGAAAACATCAATCTTCGTCCTCGCAGTCCGCATGAAAGGTCGTCCAAGCAGCAATGGCGTGGTGTTCAGTGGACTCTCTTCCATGTCAACTATGTAGAAATCGGCTGGGAATATCAAGTTGTTGACTTGCACGAGAACGTCTTCTACGTATCCCCTCGGATACTTGTGGGTGCGATCGGCTAACTGGATGACAACACCATCTTGCTTGAGATCTCCAAGCTCCATCGATTCGAAAAGATAGTAAGGCATGACGTTGATGGAAGCTCCTAGATCAAGCATTACGTCTTCGAAGTGGGTGTCACCGATTACGCAAGGAACTGCAAAGCTCCCTGGGTCCTTCAGTTTTGGGGGTAGCCGACGCTGCAAAACCGCCGAAACGGTTGCGTTCACCTTCACAACCTCCTTCTCTCGAGTTTGCCTCCTCTGAGTGCATAATTCTTTCAGAAACTTCGCGTATATCGGCACTTGTTTTATGCACTCGATCAAGGGCAAATTCACTTGCACCTTTCGGAAGATGTCCAGGATATCTTCATATTGGGCATCCTTCTTCTTTGATTTTGATAATCTGCTTGGGAAAGGTGCAACAGCAAACGGAGAATGAGTAATCACCGTATTTGAAGGAATATGGTTTTTACCTTTGATTGGGGTAGGTTGTGGAGGTGATTGTGCCTTGGTGACATTAGGCGTCACCTTCTTTTTCTCGGCTTCTTGAATTGCCAGATCGATCTCATCTTCTTCTTCGTTGGTGATGTCCTCAATGGTGACTTCATCAAGATGAGATCGCTTGGTCTTTGGTTCCTCAAGTATCTTCCCACTCCTTGTGACTATAGCATTCACGTTTCGTTGATTAGGAGTGGTTTGAGGTGGAAGCCGACCTGTTTCATTGATTTTACCCATGAAATCAACAAGTTGGCCAAGCTGCTTCTTCACTTCGGTGATGTCGCGGCCATGTGAGTCAAGTGTCTCCTTTGTCTTCGATTGTCCGTCGAGGAGAACTTGAGTTGAGGCCGAAAGTTGCGACAACATCTTGTCGTAATCCGGATTGGTGAAGGGTTGTGATGACGAACCATGCTGCATCGGTGGTCGTGGTTGAAATGGAGGGCGTTGGTAGCTTTGTTGAGGTTGAGATGCTGGAGGGTTTAAAGTTCCCTCGTTGCTGCTCCATCTAAAACCTGGATGATCACGGTTGACATAGTTGTTGTAGTTGTTATACCTTTGTCCTCCCTGATATCCGCCGATGGCGTTAGCGTGCTCCGGCTCGCTTGCCTGCTCCTGCGCTTGAGGGCATTGGTCATTGTGGTGACCGTGTGTTTGACATATGCCGCAAACAGGCCGTTGAGTTGCCTTTGCTCTTGTCGTCTCAAGTTCTAAAACCTTCTCTAGCATATGAGCTAGTTTGTCGTATTTTTCGTCTGCGTCGGTTGTAGAACTCGCTTCACCGACTGCTCGTCTGTTGGACATTCCATATTGTGCATCATTATTCGCCCGATTCTCTAGAAGAGCTCTAGCTTCGGTTTCTGTTAAGTCCATGAATGCACCGGTGGCTGCTGCATCCAGCAATTCCCTATCAATCGGCTTGAGACCATCGTAAAAGTAATTCATGAGATTGGTCTCGGAAAATCCATGCGATGGGCAAGTGGCACACAACCTTGAATCGGTCGTAATATTGGCCGAAGGTCTCGTCCAATTTCTGTGTGATGCCAGTGATTTGCTTTCTCAAGATGGTGATCTTTGAGGCCGGGAAGTACTTCGCTAGGAACATATCCGCAAGTTGCTTCCATGAGGTAATATGGTTCGGCGGTAGTTCCATTAGCCAAGACTCGGCCCTGTCGACTAGGGTGAATGGAAATGCCTTCAGCTTGAAGAGCTCCGTATCAGCATCAGATGGCTTCATGCTGTTGCAAACAAATTGGAATTGTTTGAGATGCTTGTTCGGATCTTCATTGGAAAGTCCGTGGAAAATGGGTAGTCGGTGGAGGAAGCCACTCTTTAGCTCGATATCCTTCATGTTTTCCTCCGGTTGTGGAAAAGCAATGCTCGAAGGCCCGCTGCTCCATTCGGTTGAGCAGGTGCGCTGGCGAAGAGATTGTCCTGCATTGGCCATGTTGACTTGTTGTGCTTCTACTTCTGAATTGTGGTCGGTTGATGAAGCTAAAGTATGGTCGGTTGATGAATGTGAAGACTCGGAAACTTCTTCGATGATGGGAAAATCCAGGATGTCAGTTTGAGCTTTAAGTCTCGCTATTCTCTCTACGATCTCCTCAAAGTTTGTTCTAGATGGTCCAGGATTCTGATCGGACATTCATTAGCCTGACATCCACCAAAGACCAAGTGTTAGTATCAACAATTAATATGAGATATATAGAGGAATACTAACCAAAATTGTAAAGCATATTTAGAAAACAAAGGGATAACAAATAAAATAGTAAAACTATCAAAACATACTATAAATACACACAAATACTTAAAAACTACTAATACACAAAATTTATAATAGTTAAGACACTATATGTATTTTACTAAGTAATGCAATTGATTTAATTGATTTTAGGGGCTATGCACAAGAATGTAATAAACTTAAAACACACGTTTTCTGCAAATTAACACTATATAATGCTAAACCTAAAAAAAAAATTTAGTTAGAACATGTATAAACAAGGTTCATTTACAAGCAAACCATAATTCACATTGAATTTATGCACCACACATTTTCTTGCAATAAAATGCATTAAACAACAATCCTACGTGAAAGATGGAGTGAATGCATAAGAGAAAACGTTAGAACCTGCAGAAAACAAACGAGTTACGTGTTTAAACTATGAATGAAAAGAATGACCTCTTCTTCGATCTTATGCCCCTACCTTCACTTAGGTTAGGGTACTCGGTAGTGAAATCCGAGTATCATAAAGCCTAAAAAGAGGTTGTGCAAGATAAGTAGTGGTTGTTAGTCCTTTACAGTTTTTAATGCACATATAAACACAAAAATTTGACTAAGTTTTATTTATTTCCTTTGGACCCGATGGTACGTGGTGCAGAGGCTCTCGACTGTGCAATGGGTCTCGTTCATCCGAAGATGAAGTCTGATTCCGGGAGGTCTAAGCATGCATAATCCGATATACCATCTATTTAAAGGATTATGTCGTATTTATCAAGTTCGTATTTATCCGTATTCGTATGCACTTATGATTTACAGAGAGTACGCGAAATGATCATTCGGTAAATTTCTTGGACGTGCGGCCCGCGCGAAAATATATACCGACTACAATTCAGCTTAGTTACGTTTAGAAATGGTTAGTAGGAATAGAGATAACGCGAGAGGTAAGGACTAATATTTAGAACAACCCGAGGCTTACTCGTAAGAGTATATACTCCAATGTTGTTCCTAGAGACACCCCGAGGCTAACCAGTTACGGTATATACTCCAATGGTGTTCTATTGCTTAGATCCGAAACCCGGCACCAATCATAAACCCATTCACCATATCCAACAATCAGCCAAATTTGTGAGATAGTATATAATCTCAAGTTCTTAGTAAACTCCGCCCACAACCTCGTGCCCATAACTTCACTTAGGTTATGGCCTGTGGTGATAAAATCCACACATCACGAGGGGTTTAAGGAGATAAACCAGAAAAAGAGGCACCACCTATTCCAAAGAACGAAACCTTATAACCAATGCTCGTGCTTAATGTAAATCAATTTAAGTACGTCTACGTTTTGATTGCGCCTATGATTTAAAAGGAATACACGACTTAGTTATTGAATAAATCTCTTGTCCGTGCGGCCCGCGCGAAAATGTATACCACTATAGTTAATCCTCGTAATCGTTGGAAATGACCAGTTGGGATAGATGTAACGCGAGAGGTGAGAACTAATTTCTGGGAACAACCCGAGGCTAACTCGTGAGAGTATATACTCCAATGTTGTTCTTAGAAACACCCCGAGGCTTACTCGTAAGAGTATGTACTCCATTGGTGTTCTGTTTTCTTAGTTCAAAACCCGTCACCAATCATAACCCTTCTAGACATCATAACCAACTCTTACTCGAATTTACAAGATAGTATACAATCTCAAGTGTTTGTAAACTCCGCCCACAACCTCGTGCCCATAACTTCACTTAGGTTATGGCGTGTGGTGATGAAATCCACACATCACGAAGGGTTAAGGAGATAGACAAACAAAAGAGGCACCACCTATTCCATAGAGATTTATTTAATAACTAAGTACTAGTACTCAAATTAAATCAAAGACTATCCTTTAACATGGAAATAAATTATGCAAGTGTAAAATAAACTAAGTATGAATAAATTCGGCTAAGTAAAAGTAGGCATTGTAAACATGTATGAAAATTTCTCTAAGTATAAAAAATGAACAAGTATGTACTTCGAAAATTTAGACATGCTTTTAATCACAAATGTACAACGAAACATACAAAAACATTCTAATTCCCCGGCAACGGCGCCAAAAATTGATACACGCAAAACATGCTTTTACGATAACACAAAGTAGACCTTAAAAACACCGATTACGCGCATTGCAATTTAAACCCTTCTTTTGTCATTTATAATATCGGCGAGTAGGGATCGTTCTTTATCCGGGGAATTAAGGGCGCATGCATGGTTTCGTTAATAAGCGGAAATGTAAATGTTTGGGGGGATTGGAAATTGGTTGTTTTAATCTACGAAATTAAAGTACACAACATGCAAACACAACTAAACTCTTAGGCATCTAACATGTTTTACTCATAGACAAGTTTCAACAATCAAGAAACTTAAAGTCTAATTATGCTTGCTAAAAATAAGAAGTTACACTACTAATTACATGTGATCATCTCATCTTATTAACCTACCCTTTTCATGTATCAAACCTTTTTGTAAGTTACGAAATTCATAACTTCTAACTAAATACACATGCTTAATAATTGAGTAGGAATGCAACTTAGCGTATAAACATCCTAAACAACTTACGATCATCGAAACATGCGAAAGAGAGGGACTTAGCGTATTTTCTAACACATGCATTCGAAGCTTTAAGATTGTATCAAACATGCATAAAAGGCTAGAAATCATAAACACATGCATATTACAAATCGGTTTAAACACATAAAACACAAATCTAAACTTGTTCTTCATTTGATACACAAATCTAAACTTTCTAAACTTGTTATTCCAATACATCAAAAGATTCACATACAAAGCTAAAGAAATGAAAGTGAAGATCATGGTTACACTTTTTATCTTGAGTGCTTGATGAACTACGGTGGAGATGGACTTCCTTCACAAGGGACTTAGCGTATTGTGAGGGATGGAGGATGGTTTGCTTCGGCTTGGAAGGATGGAGGAACCCTAGCTTGCTTCGGCCTTGAATGGAGGAAGATGATGCTTCGGCTTGGTGTGTGAACTCTTAAGTGTTTAATGGTGGAGGAGTATTTGTGTAGAGCTTTGCTTAGTAAAATGAGTGATCCTTTTCTTCAAGGCCGGCCTCCCTCTTATATAGGCAAGGATGTGTGCCTTCTCTCTTCCACCTTGCCTCCTCCATTTAATGCATGCAATGATCATTAAGGCAAGTCACACACTTAGTCACACACTTAGTCACCATTGCCGAACCCTAAGCATGAATCACCTAGCTTGTCACCATGGTAAGTCATCTTTTCATTCAATGCAAAGCAAGAGTCACCTAGTGTAGTCACCATTTGGGAACCCTAAGCATGAATCACCATGTGTAGTCACCATTTGTGATTATTAGCTTGATAATGTTGACTTGCCCTTTCAAAACAAGACTTTTCCTCTTCACCAAAAGCCATCCTTGCCGAATTAATGCATTGTGGGCTTGATAATGGGCCGAAACAAGAGTTGAGAATTCGGCCCACAATTTGCTTTGTGGCCCGGCCCATTTTCGGAGGTCCAAAATCGCAAAAATCGCAAAATCGCCGAAATTCCTCCGAATTGCGTCGATATTAATCTCCACCGTAATGAACTTCAAAATAACAATTTAAATAAGGAAAACATAAAACTAAGATAATAACATAGCTAAACGTAAAGGGAAATGCGTTAAGAAACGAGCATAAAATGCGTATATCACGCGCGGGCCGCACGACGAAGAGATTTACTCAATAACTAAATCATGTATTCCTTTTAAATCTTAGGTGCACTCAATTCATAGACGCACTTAAATTGATTTACATTGAGTACGAGTATTGGTTATTAAGTTTCGTTCTTTGGAATAGGGAGGTGCCTCTTTTTCTGGTTTATCTCCTTAACCCCTCATGAAGTGTGGATTTCATCACCAAACGCCATAACCTAAGTGAAGTTATGGGCATGAGGTTGTGGGCGGAGTTTACTAAGGACTTGAGATTGTATACTATCTCAAAAATTTGGCTGATTGTTGGATATGGTGAGCGGGTTTATGATTGGTGCCGGGTTTCGGATCTAAGCAATAGAACACCATTGGAGTATATACCATAACTGGTTAGCCTCGGGGTGTCTCTAAGAACAACAATGGAGTATATACTCTTACGAGTTAGCCTCAGGTTGTTCTAAATATTTGAAAGGACCCAACCCCGATTTAGCTTCCTAAATCGGAATCAAACCCCTTCGAAAACACGAACCATCAAAAACTTTTCGAAATTTGGGCAGAGTTTCGTTACTAGCGTGGAATTACCATTACCTGCACGCATAAAATACACTCCATCCTATGCCACAAAAAGCAAACCGTGGGCACCAACCCCATCCGGATTTCTCAACATATCGACAATAACGTAAAGTAGTAAATATATATACACTTTACTAAAATCCAGTATAAAATCGTATAACATATTCAATAGGAAGCTCAGAGCGACATCTAATACATAATCGTATACTCATACCACAGTAGGTAGAACAATAAACCTACTGGATGAAACAAAGTAGCTCGAGCACTATGCCTCCGACCACGACGTGCGACACCAGAGCCTGAACTGCAAACTGGGCACGGAAACCGAAAAACCCAGGGGAAAGACAATAAACACGTTAGAGTGAGTGGACGAAAATAAATGTCTTTCACCAGTTAATATATATGTTATAAAAACATATGCGAGTCTAGATAAATAAAACAACATATGTACACGAGGTAAAACTCATACTCCTCCAGTGTACCGAGCATGCAAATAAAATCCCACGGGGTCACTCATGGACTCCACCGTGCTAGTACAGTCTGAACCACGGAGTCTCTCTGACTTCCACGTGATTCTAAGCCAGAAATGGCCTCGGTTCCGGGGAATACGCCCCTCACCGGTCTGGTTGGGGAATCGCCCCTCCAGGCGGCCCTCCGTCGGGGATCAGCCGACGAGGCAAGGTGTATCGATACAACAACGTAACTGAGACTGTACTCTGTGTAAACCAAATCATAAACAGTTCGATGCAAATGCATGAAATAACGTATAAGTGTATGTATATTCGTATACGTATATCCGTATAAGTGTAATCGTATAATCGTAAACACATGCTCATATTTAATATAATCTCGTATGAAATCTCATGCCCGTAAATCATCATCATGCTGCATGCTCAAGTTCATAAAATCATATAAAAGACTCGCAAACAATCCGTGAAAAGAAATGTCCACTCACAGACTGGCGTAACGCGTATCGCGTTAACCCGTGATCCGGCGGAATGTCCCTCGCCAAACAAACGATCACGAACCCCTGAATATTCACAATGTCCAATATTCAAAGTCATAATCCGACAATACAAATCAAACCACGAGAAACCACCGTTCCCGGAAACACATAACTCAAAGTCGACGAATCGTCGAAAATCCGTATATGTACACCACAATACCTCGCTTTACGTTCGGACGCTCAACTCGAAAAACGAACCTCCCCACAGCGATCGGAGCGCGATTTCGAGTCAAATGACATGCAACTTGTCGAAAGTCCGAAAAAGTCAAACTTTGACCGTTGACCGCCGTTGACCGCCGAGCACGTCGGCCTCCTTCTCTCACCACCGAGTTGACCGAGTCAACTCGGTCAACCACCGAATAGGAAATGTTTGACTTGACCCAAAATGGAAACCTGCTATTTATAGCCTTTCCCGATTAGGAAACTTCATGTTTATCCAATTCGACGAACTTCAAACGCGCGTAACTTTCTCGTCGTAATTCCGATTCCGATAATTCTCGCGGCCACAAACTCGTCTCGACATATTCTTCAATAATCACTCAAAGTCAAACACATCGGCCAACCGACTAAAAAGTCAACCCTTCAAAGCAACACACATTAAATCGACTAAATAATCAACAAACGGCAAAATTCGCAACTAATTCCTCGTAACTCCAAATCATGCTCCGGAAGTTCCCACGAACTCGAAATTAAATTCTGAACAACTTCCGTGAAGAGGCCGAAACCAAATTCTCGTCCGGTAATTTAGTCGTTAAGTAGCCCACCATTAAATCTGAACTTCAAATATTCATAATTAATTCCTCGGTCGTCCAAATAACGATCCGGAACCGCCCACGAACTCGTAATCACACGTACAACAACTCTCGAGAAGAGACCCAGCTCCAACTCTCGGCCAATAATTTAGTCGTTAACAATCCTTGGCGGTTCAAACCTTGTCGTCAATCTGCGACTACGCAGTAACTCATATATACAACTGATCATACTGCTAATTCTGGTCCGGGTCGTCACAAATCCACCCCCCTTAGAAAAATTTCGACCTCGAAATTTCTAAGTCTGCGTACTACAAGGTAAGAGCACTGCCTCTGCATACTGCTCAACTCACCAACGGCAATCTCAACTGAACAACTCTGATCATAAACTCCACAATAGGAGATAATTCTGTGCTGGAATCCCTGTACCCTCAAATCACAAATCTGAACTGGCTCACAATAATCGCCAAGTGTTCCTACATAGGGAACAGACAGGGTACACAACACGCAACAACCTGAAACATAGTTCCGCCACGCGGAACACAACACACAAAGCCAACACTATAGGCGATGCCGAACCATACGGCATAACACAAACTCGCCTATGGCCATATATGGATCAAAACATCAAGGCAAATCACAACTCAATCTGCACACATCAACATAACTCAAACATCGGACTCGGGCAATTATCAACCCATTTCCGCAAATCTGACAATCTGTGGTAACACACTCCACAAAATCGGAAACAAATATCAACTCAAATTCAAACCAAACTCACTCCAACACAATGAAGTACAACATCGTTCCTCAAAACGACGTCAAACAATAGCAAAATCACAGTCGACAACAACCTGGTATTGCAAGCAACCTCGAACAGCTGAAACTGCTGGTCCCGAATCCTCCGGAACTGCAATACCGTGGTCCACAACATGCCCTCCAAGGTCTGAATAGTCCTCAAAGATCGCTCACCAATCTGAGGATAAGAACCGGTGCTAACTCGTAATCTGGTCCCCAATGCTCGCTGCAAAACTCGCCAACACACAGTCGTAATTGATTATCTCGGACAGCGAATCGGGACATAGGCACACCACATGTATGACCAACCTCTGTCAAACACAGCTATGTTAGTCTGCCACTGAAATCCTTTCCCGAAAGTTCAAGGAAAAGTACCAAGTCCGTCAAATGGTCCACAATGGCTTGACAACCGGTATCACAAATCAAAACGCACACAAACACACACAAGATCACAGCGACAAACGCCACGTCCAACCGGAAATCTCGAATGGCTAATACATCTCGGCAAGTCTCTGCCTCCTCGCCATCGCCAGTCGACGAATGTGGCATCAGCACACACAAGCTGCGCTCACACAAGCTGTTATATCGTTCTTCATATTGTGTCACGAGTAGTAACTCGAAATATCAGACACATCTCTGTACCATTAGCGTCAAATGTGCGCAAAACCACGAGCCTCAACACCATCATACTCAAACTCAGCTCTCGTAGTCCATAACTCAGCTAACACAAAAACTCGAGCCACACATACACACATGCAATACTGAAATCCGGATTCTCGACTGAATGCATCAGCAACAACATCATCCCAAACGGATGGTCAAAGTACAACCACCAGCCATTCTCGAACAAGCTCAATGTACAACCATGGTCGGTAATCGACTCCCTCCATCTACACTGCCTCAAGCCCAAATCTGGCCGAAAATGCAAGTGGAGGAAACTCAAATGATCAGTGTACGTCCTACACTGCGCTGCACGCCATAGCTATAGTGTCTCAAACTCTCTGATGCTAACACAAGAACAGCTACACTCAATATCATACACTGGATACGTAGCTACACAAAATTCCTCTGCCTGGAATCATGAGCCACCGCTCTGCTACACAGCATCACATATAACCAAATCCAATCCTCGATGCATCGCCATAACCATGAACTCGTCACGATCGTCAGGTAAGGTCAAAATCGCAGTAACGGTCACCAACCTGCAGGAGTAAGCAACTCTCCTCGCGTGCATCGAACCACATGAACTTGACACCTTCTTCGTCAATCCGGAAAGTAGAGTAGCAATCCGGGAAAATCCTACACAAAGCCGTCGGTACAAGCCTGCCAAACCCAAGAGACCCCTGATCTCTGGTGCAATGGTAGGGCAAACTCCGAATCATCACGGCTTCGAACCGGTCAGGATCCACGCCGACTCCCTCGGCTAGTATCACGTAGCCCAACATCTTCACGCTAATAGACCAAAACTCACACTGGCTGAACTTACAACAGCTAATCATCTCGTGAAGTCCACAAAACCGCTCGCAACTACTCCAGGTACTGGTCCACACTCTCGGAGTACATCAGGACATTGCCAACGAACATGACCGCTACTCGTCCAGAAACCGTCTGAACACATGGTCCATCACGTCTACACGATCTACGGGGCATTGGTCAACCAAATAGCGTGACCAAAAACTCCTGATGCCCGCACTGAGATCCGTAAGCCAACAAAGCCACATCTGACTCACCGAACCACAACTAATGGTATCCGGTCCCGAAATCAATCTCCGACAAGACTGGAGCTCTCACAAGCTGATCAACCCAATCGTCAATCCGAAGCGGGGAATACTCACTCTCCTCTGAAGCAAATCAAGCTTCCGGTAGTCAATGCACCACCATGTCGAACCATACAAACAGTCGCACAACTGATGCAAGAGCACACCACGCAAATACGCGGGGTCGCATGAAATCTCCTGAAACCTCCTCCAGCAACTCCTGGAGTCAAAACTGTAGCTCCATCAGCTCCGCTGGCTCAGAATGACAATGTGTCGATAAAATGAGTCCAGCGCCTAGTACAAGCTCAATAATGTAGTCGGTCTCCCGAACTGGAGGAACACCTGGTAACTCCTCCGAAACACGCCAGGAAACTCGGAAACCACCTCAATATCACCAATAACGGCTCAGCAACCGAAGTATCTACAGCATGGGTTAAGCGAGCAACACAATCCGTCTCCATCATCCGCTCGACCATCACTGCGAAACAGCATTTCGGGGAAATCTGGTCGTCGAAACACAACCTCCTTCTCGAGGTACTCGAACACAGCCAATTGCGTCGGCAGTAAGTCCATGCTCACAAACACACCAAAACCACAATATCCAGTTATAACAGATCCACGGCTAAGTCATAACCTCTAACAAGGATCTCGCAACCTCCGGATGGATACAACACTCTCCAAGACCTCGGAAGTGGAGATGCAGGTACAATCGCCATAGACATCAAGCAATAGTAACCTCGGAGAAAAGTCTGTCCTCAAACAAGGTCATGGCACGAACTCCAACATGCCCAAGTGACCACACACATCAACTGTGACTTGCTGACAACTCGTCAACAGGGTGCATTAGTCAGACCGCAGGAACAACATGAGGATCTCCTCGTAAACTCTGAGCTGCCGAACCGCTACAACAGCTGACCAAGGGCGCTCCCTCGTAACGTGATCCTCCTGGCCACCACAATGGCAACAGAGAGTGTACCACAAACACAAGTCACCGCAACACCTGCTGCGTGAAAGGATCACCAACGATCGCCCAAACTCATGCCATAGGAGCAAGTCCGCTACACTGTGATCTCCGCCATCGCCAAACGGACCAGTAGAGGATCCTCAACATAATCGAAAAGGCCACAGCCTGATGAAGTCACTGATCCCGAAGTGTCGGAACTCAACCTCATCAAAAATCTCACTGCTGAATCCACTTTCCTCAAACCGTCACATCGAAAACCGTGTACATCTTTCCCTCACACTAGCCTCGCCACTGAGTGCAGCACACTAAGCTCCTCACGGATATCTCGAGGCACATCAATCAGAATCTCTCTGATACTCAGGTTCAAACTCATCTCGAACCTCGTACACTGCTTCCTCTGAAGCCACATAACTCGTGCAAACCGAAATAACATAGGAACCATGCATCTCTGCCTCAGGTGGGTATGCACTCCACATCAATTGCTGAGTAGCCTGATAACACCATCACTGTTTACACAACACTCTGAATGTAGGCCGTAGAGTCGCAACCGGAACTCATACAATATCAGCCCACAAAATACACTGATCTGACTCAGGCATACATCAACTGCCATAAATCTCAGCTCTGAGGCCACATATAGACACCCATATACACATCCCCAGGCAAACCGTGCCACATAATTCTCTGAACTCTTAATACTCATCCAAATCCGCAGTTCACTGGCAAATCGCGCGTCGATTGATCCTCAACAGGATCCACAACCGAAACGACACGGAAAGCACGTCAGGAGGCATCCTAATGAATACAATATCGTTCACAACAAGTGGAACGTAATCATGGAACTTCAAATATTTGAAAGCATACAACACCCGGAATTTGATGATTATCCGCCGGCCGGTCGGGTCACCATTCCAGACATGCTGTACATTCTCAAATACCCTTAGTAAACACGACTACAGAAGTCTACAGAACCTGACAACCTAATGCTCTGATACCAAACTGAAAGGACCCAACCCCGATTTAGCTTCCTAAATCGGAATCAAACCCCTTCGAAAACACGAACCATCAAAAACTTTTCGAAATTTGGGCAGAGTTTCGTTACTAGCGTGGAATTACCATTACCTGCACGCATAAAATACACTCCATCCTATGCCACAAAAAGCAAACCGTGGGCACCAACCCCATCCGGATTTCTCAACATATCGACAATAACGTAAAGTAGTAAATATATATACACTTTACTAAAATCCAGTATAAAATCGTATAACATATTCAATAGGAAGCTCAGAGCGACATCTAATACATAATCGTATACTCATACCACAGTAGGTAGAACAATAAACCTACTGGATGAAACAAAGTAGCTCGAGCACTATGCCTCCGACCACGACGTGCGACACCAGAGCCTGAACTGCAAACTGGGCACGGAAACCGAAAAACCCAGGGGAAAGACAATAAACACGTTAGAGTGAGTGGACGAAAATAAATGTCTTTCACCAGTTAATATATATGTTATAAAAACATATGCGAGTCTAGATAAATAAAACAACATATGTACACGAGGTAAAACTCATACTCCTCCAGTGTACCGAGCATGCAAATAAAATCCCACGGGGTCACTCATGGACTCCACCGTGCTAGTACAGTCTGAACCACGGAGTCTCTCTGACTTCCACGTGATTCTAAGCCAGAAATGGCCTCGGTTCCGGGGAATACGCCCCTCACCGGTCTGGTTGGGGAATCGCCCCTCCAGGGGCCCTCCGTCGGGGATCAGCCGACGAGGCAAGGTGTATCGATACAACAACGTAACTGAGACTGTACTCTGTGTAAACCAAATCATAAACAGTTCGATGCAAATGCATGAAATAACGTATAAGTGTATGTATATTCGTATACGTATATCCGTATAAGTGTAATCGTATAATCGTAAACACATGCTCATATTTAATATAATCTCGTATGAAATCTCATGCCCGTAAATCATCATCATGCTGCATGCTCAAGTTCATAAAATCATATAAAAGACTCGCAAACAATCCGTGAAAAGAAATGTCCACTCACAGACTGGCGTAACGCGTATCGCGTTAACCCGTGATCCGGCGGAATGTCCCTCGCCAAACAAACGATCACGAACCCCTGAATATTCACAATGTCCAATATTCAAAGTCATAATCCGACAATACAAATCAAACCACGAGAAACCACCGTTCCCGGAAACACATAACTCAAAGTCGACGAATCGTCGAAAATCCGTATATGTACACCACAATACCTCGCTTTACGTTCGGACGCTCAACTCGAAAAACGAACCTCCCCACAGCGATCGGAGCGCGATTTCGAGTCAAATGACATGCAACTTGTCGAAAGTCCGAAAAAGTCAAACTTTGACCGTTGACCGCCGTTGACCGCCGAGCACGTCGGCCTCCTTCTCTCACCACCGAGTTGACCGAGTCAACTCGGTCAACCACCGAATAGGAAATGTTTGACTTGACCCAAAATGGAAACCTGCTATTTATAGCCTTTCCCGATTAGGAAACTTCATGTTTATCCAATTCGACGAACTTCAAACGCGCGTAACTTTCTCGTCGTAATTCCGATTCCGATAATTCTCGCGGCCACAAACTCGTCTCGACATATTCTTCAATAATCACTCAAAGTCAAACACATCGGCCAACCGACTAAAAAGTCAACCCTTCAAAGCAACACACATTAAATCGACTAAATAATCAACAAACGGCAAAATTCGCAACTAATTCCTCGTAACTCCAAATCATGCTCCGGAAGTTCCCACGAACTCGAAATTAAATTCTGAACAACTTCCGTGAAGAGGCCGAAACCAAATTCTCGTCCGGTAATTTAGTCGTTAAGTAGCCCACCATTAAATCTGAACTTCAAATATTCATAATTAATTCCTCGGTCGTCCAAATAACGATCCGGAACCGCCCACGAACTCGTAATCACACGTACAACAACTCTCGAGAAGAGACCCAGCTCCAACTCTCGGCCAATAATTTAGTCGTTAACAATCCTTGGCGGTTCAAACCTTGTCGTCAATCTGCGACTACGCAGTAACTCATATATACAACTGATCATACTGCTAATTCTGGTCCGGGTCGTCACAATATTAGTCCTTACCTCTCGCGTTATCTCTATCCCTACTTGCCATTTCTCAACGTAACTAAACTGAATTAGCGGGAGTCAGTATACATTTTCGCGCGGGCCACACGTCCAAGAAATTTACCGAAAGATCATTTCGAGTACTCTCTGTAAATCATAAGTGCATATAAATACGGACAATACATGAACTTAATAAATACGACATAATCCTTTAAAAGATGGTATATAGGATTATGCATGCTTACACCTCTTGGAATCAGACTTCATCTTTTGATGAACGAGACCCATTGCACAGTGGAGAGCCTCTGCACCACGTACCATCGGGGCCAAAGGAAAATAAATAATACTTAGTCAAATTTGTGTGTTTTTCTTTTGGCATTAAAATCTGTAAAGGACTAACAAAAGGTTACATTTAGCTTGCATAACCTCTCTAAAGCTTTATGATGCTCGGATTTCACCACCGAGTACCCTAACCTAAGTGAAGTTAGGGGCATAAGACCGAAGAACAGGTCATTCTTTGCATTCATATTTTAAGCACGTAACTCGTGTGTTTTCTGCAGGTTCTAACAATTTATCTTATGCATTCTCTCCATTTTTCACGTAGGATTGTTGTTTGATGCATTTTATTTAATGAGAATGTGTTGTGCATGAATTCAATGTGAATTATTGTTTGCTTGCATTTGAACCATGTTTATATATGTTCTAACTAAATTCGTAGCTTTTACATTATATAGTGTTAATTTGCAGAAAACGTGTGTCTTAGTTCATTACATTCATTTGCATAACCCTTAAAATTGATTAGATCATTTGCATTACTTAGTAAATTACATTTAGTGTCTTAAACTTCATAAATTTTGTGTGTTTTAGTAGTTTTTAAGTCTTTGTGAGTTTTTATAGTTTGTTTTGGTAGTTTTACTATTTTATTATGACCGATTCAAGGTTTTGTGTGCCACCTGCCCATCTCATGGATTTTCTGAGACCAATCTCATGAATTACTTTTATGATGGTCTCAAGGCGATTGATAGGGAATTGCTCGGTTCAGCAGCTACCGGTGCATTCATGGACTTAAACGAAACCGAAGCTAGAACTCTTCTAGAGAATCGGGCGAACAACGATGCACAGTATGGAATGTCCAACAGAAGAGCAGTCGGCGAAGTGAGTTTTAAAACCGACGCGGATGAAAAATACGACAAACTAGCTCATATGCTAGAGAAGGTTTTAGAGCTCGAAACGACAAGAGCCAAAGCAACTCAAGCTATTAATAAAATTGTTCCCTCCATCGTAGAATCTCCAGTTTTAGAACTCAAGCTATTATCGGATCATCTAAAGTATGCGTACTTGGGCGAGCATGAAACCTTGCCGGTAATTATTTCGTCTGCGTTAGAGGAGGAGCAGGAGGAGAAACTCGTGAGTGTACTCAAGAGGTACAAACCCGCAATAGGTTGGACGCTTGCGGATATAAAGGGAATTAATCCAGCAACCTGTGTGCATCGGATTTTCCTAGAAGAAGGCACCAAGCCTACAAGGGAAGCACAACGTCGGCTCCACCCTCCCATGATGGAGGTGGTAAAAAAGGAGGTAATTAAACTCATGGACTGTGGAGTTATTTACCCTATTTCTGATAGCCGTTGGGTTTCCCCTGTACAGGTTGTACCGAAGAAATTTGGAATCACCGTCGTCGAAAATATGGAGAATGAACTCGTGCCACAAAGGACAATCACTGGACACCGTGTGTGCATTGATTACAGGAGGCACAACGCCGCAACTCGCAAGGATCATTTTCCATTACCGTTCATAGACCAAATGCTGGAAAGGTTAGCCAGACATGCATTTTACTGTTTTCGCGACGGATACTCCGGCTACAACCAAATTAGCATTGCGGAGGAAGATCAAGAAAAGACAACGTTTAGCTTTACATTTAGCAATGTTATAATCTTAACGCATTTCCCTTTACGTTTAGCTATGTTATAATCTTAGTTTTTATGTTTGTTTTATTTAATTTGTTATTTTTAGGTTATTTATGGTGGAGATGAATAACGGCGCGATTCGGAGGAATTTTGATACGTGCAAAACATGCATTTAAAGTTAATGATCAGTAGACCTTAAAAACACCGATTACGCGCATTGCAATTTAAACCCTTCTTTTGTCATTTGTAATATTGGCGAGTAGGGATCGTTCTTTATCCGGGGAATTAAGGGCGCATGCATGGTTTCGTTAATAAGCGGAAATGTAAATGTTTGGGGGGATTGGAAGTTGGTTGTTTAATCTACGAAATTAAAGTACAAAAACATGCAAACACAACTAAAACTCTTAGGCATCTAACATGTTTTACTCATAGACAAGTTTCAACAATCAAGAAACTTAAAGTTTAATTATGCTTGCTAAAAATAAGAAGTTACACTACTAATTACATGTGATCAACTCATCTTATTAACCTACCCTTTTCATGCATCAAACCTTTTTGTAACTTGCGAAATTCATAACTTCTAACTAAATACACATGCGTGATAATTGTGTAGGAATGCAACTTAGCGTATAAACATCCTAAACAACTTACGATCATCGAAACATGCAAAAGAGAGGGACTTAGCGTATTTTCTAATACATGCATTCGAAGCTTTAAGATTGTATCAAACATGCATAAAAAGCTATAAATCACAAACACATGCATATTACAAATCGGTTTAGGCACATGAAACACAAATCTAAACTTGTTATTCATTTGATACACAAATCTAAACTTTCTAAACTTGTTATTCCAATACATCAAAAGATTCAAATACAAAGCTAAAGAAATGAGAGTGAAGATCATGGTTACACTTTTTGTCTTGAGTGCTTGATGAACTACGGTGGAGATGGACTTACTTCACAAGGGACTTAGCATATTGTGTTGGATGGAGGAGGCTTGATAGCTTCGGCTTGGAAGGAGTAACCTTGCTTGCTTCGGCTTGGAATGGTAAAGGATGTGCTTCGGCTTTGTAATGAACTTTGGAGTGTTTATGGTGGAAGAGTATTTGTGTAGAGCTTTGGCTTGTAAAATGAGAGATGGGAATGAATGAGGCCGGCCTCCTTGTATTTATAGGGCAAGGATGTTGCTCTTCTCTCTTCCACCTTGCCTTGCTTCATTAAATGCAAGCAATGATCATTAAGGCAAGTCACCATGCAAGTCACCATGTGTGATGATCATTTGTGAACCCTAAGCAAGAGTCACCATGGCAAGTCACTCCCTTAGTCATCTTTTCATTAAATGCAAGCAAGAGTCACCAAAGTGAGTCATGGCTTGATATTGTTGACTTTTCCTCTTCCCCACTTTGCTTCCTAGCCGAACTAGATGGTAATGGGCTTGATAATGGGCCGAAACAAGAGTTGAGAATTCGGCCCACAATTTGCTTTGTGGCCCGGCCCATTTTCGGAGGTCCAAAATCGCAAAAATCGCAAAATCGCCGAAATTCCTCCGAATTGCGTCGATATTAATCTCCACCGTAATAAACTTCAAAATAACAATTTAAATAAGGAAAACATAAAACTAAGATAATAACATAGCTAAACGTAAAGGGAAATGCGTTAAGAAACGAGCATAAAATGCGTATATCAAATTCCCCCACACTTAGACTTTGCTAGTCCCTTAGCAAACACTAAGTTAAACTAAGACACTCTAAAAATTTAAAAGAAAGAACACAACTAAGCCCTTAGCTAAAATTTGTCTCAGAATTTTCATAAGTATATGGCGATGTCTCACATGATTTTCAACTTTGCATGCTCAACGAATTCAAGAGATAATTGCGATATATTTATGTAATGAACAAGTAAGACATAGAGAAAACAATGGTTATGTTATAGCTGTGCATGCTTTGAATAAAGGTTTAATCAACTCACAAGGATGCACTCATCATATTTTTCACTCATGAAAATGGTTCACTTAAAGTGTATATGAATTGAAATGAAAACCACATGAATAAAGTTTGATTACTTGCACAAATGAACCAAAACCATAAGCTTACTCATGCAACTTACTCTACTAATTGAAAGCTACTCATTTTAAGGATCATAAAGGACTTTTAGTGAGGTTGTAATGGGGTTAAGGCTAAGGCATTCGAAATTTAGATATGTGGTGATAAAAATGTTCCAATGACTTAGTCTAGCACCATATTAGTCCTCCATCTCCATTTGTATGTTACCATGTATACTTCAATCTAAGCTACCCTTTTAGCTTTTCGGACAGGACAAAGGCCATATTTTGTTCTATTTTTAGGCCTTCAATTTATCGTAAACTCCAAATCCGTAAATAAGGGGGACGTTAATCCAAATGGTTATTCTTAGAACACAACATATTGCCATGAGAGATAATAATTTTTTTTTTCTTTTCATTCTCTCAAATATAATTTTTTTCTTTTCTTTTTGGCAATCACAAACTTTTTTAGCTATTTGGACAAGTCTTTCCCCTTACTCACATTAACTCTTTCAATCTTTCCTACCAAACCATAATCTTATGTGCTAGTTTCGAAAAATTCTCACCAAGTTTCCGGAACAAAGGTAAGGATATTCTATACTAGGATAAGTGTTTAGGTATATATGGTGATGAAAGAAAAGCTTAACGTGGGCTCAATTGGTTTATCTAGGGGTGTCGCAACTTGTGCGTACAAATGGGATACATGGATATATGGCAATGTGGTGGAAAATCCTAAATGCCTTTAATCATTTCCAAAATCAAAGTATGTATCAACTTAAAAGCTTTGCAAATTGACATGAGTAAGTTCTAGTATTCTCTAGTTCATTAAAATCTATGGCAAGCAATCAAATGAGGCATATATAAGCTAGTAGCTACGAAATGGATGTATATTCACTCGAATAAAGAATAGATAGCTCAAAAGCTCACATAGGGTTCATATGATTAAAAACTTATTCAAGCATGCGATTTCTGTACCATGTTTTTGCAATTCATATCTACTACATGTTAAAAACATATAGAATATCTCAATTAGCACAAGAATTCGATGCATGTGATTCATACGCCATATGTGTTCGTATTGATCCAATTTCATCATTGACTAGTTAAGGGCATCCTAAAGACTCTGAAAAACACTAATTTAGACACAATTAAATTGTAAACCCTTCCCCCACACTTAAACTTTACATTGCCCTCAATGTACTTAAAGTAAATGTATAGAATTAAACATGGAGTATAGGATCTACGAAACTTTTAATCTAATACGCAAAAAGCCATTAAATTAAGTAAAAGGGGAGAAGAAAACAAATCTGTTGTCTCCCTATTGGGTTGCCTCCCAATGAGCGCTGGTTTTACGTCGTTAGCTTTGGACGTGATGCATTAGTTTGGTTTTGAAATGGCCGGTTCTTGGAGTTGCATCTCCTCCACGGTGTGCTCCACAAATGCCTCAAAATAGGGCTTCAAGCGATGGCCATTTACTTTGAACTCACTACCCTTGTCGATAGATCGAATGAGAACTGCTCCATGAGGTAGGACTCGATTCTTTCCCCTTACTCACATTAACTCTTTCAATCCTTCCTACCAAACCATAATCTTATGTGCTAGTTTCGAAAAATTCTCACCAAGTTTCCGGAACAAAGGTAAGGATATTCTATACTAGGAAAAGTGTTTAGGTATATATGGTGATGAAAGAAAAGCTTAACGTGGGCTCAATTGGTTTATCTAGGGGTGTCGCAACTTGTGCGTACAATTGGGATACATGGATATTTGGCGAAGTGGTGGAAAATCCTAAATGCCTTTAATCATTTCCAAAATCAAAGTATGTATCAACTTAAAAGCTTTGCAAATTGACATGAGTAAGTTCTAGCATTCTCTAATTCATTAAAATCTATGGCAAGCAATCAAATGAGGCATATATAAGCTAGTAGCTACGAAATGGATGCATATTCACTCAAATAAAGAATAGATAGCTCAAAAGCTCACATAGGGTTCATATGATTAAAAACTTATTCAAGCATGCGATTTTCTGTACCATGTTTTGCAATGTATATCTACTACATGTTAAAAACATATAGAATATCTCAATTAGCACAAGAATTCGATGCATGTGATTCATACGCCATATGTGTTTGTATCGATCAAATTTCATCATCGACTAGTTAAGGGCATCCTAAAGACTCTGAAAAACACTAATTTAGACACAATTAAATTGTAAACCCTTCCCCCACACTTAAACTCTACATTGCCCTCAATGTACTTAAAGAAAACATAGAATTTAAACATGGAGTATAGGATCTACGAAAATTTTAATCTAACACGCAAAAAGCCATTAAATTAAGTAAAAGGGGAGAAGAAATCAAATCTGTTGTCTCCCTATTGGGTTGCCTCCCAATGAGCGCTTGTTTTACGTCGTTAGCTTTAGACGTGATGCATCAGTTTGGTTTTGAAATGGCCGGTTCTTGGAGTTGCATCTCCTCCACGGTGTGCTCCGCAAATGCCTCAAAATAGGGCTTCAAGCGATGGCCATTTACTTTGAACTCACTACCTTTGTCGATAGATCGAATGAGAACTGCTCCATGAGGTAGTACTTGAGAAACTACGAATGGCCCCATCCATCGAGAGCGAAGCTTTCCCGGAAAGAGCTTAAGTCTTGAATTGAAAAGTAATACTTTCTGCCCTGGTTCAAAACTCTTCCCGCGAATCATCTGATCGTGGATCTTTTTCGTCTTCTCTTTGTAAATCCACGCATTGTCGAAAGCATCATTTCTGATTTCTTCAAGTTCACAAAGTTGAAGCTTCCGATGCAAGCCTGCGGCATCTCGATCGATGTTGAATTTCTTCACAGCCCACCATGCCTTGTGCTCTAGTTCAACCGGAAGATGGCACGCCTTCCCATAAATTAATCGGAAAGGTGACATACCAATGGGGGTCTTGTAGGCAGTCCTATAAGCCCACAATGCATCGTCTAAGCATTGACTCCAATCTTTCCGGTTGGGGCGGACGGTTCGCTCCAAAATCTTCTTTATCTCACGGTTGGAAACTTCAGCCATTCCATTGGTTTGAGGGTGGTATGGTGTGGAAACCTTGTGTTTGACGCCATACCTCCTCATTAGTGCTTCCACCGTGCGGTTGCAAAAGTGACTTCCTCCATCGCTGATTAGAACGCGTGGCATTCCAAATCTACTGAAAATGTTAGTTCGTAGGAAGTCTGCAACAACTCGCGAATCATTAGTACGGGTGGCCTTTGCCTCCACCCATTTAGAAACATAATCTACTGCGAGTAAGATGTAAGTAAAACCATTGGAGGGAGGAAATGGTCCCATAAAATCAATACCCCACACATCAAAAATTTCAACATTAAATATATAGTGTTGTGGCATTTGATCTTTAGGCCCTAAATTACCGAATCTTTGGCACTTATCACATGTAGAGCAATATGCATGAGCATCGCGAAATAAACTAGGCCAAAAGAAACCGCAATCTAAAATTTTAAGGGCTGTCCTCCTAGAACCAAAGTGTCCCCCACATGCTTCATTATGACAAAAGTCTAGAATGGGCTTAAACTCACTATCCGGGATACATCTCCTAATTACTAAATCGGAGCATTGTTTCCACAAGTAAGGCTCATCCCAGATAAAGGTTCTAGCATTATGCTTAAGTTTGTCACGTTGAAATTTATGCATGGTAGACGGAAACTCACCGGTAACTAAGTAATTTACAATATCGGCATACCAAGGAGTTTCCGAAGTAGTTACCTCAATTCCGAAGAGTTTTTCATCCGGAAAAGTTTCTTCGATCTCGATAGGCTCATGGTCACCTATCAAACGTGATAGGTGGTCAGCGACGACGTTTTCTACTCCCTTCTTATCTTTGATTTCTATGTTGAATTCTTGGAGTAGAAGTATCCATCTGATAAGCCGTGGTTTTGCGTCCTTTTTGAGCATTAGATACTTCAAAGCTGCATGATCGGTAAACACAGTTACTTTAGTTTGAAGTAAATAAGATCGAAATTTATCTAATGCAAAAACCACAGCAAGAAACTCCTTCTCGGTAGTAGTATAATTTCTTTGCGCTTCATCAAGCGTCCGAGAGGCGTAATAGATTACGCAAGGCTTCTTGTCCTTCCGCTGACCCAAGACGGCTCCTACGGCATAATCCGAGGCGTCGCACATGAGTTCAAATGGCAGAGACCAATCAGGGCTGCATAAAATAGGAGCGCTCGTGAGAAGCTCCTTCAACTTGTTGAAGGCAGCGTTGCATTCTTCATCAAAGACGAACGGGATCTCCTTTTGCAGCAGTTTACACAAGGGGTGGGAAATGTGGGAAAAGTCCTTGATAAACCTACGATAAAATCCTGCGTGTCCAAGAAATGAACGAATCTCTCTAACCGAAGTTGGAGAGGGTAAGTGACGCACAAGATCTACTTTAGCTTTATCTACTTCTAACCCTTTTTCAGAAATTATATGTCCTAACACTATCCCTTGCGTAACCATGAAATGGCACTTCTCCCAATTAAGCACCAAGTTCGTTTCAACGCATCTTTGTAAAATTGTTTCTAAATTGTTTAAGCATGCATCAAAATCACTCCCAAATACACTAAAGTCGTCCATGAATACTTCAATAATTTTTTCAATGTACTCGGAGAAAATTGAGAGCATGCAACGTTGAAATGTACCTGGTGCGTTACACAGTCCAAATGGCATGCGGCGATAGGCAAACGTTCCGAAAGGGCACGTGAACGTTGTCTTTTCTTGATCCTCCTCCGCAATGCTAATTTGGTTGTAGCCGGAGTATCCGTCCAGAAAACAATAAAATGCATGGCCGGCTAATCTTTGCAGCATTTGGTCGATGAATGGTAAGGGAAAATGATCCTTGCGGGTTGCGGCGTTGAGCTTCCGGTAATCAATGCACACTCGGTGTCCAGTGATCGTCCGTTGTGGCACAAGTTCATTTTCCAGATTCTCGACGACGGTAATTCCCGATTTCTTAGGTACTACCTGCACTGGGGAATCCCAACGGCTATCAGATATAGGGTAAATAACTCCACAGTCCATGAGTTTAATTACCTCCTTTTTTACCACTTCCATCATCGGAGGGTGGAGCCGACGTTGCGCTTCCCGCGTAGGCTTGGTGCCTTCTTCAAGGAAAATCCTATGCACACAAGTTGCTGGATTGATTCCCTTGATGTCCGCAAGTGTCCAGCCTATTGCGGGTTTGTACCTCTTTAGTACACTCACGAGCTTCTCCTCCTGTTCCTCTTCTAGCGCGGACGAAATAATGACCGGTAAAGTTTCATTCTCGCCCAAGTACGCATACTTAAGATGGTCCGGTAGTAGCTTGAGTTCTAAAACGGGAGCTTCCACAATGGAAGGAACCATTTTATTAGTACCAAAAGTAATTGGTATAGGAGGAGAAAAGCTTACTTTCCGTGGTGCGGCATTTAGGGCCATGGCCATGTCTTGGATTCGAGGTTCAAGCTCTAGTAAGGCCTCGAGAAGGCCGTCATGTCCAAGTTGAATGGCCATGTCGAGTTCATCCTCGTTGATGGTGTCGAGGTAACCTTGTGCTAAGGTATCCACAGGATCGTATGTCGAAATGGCAGCTACGCTCGACATTGGAAACTTCATCCCGTCTAGGATGTTGAACTCGATTCTTTCTCCATCAATCTCCATGGAGAAAGTGCCTTGGAAAACATCAATCTTCGTCCTCGCAGTCCGCATGAAAGGTCGTCCAAGCAGCAATGGCGTGGTGTTCAGTGGACTCTCTTCCATGTCAACTATGTAGAAATCGGCTGGGAATATCAAGTTGTTGACTTGCACGAGAACGTCTTCTACGTATCCCCTCGGATACTTGTGGGTGCGATCGGCTAACTGGATGACAACACCATCTTGCTTGAGATCTCCAAGCTCCATCGATTCGAAAAGATAGTAAGGCATGACGTTGATGGAAGCTCCTAGATCAAGCATTACGTCTTCGAAGTGGGTGTCACCGATTACGCAAGGAACTGTAAAGCTCCCTGGGTCCTTCAGTTTTGGGGGTAGCCGACGCTGCAAAACCGCCGAAACGGTTGCGTTCACCTTCACAACCTCCTTCTCTCGAGTTTGCCTCCTCTGAGTGCATAATTCTTTCAGAAACTTCGCGTATATCGGCACTTGTTTTATGCACTCGATCAAGGGCAAATTCACTTGCACCTTTCGGAAGATGTCCAGGATATCTTCATATTGGGCATCCTTCTTCTTTGATTTTGATAATCTGCTTGGGAAAGGTGCAACAGCAAACGGAGAATGAGTAATCACCGTATTTGAAGGAATATGGTTTTTACCTTTGATTGGGGTAGGTTGTGGAGGTGATTGTGCCTTGGTGACATTAGGCGTCACCTTCTTTTTCTCGGCTTCTTGAATTGCCGGATCGATCTCATCTTCTTCTTCGTTGGTGATGTCCTCAATGGTGACTTCATCAAGATGAGATCGCTTGGTCTTTGGTTCCTCAAGTATCTTCCCACTCCTTGTGACTATAGCATTCACGTTTCGTTGATTAGGAGTGGTTTGAGGTGGAAGCCGACCGGTTTCATTGATTTTACCCATGAAATCAACAAGTTGGCCAAGCTGCTTCTTCACTTCGGTGATGTCGCGGCCATGTGAGTCAAGTGTCTCCTTTGTCTTCGATTGTCCGTCGAGGAGAACTTGAGTTGAGGCCGAAAGTTGCGACAACATCTTGTCGTAATCCGGATTGGTGAAGGGTTGTGATGACGAACCATGCTGCATCGGTGGTCGTGGTTGAAATGGAGGGCGTTGGTAGCTTTGTTGAGGTTGAGATGCTGGAGGGTTTAAAGTTCCCTCGTTGCTGCTCCATCTAAAACCTGGATGATCACGGTTGACATAGTTGTTGTAGTTGTTATACCTTTGTCCTCCCTGATATCCGCCGATGGCGTTAGCGTGCTCCGGCTCGCTTGCCTGCTCCTGCGCTTGAGGGCATTGGTCATTGTGGTGACCGTGTGTTTGACATATGCCGCAAACAGGCCGTTGAGTTGCCTTTGCTCTTGTCGTCTCAAGTTCTAAAACCTTCTCTAGCATATGAGCTAGTTTGTCGTATTTTTCGTCTGCGTCGGTTGTAGAACTCGCTTCACCGACTGCTCGTCTGTTGGACATTCCATATTGTGCATCATTATTCGCCCGATTCTCTAGAAGAGCTCTAGCTTCGGTTTCTGTTAAGTCCATGAATGCACCGGTGGCTGCTGCATCCAGCAATTCCCTATCAATCGGCTTGAGACCATCGTAAAAGTAATTCATGAGATTGGTCTCGGAAAATCCATGCGATGGGCAAGTGGCACACAAAACCTTGAATCGGTCGTAATATTGGCCGAAGGTCTCGTCCAATTTCTGTGTGATGCCAGTGATTTGCTTTCTCAAGATGGTGATCTTTGAGGCCGGGAAGTACTTCGCTAGGAACATATCCGCAAGTTGCTTCCATGAGGTAATATGGTTCGGCGGTAGTTCCATTAGCCAAGACTCGGCCCTGTCGACTAGGGTGAATGGAAATGCCTTCAGCTTGAAGAGCTCCGTATCAGCATCAGATGGCTTCATGCTGTTGCAAACAAATTGGAATTGTTTGAGATGCTTGTTCGGATCTTCATTGGAAAGTCCGTGGAAAATGGGTAGTCGGTGGAGGAAGCCACTCTTTAGCTCGATATCCTTCATGTTTTCCTCCGGTTGTGGAAAAGCAATGCTCGAAGGCCCGCTGCTCCATTCGGTTGAGCAGGTGCGCTGGCGAAGAGATTGTCCTGCATTGGCCATGTTGACTTGTTGTGCTTCTACTTCTGAATTGTGGTCGGTTGATGAAGCTAAAGTATGGTCGGTTGATGAATGTGAAGACTCGGAAACTTCTTCGATGATGGGAAAATCCAGGATGTCAGTTTGAGCTTTAAGTCTCGCTATTCTCTCTGCGATCTCCTCAAAGTTTGTTCTAGATGGTCCAGGATTCTGATCGGACATTCATTAGCCTGACATCCACCAAAGACCAAGTGTTAGTATCAACAATTAATATGAGATATATAGAGGAATACTAACCAAAATTGTAAAGCATATTTAGAAAACAAAGGGATAACAAATAAAATAGTAAAACTATCAAAACATACTATAAATACACACAAATACTTAAAAACTACTAATACACAAAATTTATAATAGTTAAGACACTATATGTATTTTACTAAGTAATGCAATTGATTTAATTGATTTTAGGGGCTATGCACAAGAATGTAATAAACTTAAAACACACGTTTTCTGCAAATTAACACTATATAATGCTAAACCTAAAAAAAAAATTTAGTTAGAACATGTATAAACAAGGTTCATTTACAAGCAAACCATAATTCACATTGAATTTATGCACCACACATTTTCTTGCAATAAAATGCATTAAACAACAATCCTACGTGAAAGATGGAGTGAATGCATAAGAGAAAACGTTAGAACCTGCAGAAAACAAACGAGTTACGTGTTTAAACTATGAATGAAAAGAATGACCTCTTCTTCGATCTTATGCCCCTAACTTCACTTAGGTTAGGGTACTCGGTAGTGAAATCCGAGTATCATAAAGCCTAAAAAGAGGTTATGCAAGATAAGTAGTGGTTGTTAGTCCTTTACAGTTTTTAATGCAAATATAAACACAAAAATTTGACTAAGTTTTATTTATTTCCTTTGGACCCGATGGTACGTGGTGCAGAGGCTCTCGACTGTGCAATGGGTCTCGTTCATCCGAAGATGAAGTCTGATTCCGGGAGGTCTAAGCATGCATAATCCGATATACCATCTATTTAAAGGATTATGTCGTATTTATCAAGTTCGTATTTATCCGTATTCGTATGCACTTATGATTTACAGAGAGTACGCGAAATGATCATTCGGTAAATTTCTTGGACGTGCGGCCCGCGCGAAAATATATACCTACTTCAATTCAGCTTAGTTACGTTTAGAAATGGTTAGTAGGAATAGAGATAACGCGAGAGGTAAGGACTAATATTTAGAACAACCCGAGGCTTACTCGTAAGAGTATATACTCCAATGTTGTTCCTAGAGACACCCCGAGGCTAACCAGTTACGGTATATACTCCAATGGTGTTCTATTGCTTAGATCCGAAACCCGGCACCAATCATAAACCCATTCACCTTATCCAACAATCAGCCAAATTTGTGAGATAGTATATAATCTCAAGTTCTTAGTAAACTCCGCCCACAACCTCGTGCCCATAACTTCACTTAGGTTATGGCCTGTGGTGATAAAATCCACACATCACGAGGGGTTTAAGGAGATAAACCAGAAAAAGAGGCACCACCTATTCCAAAGAACGAAACCTTATAACCAATGCTCGTGCTTAATGTAAATCAATTTAAGTACGTCTACGTTTTGATTGCGCCTATGATTTAAAAGGAATACACGACTTAGTTATTGAATAAATCTCTTGTCCGTGCGGCCCGCGCGAAAATGTATACCACTATAGTTAATCCTCGTAATCGTTGGAAATGACCAGTTGGGATAGATGTAACGCGAGAGGTGAGAACTAATTTCTGGGAACAACCCGAGGCTAACTCGTGAGAGTATATACTCCAATGTTGTTCTTAGAAACACCCCGAGGCTTACTCGTAAGAGTATGTACTCCATTGGTGTTCTGTTTTCTTAGTTCAAAACCCGTCACCAATCATAACCCTTCTAGACATCATAACCAACTCTTACTCGAATTTACAAGATAGTATACAATCTCAAGTGTTTGTAAACTCCGCCCACAACCTCGTGCCCATAACTTCACTTAGGTTATGGCGTGTGGTGATGAAATCCACACATCACGAAGGGTTAAGGAGATAGACAAACAAAAGAGGCACCACCTATTCCATAGAGATTTATTTAATAACTAAGTACTAGTACTCAAATTAAATCAAAGACTATCCTTTAACATGGAAATAAATTATGCAAGTGTAAAATAAACTAAGTATGAATAAATTCGGCTAAGTAAAAGTAGGCATTGTAAACATGTATGAAAATTTCTCTAAGTATAAAAAATGAACAAGTATGTACTTCGAAAATTTAGACATGCTTTTAATCACAAATGTACAACGAAACATACAAAAACATTCTAATTCCCCGGCAACGGCGCCAAAAATTGATACACGCAAAACATGCTTTTACGATAACACAAAGTAGACCTTAAAAACACCGATTACGCGCATTGCAATTTAAACCCTTCTTTTGTCATTTATAATATCGGCGAGTAGGGATCGTTCTTTATCCGGGGAATTAAGGGCGCATGCATGGTTTCGTTAATAAGCGGAAATGTAAATGTTTGGGGGGATTGGAAATTGGTTGTTTTAATCTACGAAATTAAAGTACACAACATGCAAACACAACTAAACTCTTAGGCATCTAACATGTTTTACTCATAGACAAGTTTCAACAATCAAGAAACTTAAAGTCTAATTATGCTTGCTAAAAATAAGAAGTTACACTACTAATTACATGTGATCATCTCATCTTATTAACCTACCCTTTTCATGTATCAAACCTTTTTGTAAGTTACGAAATTCATAACTTCTAACTAAATACACATGCTTAATAATTGAGTAGGAATGCAACTTAGCGTATAAACATCCTAAACAACTTACGATCATCGAAACATGCGAAAGAGAGGGACTTAGCGTATTTTCTAACACATGCATTCGAAGCTTTAAGATTGTATCAAACATGCATAAAAGGCTAGAAATCATAAACACATGCATATTACAAATCGGTTTAAACACATAAAACACAAATCTAAACTTGTTCTTCATTTGATACACAAATCTAAACTTTCTAAACTTGTTATTCCAATACATCAAAAGATTCACATACAAAGCTAAAGAAATGAAAGTGAAGATCATGGTTACACTTTTTATCTTGAGTGCTTGATGAACTACGGTGGAGATGGACTTCCTTCACAAGGGACTTAGCGTATTGTGAGGGATGGAGGATGGTTTGCTTCGGCTTGGAAGGATGGAGGAACCCTAGCTTGCTTCGGCCTTGAATGGAGGAAGATGATGCTTCGGCTTGGTGTGTGAACTCTTAAGTGTTTAATGGTGGAGGAGTATTTGTGTAGAGCTTTGCTTAGTAAAATGAGTGATCCTTTTCTTCAAGGCCGGCCTCCCTCTTATATAGGCAAGGATGTGTGCCTTCTCTCTTCCACCTTGCCTCCTCCATTTAATGCATGCAATGATCATTAAGGCAAGTCACACACTTAGTCACACACTTAGTCACCATTGCCGAACCCTAAGCATGAATCACCTAGCTTGTCACCATGGTAAGTCATCTTTTCATTCAATGCAAAGCAAGAGTCACCTAGTGTAGTCACCATTTGGGAACCCTAAGCATGAATCACCATGTGTAGTCACCATTTGTGATTATTAGCTTGATAATGTTGACTTGCCCTTTCAAAACAAGACTTTTCCTCTTCACCAAAAGCCATCCTTGCCGAATTAATGCATTGTGGGCTTGATAATGGGCCGAAACAAGAGTTGAGAATTCGGCCCACAATTTGCTTTGTGGCCCGGCCCATTTTCGGAGGTCCAAAATCGCAAAAATCGCAAAATCGCCGAAATTCCTCCGAATTGCGTCGATATTAATCTCCACCGTAATGAACTTCAAAATAACAATTTAAATAAGGAAAACATAAAACTAAGATAATAACATAGCTAAACGTAAAGGGAAATGCGTTAAGAAACGAGCATAAAATGCGTATATCACGCGCGGGCCGCACGACGAAGAGATTTACTCAATAACTAAATCATGTATTCCTTTTAAATCTTAGGTGCACTCAATTCATATACGCACTTAAATTGATTTACATTGAGTACGAGTATTGGTTATTAAGTTTCGTTCTTTGGAATAGGGAGGTGCCTCTTTTTCTGGTTTATCTCCTTAACCCCTCATGAAGTGTGGATTTCATCACCAAACGCCATAACCTAAGTGAAGTTATGGGCATGAGGTTGTGGGCGGAGTTTACTAAGGACTTGAGATTGTATACTATCTCAAAAATTTGGCTGATTGTTGGATATGGTGAGCGGGTTTATGATTGGTGCCGGGTTTCGGATCTAAGCAATAGAACACCATTGGAGTATATACCATAACTGGTTAGCCTCGGGGTGTCTCTAAGAACAACAATGGAGTATATACTCTTACGAGTTAGCCTCAGGTTGTTCTAAATATTAGTCCTTACCTCTCGCGTTATCTCTATCCCTACTTGCCATTTCTCAACGTAACTAAACTGAATTAGCGGGAGTCAGTATACATTTTCGCGCGGGCCACACGTCCAAGAAATTTACCGAAAGATCATTTCGAGTACTCTCTGTAAATCATAAGTGCATATAAATACGGACAATACATGAACTTAATAAATACGACATAATCCTTTAAAAGATGGTATATAGGATTATGCATGCTTACACCTCTTGGAATCAGACTTCATCTTTTGATGAACGAGACCCATTGCACAGTGGAGAGCCTCTGCACCACGTACCATCGGGGCCAAAGGAAAATAAATAATACTTAGTCAAATTTGTGTGTTTTTCTTTTGGCATTAAAATCTGTAAAGGACTAACAAAAGGTTACATTTAGCTTGCATAACCTCTCTAAAGCTTTATGATGCTCGGATTTCACCACCGAGTACCCTAACCTAAGTGAAGTTAGGGGCATAAGACCGAAGAACAGGTCATTCTTTGCATTCATATTTTAAGCACGTAACTCGTGTGTTTTCTGCAGGTTCTAACAATTTATCTTATGCATTCTCTCCATTTTTCACGTAGGATTGTTGTTTGATGCATTTTATTTAATGAGAATGTGTTGTGCATGAATTCAATGTGAATTATTGTTTGCTTGCATTTGAACCATGTTTATATATGTTCTAACTAAATTCGTAGCTTTTACATTATATAGTGTTAATTTGCAGAAAACGTGTGTCTTAGTTCATTACATTCATTTGCATAACCCTTAAAATTGATTAGATCATTTGCATTACTTAGTAAATTACATTTAGTGTCTTAAACTTCATAAATTTTGTGTGTTTTAGTAGTTTTTAAGTCTTTGTGAGTTTTTATAGTTTGTTTTGGTAGTTTTACTATTTTATTATGACCGATTCAAGGTTTTGTGTGCCACCTGCCCATCTCATGGATTTTCTGAGACCAATCTCATGAATTACTTTTATGATGGTCTCAAGGCGATTGATAGGGAATTGCTCGGTTCAGCAGCTACCGGTGCATTCATGGACTTAAACGAAACCGAAGCTAGAACTCTTCTAGAGAATCGGGCGAACAACGATGCACAGTATGGAATGTCCAACAGAAGAGCAGTCGGCGAAGTGAGTTTTAAAACCGACGCGGATGAAAAATACGACAAACTAGCTCATATGCTAGAGAAGGTTTTAGAGCTCGAAACGACAAGAGCCAAAGCAACTCAAGCTATTAATAAAATTGTTCCCTCCATCGTAGAATCTCCAGTTTTAGAACTCAAGCTATTATCGGATCATCTAAAGTATGCGTACTTGGGCGAGCATGAAACCTTGCCGGTAATTATTTCGTCTGCGTTAGAGGAGGAGCAGGAGGAGAAACTCGTGAGTGTACTCAAGAGGTACAAACCCGCAATAGGTTGGACGCTTGCGGATATAAAGGGAATTAATCCAGCAACCTGTGTGCATCGGATTTTCCTAGAAGAAGGCACCAAGCCTACAAGGGAAGCACAACGTCGGCTCCACCCTCCCATGATGGAGGTGGTAAAAAAGGAGGTAATTAAACTCATGGACTGTGGAGTTATTTACCCTATTTCTGATAGCCGTTGGGTTTCCCCTGTACAGGTTGTACCGAAGAAATTTGGAATCACCGTCGTCGAAAATATGGAGAATGAACTCGTGCCACAAAGGACAATCACTGGACACCGTGTGTGCATTGATTACAGGAGGCACAACGCCGCAACTCGCAAGGATCATTTTCCATTACCGTTCATAGACCAAATGCTGGAAAGGTTAGCCAGACATGCATTTTACTGTTTTCGCGACGGATACTCCGGCTACAACCAAATTAGCATTGCGGAGGAAGATCAAGAAAAGACAACGTTTAGCTTTACGTTTAGCTATGTTATAATCTTAACGCATTTCCCTTTACGTTTAGCTATGTTATAATCTTAGTTTTTATGTTTGTTTTATTTAATTTGTTATTTTTAGGTTATTTATGGTGGAGATGAATAACGGCGCGATTCGGAGGAATTTTGATACGTGCAAAACATGCATTTAAAGTTAATGATCAGTAGACCTTAAAAACACCGATTACGCGCATTGCAATTTAAACCCTTCTTTTGTCATTTGTAATATTGGCGAGTAGGGATCGTTCTTTATCCGGGGAATTAAGGGCGCATGCATGGTTTCGTTAATAAGCGGAAATGTAAATGTTTGGGGGGATTGGAAGTTGGTTGTTTAATCTACGAAATTAAAGTACAAAAACATGCAAACACAACTAAAACTCTTAGGCATCTAACATGTTTTACTCATAGACAAGTTTCAACAATCAAGAAACTTAAAGTTTAATTATGCTTGCTAAAAATAAGAAGTTACACTACTAATTACATGTGATCAACTCATCTTATTAACCTACCCTTTTCATGCATCAAACCTTTTTGTAACTTGCGAAATTCATAACTTCTAACTAAATACACATGCGTGATAATTGTGTAGGAATGCAACTTAGCGTATAAACATCCTAAACAACTTACGATCATCGAAACATGCAAAAGAGAGGGACTTAGCGTATTTTCTAATACATGCATTCGAAGCTTTAAGATTGTATCAAACATGCATAAAAAGCTATAAATCACAAACACATGCATATTACAAATCGGTTTAGGCACATGAAACACAAATCTAAACTTGTTATTCATTTGATACACAAATCTAAACTTTCTAAACTTGTTATTCCAATACATCAAAAGATTCAAATACAAAGCTAAAGAAATGAGAGTGAAGATCATGGTTACACTTTTTGTCTTGAGTGCTTGATGAACTACGGTGGAGATGGACTTACTTCACAAGGGACTTAGCGTATTGTGTTGGATGGAGGAGGCTTGATAGCTTCGGCTTGGAAGGAGTAACCTTGCTTGCTTCGGCTTGGAATGGTAAAGGATGTGCTTCGGCTTTGTAATGAACTTTGGAGTGTTTATGGTGGAAGAGTATTTGTGTAGAGCTTTGGCTTGTAAAATGAGAGATGGGAATGAATGAGGCCGGCCTCCTTGTATTTATAGGGCAAGGATGTTGCTCTTCTCTCTTCCACCTTGCCTTGCTTCATTAAATGCAAGCAATGATCATTAAGGCAAGTCACCATGCAAGTCACCATGTGTGATGATCATTTGTGAACCCTAAGCAAGAGTCACCATGGCAAGTCACTCCCTTAGTCATCTTTTCATTAAATGCAAGCAAGAGTCACCAAAGTGAGTCATGGCTTGATATTGTTGACTTTTCCTCTTCCCCACTTTGCTTCCTAGCCGAACTAGATGGTAATGGGCTTGATAATGGGCCGAAACAAGAGTTGAGAATTCGGCCCACAATTTGCTTTGTGGCCTGGCCCATTTTCGGAGGTCCAAAATCGCAAAAATCGCAAAATCGCCGAAATTCCTCCGAATTGCGTCGATATTAATCTCCACCGTAATAAACTTCAAAATAACAATTTAAATAAGGAAAACATAAAACTAAGATAATAACATAGCTAAACGTAAAGGGAAATGCGTTAAGAAACGAGCATAAAATGCGTATATCAAATTCCCCCACACTTAGACTTTGCTAGTCCCTTAGCAAACACTAAGTTAAACTAAGACACTCTAAAAATTTAAAAGAAAGAACACAACTAAGCCCTTAGCTAAAATTTGTCTCAGAATTTTCATAAGTATATGGCGATGTCTCACATGATTTTCAACTTTGCATGCTCAACGAATTCAAGAGATAATTGCGATATATTTATGTAATGAACAAGTAAGACATAGAGAAAACAATGGTTATGTTATAGCTGTGCATGCTTTGAATAAAGGTTTAATCAACTCACAAGGATGCACTCATCATATTTTTCACTCATGAAAATGGTTCACTTAAAGTGTATATGAATTGAAATGAAAACCACATGAATAAAGTTTGATTACTTGCACAAATGAACCAAAACCATAAGCTTACTCATGCAACTTACTCTACTAATTGAAAGCTACTCATTTTAAGGATCATAAAGGACTTTTAGTGAGGTTGTAATGGGGTTAAGGCTAAGGCATTCGAAATTTAGATATGTGGTGATAAAAATGTTCCAATGACTTAGTCTAGCACCATATTAGTCCTCCATCTCCATTTGTATGTTACCATGTATACTTCAATCTAAGCTACCCTTTTAGCTTTTCGGACAGGACAAAGGCCATATTTTGTTCTATTTTTAGGCCTTCAATTTATCGTAAACTCCAAATCCGTAAATAAGGGGGACGTTAATCCAAATGGTTATTCTTAGAACACAACATATTGCCATGAGAGATAATAATTTTTTTTTTCTTTTCATTCTCTCAAATATAATTTTTTTCTTTTCTTTTTGGCAATCACAAACTTTTTTAGCTATTTGGACAAGTCTTTCCCCTTACTCACATTAACTCTTTCAATCTTTCCTACCAAACCATAATCTTATGTGCTAGTTTCGAAAAATTCTCACCAAGTTTCCGGAACAAAGGTAAGGATATTCTATACTAGGATAAGTGTTTAGGTATATATGGTGATGAAAGAAAAGCTTAACGTGGGCTCAATTGGTTTATCTAGGGGTGTCGCAACTTGTGCGTACAAATGGGATACATGGATATATGGCAATGTGGTGGAAAATCCTAAATGCCTTTAATCATTTCCAAAATCAAAGTATGTATCAACTTAAAAGCTTTGCAAATTGACATGAGTAAGTTCTAGTATTCTCTAGTTCATTAAAATCTATGGCAAGCAATCAAATGAGGCATATATAAGCTAGTAGCTACGAAATGGATGTATATTCACTCGAATAAAGAATAGATAGCTCAAAAGCTCACATAGGGTTCATATGATTAAAAACTTATTCAAGCATGCGATTTCTGTACCATGTTTTTGCAATTCATATCTACTACATGTTAAAAACATATAGAATATCTCAATTAGCACAAGAATTCGATGCATGTGATTCATACGCCATATGTGTTCGTATTGATCCAATTTCATCATTGACTAGTTAAGGGCATCCTAAAGACTCTGAAAAACACTAATTTAGACACAATTAAATTGTAAACCCTTCCCCCACACTTAAACTTTACATTGCCCTCAATGTACTTAAAGTAAATGTATAGAATTAAACATGGAGTATAGGATCTACGAAACTTTTAATCTAATACGCAAAAAGCCATTAAATTAAGTAAAAGGGGAGAAGAAAACAAATCTGTTGTCTCCCTATTGGGTTGCCTCCCAATGAGCGCTGGTTTTACGTCGTTAGCTTTGGACGTGATGCATTAGTTTGGTTTTGAAATGGCCGGTTCTTGGAGTTGCATCTCCTCCACGGTGTGCTCCACAAATGCCTCAAAATAGGGCTTCAAGCGATGGCCATTTACTTTGAACTCACTACCCTTGTCGATAGATCGAATGAGAACTGCTCCATGAGGTAGGACTTGAGAAACTATGAATGGCCCCATCCATCGAGAGCGAAGCTTTCCCGGAAAGAGCTTAAGTCTTGAATTGAAAAGCAATACTTTCTGCCCCGGTTCAAAACTCTTCCCGCGAATCATCTGATCGTGGATCTTTTTCGTCTTCTCTTTGTAGATCCACGCATTGTCGAAAGCATCATTTCTGATTTCTTCAAGTTCACAAAGTTGAAGCTTCCGATGCAAGCCTGCGGCATCTCGATCGATGTTGAATTTCTTCACGGCCCACCATGCCTTGTGCTCTAGTTCAACCGGAAGATGGCACGCCTTCCCATAAATTAATCGGAAAGGGGACATACCGATGGGGGTCTTGTAGGCAGTCCTGTAAGCCCACAATGCATCGTCTAAGCATTGACTCCAATCTTTCCGGTTGGGGCGGACGGTTCGCTCCAAGATCTTCTTTATCTCACGGTTGGAAACTTCAGCCATTCCATTGGTTTGAGGGTGGTATGGTGTGGAAACCTTGTGTTTGACGCCATACTTCCTCATTAGTGCTTCCACCGTGCGGTTGCAAAAGTGACTTCCTCCATCGCTGATTAGAACGCGTGGCATTCCAAATCTACTGAAAATGTTAGTTCGTAGGAAATCTGCAACAACTCGCGAATCATTAGTACGGGTGGCCTTTGCCTCCACCCATTTAGAAACATAATCTACTGCGAGTAAGATGTAAGTAAAACCATTGGAGGGAGGAAATGGTCCCATAAAGTCAATACCCCGCACATCAAAAATTTCAACATTAAATATGTAGTGTTGTGGCATTTGATCTTTAGGTCCTAAATTACCGAATCTTTGGCACTTATCACATGTAGCGCAATATGCATGAGCATCGCGAAATAAACTAGGCCAAAAGAAACCGCAATCTAAAATTTTAAGGGCTGTCCTCCTAGAACCAAAGTGTCCCCCACATGCTTCATTGTGACAAAAGTCTAAAATAGGCTTGAATTCACTATCCGGGATACATCTCCTAATTACTAAATCGGAGCATTGTTTCCACAAATAAGGCTCATCCCAGATAAATGTTCTAGCATTATGCTTAAGTTTGTCACGTTGAAATTTATGCATGGTAGACGGAAACTCACCGGTAACTAAATAATTAACGATATCGGCATACCAAGGAGTTTCCGAAGTAGTTACCTCAATTCCGAAGAGTTTTTCATCCGGAAAAGTTTCTTCAATCTCGACAGGCTCATGGTCACCTATCAAACGTGATAGGTGGTCAGCGACGACGTTTTCTACTCCCTTCTTGTCCTTGATTTCGATGTTGAATTCTTGGAGTAGAAGTATCCATCTGATAAGCCGTGGTTTTGCGTCCTTCTTGAGCATTAGATACTTCAAAGCTGCATGGTCGGTAAACACAGTTACTTTAGTTTGAAGTAAATAAGATCGAAATTTATCTAAAGCGAAAACCACGGCAAGAAATTCGTTCTCGGTTGTAGTATAATTTCTTTGTGCTTCATCAAGTGTCCGAGAAGCGTAATAGATTACGCAAGGCTTCTTGTCCTTCCGCTGACCCAAGACGGCTCCTACGGCATAATCCGAGGCGTCGCACATGAGTTCAAATGGCAGAGACCAATCAGGGCTGCATAAAATAGGAGCGCTCGTAAGAAGCTCCTTCAACTTGTTGAAGGCAGCGTTGCATTCTTCATCAAAGACGAACGGGGTCTCCTTTTGCAGCAGTTTACACAAGGGGCGAGAGATGTGGGAAAAGTCCTTGATAAACCTACGATAAAATCCTGCGTGTCCAAGAAATGAACGAATCTCTCTAACCGAAGTTGGAGAGGGTTAGTGACGCACAAGATCTACTTTAGATTTATCTACTTCTAACCCTTTTTCAGAGATAATATGACCTAACACTATCCCTTGCGTAACCATGAAATGGCACTTCTCCCAATTAAGCACCAAGTTCGTTTCAACCATCTTTTTAAAATAGTTTCTAGATTGTTTAAGCATGCATCAAAATCATTCCCGAATACACTAAAGTCGTCCATGAATACTTCAATAATGTTTTCAATGTACTCGGAGAAAATTGAGAGCATGCAACGTTGAAATGTACCTGGTGCGTTACACAGTCCAAATGGCATGCGGCGATATGCAAACGTTCCGAACGGACACGTGAACGTTGTCTTTTCTTGATCCTCCTCCGCAATGCTAATTTGGTTGTAGCCGGAGTATCCGTCGAGAAAACAATAAAATGCATGGCCGGCTAATCTTTCCAGCATTTGGTCGATGAATGGTAAGGGAAAATGATCCTTGCGGGTCGCGGCGTTGAGCTTCCGGTAATCAATGCACACTCGGTGTCCAGTGATCGTCCGTTGTGGCACAAGCTCATTTTCCAGATTCTCGACGACGGTTATTCCCGATTTCTTGGGTACTACCTGCACTGGGGAAACCCAACGGCTATCAGAAATAGGGTAAATAACTCCACAGTCCATGAGTTTAATTACCTCCTTTTTTACCACCTCCATCATCGGAGGGTGGAGCCGACGTTGTGCTTCCCGCGTAGGCTTGGTGCCTTCTTCAAGGAAAATCCTATGCACACAAGTTGCTGGATTTATTCCCTTGATGTCCGCAAGTGTCCAGCCTATTGCGGGCTTGTACCGTTTGAGCACACTCACGAGCTTCTCCTCCTGTTCCTCTTCTAGCGCGGACGAAATAATGACCGGTAAAGTTTCATTCTCGCCCAAGTACGCATACTTAAGATGGTCCGGTAGTAGCTTGAGTTCTAAAACGGGAGCTTCTACAATGGAAGGAACCATTTTATTAGTACCAAAAGTAATTGGTATAGGAGGAGAAAAGCTTACTTTCCGTGGTGCGGCATTTAGGGCCACGGCCATGTCTTGGATTCGAGGTTCAAGCTCTAGTAAGGCCTCGAGAAGGCCGTCATGTCCAAGTTGAATGGCCATGTCGAGTTCATCCTCGTTGATGGTGTCGAGGTAACCTTGTGCTAAGGTATCCACAGGATCGTATGTCGAAATGGCAGCTACGCTCGACATTGGAAACTTCATCCCGTCCAGGATGTTGAACTCGATTCTTTCTCCATCAATCTCCATGGAGAAAGTGCCTTGGAAAACATCAATCTTCGTCCTCGCAGTCCGCATGAAAGGTCGCCCAAGTAGCAATGGCGTGGTGTTCAGTGGACTCTCTTCCATGTCAACTATGTAGAAATCGGCTGGGAATATCAAGTTGTTGACTTGTATGAGAACGTCTTCTACGTATCCCCTCGGATACTTGTGGGTGCGATCGGCTAACTGGATGACAACACCATCTTGCTTGAGATCTCCAAGCTCCATCGATTCGAAAAGATAGTATGGCATGACGTTGATGGAGGCTCCAAGATCAAGCATCACATCTTGGAAATGGGTGGCACTGATTACGCAAGGAACTGCAAAGCTCCCTGGGTCCTTCAGTTTTGGGGGTAGCCGACGCTGCAAAACCGCCGAAACGGTTGCGTTCACCTTCACGACCTCCTTCTCTCGAGTTTGCCTCCTCTGAGTGCATAATTCTTTCAGAAACTTGGCGTATATAGGCACTTGCTTTATGCACTCGATCAAGGGCAAATTCACTTGCACCTTTCGGAAGATGTCCAGGATATCTTCATATTGGGCATCCTTCTTCTTTGATTTTGCTAATCTGCTTGGGAAAGGTGCTACAGCAAACGGAGAATTAGTAATCACCGTATTTGAAGGAATAGGGCTTTTACCTTTGATTGGGGTAGGTTGTGGAGGTGATTGTGCCTTGGTGACAGTAGGCGTCACCTTCTTTTTCTCGGCCTCTTGAATTGCCGGATCGATCTCATCTTCTTCTTCGTTGGTGATGTCCTCGATGGTGACTTCATCAAGATGAGATCGCTTGGTCTTTGGTTCCTCAAGTATCTTCCCACTCCTTGTGACTATAGCATTCACGTTTCTTTGATTGGGAGAGGTTTGAGGTGGAAGCCGACCGGTTTCCTTGATTTGGCCCATGAAATCAACAAGCTGGCCAAGCTGCTTCTTCACTTCGGTGATGTCGCGGCCATGTGAGTCAAGTGTCTCCTTTGTCTTCGATTGTCCGTCGAGGAGAACTTGAGTTGAGGCCGAAAGTTGCGACAACATCTTGTCGTAATCCGGATTGGTGAAGGGTTGTGATGACGAACCATGCTGCATCGGTGGTCGTGGTTGAAATGGAGGGCGTTGGTAGCTTTTTTGAGGTTGAGATGCTGGAGGGTTCAAAGTTCCCTCGTTGCTGCTCCATCTAAAACCTGGATGATCACGGTTGACATAGTTGTTGTAGTTGTTATACCTTTGTCCTCCCTGATATCCGCCGATGGCGTTAGCGTGCTCCGGCTCGCTTGCCTGCTCCTGCGCTTGAGGGCATTGGTCATTGTGGTGACCGTGTGTTTGACATATGCCGCAAACAGGCCGTTGAGTTGCCTTTGCTCTTGTCGTCTCGAGTTCTAACACCTTCTCTAGCATATGAGCTAGTTTGTCGTACTTCTCGTCCGCGTCGGTTGTTGAACTCGCCTCACCGACTGCTCGTCTGTTGGACATTCCGTATTGTGCATCATTATTCGCCCGATTCTCTAGAAGAGCTCTAGCTTCGGTTTCAGTTAAGTCCATGAATGCACCGGTGGCTGCTGCATCCAGCAATTCCCTATCGATCGGCTTGAGACCATCGTAAAAGTAATTCATCAGATTGGTCTCGGAGAATCCATGCGATGGGCAAGTGGCACACAAAACTTTGAATCGGTCGTAGTATTGGCCGAAGGTCTCGTCCGGTTTCTGTGTGATGCCAGTGATTTGCTTTCTCAAGATGGTGATCTTTGAGGCCGGGAAGTACTTCGCTAGGAACATATCCGCAAGTTGCTTCCATGAGGTAATATGGTTCGGCGGTAGTTCCATTAGCCAAGACTCGGCCCTGTCGACTAGGGTGAATGGAAATGCCTTCAGCTTGAAGAGCTCCGTATCAGCATCAGATGGCTTCATGCTGTTGCAAACAAATTGGAATTGTTTGAGATGCTTGTTCGGATCTTCATTGGAAAGTCCGTGGAAAATGGGTAGTCGGTGGAGGAAGCCACTCTTTAGCTCGATATCCTTCATGTTTTCCTCCGGTTGTGGAAAAGCAATGCTCGAAGGCCCGCTGCTCCATTCGGTTGAGCAGGTGCGCTGGCGAAGAGATTGTCCTGCATTGGCCATGTTGACTTCTTGTGCTTCTGCTTCTGAGTTATGGTCGGTTGATGAGGCTAAAGTATGTTCGAATGATGAATGTGAAGACTCGGAAACTTCTTCGAGGATGGGATGATCCAGGATGTCAGCTCTAAGTCTCGCTAGTCTTTCTGTGAGTTCCTCAAAGGTGGTTCTAGATGGTCTTGGATTCTGATCGGACATTCATTAGCCTGACATCCACCAAAGACCAAGTGTTAGTATCAACAAATAATTTTTAGATGTATATAGGAATACTAACCAAAATTGTAATGCATATTTAGAAAACAAGGTGATAACAAATAAAATAGTAAAACTATCAAAGCATACTATAAATACACACAAATACTTAAAAACTACTAATACACACAAAATTTATACAAAATTTATAATAGTTAAGACACTATATGTATTTTACTAAGTAATGCAATTGATTTAATCAATTTTAGGGGCTATGTACATGAATAAACTAAGACACATGTTTTCTGCAAATTAACACTATATAATGCTAAACCTAAAAATTTAGTTAGAACATATATAAACAAGGTTGAAATACAAGCAAACCATAATTCACATTGAATTTATGCACCACACATTTTCTTGCAATAAAATGCATTAAACAATAATCCTACGTGAAAGATGGAGTGAATGCATAAGAGAAAACGTTAGAACCTGCAGAAAACAAACGAGTTACGTTTTTAAAATATGAATGAAAAGAATGACCTCTTCTTCGATCTTATGCCCCTAACTTCACTTAGGTTAGGGTACTCGGTAGTGAAATCCGAGTATCATAAAACCTTAGAGAGGTTATGCAAGCTAAGTAACGGTTGTTAGTCCTTTACAGTTTTTAATGCACAAATAAACACAAAAATTTGACTAAGTTTTATTTATTTCCTTTGGTCCCGATGGTACGTGGTGCAGAGGCTCTCAACTGTGCAATGGGTCTCGTTCATCCGAAGATGAAGTCTGATTCCGAGAGGTCTAAGCATGCTTAATCCGATATACCATCTATTTAAAGGATTATGTCGTATTTATTTAGTTCGTATTTAACCGTATTCATATGCACTTATGATTTACAGAGAGTACGCGAAATGATCATTCGGTAAATTTCTTGGACGTGCGGCCCGCGCGAAAATATATACCGACTACAATTCAGCTTAGTTACGTTTAGAAATGGTTAGTAGGAATAGAGATAACGCGAGAGGTAAGGACTAATATTTAGAACAACCCGAGGCTTACTCGTAAGAGTATATACTCCAATGTTGTTCCTAGAGACACCCCGAGGCTAACCAGTTACGGTATATACTCCAATGGTGTTCTATTGCTTAGATCTGAAACCCGGCACCAATCATAAACCCATTCACCATATCCAACAATCAGCCAAATTTGTGAGATAGTATATAATCTCAAGTTCTTAGTAAACTCCGCCCACAACCTCGTGCCCATAACTTCACTTAGGTTATGGCGTGTGGTGATGAAATCCACACATCACGAGGGGTTAAGGAGATAAACCAGAAAAAGAGGCACCACCTATTCCAAAGAACGAAACCTTATAACCAATACTCGTACTCAATGTAAATCAATTTAAGTACGTCTACGTTTTGATTGCGCCTATGATTTAAAAGGAATACACGACTTAGTTATTGAATAAATCTCTTGTCCGTGCGGCCCGCGCGAAAATGTATACCAACTATCGTTAATCCTCGTAATTGTTGGAAATGACCAGTTGGGATAGATGTAACGCGAGAGGTGAGAACTAATTTCTGGGAACAACCTGAGGCTAACTCGTGAGAGTATATACTCCATTGTTGTTCTTAGAAACACCCCGAGGCTTACTCGTAAGAGTATGTACTCCATTGGTGTTCTGTTTTCTTAGTTCAAAACCCGTCACCATTCATAACCCTTCTAGACATCATAACCAACTCTTACTCGAACTCACAAGATAGTATACAATCTCAAGTGTTTGTAAACTCCGCCCACAACCTCGTGCCCATAACTTCACTTAGGTTATGGCGTGTGGTGATGAAATCCACACATCACGAAGGGTTAAGGAGATAGACAAACAAAAGAGGCACCACCTATTCCATAGAGATTTATTTAATAACTAAGTACTAGTACTCAAATTAAATCAAAGACTATCCTTTAACATGGAAATAAATTATGCAAGTGTAAAATAAACTAAGTATGAATAAATTCGGCTAAGTAAAAGTAGGCATTGTAAACATGTATGAAAATTTCTCTAAGTATAAAAAATGAACAAGTATGTACTTCGAAAATTTAGACATGCTTTTAATCACAAATGTACAACGAAACATACAAAAACATTCTAATTCCCCGGCAACGGCGCCAAAAATTGATACGTGCAAAACATGCATTTAAAGTTAATGATCAGTAGACCTTAAAAACACCGATTACGCGCATTGCAATTTAAACCCTTCTTTTGTCATTTGTAATATTGGCGAGTAGGGATCGTTCTTTATCCGGGGAATTAAGGGCGCATGCATGGTTTCGTTAATAAGCGGAAATGTAAATGTTTGGGGGGATTGGAAGTTGGTTGTTTAATCTACGAAATTAAAGTACAAAAACATGCAAACACAACTAAAACTCTTAGGCATCTAACATGTTTTACTCATAGACAAGTTTCAACAATCAAGAAACTTAAAGTTTAATTATGCTTGCTAAAAATAAGAAGTTACACTACTAATTACATGTGATCAACTCATCTTATTAACCTACCCTTTTCATGCATCAAACCTTTTTGTAACTTGCGAAATTCATAACTTCTAACTAAATACACATGCGTGATAATTGTGTAGGAATGCAACTTAGCGTATAAACATCCTAAACAACTTACGATCATCGAAACATGCAAAAGAGAGGGACTTAGCGTATTTTCTAATACATGCATTCGAAGCTTTAAGATTGTATCAAACATGCATAAAAAGCTATAAATCACAAACACATGCATATTACAAATCGGTTTAGGCACATGAAACACAAATCTAAACTTGTTATTCATTTGATACACAAATCTAAACTTTCTAAACTTGTTATTCCAATACATCAAAAGATTCAAATACAAAGCTAAAGAAATGAGAGTGAAGATCATGGTTACACTTTTTGTCTTGAGTGCTTGATGAACTACGGTGGAGATGGACTTCCTTCACAAGGGACTTAGCGTATTGTGTTGGATGGAGGAGGCTTGATAGCTTCGGCTTGGAAGGAGTAACCTTGCTTGCTTCGGCTTGGAATGGTAAAGGATGTGCTTCGGCTTTGTAATGAACTTTGGAGTGTTTATGGTGGAAGAGTATTTGTGTAGAGCTTTGGCTTGTAAAATGAGAGATGGGAATGAATGAGGCCGGCCTCCTTGTATTTATAGGGCAAGGATGTTGCTCTTCTCTCTTCCACCTTGCCTTGCTTCATTAAATGCAAGCAATGATCATTAAGGCAAGTCACCATGCAAGTCACCATGTGTGATGATCATTTGTGAACCCTAAGCAAGAGTCACCATGGCAAGTCACTCCCTTAGTCATCTTTTCATTAAATGCAAGCAAGAGTCACCAAAGTGAGTCATGGCTTGATATTGTTGACTTTTCCTCTTCCCCACTTTGCTTCCTAGCCGAACTAGATGGTAATGGGCTTGATAATGGGCCGAAACAAGAGTTGAGAATTCGGCCCACAATTTGCTTTGTGGCCCGGCCCATTTTCGGAGGTCCAAAATCGCAAAAATCGCAAAATCGCCGAAATTCCTCTGAATTGCGTCGATATTAATCTCCACCGTAATAAACTTCAAAATAACAATTTAAATAAGGAAAACATAAAACTAAGATAATAACATAGCTAAACGTAAAGGGAAATGCGTTAAGAAACGAGCATAAAATGCGTATATCAAATTTCGGCGATTTTGCCATTTTTGCGATTTTGGACCACCGGGAATGGGCCGGCCCTTAAAGCATTTTGTGGGCCCATTTGTCAAAGTTTGTTTCGGCCCAAAATCAAGCCCAAGCCCATTAAATTCTGTAAGCAAGCCACTTGGTGAAGAGGAAAAGTCAAGTTTGGCAAGCTTTGTGACTAGGCTTGGTGACTAAGCTTGTGATCATCACAAAGGGTGACTAAGGGTGTGACTAGCCTTGGTGACTCTTGTTTGTGATGATCACAAATGGTGACTAAGGGTGTGACTTGCCATGGTGACTAAGGGTGCATTTAATGAAGAGGCAAGGTGGAAGAGAGAGGTAGGCAATTCCTTTGCCTATATATAAGAGGGAGGCCAGCCATAATACAGATCATCTCCCATTTTTACAAGCCAAAGCTCTACACAAATACCTCTCCTCCATAAACACTTCAAAGGTCCTTTACAAGCCGAAGCAATCCATCCTCCGAAGCCATCGATCATTCACAATACGCTATGTCCCTTGTGAATGAGAACCACCTTCAAGAAGTCATTCTTTGCATTCAAGACAAAAAGTGTAACCATGATCTTCAATTTCATGTCTTTTGCTTTATATTGGATCACTTTGATATATTTAATGAAGAACAAGTTTGGATTTGAGTTATATGTTCTTATGCCAAGAGAGCTCAAGGGCTCGTATGTGGACTTTGTCATGTGCAGGGACACCACACTGAGCAATGTCCAACGTTGGGACACCATAACGGAGGTCAACCCGGTGATATGGAGTTGGAGCATGCCAATGCACTTGGTGGATATCAAGGAGGACAACGGTATAACAATTATAACAACTATGTCAACCGTGATCATCCAGATTTCAAGTGGGGCAGCAATGCGGGATGTCTAAACCCTCCGGTACCTCAACAAACGTATCAACGTGCTCCCTTCCAACCGAGGCCACCTATGCCTCATGCTCCCATGCACCTAACGCATCAAGCACCCCCGGTCCAGCATTTCACCAATTCGGACTACGACAAAATGCTTTCTCAAATGTCTGCTTCAACGCAAGTTCTTCTGGATGGACAAGCCAAGACGAAGGAGACATTAGATACTCATGGCCAATTGGTGGACTTCATGGGCCAAATTCGGCAAACCGGCCAACTACCACCTCAAACCACTCCTAATCAACGAAATGTCAATGCCATTATCACTAGGAGTGGGAAGATACTGGAAGCACCAAAGACCACGAAATCTCATCTCGATGAAGTCACCATTGAAGACATAACCAACAAAGAGGCTGATCAGATTGATCCGGCAACTCATAAGGCCGAGAAGAAGAAGGTGACGCCTATTGTCACCAAGGCACCATCCCTCCACAATCCACCCCAATCAAAGGTAAAAGCCCTATTCCTTCAAATACGGTTGTTACTAATTCTCCGTTTGCTATTGCACCTTTCCCAAGCAGATTAGCAAAATCAAAGAAGAAAGATGATCAATACGAAGATATGTTAGACATCTTTCAAAAGGTGCAAGTAAATTTGCCCTTTATCGAGTGCATAAAGCAAGTGCCGATATACGCAAAGTTTCTAAAAGAGTTATGCAGCCAGAGGAGGCAAACGCGAGAGAAGGAGGTTGTAAAGGTGAATGCAACCGTTTCGACGGTTTTGCAACGTCGGCTACCCCAAAATTGAAGGATCCAGGGAGTTTTTCAGTTCCCTGCGTGATTGGTGACAAACACTTTAAAGACGTAATGCTTGATCTTGGAGCCTCCATCAACGTAATGCCTTATTACCTTTACAATTCGATGGAGCTTAGGGATCTCAAGCAAGACGGTGTCATCATCCAACTAGCCGATCATACACATAAGTATCCAAGGGGATACGTAGAAGATGTTCTTGTGCAAGTCAACAACCTGATTTTTCCAGCAGATTTTTACATCGTTGACATGGAGGAGAGTCCTTTGAACACCACGCCATTGCTTCTTGGACGACCTTTCATGAGGACTGCAAGAACGAAGATAGATGTTTTTGAGGGAACTTTCTCCATGGAGATTGATGGAGAAAGAATTGAATTCAACATCTTCGACGGGATGAAATTTTCGATGTCAAGTGTGGCTGCCATTTCAACATGTGATCTCGTGGATACCTTAGCACAAGGCGACCTTGACACCATCAATGAAGATGAACTCAACATGGCCATCCAACTCGGGGATGAAGCCCTTTTCGATGCCTTAGTAGAGCTTTTGGAGCCTCGAATTCAAGAAATGGCTATGGCATTAAATAAAGCTCCATGATATGTAAGTTTTCCTCCTCCTATTCCAATTATTTTTGGTACTAATGAATTTGTTCCTTCCATTGTTAAGGCACCCGAATTAGAACTTAAGGTGCTACCGGATCATTTGAAATACGTCTACTTGGGAGACGATGAGACACTTCCGGTAATCATCTCAGCCATATTGGAAGTGGACCAAGAGGAGAAGCTTATTCGAATGCTTCAAAGATACAAACCTGCCCTAGGTTGGACGCTAGCGGACATTAAAGGAATCAATCTGGCAACATGTGTTCATCGGATTTTTTTAGAAGATGGCGCCAAACCTACTCGTGAAGCCCAAAGGAGACTCCATCCTCCGATGATGGAAGTCGTTAAGAAGGAAATAATCAAACTCCTTGATTGTGGAGTTATCTATCCGATTCCGGACAGCCAATGGGTCTCGCCCGTTCAAGTTGTTCCTAAGAAGTCCGAGGTCACCGTTGTGAAGAATGCGGAAAACGAGCTCGTACCGCAACGAACAATCATGGGACATCAGGTTTGCATCGATAATAGGAAGCTCAATGCCGCCACTCGAAAGGACCATTTTCATCTACCATTCATCGATCAAATTCTAGAGAGATTGGCTGGCCATGCATTCTATTGCTTCCTCGACGGATACTCCGGTTACACCCAATTAAGCATCGCGGAAGAGGATCAAGAAAAAACCACGTTCACTTGCCCATTTGGAACGTTTGCCTATCGCCGCATGCCATTTGGTCTGTGCAATGCACCAGGTACCTTTCAACGTTGCATGTTATCTATTTTTTCTGACTACGTCGAAAATATCATAGAAGTCTTTATGGATGACTTTAGCATTTTTGGAAATAATTTTGATGCATGTCTAGGAAATTTAGAACTCATTTTGAAAAGATGTGTTGAAACGAACTTGGTTCTTAATTGGGAAAAATGCCATTTCATGGTTACACAAGGGATAGTTTTGGGACATATCATTTCAGAAAAGGGTTTAGAAGTTGATAAATCGAAAATAGATCTTATTCTTGTGCTCCTATCCTATGCCCTCCGGATTGGTCCTTACCGTTCGAATTAATGTGTGATGCTTCCGACTATGCGGTTGGAGTTGTTTTAGGACAACGGAAGGACAAGAAGCCATATGCAATTTACTACGCCTCACGAACTCTGGATACCACCCAATCCAATTACACCACCACTGAAAAGGAATTTCACGTAGTAGTTTTTGCCCTTGATAAATTCCGTTCTTATTTACTTCAAACCAAAGTTATCATTTATACTGACCATGCAGCTTTGAAGTACTTAATGACGAAGAAGGATGCAAAACCAAGGCTAATTCGTTGGATCCTCTTACTCCAAGAATTTGACATCGAAATAAAAGAAAAGAAGGGAGTGGACAACGTAGTGGCTGACCACCTTTCTCGGTTGGTGAAAGCACAAGAAGCCGTGGTCATTGAGGAAACTTTTCCGGATGAAAAACTCTTCAGAATTGAGGTAAGTGTTTCGGAAACTCCATGGTATGCAGATCTCGTTAATTACTTAGTTACCGGTGAGTTTCCATCTACCATGCATAAATCTCAGCGTGACAAACTTAAACACAATGCTAGAACTTTTATTTGGGATGAACCCTACTTATGGAAATAATATTCAGATTTAGTCATTCGTAGGTGTGTTCCGGATAGTGAATTTAAATCAATTCTTGAGTTTTGTCACAATGAAGCATGCGGGGGACATTTTGGTTCAAGGAGGACAGCCCTTAAAATTTTAGATTGCGGTTTCTTTTGGCCTAGTTTATTTCGCGATGCTCATGCATTTTGTGCTGCATGTGATAGGTGCCAGAGATTCGGTAATTTAGGACCTAGAGATCAGATGCCACAACACTACATATTTAATGTCGAGATTTTTGATGTGTGGGGTATTGATTTTATGGGACCATTTCCTCGCTCCAATGGTTATACGTATATTTTACTCGCAGTAGATTATGTTTCGAAATGGGTGGAGGCAAAGGCCACCCGTACTAATCATTCACGAGTTGTTGCAGATTTCCTACGAACTAACATTTTTAGTAGATTTGGAATGCCACGCGTTCTAATTAACGATGGAGGAAGTCACTTTTGCAACCGCACGGTGGAAGCATTGATGAGGAAGTATGGCGTAAGACACAAGGTTTCCACACCATACCACCCTCAAACAAATGGAATGGCTGAAATTTCCAACCGTGAAATCAAGAAGATTTTGGAGCGAACCGTTCGCCCAAACCGGAAAGATTGGAGTGAATGCTTAGATGATGCATTATGGGCATATAGAACAGCCTACAAAACCCCCATTGGTATGTCACCTTTCCGATTAATTTATGGGAAAACGTGCCATCTTCCGGTCGAATTGGAGCACAAGGCATGGTGGGCCGTGAAGAAATTCAACATTGATCGAGATGTAGCTGGTTTGCATCGGAAGCTACAACTTTGTGAACTTGAAGAGATTAGAAATGATGCTTTCGACAATGCATGGATTTACAAAGAGAAGACGAAAAAGATCCATGATAAGATGATTCACGGGAAGAGTTTTGAAGTTGGGTAGAAAGTATTGCTTTTTAATTCAAGACTTAAGCTCTTTCCGGGCAAGCTTCGCTCTGATGGATGGGGCCCTTCATAGTTGTTCAAATTATGCCTCATGGAGCAGTTCGCATTCGGTCATTAGACAAAGGCAGTCAGTTCAAAGTAAATGGCCATCGCTTGAAGCCCTATTTTGAGGCATTTGCGGAGCATAACGTGGAGGAGATGCAACTCCAAGAGCCGGCCATCTCCAACACCCAAAACTTAACAAGACTTTCTGGTATGAATCAAAGGTATTTTGATTGAGAATTTCTGTAATTTCTGGAACGACAAAAGAAACTTTGGAACTTTCACTTTTTTTTTTGCACCTTTTTTTTGTGCGTTTTTTTTTCTAATAAAAAGTAAACTCGAAAATAAAGGATAGTCAAACTTGCCTTGGAGCCGAAGCTCTGCTACCAAACTGATACGAACCTCACCAACAACTGTGATGAAACTCGATAAAAGTGGACCGAACACCAAGAACGCGAAGACAAAGCTTGTTGTGTTTAGACCCCACACCTAAAGAGATGGGAACCTAAGACTACGAAAGGGACAAGCGCCACACAAAGAAATGCACCCACTAATTTCTAAGTGATAAGCTTGGGTTTGAGCGCCACAAGGTTTACCTTGATAAGCTCAGAAAGAGTTCTAGTAAGAACCAAGCAGAACACAAGTTCTCACAATTTTTCATCTATCATCCCTTACAAACAAAGCAAAACTCTCCTTATATAGGAATATAGGAAAGACCAAAATCAAAACAGAAAATTAGAAGTTATGGCCTTTAAATGCTAATTAAGGCCCATAATGCTAAGAAATAAAAACTAATCATAAAATCTGAGAATAAAGATCAGTAAAAACTGATCATAAAATCTGAGAATAAAGATCAGATCAATGCTCCCTTTATTCTCTCTGTAATTATTCTCCCTTAATTCGTGCTCCTTAATTGTTGCCCTTCATGATGACCTCCATGACATGCACAAATTTAGCTTCCTCTTTGATAATTTCAGAATTATCTCCACTCTCTTGAATCAGCCCATTAAGTGCTTCCTGAAACTTCCGGGCCCTAGCTCTTGTAATTGAGCCGCTTGGTAATGATAAAGATTCCACGGCATCCTTAGCTCCATGTCCACGTGCATGATCCGCATTGCCGCCATGCCCATGTTCATTTCCATAATCATTTGGGTTTGCATCAAATTTTATCTTTGTTATTAGTTCGTGAATCATGCTTAAAAGAGAACCAAATCGAGTATCTACTTAAAAACAGTTTTCAAGCATTGAGAACATATAAGCACACACATGTATTCGAATCTTAGTTAAAAACACATGGAAGAAATTTAGAAGCCTTAAACCGAAACTTGTTCTCAAAATACAAACAAAAGAAATCCAAACAAAAACTGAAACTAAAAGCAAAGAGGTCGTGTTACACTTTTAGACTCCGTGAAATCGCACCGCAAATCTTCAAGTATAACTACTTCTTTGTTGAAGACGAGCCCAAGAATTCCCAGTCAAATCGAGCAAAGTCCTTCTTGAGGTGGAGGAGAATGTTCACGGGGTGTAGTTTGTGGTGTTTCTAGATTTGAGGGGATGGCCGAGTGTTTGGAGTTTAAGGAGCTGATATTTGGCAAGCTTAGAAGTCTAGAATGAATGATTATGAATAAGGGATGTGACCCTTCCTTATATAGAGTTTTGAAACATTGTCATATGTGAATAAGGATTTCCAACCCGGTTCTTGATTGCTTCTTGCACAGTCTGACCAATACAGCGATTCTGAGAGTTCTATAACTCCAAATTAGGTGATTCTTGATCTGACATTGAAGAGAACGAGGAGATCTTTCCAGCGAGCTATCATTCGTAATTTTCTGAGCTTGGAATCGTTCTGGGTGATTTAATAAAATTCCAGGTCGGATTCTTAATTGTTCTGACTTGTCCACCAAGTAAATTGAGAAATCTATATTTGCTTTGGCTTCTTCCTTGCAAATCCTTTCCTAACCAAATTTGCACATGTGGAATTCACTTCTAGGCTTCATCTAGGCCAAATCCATCCTTCATAAATGGGCTTCACGAATTTCCATTGGGCCAAACCATCTTTGATGGTCCAAAACACCAAATTCTTTCCTTAGTGCGTTTTTCAGCTCTTTGTCGCTCCTTTCTCCATCTCTTTTATTTAAAACCTAAAAATAACAAAATAAGTAAAACTAAAGAATATAAAGGTAAAAACAAAGTTAAATGCAAGGAGAAAGACGTTAAGAATCAAGCATAAAATGCGTATATCAAATTCCCCCACACTTGGACTTTGCTAGTCCCTAGCAAAAACTAAGTAAAAGAAAACTAGAAATAAGAAAACACACAAAACCAACGTTAAAGCTAGTCTCCACGTTGGGAATAGTTTAAAGAAAACAAAAGACTCATATTATTAAAACACTTCTAAGCCCTTAGCTAAATTTGTCTCAGAAATTCTCTTAAGTATATGGCGATGAAGTTACAAGATTTCATAGTGAAAAGTTCAAAAATTTCGAGAGATAAGAGAAATATGATCATGTCATGAACAAGTAAGACTTGGAGTAAACGATGGTGAAGTTAAAGCTGTGCATATTTCGAACAAGTCTAAATCAATCTCACATGGATGCTTTCATCATATTTTCACTCCTGAAAAGGGTTCACTCAAAATGTATATGAATTTAATCGAAAACCTCATGAATAAAATGAATTACTTGCACAAATGAACAAAACCATATGCTAACTCATGCAACTTACTCAACCAATCGAAGGCTACTCATCTCAAGAATCATAAAGGACTTTAGAAAGGTTGTAATGGGGCTGAGGCTAAGGCATTCGAATTTTAGGTATGTGGTGGTTAAAACACGTTCCAAAGACTTAATCTAGCACTAAAACTCCTCAAATTCGTGCATCATCCTTTCTACACTTATTCTTGTGCCAAACTTCAGAATCAGGAGTCAAATTTCATCTTTTTGGGCCTTAACTTCATTCTGAACTTCACTTGTCCAAACTTTTACACTTAGAACATTTGCCAGAGAGCTTAACTATTTTTTCCTTTTTTTTTCTTTTCATGCTCTCGAACTTTCTTTCTTCTTTTTATTTCCTTTTCGGCGGTCACACTGTTTTTTCAAGGTTTTGGACAAGTCTTCCCTCTTTTTGTATTCTTTCATCACTTTTCCGCCACTTCTTTGTGCTAGCTTCGAAATCTCTTCACCAAGTCTTTGAACCAAGGTTGGAAACTCTACACTAGGCTAAGTGTTTAGATATGCATGTGGTAAATGAAAAGAAAGGCTAAATGTAGGCACAAAGGGGTAATCTAAGGGTGTTGCAACTCGTGCGCACAAAAGGACACAAGGCTATTTGGTTTAAGTGGTGGTAACCTAATTTGCCTTTAATCATATCCAAAATCAGAGCATATATCAACTTAAAAGCGTTGCAAATATACATGAGTAAGTTCTAGTAATCTCTAGTTCATTAATATCTATGGCAAGTAACTAGATGATGCATGTTTTGTTTTTGAAAACCATATGCGCGAAATTCACTCTCAAATGAAATAATGCAGGCTCAAAAACTCACTTTTAAGGATTGTATGATTTAAAACTTATTCTACATGCGAAAATCTATACCATGTTTATGCATACCATATCCACTACATGTCATGACAATCAAAATATCTCACTTAGCAAAAGAAATCAATTTAGTGCTTTCCAACGCCATTTATGTTCTTTTTCGATCTATTTTCATCATAGACTAACTAAGCGCATCCTCAAAATAAATAAAAACTCTTTAAAAATAGTAAGTTAAACAAAAAGACTCTCAAACAAGCGTAGATTTAGTCCTTGTCTTCTTTGGGCAACCTTAGTAAAATGGCCAGTTGGTGAGAGAGACCAAGAGAGTAGAAGTGATTTTCGAGCTTGTCTTCTCTCACATCCAAAATCCATCTAAGAAACATTCCCCTTCTAGACACCAAATCACAAGGATTTCTTACTAAAAGATAAGTGTTCATCTACTACACTAATTAATAACAAGAAAAACACTAAAGATTTTTTTTAGGGCATCATCCGCCGGAGAGTTCCATTGTCCTCCCGATTTTTATGATTTTATGACTCACATAAAGTTGTAAACCCCTCCCCCACACTTAAACTCTACATTGTCCTCAATGTACGAAAATAAAGCATAGAATTAAGTATGAAGAGAGAGACCCACGCAAATTTTAGCTAAGGAAAGTAAATAAGCAATGAAATTAAAAAGATAAGGGAGGAGAGAACAAATCCTTGACGATTCCTCCATTGGGTTGCCTCCCAACGAGAGCTTGTTTTTTTAACGTCTTACAGCCTAGACGTGATGCTCTTCATGTGTTTGAGATGGCCGGATCGTCTAGCTTATCTTCTTCTACGGCATCCTCCTTTTGCCCGGCTTCGAATGTCTTCCCACGTATCATCTTGTCATGGATCCTCTTGGTTTTCTCCTTATAAATCCATGCATTGTCAAAAGCATCATTCCTTATTTCCTCTAGTTCACAAAGTTGTAGCTTTCGATGTAAACCAGCCTCATCCCGGTCCATATGGAACTTCTTGACAGCCCACCATGCCTTGTGCTCGAGCTCTACAGGAAGATGACATGCTTTCCCATAAACTAATCGAAAAGGTGACATTCCAATGGGAGTTTTGTAAGCAGTTCGATATGCCCATAGTGCATCGTCTAAGCACTGGCTCCAATCTTTCCAGTTTGGCTTAACGGTTCTCTCTAAGATCTTCTTGATCTCACGGTTGGACACTTCAGCCATTCCATTTGTTTGAGGATGGTACGGTGTAGAGACTTTATGCGTGACACCATACTTCCTTAACAATGCTTCCATCGTCTTGTTGCAAAAATGACTCCCTCCATCGCTGATTAGAATGCGCGGCATTCCAAACCTTGTGAAAATATTAGTTTTAAGGAAATCTGCAACAACTCGCGAATCATCAGTACGGGTGGCTTTGGCTTCCACCCATTTCGAAACATAATCAACGGCGAGTAAAATGTAAGTGTAACCGTTAGACATGGGAAATGGTGTGACGACCCGAACCAGAATCAGTAGAGTAATCAGTTCGATTCACGAGATTATGTGTAATCGCGATTAATCGTTAATTGTGTGGTTTGCCGTTTTAGTTCGCGACTTGATTTTCGGTAGAGAATTTGAGTTGAGTCTCTTCTCGAGAATTGTAGTACAGGTGATTTCGAGCTCGTGGGCGGTTCCGGATGATTTTTCCGATAACCGAGGAATATACTATGATTATTTGAAGTTTCGGTTTATCGACGAGTTTATCCGTTTGTTTCGTATTTATCCGAATCGTAATGGTTATCCGTTTTGGACCGTTGATCGTCCCGAGACGCGAGTATAAATATCGGAAATAGGAAAGGGTCCCATAAAATCAATTCCCCAAACATCAAAATTTTTGACATTAAGCATATAAGTTTGTGGCATCTGATCTCTAGGTCCTAAATTACCGAATCTTTGGCACCTATCACATGCAGCATAGAATGCATGAGCATAGAGAAATAAACTAGGCCAAAAGAATCCGCAATCTAAATTTTTTAGGGCTGTCCTCCTAGAACCAAAATGTCCCCCGCATGCTTCATTGTGACAAAACTCAAGAATTGATTTAAATTCACTATCCGGAACACACCTACGAATGACTAAATCTGAACATTGTTTCCATAAGTAGGGTTCATCCCAAATAAAAGTCCTAGCATTCTTCCTAAGTTTTTCACGTTGAACACTATGCATAGAGGATGGAAACTCACCGGTTACTAAATAATTGACTATATCCGCATGATACGAGCACAACATGCCTTAAATGTTAACACAAAGTAGACACTAAAAACATTGTCCACACATGAGGCAAGCTTGCCGAAATTAATGGGCTTGGGCCTGGTTTTGGGCCGAAACAAACTTGACAAATGGGCCCGAAAAAATGCTTTATGGGCCGGCCCATTTCCGATGCTCCGAAATCGCAAAAATCGTAAAATCGCAAAAATTCCTCCGAAGTGCACCGATATTCATCTCCACCGTAAATAACCTAAAAATAACAACTAAATAAAAAAACATAAAAACTAAGATTATAACATAGCTAAACGTAAAGGGAAATGCGTTAAGAATCGAGCATAAAATGTGTATATCAAATTCCCCCACACTTAGACTTTGCTAGTCCCTTAGCAAACACTAAGTTAAACTAAGACTCTCTAAGAATTAAAACAAAAGAAAGAACACAACTAAGCCCTTAGCTGAAATTTGTCTCAGAATTTTCATAAGAGTATGGCGATGGCTCATATGATTTTCAACTTGTATGCTAAACGATTTCAAGAGATAATTGAGATATGATTATGTAATGAACAAGTAAGACATGGAGAAAACAATGGTTATGTTATAGCTGTGCATGCTTTAAATAAGGGTTTAATCAGCTCACAAGGATGCACTCATCAAATTTTTGACTCATGAAAAGGGTTCACTTAAAGTGTATATGAATTTAAACGAAAACCTCATGAATGGAGTTAATTACTTGCACAAATGAACCAAAACCATAAGCTTACTCATGCAACTTACTCTACCAATTGAAAGCTACTCATTTTAAGGATCATAAAGAACTTTTAGTGAGGTTGTAATGGAGCTAAGGCTAAGGCATTCGAAATTTAGATATGTGGTGATAAAAAATTTACCGTTGACCGTGAGGGATATCGACCCGTTTCAATTTTCGCCGGCCAACTTGGATTTTCCGGCCACCTCCGGCCACGTTTGGGGTATAATTCTTATCCTCTTGAGTTCTTGAGTTGTTTTGTAGTTGAAATCGTGAGAATTGATGGTGATTTGGTTAGTTTTGAACCGGGTTGTGTTGCCGAAATTCGACGATGACGGGAGGTGGTCCTCCGGCGAGCCATGGTGGCGGGGGATTGAGGGTTTCGACTCCCCTTGCTGCAGTGAAGCTCCCCATAAGGTTGAATTTGGTTGAGGTTGAGGTTTTAGGTGAACCCGATTTGGTTGCCGGAGTTGAACTCCGATATGGTTTTGAGCTGTTTTGGTGAGGTTCCGGTTAGAATTGGGTCTTGTTGTAGTTGTAAATTGTGTTGGGCTTGAGGAGATCTTAAGAACTGGAGCTTCCTCGCCAAAGAAACTCTCCGTTGACGGCGCGCCGGCGGCGGCGGCGGCGGTCAATGGCGGCGCTCCGGCGAGAACGTTGACTTCAGTTTTCGATGATTTTAATGTCATTTTTCTCGTAATCGCGCCCTGATCGTCGCCTTGAGGTTTTTGAATTGATTTGGGCATCGGATTTTCAGTCGAGGGTTTCGAGTGGAGATTTCGGAAATTCAGTCGATTGTTTTATACAGTTTTATATGTTTCCGGGAACGGTTGGTTTTCGTGGTTAAGTACAGAGTTGTGGGCTATGATTTTGATCAGATATGTTTTATGATTATTCAGGGGATCGAGATCGTACTTCGGGCAAGGGATCTTCCGCCGGGCCACGTGATTAGCGCGAGTGCGCGTTTTGCTCACCTGTGAGTGGACAATTTCTTTTCACTGATAATCGCGAGTCTTTATACATGTTTTACGAGCATCAGCATGCATACGAGATTACGATTTATATGAGCATGCATACAGTTTGTGGGCCAGGGTAGACAGCAAGGACAGCCCCAGCGTGGACGACCAGCCGGGCAGGCGAGGGTTCATGCCATGACTTTGCGAGAGGGCAGAGCTTCACCAGAGGTCGTTATCGGTACGTTGCATATTTTTGGCATTCCAGTACTTACATTGTTAGATCCAGGTGCCACGTATTCATTCATGTCATATAGATTATCATCATTAGCTACGGTACCTGCATCTCCCCTTCCGGGGTTGTGGAGAGTGTTGTATCCGTCCGGTGAGATTGTGAGTATTGGTTGGGTTTACAGAGACTGTGAGGTGTTTATTGGAGGCCATGGTTTAGCCGCAGATTTGTTGTTGCTTGATATTGTGGACTTTGATCTGATCTTGGGTATGGACTTCTTGGAGACGCATTGGGCCATGTTTGATTGTCATAAGAAGGAGGTCGCGTTTCGACGACCAGGCTATTCCGAGATACTGTTTCGCAGCGAGAAGAATACTTCACTACCATGTTTGATTTCCGCGATGAGGGCAGATCGGTTGATGAAGAAGGGATGTGTTGCTAATTTAGCTCATGTGGTAGACACTACAGCTGCAGTGCCAGATCTTGTTTGTATTGAGGTTGTTTATGAGTTCCCGGATGTGTTTCCAACAGAGTTACCGGGCATACCTCCTGTTCAGGAGATTGACTTCACTATTGAGCTGTTGCCGGGCACTGGACCCATTTCACAGACACCGTATCGTATGGCGCCAGCGGAGTTGAAAGAGTTGCAGGTTCAACTCCAGGAGTTGCTGGAGAAGGGTTTTATTCGACCTAGTGTTTTACCATGGGGTGCCCCGGTTTTGTTTGTATGGAAGAAGGATGAATCTATGTGGTTGTGCATCGACTATCGGAAGCTGAATCAGGTTACGGTGAAGAACAAGTACCCGTTGCCGCGGATTGATGATTTGTTCGATCAGCTAAAGGGAGCTTCAGTCTTTTCAAAGATTAACCTTCGATCCGGATATCACCAGTTGAGGATCCGAGATTCTGATGTGGCCAGGACAGTCTTCAGGTCGCGGTATGGGCATTACGAGTTTTTGGTTATGCCGTTTAGGTTGACCAATGCCCCCGTAGCTTTCATGGACTTGATGAATCGGGTGTTCAGACGGTTTCTGGACAAGTTCGTGATTGTGTTCTTCGATGATATTTTGATCTATTCCAGGAGTGTGGGCCAGCATAAGAAGCATTTGCAAGCGGTGTTGCGAACTTTGCGAGACCATCAGTTGTTTGCGAAGTTTAACAAGTGTGAGTTTTGGCTGGACAGTGTGAAGTTTCTGGGCCATGTGATATCGGCTGAGGGAGTCAGTGTTGATCCTGACAAGATCGAGGCCGTACTGAATTGGAGTAGACCTACCACTGTACCGGAGATTCGGAGTTTCCTGGGTTTGGCAGGCTACTACCGGCGGTTTGTACATGATTTTTCTAGGATTGCTACACCATTGACCAGATTGACGAAGAAGGGCGTCAAGTTTGAGTGGTCTGATGCATGTGAGGAGAGTTATTTGCTCCTGAAGGAGAAGTTGACTACTGCACCGGTTCTGACATTACCAGACGATAGCAGTGAGTTTGTGGTTTATAGTGATGCGTCGAAGCTGGGACTAGGTTGTGTGCTGATTCAGCATGGCAGAGTTGTAGCCTAAGGTTCCAGGCAGTTGAAACCACACGAAGTCAACTATCCGACCTATGATTTGGAGTTAGCCGCTATTGTGTTAGCATTGAAGAGTTGGAGACATTACCTGTATGGAGCCCAGTGTAAGATCTACACCGACCACAAAAGTCTTACCTACTTGTGGACGCAGCCAGATCTGAACATGAGGCAGCGCCGATGGATGGAGTTGATCAACGACTACGATTACATGTTCGAATACCATCCAGGGAAGGCCAATGTTGTGGCTGATGCACTTAGCCGGAAATCTGGAGCTTCGCTGTTCCATGTGTGTATGGCGAGAGTGTCGATGTTAGCCGAGCTTCGGGCTACAGGTGCCGAGTTTGAGTGGGATGATGAGGGAGCTTTGTTGGCCCGTTTCCAGGTTCGACCCGTGTTGGTGGATCAGGTACGGGAGGCTCAGGATTCACATTCCTACCTGTTGGGCAAGAAGACCATGATACGGAATGGTGTGCCTACAGAGTTCCGATTGAGCGACGACGGTACGTTGTTGTTCAGAGGCAAGTTATGGGTGCCCAGAGATGAGAGTCTGAAGAAGGAGATTCTGGATGAAGCCCATAGTTCAGCGTATGCGATGCATCCCGGAGATACGAAGATGTTTCGTACATTTTGAGCATATTACTGGTGGTGCAACATGAAGCGGGAGATTGCCGCGTATGTGAGTCGATGTTTCATCTATCAGCAGGTTAAAGCGGAGAGGCAGAAACCTGCAGGGAAGATACAGCCATTAGAGATTCCGGTTTGGAAATGGGAGCACATTACTATGGATTTCGTTTATCAGTTGCCACGTACTTCGCCTGGCAATACTGGTATTTGGGTTATTGTGGATCGACTGACGAAATCCGCTCATTTTCTCGCACTTCCGGGGAAGATATCAGTGAGCAGATTGGCCAAGCTGTACTTATTAGAGATTGTTCGTCTACATGGTGTGCCTGTGTCTATTGTTTCTGACCGAGACAATCAATTTACTTCTGAGTTTTGGTAGGCTTTACAGCGAGCCATGGGCACGAGGTTGCGATTCAGTACAGCTTTTGATATACGCATTTTATGCTCGATTCTTAACGCATTTCCCTTTACGTTTAGCTATGTTATAATCTTAGTTTTTATGTTTTTCTTATTTAGTTTGTTATTTTGAGGTTATTTACGGTGGAGATGAATAACGGCGCAATTTCTCAAAATTTCGGCAATTTTGCGATTTTTGCGATTTTGGACCACCGGGAATGGGCCGGCCCAAAAAGCATTTTTTGGGCCCATTTCTCAAAGTTTGTTTCGGCCCAAAAAACAGCCCAAGCCCATTAATTTTGGCATGGAAGCAACTTGGGGAAGAGGAAAAGTCAAAGTTGTCAAGCTTTGTGACTAGGCTTGGTGACTCTTGCTTTGTGATCATCACAAAGGGTGACAAGGCTTGGTGACTCTTGCTTTTGATCATCACAATGGTGACTAAAGGTGTGACAAGGCTTGATGACTCTTGTTTGTGATGATCACAAATGATGACTAGGGGAGTGACCTGCCTTGGTGATTATTACTAGAATTTAATGAAAGAGGCAAGGTGGAAGGGAGAGTGAGCAATTCCTTTGCCTATATATAACAGGGAGGCCAGCCATAAAACAGATCATCTCCCATTTTACAAGCCAAACCTCTACACAAATACCTCTCCTCCATAAACACTTCAAGTATCCTCTCCAAGCCGAAGCATTCCAGCCTCCGAAGCCATCGGATCATTCACAATACGCTAAGTCCCTTGTGAATGAGAACCACCTTCAAGAAGTCATCAAGCATTCAAGACAAAAAGTGTAACCATGATCTTCAATCTCTTGTCTTTTCCTTTGTATTAGATCACTTTGATGTATTTAATGAAGAACAAGTTTGGATTTGAGTTATATGTTCTTAGGCCTTTTTGTAAATTGCATGTGTTTATGATTTCAAGCCTTTTATGCCTGTTTGATACAATCTTAAAGCTTCGAAAGCATGTGTTAGATAATACGCTAAGTCCCTCTCTTTCGCATGTTTCGATGATCGTACTTTGTTTAGGGTGTTTAGACGCTAAGTTGCATTCCTACTCAAATATCAAGCATGTATATTTAGTTGGAAGTTATAAATTTCGCAGCTTACCTAGAGTATTTAGGCATGAAAAAGAGTAAGGTTAATAAGATGAGATGATCACTTGTAATTAGTAGTGTAACTTCTTATTTTTAGTAAGCATAATTAGACTTTAAGGGTTCTTGATTGTTAAACTTGTCTATGAGTAAAACATGTTAGAAGTCTAGAAGTTCATGTTGTGTTTGCATGTTTTTGTACTTTTATTTCGTAGATTAATTAACCAATTTCCAATCCCCCCCAAACCTTTAGATTTCTGCTTTAACGAAACCATGCATGCGCCCTTTAATTCCCCGGATAGAACGATCCCTACTCGCCAATATTATAAGGACAAAATAAGGGTTTTAAATTGCACTACGTGTGGACAATGTTTTTAGTGTCTACTTTGTGTTAACATTAAATGCATGTTTTGCGCGTATCAGCTTTTCATCCTCAGACTGACGGATAGTTTGAGCGGACTATCCAGACACTTGAGGATATGTTGCGATCATGTGTGTTGCAGTTTCGCGAGAATTAGGACCAGCAACTACATTTGATAGAGTTCGCCTACAACAACAGCTATCAGGCCAGTATCGAGACGGCACCGTACTGATACGCGCAAAACATGCATTTAACGTTAACACAAAGTAGACCCTAAAAACACAGTTCACACGTAAAGCAATTTAAAACCCTTATTTTGTCATTATAATATTGGCGAGTAGGGATCGTTCTATCCGGGGAATTAAAGGGCGTATGCATGGTTTCGTTAATAAGCGGAAATCTAAAGGTTTGGGGGGATTGGAAATTGGTTAATTAATCTACGAAATTAAAGTACAAAAACATGCAAACACAACAAAAACTCCTAGACTTCTAACATGTTTTACTCATAGACAAGTTTAACAATCAAGAAACCTTAAAGTTTAATTATGCTTACTAAAAATAAGAAGCTACACTACTAATTACAAGTGATCATCTCATCTTATTAACCTTACTCTTTTTCATGCCTAAATGCTCTAAGTAAGCTACGAAATTTATAGCTTCCAACTAAATATACATGCTTGATATTTGAGTAGGAATGCAACTTAGCGTCTAAACACCCTAAACAAAATACGATCATCGAAACATGCAAAAGAGAGGGACTTAGCGTATTATCTAACACATGCTTTCGAAGCTTTAAGATTGTATGAAACATGCATAAAAGGCTTGAAATCATAAACACATGCAATTTACGAAAAGGCTTAAGAAAATATAACTCAAATCCAAACTTGTTCTTCATTAAATACATCAAAGTGATCCAATACAAAGCAAAAGACAAGAGATTGAAGATCATGGTTACACTTTTTGTCTTGAATGCTTGATGACTTCTTGAAGGTGGTTCTCATTCACAAGGGACTTAGCGTATTGTGAATGATCGATGGCTTCGGAGGATGGATTGCTTCGGCTTGTAAAGGACCCTTGAAGTGTTTATGGAGGAGAGGTATTTGTGTAGAGATTTGGCTTGTAAAAATGGGAGATGATCTGTATTATGGCTGGCCTCCCTCTTATATATAGGCAAAGGAATTGCCTACCTCTCTCTTCCACCTTGCCTCTCATTAAATGCTAGCATTAATCACCAAGGCAAGTCACACCCTTAGTCACCATTTGTGATCATCACAAGCAAGATTCACAAAGCCTTGTCACACCTTTAGTCACCATTGTGATGATCAAAAGCAAGAGTCACCAAGCCTTGTCACCCTTTGTGATGATCACAAAGCAAGAGTCACCAAGTCTAGTCACAAAGCTTGACAACCTTGACTTTTCCTCTTCCCCAAGTTGCTTCCTTGCCGAAATTAATGGGCTTGGGCTGGTTTTTGGGCCGAAACAAACTTTGAGAAATGGGCCCACGAAATGCTTTTTGGGCCGGCCCATTCTCGGTGGTCCAAAATAGCAAAAATTTCAAAATCGCCGAAATTCCTCCGAATTGCGCCGTTATTCATCTCCACCGTAAATAACCTCAAAATAACAAACTAAATAAGAAAAACATAAAAACTAAGATTATAACATAGCTAAACGTAAAGGGAAATGCGTTAAGAATCGAGCATAAAATGCGTATATCAAATTCCCCCACACTTAGACTTTGCTAGTCCCTTAGCAAACACTAAGTTAAACTAAGACTTTCTACGAATTTAAAACAAAAGAAAGAACACAACGAAGCCCTTAGCTAAAATTTGTCTCAGAATTTTAAGTGTATGGCGATGGCTCACATGATTTTCAACTTGTATGCTCAAAGAATTCAAGAGATAATTGAGATATGATTATGTAATGAACAAGTAAGACATGGAGAAAACAATGGTTATGTTATAGCTGTGCATGGTTATGTAATCAACATATTTTTCACTCATGAAATGGGTTCACTTAAAGTGTATATGAATTTAAACGAAAACCTCATGAATGGAGTTAATTACTTGCACAAATGAACCAAAACCATAAGCTTACTCATGCAACTTACTCTACTAATTGAAAGCTACTCATTTTAAGGATCATAAAGGACTTTTTGTGAGGTTGTAATGAGGTTAAGGCTAAGGCATTCGAAATTTTAGATATGTGGTGATAAAAACGTTCCAACGACTTAGTCTAGCACCAAATTCGTCCTCCATCTCCACTCGAATGTTACCATGTATACTTCAATCTAAACTACCCTTTTGAGCTTTTCGGACAGGACAAAGGCCATATTTGTTCTATTTTTGGGCCTTCAATTTGTCGTAATCTCCAATTCCGCAAATAAGGGGGACATTAATCCAAAGGGTTTATGCTTAAAACACAACACATTGCCATGAGAGATATATAATTTTTTTCTTTTCATTCTCTCAAATATATATATTTTTTTTGGCAATCTCACACTTTTTTTAGTTATTTGGACAAGTGTTTCCCCTTACTCACATTAACTCTTTCAATCTTTCTTACCAAACCATCATATTATGTGCTAGTTTCAAAAAATTCTCACCAAGTTTCCGGAACAAAGGTAAGGATATTCTACACTAGGGTAAGTGTTTAGGTAAATATGGTGATGAAAGAAAAGCTTAACGTGGGCTCAATCGGTTTATCTAGGGGTGTCGCAACTCATGCGTACAAATGGGATACATGGATATTTGGCGAAGTGGTGGAAAATCCTAAATGCCTTTAATCATTTCCAAAATCAAAGTATGTATCAACTTAAAAGCTTTGCAAATTGACATGAGTAAGTTCTAGCATTCTCTAGTTCATTAAAATCTATGGCAAGCAATCAAATGAGGCATATATAAGCTAGTAGCTACGAAATGGATGTATATTCAATCAAATAAAGAACAGATAGCTCAAAAGCTCACATAGGGTTCATATGATTAAAAACTTATTCAAGCATGCGATTTCTGTACCATGTTTTGCAATTCATATCTACTACATGTTAAAAACATATAGAATATCTCAATTAGCACAAGAATTCGATGCTTGTGATTCATACGCCATATGTTTTCGTATTGGTCCAATTTCATCATTAACTAGTTAAGGGCATCCTAAAGACTCTGAAAAACAGTAATTTAGACACAATTAAATTGTAAACCCTTCCCCCACACTTAAACTCTACATTGCCCTCAATGTACTAAAGTAAAAGTATAGAATTTAAACATGGAGTATAGGATCTACGAAAATTCTAATTTAAAATGAAAAAGCCATTAAATTAATTAAAAGGAGGAGAAGAAAACAAATCTGTTGTCGTCTTCTCTATTGGGTTGCCTCCCAATGAGCGCTCATTTTACGTCTAAAGCTTAGACGTGATGCATCATTTTGCTTTCGAGATGGCCGGTTCTTGGAGTTGCATCTCCTCCACGTTATGCTCCGCAAATGCCTCAAAATAGGGCTTCAAGCGATGGCCATTTACTTTGAACTCACTGCCCTTGTCTATTGATCGAATGAGAACTGCTCCATGAGGCATAATTTGAGCAACTATGAATGGCCCCATCAAGCGTGATAGGTGGTCAGCAACAACATTTTCTACTCCCTTTTTATCCTTGATTTCGATGTTGAATTCTTGGAGTAGAAGTATCCATCTAATAAGCCTTGTTTTTGCGTCCTTTTTTAGCATTAGGTACTTCAAAGCTACATGATCAGTATACACAGTTACTTTAGTTTGAATTAAATAAGTGTGAAATTTATCTAAAGCAAAAACCACTGCAAGAAACTCCTTGTCGGTGGTGGTATAATTTCTTTGAGCTTCATCAAGCGTCCGAGAGGCGTAATAAATTACATAAGGCTTCTTGTCCTTCCGCTGACCCAAAACAGCTCCTACGGCATAATCCGAGTCGTCGCACATGATGTGACGACCCGAACCGGAATCAGATGTGTGTTTGGCACGATTCTCGAGGTTTGGTTTTAGTCGCAGTTTTGCGATATTATGTGGTTTGCCGATTCGATTCGCGACTTTGTTTTTGGTCGTGAATTTGAGTTGGGTGTCTTCACGGAAAGTGTAGAGTACGTGAGTTCGAGTTCGTGGGTGGTTCCGGAAGATTTTTCCGATAACCGAGGAATATTTTATGATTATTTGAAGTTTTGGGTTCCGACGAGTTTATCCGATTGTTTCGTGTTTATCTGAATCATTTCGTATATTCATTTCGGACCGTCGAACGACCGAGGCTCGAGTATAAATAACAAATTAGTCGAGAATTAGTCGGAAAACTTCATTTTGGGCGTTGACCAGCTTTGAAATTCGTTGACTTTCCATATTTGGAAAGTGAGCCATCGGACCAAAAGGGAAAGTTTCCCAAACGGGAAGTCAACCTCCGGCGACCTTTTTCCGGCCACCATCCGCCACGGGACAGGTATGGTTCGATCCCTCTCGTGATTTCGAGTGTGTTAGAACTTGGTTTGGGTTGAAATGAGTTGGTTTTGAGGTAACCCGAGCTTGGCCGAACGGGATGGTTTCGCCGGTGACTGTGGAGACAGTTCCGGCGAGTTTTGAGGGTCGAGTTGTTGGGGGTTTTGCTCCCCACACCTCATTGAAGCTTTCTAGTTAATTGGTTTTGAACGAGATGAAGTTTTTGAGTGAACCCGAATAGGGATTCGATTTGGGTATTCCGAATTGGTTTTGAATAATTGAGGTAGTTCGGCTTGGAATTGGTTGGTGAGGTAGAAGGGAATCTTGCTCGCCTTGATGAGACCTAGAGAACTGGAGAGTTTGGCCGTGTGATTCCACCGTTGACGGCGCGCCGCCGACGGCGGCGGCGGTCAACGGCGGTCAAAAAGTCAACTTTTCAGATTTCGATGTAATTAGTGTCATTTTTCTCGTAATCACGCCCTGGTTATCGTACGGAGGTTTTCAGGTTGATTTGATTAGCCGATTTTCAGTCGAGGTTTCGAGTTGGGATTTTAGGAATTCCGTAATTCGTTTTGTACTGCATTTCGTAATTCCGGGAACGGTTGGTTTCCGTGCATCAGTACAGTGTTGTGGATTACGATATTGATCAGTTATGTTTTGTGAATGTATCAGGAGATCGAGATCTGGATCGTGATCGTGCTTCAGGCGAGGGATCTTCCGCTGGACCACGAGTGTAGCACGTGTGCGCATATCGAGAGTCTGTGAGTGGACAATTTATTTTCACGGAAATGATTGCGAGTCTTTTATATGTTTTACGATCTTGAGCATGCTTATGAGATTTCGAATATATGAGCATGTGTTTATGATTATATGATATACGATATACTTATACGAATATACGTATACGAGTATGCATACACATTTATATTGTTTCATGCATTTGCATCGAACTGTTTATGATTTGGTTTACACAGAGTACAGTCTCAGTTACATTGTTGTATCGATACACTTTGCCTCGTCGGCTGATCCCCGACGGAGAGCCGCCTGGAGGGGCGTTTCCCCAACCAGACCGGTGAGGGGCGTATTCCCCGGAACCGAGGCCATTTCTGGCTTAGAATCACGTGGTAGTCAAGGACTCCGTGGTTCAGACTGTACTAGCACGGAGGAGTCCATGAGTGACCCCATGGGATTTTATTTGCATGCTCAGTTCGCTGGAGGATATGGTTTTACCTCGTGTACTTATTGTTTTAATTACCTGGACTCGCATATGTTTTTATAACATATATATTTGGTGAAAGACATTTATTTTCGTCCACTCACTCTAACGTGTTTATTGTCTTTCCCCTGGACTTTTCGGTTTCCGTGCCAAGTTTGCAGTTCAGGTTTGGTGTTTCACGTCGCGGTTTGGAGGCTAGTGATCAGGGTCACCTGTGTTTTTCCAGTAGGTTCTTGTTTCGCCTATTGATGTACATATTGTATATGTTTTACTTTAGAGGTCGCTCTGATACATTCTGATACATGTTGTGCGGATTTTCACGGATATACATATATACATAGTACAGTTTATTTACTGTTGTTGATTATATTGATGTTGAGAAATCCGGATGGGATTGGTGCCCACGGTTTGCTTTTTGTGGCATAGGACGAAGTGTTAATTTTCGCGTGTAGGTTATGGTAATTCCACGCTAGTAACGAAACTCTGCCGAAATTTTGGAAAATTTTTGTTGGTTCGTATTTTCGAAAGGGTTTGATTCCGGTTTAGGTAACTGAATCGGGATTGGGTCCTTTCACATGAGTTCAAATGGTAGAGACCAATCAGGGCTGCTCAAAACAGGAGCGCTCGTGAGAAGTTCCTTCAACTTGTTGAAGGCAGCGTTGCATTCCTCGTCAAATACGAACGGAGTCTCCTTTTGCAGCAATTTACACAACGGGCGAGAGATGTGGGAAAAATCTTTGATAAACCTTCGATAAAATCCTGCGTGTCCAAGAAAAGAACGTATCTCTCTAACCGAAGTTGGAGAGGGTAAGTGGCGCACAAGATCTACTTTAGATTTATCAACTTCTAATCCTTTTTCAGAAATAATATGACCTAACACGATCCCTTGTATAACCATGAAATGGCACTTCTCCCAATTAAGCACCAAGTTGGTTTCAACGCATCTTTGTAAAATAGTTTCTAAATTGTTTAAACATGCATCGAAATCATTCCCAAATACACTAAAATCGTCCATGAATACTTCAATAATTTTTTCAATGTAATCGGAAAAAATTGAGAGCATGTAGCGTTGAAATGTACCTGGTGCATTACATAATCCAAATGGCATTCGGCGGTATGCAAACGTTCCGAAAGGGCATGTGAACGTTGTCTTTTCTTGATCTTCCTCCGCAACGCTAATTTGGTTGTAGCCGGAGTATCCGTCGAGAAAACAGTAAAATGCATGGCCGGCTAACGTTTCCAGCATTTGATCTATGAACGGTAATGGAAAATGATCCTTGCGAGTTGCGGCGTTGAGCCTCTTGTAATCAATGCACAGATGGTGTCCAGTGATTGTCCTTTGTGGCACGAGTTCATTCTCCATATTTTCGACGACGGTGATTCCAGATTTCTTAGGTACAACCTGCACAGGGGAAACCCAACGGCTATCAGAAATAGGGTAAATAACTCCACAGTCCATGAGTTTAATTACCTCCTTTATTACCACCTCCATCATGGGAGGGTGGAGCCGACGTTGTGCTTCCCTTGTAGGCTTGGTGCCTTCTTCTAGGAAAATCCGATGCACACAGGTTGCTGGATTAATTCCCTTTATATCCGCAAGCGTCCAACCTATTGCGATTTTGTACCTCTTGAGTACACTCACGAGTTCCTCCTCCTGCTCCTCCTCTAACGCATACGAAATAATTACCCGCAAGGTTTCATGCTCGCCCAAGTACACATACTTTAGATGATTCTGTAATAGCTTGAGTTCTAAAACTGGAGCTTCTACGATGGAGGGAACAATTTTATTAAGACCAAAAGTAATTGGTAAAGGGGGAGAAAAACTTACTTTTCGTGGTGCGTTAGTTATAACCATGGCCATTTCTTGAATTCGAGGCTTAAGCTCTATTAAGGCCTCGAAAAGGGCGTCATCCCCGGGTTGGATGGCCATGTCGAGTTAATCTTCATTGATGGTGTCAAGGTGGCCTTGTGCTAAGGTATCTACGAGATCAAATATTGAGATGGAAGCCACACTTGACATCGGAAATTTCATCCCGTCTAATATGTTGAACTCGATTCTTTCTCCATCAATCTCCATTGAGAAAGTTCCCCGAAAAACATCTATCTTCGTTCTTGCAGTCCTCATAAAGGGTCGTCCAAGAAGCAATTGCGTGGTGTTCAAAGGACTCTCCTCCATGTCAACGATGTAAAAATCCGCTGGAAAAATCAGGTTGTTGACTTGCACAAGAGCGTCTTCTACGTATCCCCTTGGATACTTATGTGTACGATCGGCTAGTTGGTTGACAATACCGTCTTGCTTGAGATCCCCAAGCTCCATTGACTTGTAGAGGTAGTAAGGCATGATGTTGATGGAGGCTCCAAGATCAAGCATCACGTCATCGAATTGTTTGTCACCAATTACGCAGCGAACTGCAAAACTCCCTGGATCCTTCAGTTTTGGGGGTAGCCGTCGTTGCAAAACTGCCGAAACGGTTGCGCCAAAAATTGATACGCGCAAAACATGCATTTAATGTTAACACAAAGTAGACACTAAAAACATTGTCCACACGTAGTGCAATTTAAAACCCTTATTTTGTCCTTATAATATTGACGAGTAGGGATCGTTCTATCCGGAGAATTAAAGGGCGCATGCATGGTTTCGTTAAAGCAGAAATCTAAAGGTTTGGGGGGGGGGGGGATTGGAAATTGGTTAATTAATCTACGAAATTAAAGTACAAAAACATGCAAACACAACAAGAACTCCTAGACTTCTAACATGTTTTACTCATAGACAAGTTTAACAATCAAGAAACCTTAAAGTTTAATTATGCTTACTAAAAATAAGAAGCTACACTACTAATTACAAGTGATCATCTCATCTTATTAACCTTACTCTTTTTCATGCCTAAATGCTCTAAGTAAGCTACGAAATTTATAGCTTCCAACTAAATATACATGCTTGATATTTGAGTAGGAATGCAACTTAGCGTCTAAACACCCTAAACAAAATACGATCATCGAAACATGCAAAAGAGAGGGACTTAGCGTATTATCTAACACATGCTTTCGAAGCTTTAAGATTGTATGAAACATGCATAAAAGGCTTGAAATCATAAACACATGCAATTTACGAAAAGGCTTAAGAACATATAACTCAAATCCAAACTTGTTCTTCATTAAATACATCAAAGTGAACAAATACAAAGCAAAAGACATGAAGTTGAAGATCATGGTTACACTTTTTGTCTTCAATGCTTGATGACTTCTTGAAGGTGGTTCTCATTCACAAGGGACTTAGCGTATTGTGAATGATCGATGGCTTCGGAGGATGGATTGCTTCAGCTTTGTAAAGGACCTTTGAAGTGTTTATGGAGGAGTGGTATTTGTGTAGAGCTTTGGCTTGTAAAAATGGGAGATGATCTGTATTATGGCTGGCCTCCCTCTTATATATAGGCAAGGGAATTGCTCACTCTCTCTTCCACCTTGCCTCTCATTAAATGCTAGCATTAATCACCAAGGCAAGTCACTCCCCTAGTCATCATTTGTGATCATCACAAGCAAGAGTCACCAAGCCTTGTCACACTTTTAGTCACCATTTGTGATCATCATGATACGCGCAAAACATGCATTTAACGTTAACACAAAGTAGACCCTAAAAACACAGCTCACACGTAAGCAATTTAAAACCCTTATTTTGTCCTTATAATATTGGCGAGTAGGGATCGTTCTATCCGGGGAATTAAAGGGCGCATGCATGGTTTCGTTAATAAGCGGAAATCTAATGGTTTGGGCGGGATTGGAAATTGGTTAATTAATCTACGAAATTAAAGTACAAAAACATGCAAACACAACAAGAACTCCTAGACTTCTAACATGTTTTACTCATAGACAAGTTTAACAATCAAGAACCCTTAAAGTCTAATTATGCTTACTAAAAATAAGAAGTTACACTACTAATTACAAGTGATTGATACGCGCAAAACATGCATTCACGTTAACTTAAAAACACAGATTACGCGCATTGCAATTTAAACCCTTCTTTTGTCATTTGTAATATTGGCGAGTAGGGATCGTTCTTTATCCGGGGAATTAAGGGCGCATGCATGGTTTTGTTAATAAGCGGAAATATAAATGTTGGGGGGATTGGAAGTTGATTGTTTAATCTACGAAATTAAAGTACAAAAACATGCAAACACAACTAAAACTCTTAGGCATCTAACATGTTTTACTCATAGACAAGTTTCAACAATCAAGAAACTTAAAGTCTAATTATGCTTGCTAAAAATAAGAAGTTACACTACTAATTACATGTGATCATCTCATCTTATTAACCTACCCTTTTCATGTATCAAACCTTTTTGTAAGTTACGAAATTCATAACTTCTAACTAAATACACATGCTTAATAATTGAGTAGGAATGCAACTTAGCGTATAAACATCCTAAACAACTTACGATCATCGAAACATGCGAAAGAGAGGGACTTAGCGTATTTTCTAACACATGCATTCGAAGCTTTAAGATTGTATCAAACATGCATAAAAGGCTAGAAATCATAAACACATGCATATTACAAATCGGTTTAAACACATAAAACACAAATCTAAACTTGTTCTTCATTTGATACACAAATCTAAACTTGTTATTCCAATACATCAAAAGATTCAAATACAAAGCTAAAGAAATGAAAGTGAAGATCATGGTTACACTTTTTGTCTTGAGTGCTTGATGAACTACGGTGGAGATGGCTTTCCTTCACAAGGGACTTAGCGTATTGTGAGGGATGGAGAATGATAGCTTCGGCTTGGAGGAGGAGATGGATGCTTCGGCTTGGAATGGAGGAGATGGATGCTTCGGCTTTGTGTGAACCTTCAAGTGTTTAATGGTGGAGGAGTATTTGTGTAGAGCTTTGGCTTAGTAAAATGAGTGATGTATCTGTTTTATGGCTGCCTCCTCTCTTATATAGGCAAGGGATGTTGCCTTCTCTCTTCCACCTTGCCTCCCTCCATTTAATGCAAGCCTTAGTCACCTAGGCAAGTCACCATTTGTGATCATCATTTATGAACCCTAAGCAAGAGTCACCATGCAAGTCACCATTTATAAACCCTAAGCAAGAGTCACCATGGCAAGTCACATGGCAAGTCATCATTTGTGATGATCACAAAGCTTAGTCACTAAAATGAGTCACAAAGCTTGATATTGTTGACTTTTCCTCTTCCCCAAAGTGCATCCTAGCAGAATTGAATGGTCATGGGCTTGATAATGGGCCGAAACAAGAGTTGAGAAATCGGCCCATAATTTGCTTTTTGGTCCGGCCCATTTTCGGAGGTCCAAAATCGCAAAAATCGCAAAATCGCCGAAATTCCTCCGAATTGCGTCGTTATTAATCTCCACCGTAAAGATCTTCAAAATAACAATTTAAATAAGGAAAATGTAAAAACTAAGATAATAACATAGCTAAACGAAAAGGGAAATGCGTTAAGAAACGGGCATAAAATGCGTATATCAAATTCCCCCACACTTAGACTTTGCTAGTCCCTTAGCAAACACTAAGTTAAACTAAGACTCCCTAAGAATTTAAAACAAAGGAAAGAACATAACTAAGCCCTTAGCTAAAATTTGTCTCAGAATTTGCATAAGTATATGGCGATGGCTCACATGAATTTCAACGTGTATGCTCAACGAATTCAAGAGATAATTGCGATATAATTTATGTAATGAACAAGTAAGACATAGAGAAAACAATGGTTATGTTATAGCTGTGCATGCTTTGAATAAAGGTTTAATCAACTCACAAGGATGCACTCATCATATTTTTCACTCATGATAAGGGTTTACTTAAGGTGTATATGAATTGAAATAAAAACCACATGAATGAAGTTAATTACTTGCACAAATGAACCAAAACCATAAGCTTACTCATGCAACTTACTCTACTAATTGAAAGCTACTCATTTTAAGGATCATAAAGGACTTTTAGTGAGGTTGCAATGGGGTTAAGGCTAAGGCATTCGATTTTTAGATATGTGGTGATAAAAACGTTCCAACGACTTAGTCTAGCACCAAATTCGTCCTCCATTTCCACTCGAAAGTTACCATGTATACTTCAATCTAAGCTACCCTTTGAGCTTTTCGGACAGGACAAAGGCCATGTTTTGTTCTATTTTTGGGCCTTCAATTTGTCGTAATCTCCAAATCCGCAAAATAAGGGGGACGTTAATCCAATTGGTTTCTACTTTAGAAAACAACATATTGCCATGAGAGATAATAATTTTTTTTTCTTTTCATTCTCTCAAATATAATTTTTTCTTTTCTTTTTGGCATTCTCATACTTTTTAAGCTATTTGGACAAGTCTTTCCCCTTACTCACATTAACTCTTTTAATCTTTCCTACCAACCATAATCTTATGTGCTAGTTTCGAAAAATTCTCACCAAGTTTCCGGAACAAGGGTAAGGATATTCTATACTAGGGTAAGTGTTTAGGTATATATGGTGATGAAAGAAAAGCTTAACGTGGGCTCAATTGGTTTATCTAGGGGTGTCGCAACTTGTGCGTACAACTGGGATACATGGATATATGGCAATGTGGTGGAAAATCCTAAATGCCTTTAATCATTTCCGAAATCAAAGTATGTATCAACTTAAAAGCTTTGCAAATTGACATGAGTAAGTTCTAGCATTCTCTAATTCATTAAAATCTATGGCAAGCAATCAAATGAGGCATATATAAGCTAGTAGCTACGAAATGGATGTACATTCACTCGAATAAAGAACAGATAGCTCAAAAGCTCACATAGGGTTCATATGATTAAAAACTTATTCAAGCATGCGATTTCTGTACCATGTTTTGCAATTCATATCTACTACATGTTAAAAACATATAGAATATCTCAATTAGCACAAGAATTCGATGCATGTGATTCATACGCCATATGTGTTCGTGTTGATCTAATTTCATCATCGACTAGTTAAGGGCGTCCTAAAGACTCTGAAAAACACTAATTTAGACACAATTAAATTGTAAACCCTTCCCTCACACTTAAACTCTACATTGCCCTCAATGTACTAAAGTAAAAGTATAGAATTAAACATGGAGTATAGGATCTACGAAAATTCTAATTTAAAATGCAAAAGCCATTAAATTAAGTAAAAGGGGAGAAGAAAACAAATATGTTGTCTCCCTATTGGGTTGCCTCCCAACAAGCGCTTGTTTTACGTCGTTAGCTTTGGACGTGATGCATCATTTTGTTTTTGAAATGGCCGGTTCTTGGAGTTGCATCTCCTCCACGGTGTGCTCCGCAAATGCCTCAAAATATGGCTTCAAGCGATGGCCATTTACTTTGAACTCACTACCTTTGTCGATAGATCGGATGAGAACTGCTCCATGAGGTAGAACTTGAGAAACTACGAATGGCCCCATCCATCGAGAGCGAAGCTTTCCCGGAAAGAGCTTAAGTCTTGAATTGAAAAGTAATACTTTCTGCCCAGGTTCAAAACTCTTCCCGCGAATCATCTGATCGTGGATCTTTTTCGTCTTCTCTTTGTAAATCCACGCATTGTCGAAAGCATCATTTCTGATTTCTTCTAGTTCACATAGTTGTAGCTTCCGATGCAAGCCTGCGGCATCTCGATCGATGTTGAATTTCTTCACAGCCCACCATGCCTTGTGCTCCAATTCAACCGGAAGATGGCATGCCTTCCCATAAATTAATCGGAAAGGTGACATACCAATGGGGGTCTTGTAGGCAGTCCTGTAAGCCCACAATGCATCGTCTAAGCATTGACTCCAATCTTTCCGGTTTGGGCGGACGGTTCGCTCCAAAATCTTCTTGATCTCACGGTTGGAAACTTCAGCCATTCCATTTGTTTGAGGGTGGTATGGTGTGGAAACCTTGTGTTTTACGCCATACTTCCTCATTAGTGCTTCCACCGTGCGGTTGCAAAAGTGACTTCCTCCATCGCTGATTAGAACGCGTGGCATTCCAAATCTACTGAAAATGTTAGTTCGTAGGAAATCTGCAACAACTCGCGAATCATTAGTACGGGTGGCCTTTGCCTCCACCCATTTAGAAACATAATCTACTGCGAGTAAGATATAAGTACAACCATTGGAGGGAGGAAATGGTCCCATAAAATCAATACCCCACACATCAAAAATCTCGACATTAAATATGTAGTGTTGTGGCATCTGATCTCTAGGTCCTAAATTACCGAATCTCTGTCACTTATCACATGCAGCACAATATGCATGAGCATCGCGAAATAAACTTGGCCAAAAGAAACCGCAATCTAAAATCTTAAGGGCTGTCCTCCTTGAACCAAAATGTCCCCCACATGCTTCATTGTGACAAAAGTCTAAAATAGGCTTAAATTCACTATCCGGGATACATCTCCTAATTACTAAATCGGAGCATTGTTTCCATAAATAAGGCTCATCCCAGATAAAGGTTCTAGCATTATGCTTAAGTTTGTCACGTTGAAATTTATGCATGGTAGACGGAAACTCACCGGTAACTAAGTAATTTACGATATCTGCATACCAAGGAGTTTCCGAAGTAGTTACCTCAATTCCGAAGAGTTTTTCATCCGGAAAAGTTTCTTCAATCTCGACAGGCTCATGGTCACCTATCAAACGTGATAGGTGGTCAGCGACGACGTTTTCTACTCCCTTCTTATCCTTGATTTCGATGTTGAATTCTTGGAGTAGAAGTATCCATCTGATAAGTCGTGGTTTTGCGTCCTTCTTGAGCATTAGATACTTCAAAGCTGCATGATCGGTAAACACAGTTACTTTAGTTTGAAGTAAATAAGATCGAAATTTATCTAAAGCAAAAACCACGGCAAGAAACTCCTTCTCGGTGGTAGTATAATTTCTTTGCGCTTCATCAAGCGTCCGAGAGGCGTAATAGATTACGCAAGGCTTCTTGTCCTTCCGCTGACCCAAGACGGCTCCTACGGCATAATCCGAGGCGTCGCACATGAGTTCAAATGGCAGAGTCCAATCAGGGCTGCACAAAATAGGAGCGCTCGTGAGAAGCTCCTTCAACTTGTTGAAGGCAGCGTTGCATTCTTCATCAAAGACGAACGGGGTCTCCTTTTGCAGCAGTTTACACAACGGGCGCGAGATGTGGGAAAAGTCCTTGATAAACCTACGATAAAATCCTGCGTGTCCAAGAAATGAACGAATCTCTCTAACCGAAGTTGGAGAGGGTAAGTGACGCACAAGATCTACTTTAGATTTATCAACTTCTAACCCTTTTTCCGAAATAATATGACCTAACACTATCCCTTGCGTAACCATGAAATGGCACTTCTCCCAATTAAGCACCAAATTCGTTTCAACGCATCTTTGTAAAATAGTTTCTAAATTGTTTAAGCATGCATCAAAATCACTCCCAAATACACTAAAGTCGTCCATGAATACTTCAATAATTTTTTCAATGTACTCGGAGAAAATTGAGAGCATGCAACGTTGAAATGTACCTGGTGCGTTACACAGTCCAAATGGCATGCGGCGATAGGCAAACGTTCCGAAAGGGCACGTGAACGTTGTCTTTTCTTGATCCTCCTCCGCAATGCTAATTTGGTTGTAGCCGGAATATCCGTCGAGAAAACAATAAAATGCATGGCCGGCTAATCTTTCCAGCATTTGGTCGATGAATGGTAAGGGAAAATGATCCTTGCGGGTTGCAGCGTTTAGCTTCCGGTAATCAATGCACACTCGGTGTCCAGTGATCGTCCGTTGTGGCACAAGTTCATTTTCCAGATTCTCGACGACGGTGATTCCCGATTTCTTAGGTACAACCTGCACTGGGGAAACCCAACGGCTATCAGAAATAGGGTAAATAACTCCACAGTCCATGAGTTTAATTACCTCCTTTTTTACCACCTCCATCATCGGAGGGTGGAGCCGACGTTGTGCTTCCCGCGTAGGCTTGGTGCCTTCTTCAAGGAAAATCCTATGCACACATGTTGCTGGATTTATTCCCTTGATGTCCGCAAGTGTCCAGCCTATTGCGGGTTTGTACCGTTTGAGCATACTCACGAGCTTCTCCTCCTGTTCCTCTTCTAGCGCGGACGAAATAATGACCGGTAAAGTTTCATTCTCGCCTAAGTACGCATACTTCAGATGGTCCGGTAGTAGCTTGAGTTCTAAAACTGGAGCTTCTACGATGGAAGGAACCATTTTATTAGTACCAAAAGTAATTGGTAAAGGAGGAGAAAAGCTTACTTTTCGTGGTGCCGCATTTAGGGCCATGGCCATGTCTTGAATACGAGGTTCAAGCTCTAGTAAGGCCTCGAGAAGGCCGTCATGCCCAAGTTGAATGGCCATGTCGAGTTCATCCTCATTGATGGTGTCGAGGTAGCCTTGTGCTAAGGTATCCACGGGATCGTATGTCGAAATGGCAGCTACGCTCGACATTGGAAACTTCATCCCGTCCAGGATGTTGAACTCGATTCTTTCTCCATCAATCTCCATGGAGAAAGAATATATATAAACAAGGTTCCAATGCAAGCAAACAATAATTCACATTGAATTTATGCACAACACACTTTTTTTTTCTTTCAATAAAATGCATTTAAACAACAATCCTACGTGAAAGATGGAGTGAATGCATAAGAGAAAACGTTAGAACCTGCAGAAAACACACGAGTTACGTGCTAAAAAAATTGAATGCAAAGAATGACCTCTTCTTCGATCTTATGTCCCTAACTTCACTTAGGTTAGGGTACTCGGTAGTGAAATCCGAGTATCATAAAGCCTAAAAAGAGGTTATGCAAGCTAAGTAACGGTTGTTAGTCCTTTACAGTTTTTAATGCACATATAAACACAAAAATTTGACTAAGTTTTATTTATTTCCTTTGGCCCCGATGGTACGTGGTGCAGAGGCTCTCGACTGTGCAATGGGTCTCGTTCATCCGAAGATGAAGTCTGATTCCAGGAGGTCTAAGCATGCATAATCCGATATACCATCTATTTAAAGGATTATGTCGTATTTATCAAGTTCGTATTTATCCGTATTCGTATGCACTTATGATTTACAGAGAGTACGCGAAATGATCATTCGGTAAATTTCTTGGACGTGCGGCCCGCGCGAAAATATATACCGACTACAATTCAGCTTAGTTACGTTTAGAAATGGTTAGTAGGAATAGAGATAACGCGAGAGGTAAGGACTAATATTTAGAACAACCCGAGGCTTACTCGTAAGAGTATATACTCCAATGTTGTTCCTAGAAACACCCCGAGGCTAACCAGTTACGGTATATACTCCAATGGTGTTCTATTGCTTAGATCCGAAACCCGGCACCAATCATAAACCCATTCACCATATCCAACAATCAGCCAAATTTGTGAGATAGTATATAATCTCAAGTTCTTAGTAAACTCCGCCCACAACCTCGTGCCCATAACTTCACTTAGGTTATGGCGTGTGGTGATGAAATCCACACATCACGAGGGGTTAAGGAGATAAACCAGAAAAAGAGGCACCACCTATTCCAAAGAACGAAACCTTATAACCAATACTCGTGCTCAATGTAAATCAATTTAAGTACGTCTACGTTTTGATTGCGCCTATGATTTAAAAGGAATACACGACTTAGTTATTGAATAAATCTCTTGTCCGTGCGGCCCGTGCGAAAATGTATACCAACTATCGTTAATTCTCGTAATTGTTGGAAATGACCAGTTGGGATAGATGTAACGCGAGAGGTGAGAACTAATTTCTGGGAACAACCTGAGGCTAACTCGTAAGAGTATATACTCCAATGTTGTTCTTAGAAACACCCCGAGGCTTACTCGTAAGAGTATATACTCCAATGGTGTTCTGTTTTCTTAGTTCAAAACCCGTCACCATTCATAACCCTTCTAGACATCATAACCAACTCTTACTCGAATTCACAAGATAGTATACAATCTCAAGTGTTTGTAAACTCCGCCCACAACCTCGTGCCCATAACTTCACTTAGGTTATGGCGTGTGGTGATGAAATCCACACATCACGAAGGGTTAAGGAGATAGACAAACAAAAGAGGCACCACCTATTCCATAGAGATTTATTTAATAACTAAGTACTAGTACTCAAATTAAATCAAAGACTATCCTTTAACATGAAAATAAATTATGCAAGTGTAAAAACTAAGTATAAATAAATTCGTCTAAGTAAAAGTATGCATTGTAAACATGTATGTAAATTTCTTTAAGTATAAACAAGAATGAACAAGTATGTACTTCGAAAATTTAGACATGCTTTTAATCACAAATGTACAACGAAATCATACAAAAACATTCTAACTCCCCGGCAACGGCGCCAAAAATTGATACGCGCAAAACATGCATTCACGTTAACTTAAAAACACAGATTACGCGCATTGCAATTTAAACCCTTCTTTTGTCATTTGTAATATTGGCGAGTAGGGATCGTTCTTTATCCGGGGAATTAAGGGCGCATGCATGGTTTCGTTAATAAGCGGAAATATAAATGTTGGGGGGATTGGAAGTTGATTGTTTAATCTACGAAATTAAAGTACAAAAACATGCAAACACAACTAAAACTCTTAGGCATCTAACATGTTTTACTCATAGACAAGTTTCAACAATCAAGAAACTTAAAGTCTGATTATGCTTGCTAAAAATAAGAAGTTACACTACTAATTACATGTGATCATCTCATCTTATTAACCTACCCTTTTCATGTATCAAACCTTTTTGTAAGTTACGAAATTCATAACTTCTAACTAAATACACATGCTTAATAATTGAGTAGGAATGCAACTTAGCGTATAAACATCCTAAACAACTTACGATCATCGAAACATGCGAAAGAGAGGGACTTAGCGTATTTTCTAACACATGCATTCGAAGCTTTAAGATTGTATCAAACATGCATAAAAGGCTAGAAATCATAAACACATGCATATTACAAATCGGTTTAAACACATAAAACACAAATCTAAACTTGTTCTTCATTTGATACACAAATCTAAACTTGTTATTCCAATACATCAAAAGATTCAAATACAAAGCTAAAGAAATGAAAGTGAAGATCATGGTTACACTTTTTGTCTTGAGTGCTTGATGAACTACGGTGGAGATGGCTTTCCTTCACAAGGGACTTAGCGTATTGTGAGGGATGGAGAATGATAGCTTCGGCTTGGAGGAGGAGATGGATGCTTCGGCTTGGAATGGAGGAGATGGATGCTTCGGCTTTGTGTGAACCTTCAAGTGTTTAATGGTGGAGGAGTATTTGTGTAGAGCTTTGGCTTAGTAAAATGAGTGATGTATCTGTTTTATGGCTGCCTCCTCTCTTATATAGGCAAGGGATATTGCCTTCTCTCTTCCACCTTGCCTCCCTCCATTTAATGCAAGCCTTAGTCACCTAGGCAAGTCACCATTTGTGATCATCATTTATGAACCCTAAGCAAGAGTCACCATGCAAGTCACCATTTATAAACCCTAAGCAAGAGTCACCATGGCAAGTCACATGGCAAGTCATCATTTGTGATGATCACAAAGCTTAGTCACTAAAATGAGTCACAAAGCTTGATATTGTTGACTTTTCCTCTTCCCCAAAGTGAATCCTAGCAGAATTGAATGGTCATGGGCTTGATAATGGGCCGAAACAAGAGTTGAGAAATCGGCCCATAATTTGCTTTTTGGTCCGGCCCATTTTCGGAGGTCCAAAATCGCAAAAATCGCAAAATCGCCGAAATTCCTCCGAATTGCGTCGTTATTAATCTCCACCGTAAAGATCTTCAAAATAACAATTTAAATAAGGAAAAACTAAAAACTAAGATAATAACATAGCTAAACGAAAAGGGAAATGCGTTAAGAAACGGGCATAAAATGCGTATATCAGTGATCATCTCATCTTATTAACCTTACTCTTTTTCATGCCTAAATACTCTAAGTAAGCTGCGAAATTTATAACTTCCAACTAAATATACATGCTTGATATTTGAGTAGGAATGCAAGTTAGCGTCTAAACACCCTAAACAAAGAGAGGGACTTAGCGTATTATCTAACACATGCTTTCGAAGGTATCAAACATGCATAAAAGGCTTGAAATTATAAACACATGCAATTTACGAAAAGACTTAAGAACATATAACTCAAATCCAAACTTGTTCTTCATTAAATACATCAAAGTGATCCAATACAAAGCAAAAGACAAGAGATTGAAGATCATGGTTACACTTTTTGTCTTGAATGCTTGATGACTTCTTGAAGGTGGTTCTCATTCACAAGGGACTTAGCGTATTGTGAATGATCCGATGGCTTCGGAGGCTGGAATGCTTCGGCTTGGAGAGGATCCTTGAAGTGTTTATGGAGGAGAGGTATTTGTGTAGAAGTTTGGCTTGTAAAATGGGAGATCTGGTTTATGGCTGGCCTCCTTGGTCTTATATAGGCAAGGGAAATGCTCACTCTCTCTTCCACCTTGCCTCTTTCATTAAATGCTAGCAATAATCACAAGGGCAAGTCACTCCCCTAGTCATCATTTGTGATCATCACAAGCAAGAGTCACCAAGCTAGTCACACCTTTAGTCACCATTTTGATGATCAAAAGCAAGAGTCACCAAGCCTTGTCACCCTTTGTGATGATCACAAAGCAAGAGTCATCAAGCCTAGTCACAAAGCTTGACAACTTTGACTTTTCCTCCTCCCCAAGTGGCTTCCTTGCCAAAATTAATGGGCTTGGGCTGGTTTTTGGGCAGAAACAAACTTTGAGAAATGGGCCCACAAAATGCTTTTTGGGCCGGCCCATTCCCGGTGGTCCAAAATCGCAAAAATTGGAAAATCGCCGAAATTCCTCCGAATCGCGCCGTTATTCATCTCCACCGTAAATAACCTAAAAATAACAAATTAAATAAAAAAAACATAAAAACTAAGATTATAACATAGCTAAACGTAAAGGGAAATGCTTTAAGAATCGAGCATAAAATGCGTATATCACATCACAAGCAAGAGTTACCAAGCCTTGTCACCCTTTGTGATGATCACAAAGCAAGAGTCACCAAGCCTAGTCACAAAGCTTGACAACCTTGACTTTTCCTCTTCCCCAAGTTGCTTCCTTGCCGGAATTAATGGGTTTGGGCTGGTTTTTAGGCCGAAACAAACTTCGAGAAATGGGCCCACAAAATGCTTTTTGGGCCGTCCCATTCCCGGTGGTCCAAAATCGCAAAATCGCCGAAATTCCTCCGAATTGCGCCGTTATTCATCTCCACCATAAATAACCTCAAAATAACAAACTAAATAAGAAAAACATAAAAACTAAGATTATAACATAGCTAAACGTAAAGGGAAATGCGTTAAGAATTGAGCATAAAATGCGTATATCACGTTGAACTAGCTTCATTTACTTGTCTTCATGGAGCCATCCCATATTGAGCATCATTATTGGCTCAGTTTTCCAACAAAGTTCGAGCTTCCGTCTCATCTAGATCTATGAATGCTCCGGTTGCAGCGGCATCGAGAAGCTCTCTATCAATTGGCTTCAAACCATCATAGAAGTAGTTCATGAGGTTTGTCTCGGAAAAACCAGGGGAGAGACAAGTGACACATAAGACTTTAAATCAATCATAATACTGGCCATAGGACTCTTCCGATGCTTGTGTAATTCCCATAATCTTCTTCCTCAAAACAGTGATCTTTGAGGCTGGAAAGTACTTAGCCAAGAACAGGTCTGCAAGTTGCTTCCATGTCGTGATGTAATTTGGCAGAAGTTCCACTGCCAAGTTTGAGCTCTATCCGTCAAGCTAAAGGGAAAAGCTTTGAGTTTGAAAAGTTCTTCATCGACATCCGAAGGCTTCAGACTCATGCAAATGAACTGAAATTGCTTGAGATGCATGTTCGGATCTTCATTTGACAGCCCATGGAAGATTGGTAAACGGTGTAGGAAGCCACTCTTCAACTCAATGTCCTTCTTATCTGCTTGGGGTTCCGGAAGTGCAATGTAAGAAGGACCACTACTCAATTCCGTGGAGCAAGTACGTTGGCGAAGAGATCGCCTCTCATTGTGATTGACGTTGAGAAGGTTAGGAGGGTTGTTACGTGCCATTTCTTTCTCTTCTTCTTGTGAGTGCTTGGTGGAGTGATGGGATGAGTGTGGAGAGTCCAAGCCTTCCTCAATGATAGGTTGGTCAAGATCTTGCTCCCTAGGATCCACTTGAGATCTCAAACGAGTTAGACGATGTGTAAGTGCCTGGATATCAATATTAGGAGTTGAATGGGAGCTGGACATTCATAGAATCTGATCATCCACCAAAGATTAAGTGTTAGTATCAAAAGAATATACAAGTAATGCAAGATACTAACCAAAAACGTTGAAAATTAAAAGAAAGCAATAAAAACACACAAAATCACACCAAAAACACACGAAAGCTGTACAACACTAAGTTATGACGTTTTAGACTCCCTAAAATGAATGTAAAATGGTAACAATGATCTAAAGACAAACGAAGATACAATATACACGTCTTCTGCAAAATTAGGCATATAGATAATGCAAAACTTAGAATTAATGTTAAGAACACATATATACACGTTAAAATGCAAGCACGTAATATTCACATCGAATTCATGAATAACACACTCAAATCGTCATCCAAATGCATCAAACAAGAACCCAAGTGAAATATGAAGTGAATGCATAAGAGAAAACGTTAGAAACCTGCAGAAAACACACAAAGTTACGTGCTAAATGATGAATGTAACGTGACCTATCTTTTGGCCTCATGCCCCTAACTTCACTTAGGTTAGGGTGTGTGGTGATGAAATCCACACATCACAAAGCCGCCAGAAGGTTAATGCATTCTACAAATGCAAGTGGTTAATCCTTTACAAGTTTATGAGTATATAAGTATAAGTATATACAAATGATACGCGCAAAACATGCATTTAATGTTAACACAAAGTAGACACTAAAAACATTGTCCACACGTAGTGCAATTTAAAACCCTTATTTTGTCCTTATAATATTGGCGAGTAGGGATCGTTCTATCCGGGGAATTAAAGGGCGCATGCATGGTTTCGTTAAAGCAGAAATCTAAAGGTTTGGGGGGGGGGGATTGGAAATTGGTTAATTAATCTACGAAATTAAAGTACAAAAACATGCAAACACAACAAGAACTCCTAGACTTCTAACATGTTTTACTCATAGACAAGTTTAACAATCAAGAACCCTTAAAGTCTAATTATACTTACTAAAAATAAGAAGTTACACTACTAATTACAAGTGATCATCTCATCTTATTAACCTTACTCTTTTTCATGCCTAAATACTCTAAGTAAGCTGCGAAATTTATAACTTCCAACTAAATATACATGCTTGATATTTGAGTAGGAATGCAACTTAGCGTCTAAACACCCTAAACAAAGTACGATCATCGAAACATGCGAAAGAGAGGGACTTAGCGTATTATCTAACACATGCTTTCGAAGCTTTAAGATTGTATCAAACATGCATAAAAGGCTTGAAATCATAAACACATGCAATTTACGAAAAGGCTTAAGAACATATAACTCAAATCCAAACTTGTTCTTCATTAAATACATCAAAGTGATCCAATACAAAGCAAAAGACAAGAGATTGAAGATCATGGTTACACTTTTTGTCTTGAATGCAAAGAATGACTTCTTGAAGGTGGTTCTCATTCACAAGGGACTTAGCGTATTGTGAATGATCCGATGGCTTCGGAGGCTGGAATGCTTCGGCTTGGAGAGGATCCTTGAAGTGTTTATGGAGGAGAGGTATTTGTGTAGAGGTTTGGCTTGTAAAATGGGAGATGATCTGTTTTATGGCTGGCCTCCCTCTTATATATAGGCAAAGGAATTGCTCACTCTCTCTTCCACCTTGCCTCTTTCATTAAATGCTAGTAATAATCACCAAGGCAGGTCACTCCCCTAGTCATCACTTGTGATCATCACAAACAAGAGTCATCAAGCCTTGTCACACCTTTAGTCACCATTGTGATGATCAAAAGCAAGAGTCACCAAGCCTTGTCGCCCTTTGTGATGATCACAAAGCAAGAGTCACCAAGCCTAGTCACAAAGCTTGACAACTTTGACTTTTCCTCTTCCCCAAGTTGCTTCAATGCCAAAATTAATGGGCTTGGGCTGGTTTTTGGGCCGAAACAAACTTTGAGAAATGGGCCCAAAAAATGCTTTTTGGGCCGGCCCATTCCCGGTGGTCCAAAATCGCAAAAATCGCAAAATCGCCGAAATTCCTCCGAATTGCGCCGTTATTCATCTCCACCGTAAATAACCTCAAAATAACAAACTAAATAAGAAAAACATAAAAACTAAGATTATAACATAGCTAAACGTAAAGGGAAATGCGTTAAGAATCGAGCATAAAATGCGTATATCAACAAAACACACGAAATATGTATAGTAATATGCACAAGTATTTTGTTTATTGGGTTTTTCGTCTCTCTTCAAAGGAAATGAACAGATTTGATCTTTCAGTCGTTCATTGGACATGCGACCCGCGCGATAAAGTATAAACTCTTAATCAATCGGCCTTGGTTCAATCGAAAAACATGGCCAGTTAGGGATAGAGATAACGCGAGAGGTAGGACTAATTTCGACAATGCACCCCGAGGCTTACCGATCATGGAAAGTAGATTTAGTCCTTATCTTCTTTGGGAAACTTTTAATGAGCTTGGCCAGTTAGCAAGAGAGAGCACGAGAGGTAGGACCGATTTGAGATCTCGGATCCAGAACCCGTCATAGAAATTGTCACCTTATAGACACCAAGTCACAAAAGATTTCTTACTCAAAGATAAGTGTTCATCCACTTACCAGATCATTGGTATATACTCGATTGATGCAAGGCTTTCTTAGATCCAAAACATGTCACCAGTCATAACCCGGTCTAGACATTATGTCCGACATTCAGCCAATATTTCAAAAATTTACACTCTCTCAAGTCCATAGCAAACTCCGCCCTCAACCTCATGTCCATAACTTCACTGAGGTTATGGTGTGCAGTGATGAATTCCACACATCATGTGGGGTTAAGGAGATACGCATGGAAAAGAGGCGCCATCTATTCCTATGAGTGCGACCTAATGAACCAAACCGATCCACTCCTTCAATTTGAGACACCTTTAACGTGGTAATTATCTACATGGCTGCAAAAACAGATTTGTTAGTATGCATTGATAAGTAGGGTATCATTCTTAACCGGGGATAGAGGGTGCATGCATGACTACGTTATGGTTAATGGGGGGATTTTAAGAGGTTGTTATCTAATTGCTATGAAATTAAAGACAGAAAATGGTTAGTAAATGCATAGAGAAATCCTAGGTTCTAACATGCTTCACTCATAGACAAGTAGAAAACAAGCAAGAACAAAGAACCCTAAACATGTTTACTAGACCGAAAATAAACCTAAGTTATATATTTACAAGTGACCGACCCATCTTATTCACCAACGTCTTACACTTAAGTCATATTATATGCTCCCTATTAATTATCTAAGTCTTTAGCCAATTACATGTATGATCATTTATTGTGCTTCGGGAATTTGCCCTATGACACGCCTATCAACTTGACAAGGAATTTGCCTTAGCCTAAATTGATGCATTAAGACTAACATGTTCGACTAAATCCTAAGACTCGAAACAAGTTACACATAATATTTCAAAACTGTAAACAAAGCACTGTTATTCAAAACCAAAATACAAACGTTTACAAGGATAAGTAGAAAGATTAGAGTTACACTTTAAGCTCGGGAATTTTCCCTACGCCTTTAATGCAGCGGTCCTTCAATGGAGATGGTGAATATCAAAGGGAATTTGCCCTATAGTCTACTCGGTGGAGGTAGGAAGCTTTTTGGTGGTGGAGTATGGTGGATCCTTGACAACCTTCGAACTTTGGGAGAGGAGAATAGTGTTTGCTGATATACGCATTTTATGCTCGTTTCTTAACGCATTTCCCTTTTCGTTTAGCTATGTTATAATCTTAGTTTTTATGTTTTTCTTAATTAATATGTTATTTTGAAGATATTTACGGTGGAGATTAATAACGACGCAATTCGGAGGAATTTCGGCGATTTTGCGATTTTTGCGATTTTGGACCTCCGAAAATGGGCCGGCCCAAAAAGCAAATTGTGGGCCGAATTCTCAACTTTTATTTCGGCCCATTATAAGGCCCAAACACATTCAATTCGGCAAGGATGCCCTTTGGGGAAGTTGAAAAGTCAAGCTTATCAAGCTAATCATCACAAATGGTGACTCTTGCTTAGGGTTAATAAATGATCATCACAAAAGATGACTTGCCATGGTGACTCTTGCTTTGGGCTTGTAAATGATGATCACACATGGTGACTTGCATGGTGACTTGCCATATTGATCATTGCTTGCATTTAATGGAAGGAGGCAAGGTGGAAGAGAGAAGGCAAACATCCTTGCCTATAAATACCAAGGGAGGCTGAACCATTCAATACATCACTCATTTTACTAAGCCAAAGCTCTACACAAATACTCCTCCACCATTAAACACTTGAAGGTTCACACAAAGCCGAAACATCCATCTCCTCCATTCCAAGCCGAAGCATCCATCTCCTCCTCCAAGCCGAAGCTATCATTCTCCATCCCTCACAATACGCTAAGTCCCTTGTGAAGGAAAGCCATCTCCACCGTAGTTCATCAAGCACTCAAGACAAAAAGTGTAACCATGATCTTCACTTTCATTTCTTTAGCTTTGTATTTGAATCTTTTGATGTATTGGAATAACAAGTTTAGATTTGTGTATCAAATGAAGAACAAGTTTAGATTTGTGTTTTATGTGTTTAAACCGATTTGTAATATGCATGTGTTTATGATTTCTAGCCTTTTATGCATGTTTGATACAATCTTAAAGCTTCGAATGCATGTGTTAGAAAATACGCTAAGTCCCTCTCTTTCGCATGTTTCGATGATCGTAAGTTGTTTAGGATGTTTATACGCTAAGTTGCATTCCTACTCAATTATTAAGCATGTGTATTTAGTTAGAAGTTATGAATTTCGTAACTTACAAAAAGGTTTGATACATGAAAAGGGTAGGTTAATAAGATGAGATGATCACATGTAATTAGTAGTGTAACTTCTTATTTTTAGCAAGCATAATTAGACTTTAAGTTTCTTGATTGTTGAAACTTGTCTATGAGTAAAACATGTTAGATGCCTAAGAGTTTAGTTGTGTTTGCATGTTGTGTACTTTAATTTCGTAGATTAAAACAACCAATTTCCAATCCCCCCAAACATTTACATTTCCGCTTATTAACGAAACCATGCATGCGCCCTTAATTCCCCGGATAAAGAACGATCCCTACTCGCCGATATTATAAATGACAAAAGAAGGGTTTAAATTGCAATGCGCGTAATCGATGTTTTTAGGGTCGGCTTTGTGTTATCGTGAATGCATGTTTTGCGCGTATCATTTGCAGAGCTATTGGCTTCTAAGATGAGTGATGCTTGAGAATGAAGCCTAGCTCTTGTATTTATAGGTGAAGAATTCCGACTTTCCTCTCCAAACTAGGTCTTCCTAGTGTACCCGGGTAAATCTGCCAGCCTGTCTTGAAATGTCTTTTTCGGGAGTTCTAGAGCTCAGAAAATTGTGCTTTTGGATTCGTTGGAAAGATCAGCTCGAGGGCTTGAAAAAGACATATATGATCACCATATTTGGAGTTGAATTGCAGATTCTGTGATCCGTTGAAGATTGATGAGCTGGCAGGCATATCTTCCTCTTCCTACTAGGAGTAGGGAAATCTTGATCTTTCCATATCTTATATTTCTTGAGCTCCAAGTCATTTTGGCCAAACCTACCATATATTGTAGGATATTTTGATCTTCTAATAAGGCACTTTTGAGATATACTTGATACCTTTGATCCTCCATCTATTCGGTAATATCTCCTTGCTTGATTTTGCCCAAAATGCTTGCTGATTTTCGATCCACCATTTGAAATGTCTTCATTTTGCCTTGCATCATTTTAGTAACTTGAGAAGACCATTTCGGATCCATATTTTGCTACGTCATTCCTAGTTGATTTAGGAAACTTCTCCACTTAGCTCATTTTATGCTCCAAATCACCTCCTTTATTGTACTCCTTTATTCAAAACCTAAAAACAACAAAGTAAGTAAGAAATGATAATACTAAGGTCAAAACAAAGTAAAATGTAGAGAGAAATGCGTTAAGAATCTAGCATAAAATGCGTTGATCAATCCGAGGGCTTCATACTTGAACATACAAACTGAAATTGCTTTAAATGCATGTTCGGATCTTCATGGGACATCCCTTGAAAGGCCGACAAACGGTGAAGGAAGCCGCTCTTAAGCTCAATGTCCTTCTTGACCTCTTGAGGATTTGGGAATCGTATGCATGAAGGACCACTACTCCACTCAGTTGAGCATGTACGTTGGCGAAGACATCGCCTCTCATTGTTAGGCAGGATGTTGTTGTTATTGGCCATTTCTTCTTGTTCCTCTTCTGAAAACTGCTCGATGGAGTGATAAGATGAATGTGGAGAGTCGAAGTCTTACTCAATGAGAGGTTGATCGATGTCTTGCTCCCTAGGATCCACTTGAGACCTCAAACGAGTTAGATGATGTGTAAGTGCTTGGATATAAATATAAGGAGTCGAATGGGAACTGGACATTCATAGAATATGATCATCCACCAAAGATCAAGTGTTAGTATCAAAAGAATACACAAGGAATAGAAGATACTAACCAAAAAAATGTTTGAAATTAAAAGAAAACAAAAAAAACACACTAAAACAAGCCAAACGAATTTAAACAAGCCAAAAATACGCTAAAATGACACGAAAGCCCTAAGTAATTTAAATGTGAATGCAAGGCTCTAGAGATCCTAAAATGTATGCAACATGGTTAAAATGATCTGAAAACAAACTAAGACACAATATACACATATATATACTGCAAGACTTAGAATAAACGTTAGAAACACATATATACATGTTAAAATGCAAGCACACAATAAGCACATCAAATTCAAGCATAACACACTTAAATTGTCATCCAAATGCATCAAACAAGAACCCAAGTGAAGTACGGAGTGAATACATAAGAGAAAACGTTAGAAACCTGCAGAAAACACACAAGTTACGTGCTAAATTATGAATGCAACGTGACCTTTCTTTTGGCCACATGCCCTTAACTTTCCTTAGGTTAGGGTACCCGGTGGTGAAATCCGAGCATCACAAAACCGCAAGAAGGTTATGCAAGCTAAAATGCAATGTGATTAATCCTTTACAAGTTTAATAAGTTTACTAATGCACACACACATGAAACGACCCAACCCCGATTTAGTTTCCTAAACCGAAATCAAACCCCTTCTAAAAACACGAACTTGCAAAAACCATAGAAATTTCGGCAGAGTTTCACTATATCGTGGAATTACCATTAACCTGCACCCAAAAACACACTTCATCCTATGCCACAAAAGCCAAACTGTGGACACCAATCCAATCCGGATTTCTAAATATCATAACATAAAGTAAAGTAATAACAAAACTGTACTTTATAGAAAATCCGGGGAAAAATCATATGAAAGTATAACATCAGAGTATTCAGAGCGACCTCTAGTATATATATACATAAATACACAACAGTAGGCTAAACAAGAAACCTACTGGAAAAGAAAGGTAGCTCGAATACTAAGCCTCCGGCTGCGACGTATGACACCAGAATCCGAACTACAAATAGCGCACGGAAACCGAAAAGTCCAGGGGAAAGGCAAATAAAATAGTTAGAGTGAGTGGACGAAAATAATCATATGCCTTTCACCATTTATATAACATAAAAATAATGCAAGTTCTTAAAATTAATGGAGGTATCAGGCAAATCTCTCAAGCCTAAATGGATATTTAGCGAAGTGGTGGAAAATCCTAAATGCCTTTAATCATATCCAAAATCAAAGTATGTATCAACTTAAAAGCTTTGCAAATTGACATGAGTAAGTTCTAGCATTCTCTAGTTCATTAAAATCTATGGCAAGCAATCAAATGAGGCATATATAAGCTAGTAGCTACGAAATGGATGTATATTCACTCAAGGAATAAAGAACAGATAGCTCAAATGCTGGTATGTGGAAAACATGCGTTTAACGTTAACACAAAGTAGACCCTAAAAACACAGTTCACACATAAAGCAATTTAAAACCCTTATTTTGTCATTATAATATTGGCGAGTAGGGATCGTTCTATCCTGGGAATTAAAGGGCGTATGCATGGTTTCGTTAATAAGCGGAAATCTAAAGGTTTGGGGGGGGGGGTTGGAAATTGGTTAATTAATCTACGAAATTAAAGTACAAAACATGCAAACACAACAAGAACTCCTAGACTTCTAACATGTTTTACTCATAGAAAAGTTTAACAATCAAGAAACCTTAAAGTCTAATTATGCTTACTAAAAATAAGAAGCTACACTACTAATTACAAGTGATCATCTCATCTTATTAACCTTACTCTTTTTCATGCCTCAATACTCTAAGTAAGCTACGAAATTTATAACTTCCAACTAAATATACATGCTTGATATTTGAGTAGGAATGCAACTTAGCGTCTAAACACCCTAAACAAAGTACGATCATCGAAACATGTGAAAGAGAGGGACTTAGCGTATTATCTAACACATGCTTTCGAAGCTTTAAGATTGTATCAAACATGCATAAAAGGCTTGAAATCATAAACACATGCAATTTACGAAAAGGCTTAAGAACATATAACTCAAATCCAAACTTGTTCTTCATTAAATACATCAAAGTGAACAAATACAAAGCAAAAGACATGAAGTTGAAGATCATGGTTACACTTTTTGTCTTGAATGCAAAGAATGACTTCTTGAAGGTGGTTCTCATTCACAAGGGACTTAGCGTATTGTGAATGATCGATGGTTTCGGAGGATGGATTGCTTCGGCTTGTAAAGGACCTTTGAAGTGTTTATGGAGGAGAGGTATTTGTGTAGAGGTTTGGCTTGTAAAAATGGGAGATGATCTGTATTATGGCTGGCCTCCCTCTTATATATAGGCAAAGGAATTGCCTACCTCTCTCTTCCACCTTGCCTCTTCATTAAATGCACCCTTAGTCACCATGGCAAGTCACACCCTTAGTCACCATTTGTGATCATCACAAGCAAGAGTCACCTAGGCTAGTCACAAAGCTTGCCAAACTTGACTTTTCCTCTTCACCAAGTGGCTTGCTTACAGAATTTAATGGGCTTGGGCTTGATTTTGGGCCGAAACAAACTTTGAAAAATGGGCCCACAAAATTCTTTATGGGCCGGCCCATTCCCGGTGGTCCGAAATCGCAAAAATCGCAAAATCGCCGAAATTCCTCCGAATCGCGCCGTTATTCATCTCCACCGTAAATAACCTAAAAATAACAAATTAAATAAAAAAACATAAAAACTAAGATTATAACATAGCTAAACGTAAAGGGAAATGCGTTAAGAATCGAGCATAAAATGCGTATATCAAATTCCCCCACACTTAGACTTTGCTAGTCCCTTAGCAAACACTAAGTTAAACTAAGACTCTCTACGAATTTAAAACAAAAGAAATAACACAACTAAGCCCTTAGCTAAAATTTGTCTCAGAATTTTCATAAGTATATGGCGATGGCTCACATGATTTTCAACTTTGTATGCTCAACGAATTCAAGAGATAATTGCGATATAATTATGTAATGAACAAGTAAGACATAGAGAAAACAATGGTTATGTTATAGCTATGCATGCTTTGAATAAAGGTTTAATCAACTCACAAGGATGCACTCATCATATTTTTCACTCATGAAAAGGGTTCACTTAAAGTGTATATGAATTTAAACGAAAACCTCATGAATGGAGTTAATTACTTGCACAAATGAACCAAAACCATAAGCTTACTCATGCAACTTACTCTACTAATTGAAAGCTACCCATTTTAAGCATCATAAAGGACTTTTAGTGAGGTTGTAATGGGGTTAAGGCTAAGGCATTCGAAATTTAGTTATGTGGTGATAAAAACGTTCCAACGACTTAGTCTAGCACCAAATTCGTCCTCCATCTCCACTCGAATGTTACCATGTATACTTCAATCTAAACTACCCTTTGAGCTTTTCGGACAGGACAAAGGCTATATTTATTCTATTTTTGGGCCTTCAATTTGTCATAATCTCTAAATCCGCAAATAAGGGGGACATTAATCCAAAGGGTTTATGCTTTGAACACAACATATTGCCATGAGAGATATATATAATTTTTTTTTCTTTTCTTTTCTCTTCATTCTCTCAATTTTTTCTTCTTTTCTTTTTGGCAATCTCAAACTTTTTAAGTTATTTGGACAAGTCTTTCCCCTTACTCACATTAACTCTTTCAATCTTTCTTACCAAATCATCATATTATGTGCTAGTTTTGAAAAATTCTCACCAAGTTTCCGGAACAAAGGTAAGGATATTCTACACTAGGGTAAGTGTTTAGGTAAATATGGTGATGAAAGAAAAGCTTAACGTGGGCTCAATTGGTTTATCTAGGGGTGTTGCAACTCATGCGTACAAATGGGATACATGGATATTTGGCGAAGTGGTGGCAAATCCTAAATGCCTTTAATCATTTCCAAAAACACGAACTTGCAAAAACCATAGAAATTTCGGCAGAGTTTCACTATATCGTGGAATTACCATTAACCTGCACCCAAAAACACACTTCATCCTATGCCACAAAAGCCAAACTGTGGACACCAATCCAATCCGGATTTCTAAATATCATAACATAAAGTAAAGTAATAACAAAACTGTACTTTATAGAAAATCCGGGGAAAAATCATATGAAAGTATAACATTAGAGTATTCAGAGCGACCTCTAGTATATATATACATAAATACACAACAGTAGGCTAAACAAGAAACCTACTGGAAAAGAAAGGTAGCTCGAATACTAAGCCTCCGGCTGCGACGTATGACACCAGAATCCGAACTACAAATAGCGCACGGAAACCGAAAAGTCCAGGGGAAAGGCAAATAAAATAGTTAGAGTGAGTGGACGAAAATAATCATATGCCTTTCACCATTTATATAACATAAAAATAATGCAAGTTCTTAAAATTAATGGAGGTGTCAGGCAAATCTCTCAAGCCTAAATGGATATTTAGCGAAGTGGTGGAAAATCCTAAATGCCTTTAATCATATCCAAAATCAAAGTATGTATCAACTTAAAAGCTTTGCAAATTGACATGAGTAAGTTCTAGCATTCTCTAGTTCATTAAAATCTATGGCAAGCAATCAAATGAGGCATATATAAGCTAGTAGCTACGAAATGGATGTATATTCAATCGAATAAAGAACAGATAGCTCAAAAGCTCACATAGGGTTTCATATGATTAAAAACTTATTCACGCATGCGATTTCTGTACCATGTTTTGCAATTCATATCTACTACATGTTAAAAACACATAGAATATCTTGATTAGCACAAGAATTCGATGCATGTGATTCATACGCCATATGTGTTCGTATTGGTCCAATTTCATCATCGACTAGTTAAGGGCATCCTAAAGACTCTTAAAAACACTAATTTAGACACAATTAAATTGTAAACCCTTCCCCCACACTTAAACTCTACATTGCCCTCAATGTACTAAAGTAAAAGTATAGAATTAAACATGGAGTATAGGATCTACGAAAATTCTAATTTAAAATGCAAAAGCCATTAAATTAATTAAAAGGAGGAGAAGAAAACAAATCTGTTGTCTCCCAATTGGGTTGCCTCCCAATGAGCGGTCATTTTACGCCATAAGCTTTAGACGTGATGCATCAATTTGTTTTTGAGATGGCCGGTTCTTGGAGTTGCATCTCCTTCACGTTATGCTCCGCAAATGCCTCAAAATAGGGCTTCAAGTGATGGCCATTTACTTTGAACTCACTGCCCTTGTCTTTTGATCGAATGAGAACTGCTCCATGAGGCATAACTTGAGCAACTATGAATGGCCCCATCCATCGAGAGCGAAGCCTTCCCGGAAAGAGCTTAAGTCTTGAATTGAAAAGCAATACTTTCTGCCCAACTTCAAAACTCTTCCCGCGAATCATCTTATCATGGATGTTTTTCGTCTTCTCTCTGATCTCTTCAAGTTCACAAAGCTGTAGCTTTCGATGCAAACCTGCTGCATCTCGATCGACGTTGAATTTCTTCACGGCCCACCATGCCTTGTGCTCCAATTCAACCGGAAGATGGCACGTTTTCCCATAAATTAATCGGAAAGGTGACATACCAATGGGGGTTTTGTAGGCAGTCCTGTAAGCCCACAATGTATCATCTAAGCACTGACTCCAATCTTTCCGGTTTGGGCGGACGGTTCGTTCCAAAATCTTCTTGATCTCACGGTTGGAAACTTCAGCCATTCCATTTGTTTTAGGGTGGTATGGTGTGGAAACCTTGTGTCTTACGCCATACTTCCTCATCAATGCTTCCACCGTGCGGTTGCAAAAATGACTTCCTCCATCGCTAATTAGAACTCGCGGCATTCCAAATCTAGTAAAAATGTTAGTTCGTAGGAAATTTGTAACAACTCGCGAATCATTAGTACGGGTGGCCTTTGCCTCCACCCATTTCGAAACATAATCTACTGCGAGTAAAATATACATATAACCATTGGAGGGAGGAAATGGTCCCATAAAATCAATACCCCACACATCAAAAATCTCGACATTAAATATGTAGTGTTGTGGCATCTGATCTCTAGGTCCTAAATTACCGAATCTCTGGCACTTATCACATGCAGCACAAAAGGCATGAGCATCGCGAAATAAACTAGGCCAAAAGAAACCGCAATCTAAAATCTTAAGGGCTGTCCTCCTTGAACCAAAATGTCCCCCGCATGCTTCATTGTGACAAAAGTCTAGTATAGGCTTAAATTCACTATCTGGGATACATCTCCTAATCACTAAATCAGAGCATTGTTTCCATAAATAAGGCTCATCCCAGATAAAAGTTCTAGCATTATGTTTAAGTTTGTCACGCTGAAATTTATGCATGGTAGATGGAAACTCACCGGTAACTAAGTAATTAACGATATCTGCATACCATGGAGTTTCTGAAACATTTACCTCAATTCCGAAGAGTTTTTCATCCGAAAAAGTTTCCTCAATTTCAACAGTCTCATTCTCACCTATCAAGCGTGATAGGTGGTCAGCGACAACATTTTCTACTCCCTTCTTATCCTTGATTTCGATGTTGAATTCTTGGAGTAGAAGTATCCATCTAATAAGCCTTGGTTTTGCGTCCTTTTTTAGCATTAGGTACTTCAAAGCTGTATGATCAGTATACACAGTTACTTTAGTTTGAAGTAAATAAGACCGAAATTTATCTAAAGCAAAAACTACTGCAAGAAACTCCTTCTCGGTGGTGGTATAATTTCTTTGAGCTTCATCAAGCGTCCGAGAGGCGTAATAAATTACATAAGGCTTCTTGTCCTTCTGCTGACCCAAAACAGCTACTACGCATAATCCGAGGCGTCGCACATGAGTTCATATGGTAGAGACCAATCAGGGCTGCTCAAAACAGGAGCACTCGTGAGAAGTTCCTTCAAATTGTTGAAGGCAGCGTTGCATTCCTCGTCAAATACGAACGTAGTCTCCTTTTGCAGCAATTTACACAACGGGCGAGAGATGTGGGAAAAATCTTTGATAAACCTTCGATAAAATCCTGCGTGTCCAAGAAATGAACGTATCTCTCTAACCGAAGTTGGAGAGGGTAAGTGACGCACAAGATCTACTTTGGATTTATCAACTTCTAATCATTTTTCAGAAATAATATGACCTAACACGATCCCTTGTGTAACCATGAAATGGCACTTCTCCCAATTAAGCACCAAGTTGGTTTCAACGCATCTTTGTAAAATAGTTTCTAAATTGTTTAAACATGCATCGAAATCATTCCCAAATACACTAAAATCGTCCATGAATACTTCAATAATCTTTTCAATGTAATCGGAAAAAATTGAGACCATGCAGCGTTGAAATGTACCTGGTGCATTACATAATCCAAATGGCATTCAGCGGTATGCAAACGTTCCGAAAGGGCATGTGAACGTTGTCTTTTCTTGATCTTCCTCCGCAATGCTAATTTGGTTGTAGCCAGAGTATCCGTCAAGAAAACAGTAAAATGCATGGCCGGCTAACCTTTCCAGCATTTGATCTATGAACGGTAATGGAAAATGATCCTTGCGAGTTGCGGTGTTGAGCCTCCTGTAATCAATGCACACACGGTGTCCAGTGATTGTCCTTTGTGGCACGACGGTGATTCCAAATTTCTTTGGTACAACTTGCACAGGGGAAACCCAACGGCTATCAAAAATAGGGTAAATAACCCAACAGTCCATGAGTTTAATTACCTCTTTTTTTACCACCTCCATCATGGGAGGGTGGAGCCGACGTTGTGCTTCCCTTGTAGGCTTGGTGCCTTCTTCTAGGAAAATCCGATGCACACAGGTTGCTGGATTAATTCCCTTTATATCCGCAAACGTCCAACCTATTGCGATTTTGTACCAATTGAGTACACTCACGAGTTTCTCCTCCTGCTCCTCCTCTAACGCAGACGAAATAATTATCGGCAAGGTTTCATGCTCGCCCAAGTACGCATACTTTAGATGATCCGGTAATAGCTTGAGTTCTAAAACTGGAGCTTCTACGATGGAGGGAACAATTTTATTAAGACCTAAAGTAATTGGTAAAGGGGGAGAAAAACTTACTTTTCGTGGTGCGTTAGTTAGAACCATGGCCATTTCTTGAATTCGAGGCTTAAGCTCTATTAAGGCCTCGAAAAGGGCGTCATCCCCAAGTTGGAAGGCCATGTCGAGTTCATCTTCATTGATGGTGTCAAGGTGGCCTTGTGCTAAGGTATCTACGAGATCAAATATTGAGATGGAAGCCACACTTGACATTGGAAATTTCATCCCGTCTAATATGTTGAACTCGATTCTTTCTCCATCAATCACCATGGAGAAAGTTCCCTGAAAAACATCTATCTTCGTTCTTGCAGTCCTCATAAAGGGTCGTCCAAGAAGCAATGGTGTGGTGTTCAAAGGACTCTTCTCCATGTCAACGATGTAAAAATCCGCTGGAAAAATCAGGTTGTTGACTTGCACAAGAACGTCTTCTACGTATCCCCTTGGATACTTGTGTGTACGATCGGCTAGTTGGATGACAACACCGTCTTGCTTGAGATCCCCAAGCTCCATCGACTTGTAGAGGTAGTAAGGCATGACGTTGATGGAGGCTCCAAGATCAAGCATTACGTCTTCGAAGTGTTTGTCACCAATTACGCAGGGAACTGCAAAACTCCCTGGATCCTTCAGTTTTGGGGATAGCCGACGCTGCAAAACCGCTGAAACGGTTGCATTCACCTTCACAACCTCCTTTTTTCGTGTTTGCCTCATTTGTGTGCATAAATCCTTTAGAAACTTCGCGTATATTGGCACTTGTTTTATGCACTCGATCAAGGGCAAATTCACTTGCACCTTTCGAAAGATGTCCAAGATATCTTCATATTGATCATCTTTCTTCTTTGATTTTAATAATTTGCTTGGGAAAGGTGCAACAGCAAATGGAGAATTAGTAATAACCGTATTTGAAGGAATAAGGCTTTTACCTTTGATTGGGGTGGGTTGTGGAGGGGATTGTGCCTTGGTGACAATAGGCGTCACCTTCTTCTACTCAGCTTCTTGAGCTGCCGGATCGATCTCATCTTCCTCCTCTTGAGTGATGTCTTCGATAGTTACGTTATCCAGATGAGATCTCTTGGTCTTTGGTTCTTCTAGTATCTTCCCACTCCTTGTGACAATGGCATTCACATTTCGTTGATTAGGAGTGGTTTGAGGTGGAAGCCGACCAGTTTCCTTGATTTGTCCCATGAAATCAACAAGTTGGCCAAGTTGCTTCTTCACTTCGGTATTGTCTCGGCCATGAGAATCCAATGTCTCCTTGGTCTTCGATTGTCCATCAAGGAGAACTTGTGTGGAGGCAGAAAGTTGTGACAACATCTTGTCATAATCTGGATTTGTGAAGGATTAAGATGAAGAACCATGCTGCATCGGTGGCCTAGGCTGAAATGGAGGGCGTTGGTAACTTTGTTGAGGTACAGGAGGGTTTAAAGTTCCCTTATTGCTGCTCCATCTAAAGCCTGGATGATCTCGGTTGCCGAAATTATTGTAGTTGTTATACCGTTGGCCTCCTTGATATCCACTGATGGCGTTAGCGTGCTCCATTTCGCTAGCTTGCTCTGGCGCTTGAGGGCATTGGTCATTATGGTGACCTTGTGCTTGACATATGCCACAAACAGGCCCTTGAGTTGCTTTGGCTCTTGTCGTTTCGAGCTCTAAAACCTTCTCTAGCATATGAGCTAGTTTGTCGTATTTTTCATCCGCGTCGGTTTTAGAACTCACTTCGCCGACTACTCTTCTGTTGGACATTCCATACTGTGCATCGTTGTTCGCCCGATTCTCTAGAAGAGTTCTAGCTTCGGTTTCGTTTAAGTCCATGAATGCACCGGTAGCTGCTGCATCGAGCAATTCCCTATCGATCACCTTGAGACCATCATAAAAGTAATTCATGAGATTAGTCTCAGAAAATCCATGAGATGGGCAGGTGGCACACAAAACCTTGAATCGGTCATAATATTGGCCTAATGTCTCGTCCGGTTTCTGTGTAATGCTAGTGATTTGCTTCCTCAAGACGGTGATCTTTGAGGCCGGGAAGTACTTCGCCAGGAACATGTCCGCAAGTTGTTTCCATGTGGTAATATGGTTCGGCGGTAGTTCCATGAGCCAAGACTCGGCCCTGTCGGTTAGGGTGAATGGGAATGCTCTTGAAGAGCTCTGTATCAGCATCTAATGGCTTCATGTTGTTACAAACAAATTGGAATTGTTTGAGATGCTTATTCGGATCTTCATTTGAAAGTCCGTGAAAAATGGGCAGTCGGTGGAGGAAACCACTCTTCAGCTCGATGTCCTTCATGTTTTCCCCCGGTGGTGGAAAAGCAATGCTTGAAGGCCCGCTGCTCCATTCGGTTGAGCAGGTGCGTTGACGAAGGGATTGTCCTACGTTGGCCATTTTGACTTCTTGTGCTTCCGGCTCTGAATTATGATCAGTTGATGAATGTGAAGAATCACAACCTTCCTCAATAATGGGATAATCCAGCGGTTCTAATTGAGTTCTAAGTCTAGCTATCCTCTCTGCGATTTCCTCAAACTTTGTTTTAGATGGTCCAGGATTCTGATCGGACATTCATTAGCCTGGGCATCCACCAAAGACCAAGTGTTAGTATCAAAAAGAATATGTAATGAATATAAAGATACTAACCAAAAAAACTTAAAACTTATAAAGAAAACAAAGCGAAACAAATAACAAATAAAATAGTAAAACAACCAAAACAAACTATAAAAACTCACAAAGACTTAAAAGTTACTAAAATGGTACGCACAAATGGTTGAGAAATGGTATTCGTAAAAGTTACTAAAATGGTACGCACAAATGGTTTCCCAAATGAAGAACGAATACATTTCTCCTAATTGGACCAGGAAGATCAAGTCGGCAAGCATTTTTGGAAAGAAGTCATGGCCGAAATATTGAGATCATACTTGCCCTATTTGAAGGTCAAATATCTTGAATATCTTGAAGAAATTCGGCAAGGAGTATATTCCTTGGAAATCAAGAAAGAAATATCTAGAGTGGAATAAGGAAAGAAGATCTCAGAACAGACCTGTAACTTCAAGAGGCCACCGAAGTCGCAAATCAACTCCAAATATGGCGTTCCTTATATGGATTTTATAGCTCTTTGAATAATCTTTCTAACGAGTCAAAAATCATAATTTTCTGAGCTCTAGAACTCCCGGAATACTTGAAAGAAGACAGGCTGTCAGTTCTACCCGGGTAAACTAGGAATCCCTAGTTTGGAGAGGAAAGTTGGAATTCTTCACCTATAAATACAAGAGCTCGGCCTCATTCTGAATCATCACTCATTCTAGACGCCCTAGCTCAGCCTAAACACTACTTCCTCTCCAAAGACTCAAGACGTTCTACAAGAAGAAGGTTACACCATCATTCCGCCACCAAACTGCCTCCACGACATATAGGGCAATCCCAAGTGTCTCCTCCACCAAAGAAGAGTCGTCTACACCTTAGCTCCATAGGGCAATCCTGAGGAATTAAAAAGTGTAACTCGACTTCTCTTTATCTTGTAACTTCTCCTTGTATGAACTCTTGTTTTTAAGGAATGGTTTTTAGTATTTCGGTTTTCTGCACTTGTTTTGATTTCAATTGTCTTCCATGTGTTCTAGTTTCTTAAAGTTCTATGATGCATGCTTATCTAATCGTAATGCTTTGGCTTAGATATAGGGCAATCCTGAGTCTAAATCAATGGTATGTGTATAGGGCTATCCCGAGCACTAAACTTAAGTATAAACATGTGTTATGTGAAGTTAAGAAGTTAGGATTTCGATTGACATTGTTTAATTTGCAGGTTACGAATGAGCAAGGGTAAGTTAGAAGAGTCGATCACATGTAAATAATAGTTTAGTGTTTATTTTCGGTCTAGTAAGCATGTTTAGGGTTCTTTGTTCTTGTTTGTTTTCTACGTGTCTATGAGTGAAGCATGTTAGAACTTAGAAGCCAACGACGTGTTTGCTATGCCATGTTTTTGTCTTTAATTTCGTAGACTACAAACAAACCTTTTTAAATCCCCCCTTTTTTTAACCATAGCGTAAATATGCATGCACCCTCAATCCCCGGTTAAGAACGATCCCTACTTATCAATGCTACATCTACACCAAAGGGTTTTAATTGTTTATGCGTTTTTGTTAAGTGTTTATTTAGTGCTTGCAAAGTCGTGTATCAATGACCTCTTCTTCGGTCTTATGCCCCTAACTTCACTTAGGTTAGGGTACTCGGTAGTGAAATCCGAGCATCATAAAGTTTTAGAGAGGTTATGCAAGCTAAATGTAACGTTTTGTTAGTCCTTTACAGATTTTAATGCAAAAAGAAAAACACACAAATTTGACTAAGTATTATTTATTTTCCTTTGACCCCGATGGTACGTGGTGCAGAGGCTCTTCACTGTGCAATGGGTCTCGTTCATCAAAAGATGAAGTCTGATTCCAAAAGGATTAAGCATGCATAATCCTATATACCATCTTTTAAAGGATTATGTCGTATTTATTAAGTTCATGTATTGTCCATATTTATATGCACTTATGATTTACAGAGAGTACTCGAAATGATCTTTCGGTAAATTTCTTGGACGTGCGGCCCGCGCAAAAATGTATACTGACTCTCGCTAATTTAGCTTAGTTACGTTTAGAAATGGCAAGTAGGGATAGAGATAACGCGAGAGATAAGGACTAATATTTAGAACAACCTGAGGCTAACTCGTAAGAGTATATACTCCATTGTTGTTCTTAGAGACACCCTGAGGCTAACCAGTTATGGTATATACTCCAATGGTGTTCTATTGCTTAGATCCGAAACCCGGCACCAATCTTAAACCCGCTCAACATATCCAACAATCAGCCAAATTTTTTGAGATAGTATACAATCTCAAGTCCTTAGTAAACTCCGCCCACAACCTCATGCCCATAACTTCACTTAGGTTATGGCGTGTGGTGATGAAATCCACACTTCATGAGGGGTTAAGGAGATAAACCAGAAAAAGAGGCACCTCCCTATTCCAAAGAACGAAACTTAATAACCAATACTTGTACTCAATGTAAATCAATTTAAGTGCGTCTACGAGTTGAGTGCGCCTAAGATTTAAAAGGAATACACGATTTAGTTATTGAGTAAATCTCTTGGACGTGCGGCCCGCGCAAAAATGTATACTAACTATCGTTAATTCTCATAATTGTTGGAAATGACCAGTTGGGATAGATGTAACGCAAGAGGTAAGAACTAATTTCTGGGAACAACTTGAGGCTAACTCGTTAGAGTATATACTCCATTGTTGTTCTTAGAAACACCCTGAGGCTCACTCGTAAGAGTATGTACTCCAATGGTGTTCTGTTTTCTTAGTCCAAAACCAGTCACCATTCATAACCCTTCTAGACATCATGACCAATTATTACTCGAAATCACAAGATAGTATACAATCTCAAATGTTTGTAAACTCCGCCCACAACCTCATGCCCATAACTTCACTTAGGTTATGGTGTGTGGTGATGAAATCCACACTTCATGAAGGGTTAAGGAGATAGACAAACAAAAGAGGCACCTCCCTCTTCCAAAGAGATTTATTTAATAACTAAGTGCTAGTACTCAAATTAAATCAAAGACTATCCTTTAACATGAAAATAAATTATGCAAGTGTAAATACGAAGTGTAAATAATTTGGTATAAGTAATAAGTATGAATTGTAAACATGTATGTAAATTTCTATAAGTATAAACAAGTATGTATTTCAAAAATTATAGACATGCTTTTAATTACATATGTACAATGAAATCATACAAAAACTTTATAATTCCCCGGCAACGGCGCCAAAAATTGATACGCATAAAACATGCGTTTAACGTTAACACAAAGTAGACCCTAAAAACACAGTTCACACGTAAAGCAATTTAAAACCCTTATTTTGTCATTATAATATTGGCGAGTAGGGATCGTTCTATCCGGGGAATTAAAGGGCGTATGCATGGTTTCATTAATAAGCGGAAATCTAAAGGTTTGGGGGGGGGGTTGGAAATTGGTTAATTAATCTACAAAATTAAAGTACAAAACATGCAAACACAACAAGAACTCCTAGACTTCTAACATGTTTTACTCATACACAAGTTTAACAATCAAGAAACCTTAAAATCTAATTATGCTTACTAAAAATAAGAAGCTACACTACTAATTACAAGTGATCATCTCATCTTATTAACCTTACTCTTTTTCATGCCTCAATACTCTAAGTAAGCTACGAAATTTATAACTTCCAACTAAATATACATGCTTGATATTTGAGTAGGAATGCAACTTAGCGTCTAAACACCCTAAACAAAGTACGATCATCGAAACATGCGAAAGAGAGAGACTTAGCGTATTATCTAACACATGCTTTGGAAGCTTTAAGATTGTATCAAACATGCATAAAAGGCTTGAAATCATAAACACATGCAATTTACGAAAAGTCTTAAGAACATATAACTCAAATCCAAACTTGTTCTTCATTAAATACATCAAAGTGAACAAATACAAAGCAAAAGACATGAAGTTGAAGATCATGGTTACACTTTTTGTCTTGAATGCAAAGAATGACTTCTTGAAGGTGGTTCTCATTCACAAGGGACATAGCGTATTGTGAATGATCGATGGCTTCGGAGGATGGATTGCTTCGGCTTGTAAAGGACCTTTGAAGTGTTTATGGAGGAGAGGTATTTGTGTAGAGCTTTAGCTTGTAAAAATGGGAGATGATCTGTATTATGGCTGGCCTCCCTCTTATATATAGGCAAAGGAATTGCCTACCTCTCTCTTCCACCTTGCCTCTTCATTAAATGCACCCCTAGTCACCATGGCAAGTCACACCCTTAGTCACCATTTGTGATCATCACAAGCAAGAGTCACCTAGGCTAGTCACAAAGCTTGCCAAACTTGACTTTTCCTCTTCACCAAGTGGCTTTCTTACAGAATTTAATGGGCTTGGGCTTGATTTTGGGCCGAAACAAACTTTGACAAATGAGCCCACAAAATGCTTTATGGGCCGGCCCATTCCCGGTGGTCCGAAATCGCAAAAATCGTAAAATCGCCGAAATTCCTCCGAATCGCGCCGTTATTCATCTCCACCGTAAATAACCTAAAAATAAAAAATTAAATAAAAAAATAAAAACTAAGATTATAACATAGCTAAACGTAAAGGGAAATGCGTTAAGAATCGAGCATAAAATGCGTATATCAAAAGCTCACATAGGGTTCATATGATTAAAAACTTATTCAAGCATGCGATTTCTGTACCATGTTTTGCAAATCATATCTACTACATGTTAAAAACACATAGAATATCTCAATTAGCACAAGAATTCGATGTATGTGATTCATACGCCATATGTGTTCGTATCGGTCCAATTTCATCATCGACTAGTTAAGGGTATCCTAAAGACTCTGAAAAACACTAATTTAGACACAATTAAATTGTAAACCTTCCCCCACACTTAAACTCTACATTGCCCTCAATGTACTAAAGTAAAAGTATAGAATTAAGCATGGAGTATAGGATCTACGAAAAGTCTAATTTAATATGCAAAAGCCATTAAATTAAGGAAAAGAAAAGGGGAGAAGAAAACAAATCTGTTGTCGTCTTCTCCATTGGGTTGCCTCCCAATGAGCGCTCATTTTACGTCTTAGCTTAGACGTGATTCATCATATTGCTTTCGAGATGGCCGGTTCTTGGAGTTGCATCTCCTCCACGTTATGCTCCGCAAATGCCTCAAAATAGGGCTTCAAGCGATGGCCATTTACTTTGAACTCACTGCCTTTGTCTAATGACCGAATGAGAACTGCTCCATGAGGCATAATTTGAACAACTATGAAGGGCCCCATCCATCGAGAGCGAAGCTTGCCTGGAAAGAGCTTAAGTCTTGAATTCAAAAGCAATACTTTCTGCCCAACTTCAAAACTCTTCCCGCGAATCATCTTATCATGGATCTTTTTCGTCTTCTCTTTGTAAATCCATGCATTGTCGAAAGCATCATTTCTAATCTCTTCAATTTCACAAAGTTGTACCTTCTGATGCAAACCTGCTGCATCTCGATCAATGTTGAATTTCTTCACGGTCCACCATGCCTTGTGCTCCAATTCGACTGGAAGATGGCACGTTTTCCCATAAATTAATCGGAAAGGTAACATACCAATGGGGGTTTTGTAGGCTGTTCTATATGCCCATAATGCATCATCTAAGCATTGACTCCAATCTTTCCGGTTTGGGCGGACGGTTCGCTCCAAAATCTTCTTGATTTCACGGTTAGAAATTTCAACCATTACATTTGTTTGAGGGTGTTATGGTGTGGAAACCTTGTGTCTTACGCCATACTTCCTCATCAATGCTTCCACCGTGCGGTTGCAAAAGTGACTTCCTCCATTGCTAATTAGAACGCGTGGCATTCCAAATCTACTAAAAATGTTAGTTCGTAGGAAATCTGCAACAACTCGTGAATCATTAGTACGGGTGGCCTTTGCCTCCACCCATTTTGACACATAATCTACTGCGAGTAAAATATATGTATAACCATTGGAGGGAGGAAATGGTCCCATAAAATCAATACCCCACACATCAAAAATCTCGACATTAAATATGTAGTGTTGTGGCATCTGATCTCTAGGTCCTAAATTACCGAATCTCTGGCACTTATCACATGCAGCACAAAATGCATGAGCATCGCAAAATAAACTAGGCCAAAAGAAACCGCAATCTAAAATTTTAAGGGCTGTCCTCCTTGAACCAAAATGTCCCCCGCATGCTTCATTGTGACAAAACTCAAGAATTGATTTAAATTCACTATCCGGAACACACCTACGAATGACTAAATCTGAACATTGTTTCCATAAGTAGGGTTCATCCCAAATAAAAGTTCTAGCATTGTGTTTAAGTTTGTCACGCTGAGATTTATGCATGGTAGATGGAAACTCACCGGTAACTAAGTAATTAACGAGATCTACATACCATGGAGTTTCCGAAACAATTACCTCAATTCCGAAGAGTTTTTCATCTGGAAAAGTTTCCTCAATGACCACGCCTTCTTGTGCTTTCACCAACCGACAAAGGTGGTCAGCCACTACGTTGTCCACTCCCTTCTTTTCTTTTATTTCGATGTCGAATTGTTGGAGTAAGAGGATCCAACGAATTAGCCTTGGTTTTGCATCCTTCTTCGTCATTAATTACTTCAAAGCTGCATGGTCAGTATATATGATAACTTTGGTTTGAAGTAAATAAGAACGGAATTTATCAAGGGCAAAAACTACTGCGAGAAATTCCTTTTCGGTGGTGGTGTAATTGGATTGGGCGGTATCCAGAGTTCGTGAGGAGTAGTAAATTGCATATGGCTTCTTGTCCTTCCGTTGTCTTAAAACAGCTCCAACTGCATAGTCGGAAGCATCACACATTAATTCGAATGGTAAGGACCAATCCGGAGGGCATAGGATAGGTGCACATGTCAAGAGTTCCTTCAATTTTTCGAAGGCTGCTTTGCAATCACTATCAAACTCGAAAGGGATATCTTTTTGTAGTAATTTGCACAAAGGGCGGGCGATGTGGGAAAAGTCCTTGATAAATCGTCGATAAAAACCTGCGTGTCCAAGAAAGGAACGAATCTCTCTAACCGAAGTTGGAGAGGGTAAGTAACGCACAAGATCTATTTTCTATTTATCAACTTCTAAACCCTTTTCTGAAATGATATGTCCCAAAACTATCTCTTGTGTAACCATGAAATGGCATTTTTCCCAATTAAGAACCAAGTTCGTTTCAACACATCTTTTCAAAATGAGTTCTAAATTTCCTAGACATACATCGAAATTATTTCCAAAAACGCTAAAGTCATCCATAAAGACTTCTATGATATTTTCGACGTAGTCAGAAAAAATAGATAACATACAATGTTGAAAGGTACCTGGTGCATTGCAAAGACCAAATGGCATGCAGCGATAGGCAAACGTTCCAAATGGGCAAGTGAACGTGGTTTTTTCTTGATCCTCTTCCGCAATGCTTATTTGGTTGTAACCGGAGTATCCGTCGAGGAAGCAATAGAATTCATGGCCAGCCAATCTCTCTAGCATTTGATCGATGAATGGTAGAGGAAAATGGTCCTTTCGAGTGGCGACATTGAGCTTCCAATAGTCGATGCAAACACAATGTCCCATGATTGTTCGTTGCGGTATGAGCTCGTTTTCTGCATTCTTCACAACGGTGACCCCAGATTTCTTAGGAACAACTTGAACGGGCGAGACCCATCGGCTGTCCGGAATCGGATAGATAACTCCACAATCAAGGAGTTTGATTACTTCCTTCTTAACAACTTCCATCATCGGAGGATGTAGTCTCCTTTGGGCTTCACGAGTAGGTTTGGCACCATCTTCTAAAAAAATCCGATGAACACATGTTGCCGGATTGATTCCTTTAATGTCCGCTAGCGTTCAACCTAGGGCAGGTTTGTATCTTTGAAGCATTCGAATAAGCTTCTCGTCTTGGTCCACTTCCAATATGGCTGAGATGATTACCGGAAGTGTCTCAACGTCTCCCAAGTAGATGTATTTCAAATGATCCGGTAGCACCTTAAGTTCTAATTCGGGTGCCTTAACAATGGAAGGAACCAATTCATTAGTACCAAAAATAATTGGAATAGGAGGAGGAAAACTTACATATCGTGGAGCTTTATTTAATGCCATAGCCATTTCTTGAATTCGAGGCTCCAAAAGCTCTACTAAGGCATCGAAAAGGGTTTCATCCCCGAGTTGGATGGCCATGTTGAGTTCATCTTCATTGATGGTGTCAAGGTGGCCTTGTGCTAAGGTCACATGTTGAAATGGCAGCCACACTTAACATCGGAAATTTCATACCTTCGAAGATGTTGAATTCGATTCTTTCTCCATCAATCTCCATGGAGAAAGTTCCCTCAAAAACATCTATCTTCGTTCTTGCAGTCCTCATGAAAGGTCATCCAAGAAGCAATGGCGTGGTGTTCAAAAGACTCTCCTCCATGTCAACGATGTAAAAATCCGTTGGAAAAATCAGGTTGTTGACTTGCACAAGAACATCTTCTACGTATCCCCTTGGATACTTATGTGTACGATCGGCTAGTTGGATGATGACACCGTCTTGCTTGAGATCCCCAAGCTCCATCGAATTGTAAAGGTAATAAGACATTACGTTGATGGAGGCTCCAAGATCAAGCAATACGTCTTCAAAGTGTTTGCCACCAATCACGCAGGGAACTGAAAAACTCCCTGGATCCTTCGATTTTGGGGGTAGCCGACGTTGCAAAACCGTCGAAACGGTTGCATTCACCTTCACAACCTCCTTCTCTCGCGTTTGCCTCGTCAGGGTGCATAACTCTTTTAGAAACTTTACGTATATCGGCACTTGCTTTATGCACTCGATCAAGGGCAAATTCACTTGCACCTTTCGAAAGATGTCTAAGATATCTTCGTATTGATCATCTTTCTTCTTTGATTTTGCTAATCTGCTTGGGAAATGTGCAATAGCAAACGGAGAATTAGTAACAACCGTATTTGAAGGAATAGGGCTTTTACCTTTGATTGCGGTGGGTTGTGGAGGGGATGGTGCCTTGGTGACAATAGGCGTCACCATCTTCTTCTCGGCCTTATGAGTTGCCGGATCAATCTCATCATCTTCTTCGTTGGTTATGTCCTCAATGGTGACTTCATCGAGATAAGATTTCGTTGTCTTTGGTGCTTCCAGTATCTTCCCACTCCTAGTGATAATGGCATTGACATTTCGTTGATTAGGAGTGGTTTGAGGTGGTAGTTGGCCGGTTTGCCGAATTTGGCCCATGAAGTCCACCAATTGGCCCATCTGCTTCTTCATTTCACCGATATCACGGCCATGAGTATCTAATGTCTCCTTCGTCTTGGCTTGTCCATCCAGAAGAACTTGCGTTGAAGTAGACATTTGAGAAAGCATTTTGTCGTAGTCCGGATTGGTGAAATGCTAGACCGGGGGTGCTTGATGCGTTGGGTGCATGGGAGCATGAGGCATAGGAGGCCTCGGTTGGAAGGGAGCACATTGATACGTTTGTTGAGGTTACGGAGGGTTTAGGCATCCCTCATTGCTGCTCCACTTGAAACCTGGATGATCACGGTTGACATAGTTGTTATAATTGTTATACCGTTGTCCTCCTTTATATCCACCAAGTGCATTAGCTTGCTCCAACTCCATATCTCCGGGTTGACCTCCGCTATGGTCTCCCAACGTTGGACATTGCTCAGTGTGGTGTCCCTGCACATGGCAAAGTCCACATACGAGCCCTTGAGCTCTCTTGGCTCTTGTCGTTTCGAGCTCTAATACCTTCTCTAGCATAAAAGCTAGCTTGTCGTACTTCTCATCCGCTTCAGGTTTAGAACTCACTTCGCCGACTGCTCTTCGGGTTGATATTTCGTATTGTGCATCATTGTTTGCCCAATTTTCTAGAAGAGTTCTAGCTTCGGTCTCGTTCAAGTCCATGAATGCTCCGGTGGCTGCTGCGTCGAGCAATTCCCTATCGATCGCCTTGAGACCATCCTAAAAATAATTCATGAGATTAGTCTCAGAAAATCCATGAAATGGGCAGGTGGCACACAAAACCTTGAATCGGTCATAATATTGGCCGAAAGTCTCGTCCGGTTTTTGTGTAATGCCAATAATTTGCTTCCTCAAGACGGTGATTTTTGAGGCCGGGAAGTACTTCGCCAGGAACATGTCTGCAAGTTGCCTCCATGTGGTAATATAGTTTGGCGGTAGTTCCATGAGCCAAGACTCAGCCCTGTCTGTTAAGGTGAATGGGAATGCTTTAAGCTTAAAAAGCTCCGTATCTGCATCGGATGGCATCATGCTGTTGCAAACAAACTGGAATTGCTTGAGATGCTTATTCGGATCTTCATTTGAAAGTCCGTGAAAAATGGGCAGTCGGTGGAGGAAACCACTTTTTAGCTCGATGTCCTTCATGTTTTCCCCCGGTGGTGGAAAAGCAATGCTTGAAGGCCCGCTGCTCCATTTGGTTGAGCAGGTGCGCTGACGAAGGGATTGTCCTGCATTAGCCATTATGACTTCATGCTCTTCCGGCTCAGAATTATGCTCAGTTGATGAATGTGAAGAATCAGAACTTTCCTCAATAATGGGATAATCCAGCGGTTCTGATTGAGCTCTAAGTCTTGCTATCCTCTCTACGATTTCCTCAAACTTTGTTTTAGATGGTCCAGGATTCAGATTGGACATTCATTAGCCTGAGCATCCACCAAAGACCAAGTGTTAGTATCGAAAAGAATACGTAATGAATATGGGGATACTAACCAAAAACGTAAAACATAAAAAGAAAACAAAGCAAAACACAAAAAAAACAAAAAAAATGGTAAAACTACCAAAACTACCAAAACAAATTAAAAACTCACAAAGACATGAATATTACTAAAAACACAAAAAATTTATGACGTTTAAGACACTAAATGCAATTTACTAAATAATGCAAATGATCTAACAAATTTAAGGGCTACGCAAATGAATGTATTGAACTAAGACACACGTTTTCTGCAAATTAACACTATATAATGCAAAAGCTACGAAATTAGTTAGAACACATATAAACAAGGTTCAAATGCAAGCAAACAATAATTCACATTGAATTTATGCATAACACATTCTTGTTTAAATAAAATGCATCAAACAACAATCCTACTTGAAAGATGGAGTGAATGTATAAGAGAAAATGTTAGAACCTGCAGAAAACATACAAGTTACGTGCTAAAATATGAATGCAAAGAATGAATGACTTCCCCTTCGATCTTGTGCCCCTAACTTCACTTAGGTTAGGGTACTCGGTAGTGAAATCCGAGCATCACAAAACCTCCGGAAAGTTTATGCAAGCTAAAAGTAACGTTTTGTTAGTCCTTTATAGATTTTAATGCACAAAGAAAAACACAAATTCGACGAAGTATTATTTATTCTCCTTTGGCCCCAATGGTACGTGGTGCAGAGGCTCTTCACTGTGCAATGGCTCTTGATATACGCATTTTATGCTCGTTTCTTAACGCATTTCCCTTTACGTTTAGCTATGTTATTATCTTAGTTTAATGTTTTCCTTATTTAAATTGTTATTTTGAAGTTCATTACGGTGGAGATTAATATCGACGCAATTCGGAGGAATTTCGGCGATTTTGCGATTTTTGCGATTTTGGACCTCCGAAAATGGGCCGGGCCACAAAGCAAATTGTGGGCCGAATTCTCAACTCTTGTTTCGGCCCATTATCAAGCCCAAACCCAAACAATTCGGCAAGGAAGCCTTTTGGTGAAGAGGAAAAGTCTTGTTTTGAAAGGGCAAGTCAACATTATCAAGCTAATGATCACAAATGGTGACTACACATGGTGATTCATGCTTAGGGTTCCCAAATGGTGACTACACAAGGTGACTAAGGCTTGCATTAATTGAAAAGATGACTTGCCATGGTGACTACACATGGTGATTCATGCTTAGGGTTCACAAATGGTGACTAAGTGTGTGACTAAGGGTGTGACTTGCCTTAATGATCATTGCTTGCATTTAATGAAGCAAGGCAAGGTGGAAGAGAGAAGAGCAACATCCTTGCCCTATAAATACAAGGAGGCCGGCCTCATTCATTCCCATCACTCATTTTACTAAGCAAAGCTCTACACAAATACTCCTCCACCATAAACACTCCAAAGTTCATTACAAAGCCGAAGCACATCCTTTACCATTCCAAGCCGAAGCAAGCAAGGTTACTCCTTCCAAGCCGAAGCTATCAAGCCTCCTCCATCCAACACAATACGCTAAGTCCCTTGTGAAGGAAGTCCATCTCCACCGTAGTTCATCAAGCACTCAAGACAAAAAGTGTAACCATGATCTTCACTCTCATTTCTTTAGCTTTGTATTTGAATCTTTTGATGTATTGGAATAACAAGTTTAGAAAGTTTAGATTTGTGTATTAAATGAATAACAAGTTTAGATTTGTGTTTCATGTGCCTAAACCGATTTGTAATATGCATGTGTTTGTGATTTATAGCTTTTTATGCATGTTTGATACAATCTTAAAGCTTCGAATGCATGTATTAGAAAATACGCTAAGTCCCTCTCTTTTGCATGTTTCGATGATCGTAAGTTGTTTAGGATGTTTATACGCTAAGTTGCATTCCTACACAATTATCACGCATGTGTATTTAGTTAGAAGTTATGAATTTCGCAAGTTACAAAAAGGTTTGATGCATGAAAAGGGTAGGTTAATAAGATGAGTTGATCACATGTAATTAGTAGTGTAACTTCTTATTTTTAGCAAGCATAATTAGACTTTAAGTTTCTTGATTGTTGAAACTTGTCTATGAGTAAAACATGTTAGATACCTAAGAGTTTTAGTTGTGTTTGCATGTTATGTACTTTAATTTCGTAGATTAAATAACCAACTTCCAATCCCCCCAAATATTTACATTTCCGCATAATAACGAAACCATGCATGCGCCCTTAATTCCCCGGATAAAGAACGATCCCTACTCGCCAATATTACAAATGACAAACGAAGGGTTTAAATTGCAATGCGCGTAATCGATGTTTTTAGGGTCGACTTTGTGTTATCGTGAATGCATGTTTTGCGCGTATCAATTTTTGGCGCCGTTGCCGGGGAATTAGAATGTTTTTGTATGTTTCGTTGTACATTTGTGATTAAAAGCATGTCTAAATTTTCGAAGTACATACTTGTTCATTTTTTATACTTAGAGAAATTTTCATACATGTTTACAATGCCTACTTTTACTTAGCCGAATTTATTCATACTTAGTTTATTTTACACTTGCATAATTTATTTCCATGTTAAAGGATAGTCTTTGATTTAATTTGAGTACTAGTACTTAGTTATTAAATAAATCTCTATGGAATAGGTGGTGCCTCTTTTGTTTGTCTACCTCCTTAACCCTTCGTGATGTGTGGATTTCATCACCACACGCCATAACCTAAGTGAAGTTATGGGCACGAGGTTGTGGGCGGAGTTTACAAACACTTGAGATTGTATACTATCTTGTGAGTTCGAGTAAGAGTTGGTTATGATGTCTAGAAGGGTTATGAATGGTGACGGGTTTTGAACTAAGAAAACAGAACACCATTGGAGTATATACTCTTACGAGTAAGCCTCGGGGTGTTTCTAAGAACAACAATGGAGTATATACTCTTACGAGTTAGCCTCAGGTTGTTCCCAGAAATTAGTTCTCACCTCTCGCGTTACATCTATCCCAACTGGTCATTTCCAACAATTACGAGGATTAACGATAGTTGGTATACATTTTCGCGCGGGCCGCACGGACAAGAGATTTATTCAATAACTGAGTCGTGTATTCCTTTTAAATCATAGGCGCAATCAAAATGTAGACGTACTTAAATTGATTTACATTGATTACGAATATTGGTTATTAAGTTTAGTTCTTCGGAATAGGTGGTGCCTCTTTTTCTAGTTTACCTCCTTAACCCCTCGTGATGTGTGGATTTCATCACCACACGCCATAACCTAAGTGAAGTTATGGGCACGAGGTTGTGGGCGGAGTTTACTAAGGACTTGAGATTATATACTATCTCACAAAATTGGCTGATTGTTGGATATGGTGAATGGGTTTATGATTGGTGCCGGGTTTCGGATCTAAGCAATAGAACACCATTGGAGTATATACCGTAACTGGTTAGCCTCGGGGTGTCTCTAGGAACAACATTGGAGTATATACTCTTACGAGTAAGCCTCGGGTTGTTCTAAATATTAGTCCTTACCTCTCGCGTTATCTCTATTCCTACTAACCATTTCTAAACGTAACTAAGCTGAATTGTAGTCGGTATATATTTTCGCGCGGGCCGCACGTCCAAGAACTTTACTTAATGCTCAATTCACGTACTCTCTGTAAATCATAAGTGCATATGAATACGGATAAATACATGAACTTAATACGACATAATCCTTTAAATAGATGGTATATCGGATTAAGCATGCTTAGACCTCCCGGAATCAGACTTCATCTTCGGATGAACGAGACCCATTGCACAGTCAAGAGCCTCTGCACCACGTACCATCGGGGCCAAAGGAAATAAATAAAACTTAGTCAAATTTTTGTGTTTGTTTGTGCATTAAAAACTGTAAAGGACTAACAAACGTTACTTAGCTTGCATAACCTCTCTTAGGTTTTATGATACTCGGATTTCACTACCGAGTACCCTAACCTAAGTGAAGTTAGGGGCATAAGATCGAAGAAGAGGTCATTCTTTTCATTCATATTTTAAACACGTAACTCGTTTGTTTTCTGCAGGTTCTAACGTTTTCTCTTATGCATTCACTCCATCTTTCACGTAGGATTATTGTTTAATGCATTTTATTGCAAGAAAATGTGTGGTGCATAAATTCAATGTGAATTATGGTTTGCTTGTATTTCAACCTTGTTTATATATGTTCTAACTAAATTTTTAGTTTTAGCATTATATAGTGTTAATTTGCAGAAAACATGTGTCTTAGTTTATTCATGTGCACAGCCCCTAAAATTGATTAAATCAATTGCATTACTTAGTAAAATACATATAGTGTCTTAACTATTATAAATTTTGTATAAATTTTGTGTGTATTAGTAGTTTTTAAGTATTTGTGTGTATTTATAGTATGCTTTGATAGTTTTACTATTTTTATTTGTTATCACCTTGTTTTCTAAATATGCATTACAATTTTGGTTAGTATTCTTATATACATCTAAAAATTATTTGTTGATACTAACACTTGGTCTTTGGTGGATGTCAGGCTAATGAATGTCCGATCAGAATCCAGGACCATCTAGAACAACGTTTGAGGAACTCACAGAAAGACTAGCGAGACTTAGAGCTGACATCCTGGATCATCCCATCCTCGAAGAAGTTTCCGAGTCTTCACATTCATCATTCGAACATACTTTAGCCTCATCAACCGACCACAACTCAGAAGCAGAAGCACAAGAAGTCAACATGGCCAATGCAGGACAATCTCTTCGCCAGCGCACCTGCTCAACCGAATGGAGCAGTGGGCCTTCGAGCATTGCTTTTCCACAACCGGAGGAAAACATGAAGGATATCGAGCTAAAGAGTGGCTTCCTCCACCGACTACCCATTTTCCACGGACTTTCCAATGAAGATCCGAACAAGCATCTCAAACAATTCCAATTTGTTTGCAACAGCATGAAGCCATCTGATGCTGATACGGAGCTCTTCAAGCTGAAGGCATTTCCATTCACCCTAGTCGACAGGGCCGAGTCTTGGCTAATGGAACTACCGCCGAACCATATTACCTCATGGAAGCAACTTGCGGATATGTTCCTAGCGAAGTACTTCCCGGCCTCAAAGATCACCGTCTTGAGAAAGCAAATCACTGGCATCACACAGAAACCGGACGAGACCTTCGGCCAATACTACGACCGATTCAAAGTTTTATGTGCCACTTGCCCATCGCATGGATTCTCCGAGACCAATCTCATGAATTACTTTTACGATGGTCTCAAGCCGATCGATAGGGAATTGCTGGATGCAGCAGCCACCGGTGCATTCATGGACTTAACCGAAACCGAAGCTAGAGCTCTTCTAGAGAATCGAGCGAATAATGATGCACAATACGGAATGTCCAACAGACGAGCAGTCGGTGAGGCGAGTTCAACAACCGACGCGGACGAGAAGTACGACAAACTAGCTCATATGCTAGAGAAGGTGTTAGAACTCGAGACGACAAGAGCGAAGGCAACTCAACGGCCTGTTTGCGGCATATGTCAAACACACGGTCACCACAATGACCAATGCCCTCAAGCGCAGGAGCAGGCAAGCGAGCCGGAGCACGCTAACGCCATCGGCGGATATCAGGGAGGACAAAGGTATAACAACTACAACAACTATGTCAACCGTGATCATCCAGGTTTTAGATGGAGCAGCAACGAGGGAACTTTGAACCCTCCAGCATCTCAACCTCAACAAAGCTACCAACGCCCTCCATTTCAACCACGACCACCGATGCAGCATGGTTCGTCATCACAACCCTTCACCAATCCGGATTACGACAAGATGTTGTCGCAACTTTCGGCCTCAACTCAAGTTCTCCTCGACGGACAATCGAAGACAAAGGAGACACTTGACTCACATGGCCGCGACATCACCGAAGTGAAGAAGCAGCTTGGCCAGCTTGTTGATTTCATGGGCCAAATCAAGGAAACCGGTCGGCTTCCACCTCAAACCACTCCTAATCAAAGAAACGTGAATGCTATAGTCACAAGGAGTGGGAAGATACTTGAGGAACCAAAGACCAAGCGATCTCATCTTGATGAAGTCACCATCGAAGACATCACCAACGAAGAAGAAGATGAGATCGATCCGGCAATTCAAGAAGCCGAGAAAAAGAAGGTGACGCCTACTGTCACCAAGGCACAATCACCTCCACAACCTACCCCAATCAAAGGTAAAAGCCCTATTCCTTCAAATACGGTGATTACTAATTCTCCGTTTGCTGTTGCACCTTTCCCAAGCAGATTAGCAAAATCAAAGAAGAAGGATGCCCAATATGAAGATATCCTGGACATCTTCCGAAAGGTGCAAGTGAATTTGCCCTTGATCGAGTGCATAAAGCAAGTGCCTATATACGCCAAGTTTCTGAAAGAATTATGCACTCAGAGGAGGCAAACTCGAGAGAAGGAGGTCGTGAAGGTGAACGCAACCGTTTCGGCGGTTTTGCAGCGTCGGCTACCCCCAAAACTGAAGGACCCAGGGAGCTTTGCAGTTCCTTGCGTAATCGGTGACACCCACTTTGAAGACGTAATGCTTGATCTAGGAGCTTCCATCAACGTCATGCCTTACTATCTTTTCGAATCGATGGAGCTTGGAGATCTCAAGCAAGATGGTGTTGTCATCCAGTTAGCCGATCGCACCCACAAGTATCCGAGGGGATACGTAGAAGACGTTCTCGTACAAGTCAACAACTTGATATTCCCAGCCGATTTTTACATAGTTGACATGGAAGAGAGTCCACTGAACACCACGCCATTGCTACTTGGGCGACCTTTCATGCGGACTGCGAGAACGAAGATTGATGTGTTTCAAGGCACTTTCTCCATGGAGATTGATGGAGAAAGAATCGAGTTCAACATCCTGGACGGGATGAAGTTTCCAATATCGAGCGTAGCTGCCATTTCGACATACGATCCTGTGGATACCTTAGCACAAGGCTACCTCGACACCATCAATGAGGATGAACTCGACATGGCCATTCAACTTGGGCATGACGGCCTTCTCGAGGCCTTACTAGAGCTTGAACCTCGAATCCAAGACATGGCCATGGCTCTAAATGCCGCACCACGGAAAGTATGCTTTTCTCCTCCTATACCAATTACTTTTGGTACTAATAAAATGGTTCCTTCCATCGTAGAAGCTCCCGTTTTAGAACTCAAGCTACTACCGGACCATCTTAAGTATGCGTACTTGGGCGAGAATGAAACTTTACCGGTCATTATTTCGTCCGCGCTAGAAGAGGAACAGGAGGAGAAGCTCGTGAGTGTACTAAAGAGGTACAAGCCCGCAATAGGCTGGACACTTGCGGACATCAAGGGAATAAATCCAGCAACATGTGTGCATAGGATTTTCCTTGAAGAAGGCACCAAGCCTACGCGGGAAGCACAACGTCGGCTCCACCCTCCGATGATGGAGGTGGTAAAAAAGGAGGTAATTAAACTCATGGACTGTGGAGTTATTTACCCTATATCTGATAGCCGTTGGGTTTCCCCAGTGCAGGTAGTACCTAAGAAATCGGGAATTACCGTCGTCGAGAATCTGGAAAATGAACTTGTGCCACAACGGACGATCACTGGACACCGAGTGTGCATTGATTACCGGAAGCTCAACGCCGCAACCCGCAAGGATCATTTTCCCTTACCATTCATCGACCAAATGCTGGAAAGATTAGCCGGCCATGCATTTTATTGTTTTCTCGACGGATATTCCGGCTACAACCAAATTAGCATTGCGGAGGAGGATCAAGAAAAGACAACGTTCACGTGCCCTTTCGGAACGTTTGCCTATCGCCGCATGCCATTTGGACTGTGCAATGCACCAGGTACATTTCAACGTTGCATGCTCTCAATTTTCTCCGAGTACATTGAAAAAATTATTGAAGTATTCATGGACGACTTTAGTGTATTTGGGAATGATTTTGATGCATGCTTAAACAATTTAGAAACTATTTTACAAAGATGCGTTGAAACGAACTTGGTGCTTAATTGGGAGAAGTGCCATTTCATGGTTACGCAAGGGATAGTATTAGGTCATATTATTTCAGAAAAAGGGTTAGAAGTTGATAAATCTAAAGTAGATCTTGTGCGTCACTTACCCTCTCCAACTTCGGTTAGAGAGATTCGTTCATTTCTTGGACACGCAGGATTTTATCGTAGGTTTATCAAGGACTTTTCCCACATCTCTCGCCCCTTGTGTAAACTGCTGCAAAAGGAGACCCCGTTCGTCTTTGACGAGGAATGCAACGCTGCCTTCAACAAGTTGAAGGAACTTCTTACGAGCGCTCCTATTTTATGCAGCCCTGATTGGTCTCTGCCATTTGAACTCATGTGCGACGCCTCGGATTATGCCGTAGGAGCCGTCTTGGGTCAGCGGAAGGACAAGAAGCCTTGCGTAATCTATTACGCCTCTCGGACGCTTGATGAAGCGCAAAGAAATTATACTACCACCGAGAAGGAGTTTCTTGCCGTGGTTTTTGCTTTAGATAAATTTCGATCTTATTTACTTCAAACTAAAGTAACTGTGTTTACCGACCATGCAGCTTTGAAGTATCTAATGCTCAAGAAGGACGCAAAACCACGGCTTATCAGATGGATACTTCTACTCCAAGAATTCAACATAGAAATCAAGGATAAGAAGGGAGTAGAAAACGTCGTCGCTGACCACCTATCACGTTTGATAGGTGACCATGAGCCTGTCGAGATTGAAGAAACTTTTCCGGATGAAAAACTCTTCGGAATTGAGGTAACTACTTCGGAAACTCCTTGGTATGCCGATATTGTAAATTACTTAGTTACCGGTGAGTTTCCGTCTACCATGCATAAATTTCAACGTGACAAACTTAAGCATAATGCTAGAACCTTTATCTGGGATGAGCCTTATTTGTGGAAACAATGCTCCGATTTAGTCATTAGGAGATGTATCCCGGATAGTGAATTCAAGCCTATTTTAGACTTTTGTCACAATGAAGCATGTGGGGGACACTTTGGTTCTAGGAGGACAGCTCTTAAGATTTTAGATTGCGGTTTCTTTTGGCCTAGTTTATTTCGCGATGCTCATGCATATTGCGCTACATGTGATAAGTGCCAAAGATTCGGTAATTTAGGGCCTAAAGATCAAATGCCACAACACTACATATTTAATGTTGAAATTTTTGATGTGTGGGGTATTGATTTTATGGGACCATTTCCTCCTTCCAATGGTTTTACTTACATCTTACTCGCAGTAGATTATGTTTCTAAATGGGTGGAGGCAAAGGCCACCCGGACTAATGATTCGCGAGTTGTTGCAGATTTCCTACGAACTAACATTTTCAGTAGATTTGGAATGCCACGCGTTCTAATCAGCGATGGTGGAAGTCACTTTTGCAACCGCACGGTGGAAGCACTCATGAGGAAGTATGGCGTAAAACACAAGGTTTCCACACCATACCACCCTCAAACCAATGGAATGGCTGAAGTTTCCAACCGTGAGATAAAGAAGATCTTGGAGCGAACCGTCCGCCCCAACCGGAAAGATTGGAGTCAATGCTTAGACGATGCATTGTGGGCTTACAGGACTGCCTACAAGACCCCCATCGGTATGTCCCCTTTCCGATTAATTTATGGGAAGGCGTGCCATCTTCCGGTTGAACTAGAGCACAAGGCATGGTGGGCTGTGAAGAAATTCAACATCGATCGAGATGCCGCAGGCTTGCATCGGAAGCTTCAACTTTGTGAACTTGAAGAAATCAGAAATGATGCTTTCGACAATGCGTGGATTTACAAAGAGAAGACGAAAAAGATCCACGATCAGATGATTCGCGGGAAGAGTTTTGAACCGGGGCAGAAAGTATTGCTTTTCAACTCAAGACTTAAGCTCTTTCCGGGAAAGCTGCGCTCTCGATGGATGGGGCCATTTGTAGTTTCTCAAGTCCTACCTCATGGAGCAGTTCTCATTCGATCTATCGACAAGGGTAGTGAGTTCAAAGTAAATGGCCATCGCTTGAAGCCCTATTTTGAGGCATTTGCGGAGCACACCGTGGAGGAGATGCAACTCCAAGAACCGGCCATTTCAAAACCAAACTGATGCATCACGTCCAAAGCTAACGACGTAAAACGAGCGCTTGTTGGGAGGCAACCCAATAGGGAGACAACAGATTTGTTTTCTTCTCCCCTTTTACTTAATTTAATGGCTTTTTGCGTATTAGATTAAAATTTTCGTAGATCCTATACTCCATGTTTAAATTCTATGTTTTCTTTAAGTACATTGAGGGCAATGTAGAGTTTAAGTGTGGGGGAAGGGTTTACAATTTAATTGTGTCTAAATTAGTGTTTTTCAGAGTCTTTAGGATGCCCTTAACTAGTCAATGATGAAATTTGATCGATACGAACACATATGGCGTATGAATCACATGCATCGAATTCTTGTGCTAATTGAGATATTCTTTATGTTTTTAACATGTAGTAGATATAAATTGCAAAACGTGGTACAGAAATCGCATGCTTGAATAAGTTTTTAATCATATGAACCCTATGTGAGCTTTTGAGCTATCTGTTCTTTATTCCTTGAGTGATCTGATCAATCCATATCATTTCGTAGTTTATAGCTTTATATATGCCTCATTTGACTGCTTGCCATAGATTTTAATGAACTAGAGAATACTAGAACTTACTCATGTCAATTTGCAAAGCTTTTAAGTTGATACATACTTTGATTTCGGAAATGATTAAAGGCATTTAGGATTTTCCACCACATTGCCATATATCCATGTATCCCAATTGTACGCACAAGTTGCGACACCCCTAGATAAACCAATTGAGCCCACGTTAAGCTTTTCTTTCATCACCATATATACCTAAACACTTACCCTAGTATAGAATATCCTTACCTTTGTTCCGGAAACTTGGTGAGAATTTTTCGAAACTAGCACATAAGATGGTGGTTCGGTAGGAAAGATTGGAAGAGTTAATGTGAGTAAGGGGAAAGACTTGTCCAAATAGCTAAAAAAGTATGAGATTGCCAAAAAGAAAAGAAAAAAATATATATTTGAGAGAATGAAAAGAAAAAAAAAAATATTATATCTCTCATGGCAACTTGTTGTTCTAAAGTAGAAACAAATTGGATTAACGTCCCCCTTATTTACGGATTTGGAGTTTACGATAAATTGAAGGCCTAAAAATAGAACAAAATATGGTCTTTGTCCTGTCTGAAAAGCTCGAAGGGTAGATTAGCTTGAAGTATACATGATAACATACAAATGGAGATGGAGGACTAATATGGTGCTAGACTAAGTCGTTGGAACGTTTTTATCACCACATATCTAAATTTCGAATGCCTTAGCCTTAACCCCATTACAACCTCACTAAAAGTCCTTTATGATCCTTAAAATGAGTAGCTTTCAATTAGTAGAGTAAGTTGCATGAGTAAGCTTATGGTTTTGGTTCATTTGTGCAAGTAATCAAACTTTATTCATGTGGTTTTCATTTCAATTCATATACACTTTAAGTGAACCATTTTCATGAGTGAAAAATATGATGAGTGCATCCTTGTGAGTTGATTAAACCTTTATTCAAAGCATGCACAGCTATAACATAACCATTGTTTTCTCTATGTCTTACTTGTTCATTACATAATTATATCGCAATTATCTCTTGAATTCGTCGAGCATACAAATTGAAATTCAGGTGAGCCATCGCCATATACTTATGAAAATTCTGAGACAAATTTTAGCTAAGGGCTTAGTTGTTCTTTCTTTTGTTTTAAATTCTTAGAGAGTCTTAGTTTAACTTAGTGTTTGCTAAGGGACTAGCAAAGTCTAAGTGTGGGGGAATTTGATATACGCATTTTATGCTCGTTTCTTAACGCATTTCCCTTTACGTTTAGCTATGTTATTATCTTAGTTTAATGTTTTCCTTATTTAAATTGTTATTTTGAAGTTCATTACGGTGGAGATTAATATCGACGCAATTCGGAGGAATTTCGGCGATTTTGCGATTTTTGCGATTTTGGACCTCCGAAAATGGGCCGGGCCACAAAGCAAATTGTGGGCCGAATTCTCAACTCTTGTTTCGGCCCATTATCAAGCCCAAACCCAAACAATTCGGCAAGGAAGCCTTTTGGTGAAGAGGAAAAGTCTTGTTTTGAAAGGGCAAGTCAACATTATCAAGCTAATGATCACAAATGGTGACTACACATGGTGATTCATGCTTAGGGTTCCCAAATGGTGACTACACAAGGTGACTAAGGCTTGCATTAATTGAAAAGATGACTTGCCATGGTGACTACACATGGTGATTCATGCTTAGGGTTCACAAATGGTGACTAAGTGTGTGACTAAGGGTGTGACTTGCCTTAATGATCATTGCTTGCATTTAATGAAGCAAGGCAAGGTGGAAGAGAGAAGAGCAACATCCTTGCCCTATAAATACAAGGAGGCCGGCCTCATTCATTCCCATCACTCATTTTACTAAGCAAAGCTCTACACAAATACTCCTCCACCATAAACACTCCAAAGTTCATTACAAAGCCGAAGCACATCCTTTACCATTCCAAGCCGAAGCAAGCAAGGTTACTCCTTCCAAGCCGAAGCTATCAAGCCTCCTCCATCCAACACAATACGCTAAGTCCCTTGTGAAGGAAGTCCATCTCCACCGTAGTTCATCAAGCACTCAAGACAAAAAGTGTAACCATGATCTTCACTCTCATTTCTTTAGCTTTGTATTTGAATCTTTTGATGTATTGGAATAACAAGTTTAGAAAGTTTAGATTTGTGTATTAAATGAATAACAAGTTTAGATTTGTGTTTCATGTGCCTAAACCGATTTGTAATATGCATGTGTTTGTGATTTATAGCTTTTTATGCATGTTTGATACAATCTTAAAGCTTCGAATGCATGTATTAGAAAATACGCTAAGTCCCTCTCTTTTGCATGTTTCGATGATCGTAAGTTGTTTAGGATGTTTATACGCTAAGTTGCATTCCTACACAATTATCACGCATGTGTATTTAGTTAGAAGTTATGAATTTCGCAAGTTACAAAAAGGTTTGATGCATGAAAAGGGTAGGTTAATAAGATGAGTTGATCACATGTAATTAGTAGTGTAACTTCTTATTTTTAGCAAGCATAATTAGACTTTAAGTTTCTTGATTGTTGAAACTTGTCTATGAGTAAAACATGTTAGATACCTAAGAGTTTTAGTTGTGTTTGCATGTTATGTACTTTAATTTCGTAGATTAAATAACCAACTTCCAATCCCCCCAAATATTTACATTTCCGCATAATAACGAAACCATGCATGCGCCCTTAATTCCCCGGATAAAGAACGATCCCTACTCGCCAATATTACAAATGACAAACGAAGGGTTTAAATTGCAATGCGCGTAATCGATGTTTTTAGGGTCGACTTTGTGTTATCGTGAATGCATGTTTTGCGCGTATCAGCTCTCGTTCATCAAAAGATGAAGTCTGGTCCCAGATGTGTAAGCATGCATAATCCTATATACCATCTTTTAAAGGATTAAGTCGTATTTATTAAGTTCATGTATGGTCCGAAATTAACTGCACTTATGATTTAAAGAGAGTACTCGAAATGATCTTTGGGTAAATTTCTTGGACGTGTGGCCCGCGCGAAAATGTATTCTGACTCTCAATAATTCAGCTTAGTTACGTTTATAAATGGCTAGTAGGGATAGAGATAACGAGAGAGGTAAGGACTAATTTTTAGAACAACCTGAGGCTAACTCGTTAGAGTATATACTCCATTGTTGTTCTTAGAAACACCCCGAGGCTAACCAATAATGGTATATACTCCATTGGTGTTCTATTGCTTAAATCGGAAATCCGGCACCAATCATAACCCCACTCACCATATCCAACAATCAGCCAAATTTTTGATATATTATACAATCTCAAGTCCTTAGTAAACTCCGCCCACAATCTCATGCCCATAACTTCACTTAGGTTATGGTGTGTGGTGATGAAATCCACACTTCGAGAAGGGTTAAAGAGATAAACCAGAAAAAGAGGCACCTCCCTATTCCAAAGAACGAAACTTAATAACCAACACTCGTACTCAATGTAAATCAATTTAAGTGCGTCTATAAATTGAGTGCGCCTTAGATTTAAAAGGAATACACAATTTAGTTATTGAGTAAATCTCTTCGTCGTGCGGCCCGTGCGAAAATGTATACTAAATCTTGTTTATTCTCGCAATTGTTGGAAATGACCAGTTGGGATAGATGTAACGCAAGAGGTAAGGACTAATTTCTGGGAACAACCTGAGGTTAACTCGTTAGAGTATATACTCCATTGTTGTTCTTAGAAACACCCCGAGGCTAACCAATAATGGTATATACTCCAATGGTGTTCTGTTTTCTTAGTCCACAACCTGTCACCATTCATAACCCTTCTAGACATCATGACCAACTATTACTCGAAATCACAAGATAGTACACAATCTCAAATGTTTGTAAACTCTGCCCACAACCTCATGCCCATAACTTCACTTAGGTTATGGCGTATGGTGATGAGATCCACACTTCATGAAGGGTTAAGGAGATAGACAAGCAAAAGAGGCACCTCCCTATCCGAAGAGCGAAACTTGATAACTAAATGCTAGTACTCAAATTAAATCAAAGACTATCCTTTAACATGAAAATAAATTATGCAAGTGTAAATAAGAAGTGTAAATAAATTCGTATAAGTAATAAGTATGAATTGTAAACACGTATGTATATTTCTATAAGTATAATCAAGTATGAATTTCGACAATTATAGACCTTCTTTCATTTACCTATTTTTACATATGTACAATGAAATCACACAAAAACTTTATAATTCCCCGACAACGGCGCCAAAAATTGATACGAGCACAACATGCCTTAAATATTAACACAAAGTAGACACTAAAAACATTGTCCACACATATTCAATTTAAAACCCTTCTTTTGTGGATGTAGCATTGGTGAGTAGGGATCGTTCTATCTGGGGAATTAAAGGGCGCATGCATGATTTCGTGCTTAAACAGCCAAGATGGAGGTGATTGAGAAGCTTTGCATTCTAACCAATGTAAAGGAGGTTAGGAGTTTCTTGGGGCATGCAGGGTTCTGATACGCGCGAAAATGCGTTCAATGTTAACACAAAGTAGACACTAAAAACATTGTCCACACATATACAATTTAAAACCCTTATTTTGTCGTTGTAATATTGGCGAGTAGGAATTGTTCTATCCGGGGAATTTGATATACGCATTTTATGCTCATTTCTTAACGCATTTCCCTTTACATTTAGCTATGTTATTATCTTAGTTTTTATGTTTTCCTTATTTAATTTGTTATTTTGAAGATATTTACGGTGGAGATTAATAACGACGCAATTCGGAGGAATTTCGGCGATTTTGCGATTTTTGCGATTTTGGACCTCCGAAAATGGGCCGGCCCAAAAAGCAAATTATGGGCCCATTTCTCAAAGTTTGTTTTGGCCCAAAAACCAGCCCAAGCCCATTAATTTTGGCATGGAAGCCTTTTGGTGAAGTTGAAAAGTCAACAATATCAAGCTTTGTGACTCATTTTAGTGACTAAGCTTTGTGATCATCACAAAAGATGACTTGCCATGGTGACTCTTGCTTAGGGTTTATAAATGGTGACTTGCATGGTGACTCTTGCTTAGGGTTCACAAATGATGATCACACTTGGTGACTAAGGGGATGACTTGCATGGTGACTCTTGCTTGCATTAAATGGAGGGAGGCAAGGTGGAAGAGAGAAGGCAAGCATTCCTTGCCTATAAATACCAAGGAGGCTGAACATAATTAAATCATCTCTCATTTTACAAGCAAAAACTCTACACAAATACTCCTCCACCATAAACACTTCAAGGATTCTCAAGCAAAGCCGAAGCACATCTTCTCCATCCAAGCCGAAGCAATCCTCCTCCATCCAACACAATACGCTAAGTCCCTTGTGAAGGAAATCCATCTCCACCGTAGATCATCAAGCATTCAAGACAAAAAGTGTAACCATGATCTTCACTTTCATTTCTTTTGCTTTGTATTTGAACCTTTTGATGTATTGGAATACATTTATGTATCAAATGAAGAACAAGTTTAGATTTGTGTTTTATGCTCTTAAACAGATTTGTAATATGCATGTGTTTATGATTTCTAGCCTTTTATGCATGTTTGATACAATCTTAAAGCTTCGAATGCATGTGTTAGAAAATACGCTAAGTCCCTCTCTTTCGCATGTTTCGATGATCGTATGTTGTTTAGGATGTTTATACGCTAAGTTGCATTCCTACTCAATTATTAAGCATGTGTATTTAGTTAGAAGTTATGAATTTCGTAACTTACAAAAAGGTTTGATGCATGAAAAGGGTAGGTTAATAAGATGAGATGATCACATGTAATTAGTAGTGTAATTTCTTATTTTTAGCAAGCATAATTAGACTTTAAGTTTCTTGATTGTTGAAACTTGTCTATGAGTAAAACATGTTAGATGCCTAAGAGTTTTAGTTGTGTTTGCATGTTTTTGTACTTTAATTTCGTAGATTAAACAACCAACTTCCAATCCCCCCAAACATTTACATTTCCGCTTATTAACGAAACCATGCATGCGCCCTTAATTCCCCGGATAAAGAACGATCCCTACTCGCCAATATTACAAATGACAAAAGAAGGGTTTTAAATTGCAATACGCGTAATCGGTGTTTTTAGGGTCTACTTTGTGTTAACGTTAAATGCATGTTTTGCGCGTATCAGAATTAAAGGGCGCATGCATGGTTTCGTTTAAGCAGAAATCTAAAGGTTTGGGGGGATTGGAAATTGGTTGATTAATGTCCTACGAAATTAAGGTACAAAACATGCAAACACAACAACAACTCCTAGACTTCTAACATGTTTTACTCATAGACAAGTTTAACAATCAAGAAACCTTAAATTCTAATTATGCTTACAAAAAAAATAAGAAGCTAGATTACTAATTACAAGTGATCATCTCATCTTATTGACCTTACCCTTTTTCATGCCTCAAAACTCTAAGTAAGCTACGAAATTTATAACTTCCAACTGATACACGCCTTTTGCAACCATTAAATTAACACTTAACAATCAACAAAAAACGCGTAAGCAATTAAAACCCTTTTGTGTTGATGTAGCATTGGTAAATAGGGTATCGTTCTTAACCGGGGATTGAGGGTGCATGCATATTTACGCTATGGTTAAGGGGGGTTTGAAAAGTTTGTTTGTTATCTACGAAAATATACACTAAAACATGGCATAGCAAACACATCGAGAAATCCTAGGTTCTAACATGCTTCACTCATAGACAAGTATAAAACAATCAAGAACAAAGAACCCTAAACATGCTTACTAGACCGAAAATAAACACTAGACTATTATTTACATGTGATCGACTCATCTAGCTTACCCTTGCTCATTCCTAACCTGCAAATTAAACAAAGTTAATCGAAATCCTAACTTCTTAATTTTACAAAACACATGTTCATAATTAGTCGTGCTCGGGATCGCCCTATACACATACCATTGATTTAGACTCGGGATCGCCCTATATCTAAGCCAAAGCATTAAGCATAGATGAACATGTATGATAAAAACTAAGGAACTAGAACACATGAAAAACAGTGGAAAACGTTGCAAGTAAAGAAGAACCGAAATACTAAAAACCACTTCACTCAACCAATAGTTCATACAAGGAGAAGCTACAAAGTAAAGAGGATTCATGTTACACTTTTTAGTCTTCGGGATCGCCCTATGGAGCTAAGGTGTAGATGACTCTTCTTTGGTGGAGGAGACACTCGGGATCGCCCTATATGTCGATGGAGGCAGTTTTGTGGCGGTAGGATGGTGTAAGCTTCTTCTTGGAGAATGTCTCGGCTTTGTGGAGAGGGGAAAGTGTTTAGGCAGAGCTTGAGAGGCTAGAATGAGTGATGATTCAGTTTGAGACCGAGCCCTCTTATTTATAGGTGAGGAAGTCCAACTTTCCTCTCCAAACTAGGGATTCCTAGTCCACCCGGGTAGAATTGACAGCCTGTCTTGAAACGTCTTTTCCGGGAGTTCTACAGCTCAGAAAATTATGATTTTGGATTCGTTGGAAAGCTTATTCAGAGAGCTATAAAATCCATATAAGCAACGCCATATTTGGAGTTGATTTGCGACTTCGGTGGCCTCTTGAAGTTACAGGTCTGTTCTGAAATCTTCTTTCCTTATTCCACTCTAGATATTTCTTTCTTGATCTCCAAGGAAATATACTCCTTGCCGAATTCCTTCAATATATTCAAGATATTTGACCTTCAAATAGGGCAAGTGGGATCTCATTAGTTCGGCCATGTCTTCTTTCCATAAATGTATGCCGACTTGATCTTTCCTGGTCCACATAGGAGAAATGCATTCGTTCTTCATTTGGGAAACCATTTGTGCGTACCATTTTAGTAACTTTTCCGCATACCATTTCTCAATCATTTTGCGCGTCTCGGACATTTCGCCACGTCATTCCTAGTTGATTTAGGAAACTTCATTTTTCAGCTCCGCGAAACTTTCCGAGTTGTCGAACCATTTGCATTCCTAACCCGAGTAGGAATCCTAGTCAAAGTAGGAAACACCATTTTTCCTAAGCGAATTAGGAAACCTCCATTTGCTGCGTTTTAAGCTCCATTTCACCTCTTTTATTGTACTCCTTTATTCAAAACCTAAAAACAACAAAGTAAGTAAGAAATGATAGTACTAAGGTCAAAACAAAGCTAAATGTAAAGAGAAAGACGTTAAGAATCAAGCATAAAATGCGTAGATCACCAACTAAATATACATGCTTGATATTTGAGTAGGAATGCAACTTAGCGTCTAAACACCCTAAACAAAGTACGATCATCGAAACATGCGAAAGAGAGGGACTTAGCGTATTATCTAACACATGCTTTCGATGCTTTAAGATTGTATCAAACATGCATAAAAGGCTTGAAATCATAAACACATGCAATTTACGAAAAGGCTTAAGAACATATAACTCAAATCCAAACTTGTTCTTCATTAAATACATCAAAGTGAACAAATACAAAGCAAAAGACATGAAGTTGAAGATCATGGTTACACTTTTTGTCGTGAATGCAAAGAATGACTTCTTGAAGGTGGTTCTCATTCACAAGGGACTTAACGTATTGTGAATGATCGATGGCTTCGGAGGATGGATTGCTTCGGCTTGTAAAGGACCTTTGAAGTGTTTATGGAGGAGAGGTATTTGTGTAGAGCTTTGGCTTATAAAAATGGGAGATGATCTGTATTATGGCTGGCCTCCCTCTTATATATAGGCAAAGGAATTGCCTACCTCTCTCTTCCACCTTGCCTCTTCATTAAATGCACCCTTAGTCACCATGGCAAGTCACACCCTTAGTCACCATTTGCGATCATCACAAGCAAGAGTCACCTAGGCTAGTCACACCCTTAGTCACCCTTTGTGATGATCATAAGCTTAGTCACCAAGCCTAGTCACCCTTTGTGATGATCACAAGCTTAGTCACCAAGCCTAGTCACAAAGCTTGCCAAACTTGACTTTTCCTCTTCACCAAGTGGCTTGCTTACAGAATTTAATGGGCTTGGGCTTGATTTTGGGTCGAAACAAACTTTGACAAATGGGCCCACAAAATGCTTTATGGGCCGGCCCATTCCCGGTGGTCCGAAATCGCAAAAATCGCAAAATTGCCGAAATTCCTCCGAATCGCGCCGTTATTCATCTCCACCGTAAATAACCTAAAAATAACAAATTAAATAAAAAAAACATAAAAACTAAGATTATAACATAGCTATACGTAAAGGGAAATGCGTTAAGAATCGAGCATAAAATGCGTATATCATTGAGTAGGAATGCAACGTAGCGTCTAAACACCCTAAACAAAATACGATCATCAAAACATGCAAAAGAGAAGGACTTAGCGTATCATCTAACACATGGTTTTGAAGCTTTAAGATTGTATCAAACATATATAAAAGGCTTGAAATCATAAACACATGCAATTCATGAAAAGGCTTAAGAACATATAACTTAAATCCATACTTGTTCTTCATTAAATACATCAAAATGATCAAATACAAAGCAAAAGACATAAAATTGAAGATCATGGTTACACTTTTTGTCTTGAGTGCTTGATGACTCCTTGGAGGATGGTTCTCATTCACAAGGGACTTAGCGTATTGTGAATGATCCGATGGCTTCGGAGGCTGGAATGCTTCGGCTTGGAGAGGACCCTTGAAGTGTTTTTGGAGGAGAGGTATTTGTGTAGAGCTTTGGCAAGTAAAATGAGAGATGATGTTGGTAAGGCTGGCCTCCCTCTTATATATAGGCAAAGGAATTGCCTACCTCTCTCTTCCACCTTGCCTCTTCATTAAATGCACCCTTAGTCACCATGGCAATTCACACCCTTAGTCATCCTTTGTGTTCATCACAAGCAAGAGTCACCTAGGCTAGTCACACCCTTCGTCACCCTTTGTGATGATCACAAGCTTAGTCACCAAGCCTAGTCACCCTTTGTGATGATCACAAGCTTAGTCACCAAGCCTAGTCACAAAGCTTGCCAAACTTGACTTTTCCTCTTCACCAAGAGGCAAGCTTGCCGAAATTAATGGGCTTGGGCTTGGTTTTTGGCCGAAACAAACTTTGACAAATGGGCCCGAAAAAAATGCTTTATGGGCCGGCCCATTTCCTATGCTCCGAATGAAAGGACCCAACCTCGATTTAGCTTCCTAAATCGGAATCAAACCCCTTCGAAAACACGAACCAACAAAAAATTTTCAAAATTTCGGCAGAGTTTCGTTACTAGCGTGGAATTACCATTACCTGCACGCGGAAAATACTCTTCATCCTATGCCACCAAAAGCAAACCGTGGGCACCAATCCCATCCGGATTTCTCAATATATCAACAGTAAAGTAAAGTAGTAAAAATATATGCACTTTACTGAAATCCAGTGTAAAATCGTACAACGTATTCAATAGGAAGCTCAGAGCGACATCTAATACATAATCGTATACGCATACCACAGTAGGTAGAACAATAAACCTACTGGATGAAACAAAGTAGCTCGAGCACTATGCCTCCGACCACGACGTGCGACACCAGAGCCTGAACTGCAAACTGGGCACGGAAACCGAAAAGCCCAGGGGAAAGACAATAAACACGTTAGAGTGAGTGGACGAAAATAAATGTCTTTCACCAAGTAATATATATATTAAAAACATATGCGAGTCGAAAGTATAAATAATCAAATGGTACACGAGGGAGACTCTAACTCCTCACGCGTCCGAATACACGAGGGAGACTCTAACTCCTCACGTATACGGAGCATGCATAAAAATCTCACGGGGTCGCTCGTGGACACACCCGTGCTAGTACAGTCAGAACCACGGAGTCTGATATACGCATTTTATGCTCGATTCTTAACGCATTTCCCTTTACGTTTAGCTATGTTATAATCTTAGTTTTTATGTTTTTCTTATTTAATTTGTTATTTTGAAGATATTTACGGTGGAGATTAATTACGACGCAATTCGGAGGAATTTCGCAGATTTTGCAATTTTTGCGATTTCGGACCACCGGGAATGGGCCAGCCCAAAAAGCAAATTATGGGCCCATTTCTCAAAGTTTGTTTTGGCCCAAAAACCAGCCCAAGCCCATTGAATTCGGCAAGGATGCAACTTGGGGAAGAGGAAAAGTCAAAGTTATCAAGCTTGGTGACTCTTACTTGTAATGATCACATGTGATGACTAAGTGTGTGACTTGCCATGGTGACTCTTGCTTAGGGTTCATAAATGGTGACTTGCCATGGTGACTCTTGCTTAGGGTTCATAAATGATGATCACACTTGGTGAGTAAGGGAGTGACTTGCCATGGTGATTATTACTTGCATTTAATGAAAGAGGCAAGGTGGAAGAGAGAAGAGCAAACTCCCTTGCCTATAAATACCAAGGAGGCCGGCCATTACAAGATCATCTCTCAATTTAGAAGCCAAAGCTCTACACAAATACTCCTCCTCCATAAACACTTGAAGGTTCTCTCCACAAAGCCGAAGCATCCATCCTCCATCCTTCACAATACGCTAAGTCCCTTGTGAAGGAAAGTCATCTCCACGAAGATCATCTAGCATTCAAGACAAAAAGTGTAACCATGATCTTCACTTTCATATCTTTTGCTTTGTATTTGAATCTTTTGATGTATTGGAATACTTTGATGTATTTAATGAAGAACAAGTTTAGATTTGTGTTATATGTTCTTAAACCGATTTGTAAATTGCATGTGTTTATGATTTCTAGCCTTTTATGCATGGTTGATATAATCTTAAAGCTTCGAAAGCATGTGGTAGATAATACGCTAAGTCACTCTCTTTCGCATGTTTCGATGATCGTATGTTGTTTAGGATGTTTATACGCTAAGTTGCATTCCTACTCAATTATCAAGCATGTATATTTAGTTGGAAGTTATGAATTTCGTAACTTACAAAAGGTTTGATGCATGAAATAGGGTAAGGTTAATAATATGAGATGATCAATTGTAATTAATAGCTAAGCTTCTTATTTTTAGCAAGCATAATTAGACTTGAAGTTTCTTGATTGTTAAAACTTGTCTATGAGTAAAACATGTTAGATGCCTAAGAGTTTTTGTTGTGTTTGCATGTTTTTGCACTTTAATTTAGTAGGACATTTAATCAACCAATTTCCAATCCCCCCAAACATTTAAATTTCCGCTTATTAACGAAACCATGCATGCGCCCTTAATTCCCCGGATAAAGAACGATCCCTACTCGCCAATATTATAAATGACAAAAGAAGGGTTTTAAATTGCATTACGTGTGGACAATGTTTTTAGTGTCTACTTTGTGTTAACATTAAATGCATGTTTTGCGCGTATCAGAGTCCCCGACTTCCACGTGATTCTAGCCGGAAATGGCCTCAGGTCAAAGGTCTGCCTCCCCCCGGTAAAGACCTCAGGTCAGGATGAAAGGACCCAACCCCGATTTAGCTTCCTAAATCGGAATCAAACCCCTTCGAAAACACGAACCAACAAAAATTTTCAGAAATTTTGGCAGAGTTTCCTTACTAACGTTGAATTACCATTACCTGCACGCGGAAAATACACTTCATCCTATCCCACAAAAAGCAAACCGTGGGCACCAATCCCATCCGGATTTCTCAATATATCAACAGTAAAGTAAATCAATAAATAAATATATATGTACTTTACTGAAATCCGGTGTAAAATCGTATAACATAACGACAGATTTCTCAGAGCGACCTCTATCGTATAAACATATATGTATACCACAGTAGGTAGAACAATAAACCTACTGGAAGAAACAAGGTAGCTCGAGCACTATGCCTCCGACCACGACGTGCGACACCAGAGCCTGAACTGCAAACTGGGCACAGAAACCGAAAAGCCCAGGGGAAAGACAATATACACGTTAGAGTGAGTGGACGAAAATAAATGTCTTTCACCAAGTAATATATACATATAAAAATCATATGCGAGTCAAATGCATGAAAATCATATGAAACGTGAGGAGACTCTGGCTACCACTCACGTACAGAGCATGCAACGTAAAACATATCGCGGAGACTCTCGCGGGCTTCCACGCGATAGCACAGTCTGAATCACGGGATCCCAGACCCACACGTGATTCTAGCCAGAAAGGCCTCGGGTCAGGATATCTGTCCCCCCCGGAGCGTACTCAAGGATCAGCCGAGAAGCCAATGTGTATCGATACCACAACATATACTGAGACTGTACTCTGTGTAAACCAAATCATAAATCTTTTCTATGCACATGCTTAAAACATAATATATATACATGTATACTCGTATACGTATATTCGTATATGCATAATCGTGAAACACATGCTCGTAAAATCGTAATCAATCTGCATGCTCAAGTTCGTAAATCATAAATAAAAGACTCGCAAACAATCCATGAAAAGAAATGTCCACTCACAGACTGGCGTAACGCGTATCGCGTTAACCCGTGATCCGGCGGAAAGTCCCTCGCCAAACGAACGATCACGAACACCTGAATATTCACAAAATCCGTATCTCAAACTCATATCTCGACAATACAAGACAAATCACGAGAAACCACCGTCCTCGGAAATACGAAATCCGAATACGACGAATCGTCGAAAAACCATATATACCACCTCAATACCTCGTTTTACGTTCGGACGCTCAACTTGAAAAATGAACCTCCCCACTGCGATCGGAGCGCGATTTCGAGTCAAATGACATGCGACTTGTCGAAAGTCAAAAAGTCAACCTGTTGACCGTTGACCGCCGTTCACGGCGGCGCCACTGTTGACCGGAAGAATTCACGGCGGAGCAACCCCTATTCCACTCAAAATCATCCACTGAGCAACTTCCATAACTGCACCGAAGGCCAATTCTCACACTAACCATGTCAATTTCATGAAAAACCGAATGTTCACACAAATTTCAAATCCAAAATTCTCCTTCCACAATCAAAATTAGAACTCCAAACTTACATAGTAGCTTGCTAGTGATGAGAGCTTCTAAGCCCACTCAAAATTGTAGCTCGATTTGGCCTGAAATGATGAACCCGAAAACACCCAATTTCTTCAACTTTTTCATCGGAAAATCTTCTCTTTCCGGCGAGCCTCGCCGTCGACGGTGACTGGGGATGGGTTGAGGGGACCGAGGCGCACCCAGAGGAACCAACCCCGAGCCTTGGGGTGGCCGGAATCGTCGCGCCGCCATGAACCACCGTGAGTCCCGTCGGCCTCCTCCTCCTCCCACCGAGTTGACTCAGTCAACTCGGTCAACTCCTCATTTAGAAATGTTGACTTTCCCATTTCGGTAACCTGCTATTTATAGCCTTTCCCAATTTGGAAACTTCATGTTTATCCATTTCGACGAACTTTAAACACGCATAACTTTCTCGTCGTATATCCGATTCCGATAATTCTCGCGGTCACAAACTCGTCTCGACATACTCTTCAATAATCACCCGAAGTCAAACACATCGGCCAAATGGATAAAAAGTCAACCCTTTAAAGTAACACACATTTAATTCGACTAAACAAACAACAACGGAAATATTCGCAACTAATTCTTCGTAACTCAAAATCATGCTCCGAAAGTTCCTACGAACTCGAAATTAAATTCTGAACAACTTCCGTGAAGGAACCAAAACCAAATTCTCGTTCGGTAATTTAGTCGTTAAGTAGCCCACCATTTAAACCCAAACTTCAAATATTCATAACTAATTCTTCGGTCGTCCAAATAAAGATCTGAAACCGCCCACAAACTCATAATCACACGTACAACAACTCTCGAGAAGAGACCCAGCTCCAATTCTCGGCCAATCATTTAGTCGTTAACAACTCTGGCGATTCCAATAACTGTCGAAAATCCGTGACTACGCTGTAACTCACGAATCAAGCTAATTCCACTGCTGATTCTGGTCCGGGTCGTCACAAATCCCCCCCCTTAGAAAAATTTCGACCTCGAAATTTCCATTTCTGCTGGCTAAAAGTAGGAGCACTGCATCTACATACCGCTCAACTTGCAAATGGGAACCACAACTGAACGACTCTGATCACAAACTCCACAATAGGAGATAGCTCCGTGCTGAAATCCCTGTACCCTCAAATCACAAATCTGAACTGGCTCACAGAATCGCCAAGTGTTCCTGCATAAGGAACAGATAGGGTACACAATGCGTAACCAACCTGAAACACAGTTCCGCCACACGGAACACAACACACAAAAAAACCAACCCTATAGGCGATGCCGAACTATACGGCACAACATAATTTCGCCTATGACCAAAAACAGATCAAAACATCATGGCAAATCACTACTTAGTCTGCTTACATCAACACATCTCACACACTCATATCAACATAGCTCAAACATCGGACTCAAGCAATTATCAACCCATTTTTGCTAATCTGACAGTCTTTGATAGCACATTCCACAAAATCCGAATCAAATGTCAACTCAAACTCAAACCAAACTCGCTCCAGCACAGTGGAGTACAACATCGTTCCTCAGAACAACATCAAAACTATAGTGGTCCACAAAACGACATCAAGCAACGCCGATTCCACCGTGGTCAACACACTGGTACCACAAGCAATCTCGAACGGCTGAAATTGCTTGTCCCGTATCCTCCGGAACTGCAATACCGAAGTCCACAATATGCCCTCCAAGACCTGAATAGTCCTCGAAGATCGCTCGTCAATCTGAGGATAAGAACCGGTACTAACTCGTAATCTAGTCCCCAATGCTCGCTGCAAAGCTTGCCAACACTTTGTCGTAGCCGAATACCTCGACCAGCAAACTGGGACACAGGTACACCACGTAGATGGTCAATCTCCATCAAACACAGCTATACCAGCCTACCACTAAAATCACCTCCGAAAGTACAAGGAAATGTACTGAGTTCGTCAAGTGGTCCACAAACGCCTAACAACTAGTACCACAAACCAAGGTGCATACCAACACACATAATCATAGCAACAAACGCCACGTCTAACCGGAAATCTCTAATGGCTGACACACCTCGGCACGTCTCTGCCTCCTAGCCATCGTTAGTCGATAAGTGGGGCCTCAGCACACACAAGCTGCTACATTGCTCTTCATGTAGCGTCACGAGTAGTAACTCGAAGTATCTGTTACATCTCCGCATCACTAGCGCCAAATGCGCGTGAAACCTCGAGTCTTAACATCATCATACATTAACTCAGCTTCCGTAGCGCACACTTGGCTAATACGGAAACTCGAGCCACACACTCAAACACATGAAACACTGAAGCTCCCGATTCTCGACTGAATGCACCAACAACAACATCATCTCAAACGGATGGTCAAAGTACAACCTTTAGCCTTTCCCGAACAAACTCAAAGGTGCAGCCATAGTCGTTAGTCAACCCCATCCATCAACATTGCCTCAAGCCTAAATCTGGCCGAAAATGCAAGTGGATGAAACTCAAGTGATCAGGGTACCTCCTACATCACACTGCACGCCATAGTAGCAGTATCTCCAACTCTCTGGTGCTAACACAAGGACAGCTACATCCAAATTACGCATAGGATATGCAACCACACAAAGTTCCACTGTCTGGAACCACGAGCCACCTCTCTGCTACACAGTATCAAAGCACAACCCAACCAAATCTCGATGCATCGCCATATCCCACGAACGCGTCGCGATCATCAGGTAAGGTCAAAACCGAAGCAACGGTCAACCAACCTACAGGAGTAAGTAACTCCTTTCGCGTGCATCGAACCACACGAACTTGGCGCCTTCTTCGTCAGTCCGGGAAGTAGAGTGACAATCCGAGAAAATCCTGCACAAGCCGTCGGTAACAGCTTGCCAAACCCAAGAGAAACACCGGATCTCTGGTACAATGGTAGGTCAACCCCAAATCAATACAGCTTCTATTTGGTCAAGATCCACGTCAACTCCCTCGACTAACATCACACAGCTCAAACTCGTCACGCTAAACAACCAAAACTCACACTGGCTGAACTTACAACAGCTAATCGTCTCGCGAAGTCTGCAAAACCGCTTGAAACTGCTTCAGGTGCTGGCCCACACTCCTGGAATACCTCAGGACAATGCCAACGTACAAGACCGCAACCTCGTTCAGAAACCGTCTGAACACCAGCTCCATCAAATCCACACGATCTACGAGGGCATTGGTCAACCACACAGTGTGACCAAAACTCCTGATGCCCGCACCGAGATCCGAAAGCTAACATAGCCACATCTGACTCACCGATCCTCATCTGATGGCATCCGAATCCGAAATCAATCTCCGACAGGACTGAAGTTCTCGCGAGCTGAACAAACCACTCGCCAGTCCGAAGCGAAGGATACTCATTCACCTCTGAAGCAAATCAAGCTTCCGGTAGTCAATGCGCCACCTCGACGGACCATCCAACGTCCATACAAACAATGCAGGGGCACACCACGTAACTACGCGGGGTCGTACGAAGTCTCCTGAAACCTCCTCCAGCAACTCCTGGAGTCGAAACAATAGCTCCATCAGCTCCGCTGGCTCCGAACGACAAAATGTCGGTAAAATGAGTCCAGTGCTCGATACAAGCTCAACAATGTAGTCGGTCTCCCGAACTGAAGGAATACCTGGTAACTCCTCCAAAGCACGCCTGGAAACTCGGGAACCACCTCAATGTTACCAATGTCGGGCACAGCAACCATAGTATCCACAACATAAGCTACATAAACAACACAACTCGTCTCTACCATCCGCTCGACCATCACTACAAAACAGCATCTCGGGAAAAATCTGGTCATCGAAACACAACCTCCATCTCGAGGTACACAAACACAACCAAAATGCATCGTCAGTAAGTTCATACTCACAAACACACCAAAACCACGATATCAAGCTGTAACAGATCCGCAACTAAGCCATATCCTCCAGCAAGGATCGCGCAACCTCCGGATGGATACAATACTCTCCAAAACCTCGGAAGTGGAGATACAGGTACAATCGCCATGGATATCAAGCAACAGTAACCTCGGAGAAAAGTCTGTCCTCAAACAAGGTCATGGCACGAACTCCAACATGTCCAACTAACCGCCCACATCAAATGCAACATAGCTGATTAACTCGTCAAAAGGATACATTGATCAGACTGCAGGAACAACATGAGGATCTCCTCGTAACTCTGAGCTACCGAACCGCTACAACAGCTGGCTAAGGGCGCTCCCTCGTAACGTGACCCTCCTGGTCACCGAAATAGCAACTGAGGGTACTCCTCCAACACATATCACCGCAACACCTGCTGCGTGAAAGGATCACCAACGACCGCCCAACTCATGCCACAGAAGCAAGTCCGCTACTCCGTGATCTCCGCCATCGTCAAACGAATCAGCAGAGGATCCTCAACATAATCGAAAAGACCACAGCCTGATGAAGTCACTGATCCCGAAGTGTCGGAACTCAACCTCATCAAAATCTCATCTAAGTCCACTTTCCTCAAATCGTCACATCAAAAATCGTATACAACTTTCCTTCTCAATAGCCTCACCTCGGAGTACAGCACACTAAGCTCCTCACGGTTATCTCGAGGCACATCAATCAGACTCTCTCTAATGCTCAGGTTCAAACTCATCTCGAACCTCGTGCATAGCTCCCTCTGAAGCCACATAACCCGTAACAACAGGGACAAACATGTGAACAATGCATCTCTGCCTCAGGTGGGTAAACACACCACACACAATTGCTGGGTAGCCTGATAAAACCGTTACCGAATAAACAACACCCTGAATGTAGGCCGTGGAGTCGCAACAGGAACTCTCACAATATCAGCCCACCAAACACAATAATCTGACTCAGGCAAACATCACTGCCACAATTCACAGCTCTGAGGCAACGTATAGACGCTCATATACACATCCCCAGGCAAACCGTGCCACACAACTCTCTGAACTCTGAATACTCATCCAAATCCACTATTCTCTGGTAACTCGTGCGTCGATTGATCCTCAATAGGATCAACAACCGAAATGACACGGAAAGCACGTCAGGAGGCATCCTAATGAATACAATATCGTTCACAACAAGTGGAACGTAATCATGGAACTTCAAATATTTGAAAGCATACAACACCCGGAATTTGATGATTATCCGCCGGTCGGTCGGGTCACCATTCCAGACATGCTATACATTCTCCAATATCCTAAATAATCACGACTACAGAAGTCTACAGAACCTATAACCTAATGCTCTGATACCAAGCTGAAAGGACCCAACCCCGATTTAGCTTCCTAAATCGGAATCAAACCCCTTCGAAAACACGAACCAACAAAAATTTTCAGAAATTTTGGCAGAGTTTCGTTACTAACGTTGAATTACCATTACCTGCACGTGGAAAATACACTTCATCCTATGCCACAAAAAGCAAACCGTGGGCACCAATCCCATCCGGATTTCTCAATATATCAACAGTAAAGTAAATCAATAAATAAATATATATGTACTTTACTGAAATCCGGTGTAAAATCGTATAACATAACGACAGATTTCTCAGAGCGACCTCTATCGTATAAACATATATGTATACCACAGTAGGTAGAACAATAAACCTACTGGAAGAAACAAGGTAGCTCGAGCACTATGCCTCCGACCACGACGTGCGACACCAGAGCCTGAACTACAAACTGGGCACGGAAACCGAAAAGCCCAGGGGAAAGACAATAAACACGTTAGAGTGAGTGGACGAAAATAAATGTCTTTCACCAAGTAATATATACATATAAAAATCATATGCGAGTCAAATGCATGAAAATCATATGAAACGTGAGGAGACTCTGGTGATACGCGTAAAACATGCATTTAACGTTAACACACAGTAGACCTTAAAAACACAGATTACGCGCATTGCAATTTAAAACCCTTCTTTTGTCATTATAATATTGGCGAGTAGGGATCGTTCTTTATCCGGGGAATTAAGGGCGCATGCATGGTTTCGTTAATAAGCGGAAATCTAAATGTTTGGGGGGATTGGAAATTGGTTGATTAAATGTCCTACTAAATTAAAGTGCAAAAACATGCAAACACAACAAAAACTCTTAGGCATCTAACATGTTTTACTCATAGACAAGTTTTAACAATCAAGAAACTTCAAGTCTAATTATGCTTGCTAAAAATAAGAAGTTACACTACTAATTACAAGTGATCAACATATTCACTAACCGAACCTACTCCTTTGCTTTTACCTTATTTATCATCTACGAAATCCTTAATTTTAGTCGAGATACATACACATGCTTTCGTTGAATAAGAATGTCATGACGCATAACAACTTAAAACAATAGCTTCTTTGCCGAATCAATGAGGTATAATTTAGGACAATAAGTGACGCACCCTATCCTAAATCATACTCAAAGCATTAAGAACTTTAAAGCTAGCACATGCATCCAAACTAATAAAATCAAGAACACATGGAAGAATCGAAATAAGAGAAGAACATGGAGAATTTCTTTCATTACATAACCGAAAGTATTACAAAGATGAAGATGGAGTTTAGAATACATGGTTACACTTTTAGAGAGGTGACGCACCAATCTACTAGCGGTGGTTCTCAAGAACACGAATGACGCACTCTACGTTCTTGATCCGGAGGTGGCGGAGGACTTCGACTTCGGGAGGACTTCGGTTATGTATGGAAGAGTAGTAAAGTGTATAGAGTTTTGGCTTGTGAAATTAGGTGATCCTTTGTAAGGCCGGCCTCCCTTGGTATTTATAGGCAAGCATATGCCTTCATCTCTCTTCCACCTTGCCTCCCTTCATTTAATGCAAACCTTAGTCACATGGCAAGTCACTCCCTTAGTCACCAAGTGTGATCATCACAAAGCAAGAGTCACCATGGCAACTCACCATTTGTGAACCCTAAGCAAGAGTCACCATGGCAAGTCACACACTTAGTCATCTTTTGTGATGATCACAAGCTTAGTCACTAAGCCTTGTCACAAAGCTTGACAAGCTTGACTTTTCAACTTCACCAAGTGGCCTCCTTCCCGAACTAGATGGGTTTGGGCTTGATAATGGGCCGAAACAAAATTTGAGAAATGGGCCCAAAAAATGCTTTTTGGGCTGACCCATTTCCGGTGGTCCGAAATCGCAAAAATCGCAAAATCGCCGAAATTCCTCCGAATTGCGTCGTTATTAATCTCCACCGTAAATATCTTCAAAATAACAAATTAAATAAGAAAAAAATAAAAACTAAGATAATAACATAGCTAAACGTAAAGGGAAATGCGTTAAGAAACGAGCATAAAATGCGTATATCAAATTCCCCCACACTTAGACTTTGTTAGTCCCTTAGCAAACACTAAGTTAAACTAAGACTCTTCTACGAATTTAAAACAAAGGAAAGAACATAACTAAGCCCTTAGCTAAAATTTGTCTCAGAATTTTCATAAGTATATGGCGATGTCTCACATGATTTTGAACTTTGTATGCTCAACGAATTCAAGAGATAATTGCGATATAATTTATGTAATGAACAAGTAAGACATAGAGAAAACAGTGGTTATGTTTATAGCTGTGCATGCTTTGAATAAAGGTTTAATCAACTCACAAGGATGCACTCATCATGTTTTTCACTCATGAAAAGGGTTCACTTTAAAGTGTATATGAATTGAAATGAAAACCACATGAATGAAGTTTGATTGCTTGCACAAATGAACAAAAACCATAAGCTTACTCATGCAACTTACTCTACTAATTGAAAGCTACTCATTTTAAGGATCATAAAGGACTTTTTGTGAGGTTGTAATGGGGTTAAGGCTAAGGCATTTGAAATTTAGATATGTGGTGATAAAAACGTTCCAACGACTTAGTCTAGCACCAAATTCATCCTCCATCTCCACCGTAACTAATATCATGTAAACATCAATCTTAAACTACCCTTTGAGCTTTTCGGACAGGACAAAGACCATATTTTTTTCTATTTTTGGGCCTTCAATTTGTCGTAATCTCCAAATCCGCAAATAAGGGGGACGTTAATCCAATTGGTTTCTACTTTAGAACACAACATATTGCCATGAGAGATATATGTAATTTTTTTTTCTTTTCATTCTCTCAAATATAATTTTTTTCTTTTCTTTTTGGCAATCTCATACTTTTTAAGTTATTTGGACAAGTCTTTCCCCTTACTCACATTAACTCTTTTAATCTTTCCTAACAAACAATAATCTTATGTGCTAGTTTCGAAAAATTCTCACCAAGTTTCCGGAACAAAGGTAAGGATATTCTATACTAGGGTAAGTGTTTAGGTATATATGGTGATGAAAGAAAAGCTTAACGTGGGCTCAATTGGTTTATCTAGGGGTGTCGCAACTTGTGCGTACAAATGGGATACATGGATATATGGCAATGTGGTGGAAAATCCTAAATGCCTTTAATCATTTCCAAAATCAAAGTATGTATCAACATAAAAGCTTTGCAAATTGACATGAGTAAGTTCTAGCATTCTCTAGTTCATTAAAATCTATGGCAAGCAATCAAATGAGGCATATATAAGCTAGTAGCTATGAAATGGATGCATATTCACTCGAATAAAGAACAGATAGCTCAAAAGCTCACATAGGGTTCATATGATTAAAAACTTATTCAAGCATGCGATTTTCTGTACCATGTTTTTACAATTTATATCTACTACATGTTAAAAACATATAGAATATCTCAATTAGCACAAGAATTCGATGCATGTGATTCATACGCCATATGTGTTCATATCGGTCTAATTTCATCATCGACTAGTTAAGGGCATCCTAAAGACTCTGAAAAACACTAATTTAGACACACTTAAATTGTAAACCCTTCCCCCACACTTAAACTCTACATTGCCCTCAATGTACTAAAGTAAAAGTATAGATTTTAAGCATGAAGTATAGGATCTACGAAAATTCTAATGTAATACGCAAAAAGCCATTAAATTAATTTAAATGGGGAGAAGAAAACAAATCTGTTGTCTCCCTTCACGTGTTTGAGGTGGCCGGCTCTTCCAGCGATTCTTCCTCCACGATTTGATCTGTGAGTGCTTCACGATAAGGCTTCAAACGGTGGCCATTAACTTTGAACAAGTTCCCGCTATCCAAAGATTGAATTGTGACGGCTCCATAGGGGAAAACTTGAACAACCGTGTAAGGCCCATTCCACCTTGATCGTAATTTGCCGGGAAAGAGTTTGAGCTTTGAATGGAAAAGTAGGACTTTTTGCCCCGGTTCAAAACTCTTGCCACGAATCATCTTGTCATGGATCATCTTGGTTTTCTCTTTGTAAATCCATGCGTTGTTGAAAGCATCATTTCGTATCTCCTCGAGCTCAGAAAGTTGTAGCTTTCGATGCAGTCCAGCCGCATCTCGATCCATGTTGAACTTCTTAAAAGCCCACCATGCTTTATGCTCCAGTTCTACCGGAAGATGGCATGCCTTCCCATAAACTAGTCGAAAAGGTGACATACCGATGGGAGTCTTGTAGGCAGTCATGTATGCCCATAATGCGTCATCTAAGCACTGACTCCAATCTTTCCGGTTTGGGCGGACGGTTCGCTCCAATATCTTCTTGATTTCACGGTTGGAAATTTCTGCCATTCCATTTGTTTGAGGGTGGTATGGTGTGGAAACCTTGTGTCTTACGCCATACTTCCTCATCAATGCTTCCACCGTGCGGTTGCAAAAATGACTTCCTCCATCACTAATTAGAACGCGTGGCATTCCAAATCTAGTAAAGATGTTAGTTCGTAGGAAATCTGCAACAACTCGCGAATCATTAGTACGGGTGGCATTTGCCTCCACCCATTTAGAAACATAATCTACGGCGAGTAAAATATACGTATAACCATTGGAGGGAGGAAATGGTCCCATAAAATCAATACCCCATACATCAAAAATTTCGACATTAAGCATATAAGTTTGTGGCATTTGATCTCTAGGTCCTAAATTACCGAATCTCTGGCACTTATCACATGCAGCACAAAATGCATGAGCATCGCGAAATAAACTAGGCCAAAAGAAACCGCAATCTAAAATCTTAAGGGCTGTCCTCCTTGAACCAAAATGTCCCCCGCATGCTTCATTGTGACAAAATTCTAGAATATGCTTAAATTCACTATCCGGGATACATCTCCTAATGACTAAGTCGGAGCATTGTTTCCATAAATAAGGCTCATCCCAGATAAAAGTTCTAGAATTATTTTTAAGTTTGTCACGTTGAAATTTATGCATGGTAGATGGAAACTCACTGGTAACTAAGTAATTAACGATATCGGCATACCAAGGAGTTTCCGAAGCACTCACCTCAATTCCGAAGAGTTTTTCATCCGGAAAAGTTTCCTCAATTTCAATAGTCTCATGGTCACCTATCAAACGTGATAGGTGGTCAGCGACGACATTTTCTACTCCCTTCTTATCCTTGATTTCGACGTTGAATTCTTGGAGTAGAAGTATCCATCTGATAAGCCGTGGTTTTGCGTCCTTTTTCAGCATTAGGTACTTCAAAGCTGCATGATCAGTATACACAGTTACTTTAGTTTGAAGTAAATAAGACCGAAATTTATCTAAAGCAAAAACCACTGCAAGAAACTCCTTCTCGGTTGTAGTATAATTTCTTTGAGCTTCATCAAGCGTCCGAGAGGCGTAATAAATTACGTAGGGTTTCTTGTCCTTCCGCTGACCCAAAACGGCTCCTACGGCATAATCCGAGGCGTCGCACATGAGTTCAAATGGCAGAGACCAATCAGGGCTGCTTAAAATAGGAGCGCTCGTGAGAAGTTCCTTCAACTTTTTGAAGGCAGCGTTGCATTCTTCATCAAATACGAACGGGGTCTCCTTTTGCAGTAATTTACACAACGGGCGCGAGATGTGGGAAAAGCCTTTGATAAACCTACGATAAAATCCTGCGTGTCCAAGAAAAGAACGAATCTCTCTAACCGAAGTTGGAGAGGGTAAGTGACGCACAAGATCTACTTTAGATTTATCAACTTCTAACCCTTTTTCAGAAATAATATGACCTAACACGATCCCTTGCGTAACCATGAAATGGCACTTCTCCCAATTAAGCACCAAGTTCGTTTCAACGCATCTTTGTAAAATAGTTTCTAAATTGTTTAAGCATGCATCGAAATCACTCCCAAATACACTAAAGTCGTCCATGAATACTTCAATAAGTTTTTCAATGTACTCGGAGAAAATTGAGAGCATGCAACGTTGAAATGTACCTGGTGCATTACACAGTCCAAATGGCATTCGGCGGTATGCAAACGTTCCGAAAGGGCATGTGAACGTTGTCTTTTCTTGATCTTCCTCCGCAATGCTAATTTGGTTGTAGCCGGAGTATCCGTCGAGAAAACAATAAAATGCATGGCTGGCTAATCTTTCCAGCATTTGGTCGATGAATGGTAATGGAAAATGATCCTTGCGGGTTGCGGCGTTGAGCCTCCGGTAATCAATGCACACTCGGTGTCCAGTGATCGTCCTTTGTGGCACAAGTTCATTTTCCAGATTCTCGACGACGGTGATTCCCGATTTCTTGGGTACTACCTGCACAGGGGAAACCCAACGGCTATCAGAAATAGGGTAAATAACTCCACAGTCCATGAGTTTAATTACCTCCTTTTTTACCACCTCCATCATGGGAGGGTGGAGCCGACGTTGCGCTTCCCGCGTAGGCTTGGTGCCTTCTTCAAGGAAAATCCTATGCACACAGGTTGCTGGATTTATTCCCTTGATGTCCGCAAGCGTCCAGCCTATTGCGGTTTTGTACCTCTTGAGCACACTCACGAGCTTCTCCTCCTGCTCCTCTTCTAGCGCAGACGAAATAATGACCGGCAATGTTTCATTCTCGCCCAAGTACGCGTACTTGAGATGATCCGGTAGTAGCTTGAGTTCTAAAACTGGAGCTTCTACGATAGAAGGAACAATTTTATTAGTACCAAAAGTAATTGGTAAAGGAGGAGAAAAACTTACTTTTCGTGGTGCGGCATTTAGGGCCACGGCCATGTCTTGAATTCGAGGTTTAAGCTCTAGTAAGGCCTCGAGAAGGGCGTCATCCCCGAGTTGAATGGCCATGTCGAGTTCATCCTCATTGATGGTGTCGAGGTGGCCTTGTGCTAAGGTATCCACGGGATCATATGTCGAAATGGCAGCTACGCTCGACATTGGAAATTTCATCCCGTCCAGGATGTTGAACTCGATTCTTTCTCCATCAATCTCCATGGAGAAAGTGCCTTGAAACACATCGATCTTCGTTCTCGCAGTCCGCATGAAAGGTCGCCCAAGCAGCAGCGGCGTGGTGTTCAGTGGACTCTCTTCCATGTCAACTATATAGAAATCGGCTGGGAATATTAAGTTGTTGACTTGCACGAGCACGTCTTCTACGTATCCCCTCGGATACTTGTGTGTGCGATCGGCTAATTGGATGACAACACCATCTTGCTTGAGATCTCCAAGCTCCATCGATTCGTAAAGATAGTAAGGCATGACGTTGATGGAGGCTCCGAGATCAAGCATCACGTCTTCGAAGTGGTTGTCACAAATTACGCAGGGAACTGCAAAGCTCCCTGGGTCCTTCAGTTTTGGGGGTAGCCGACGCTGCAAAACCGCCGAAATGGTTGCGTTCACCTTCACAACCTCCTTCTCTCGAGTTTGCCTCCTCTGCATGCATAATTCTTTCAGAAACTTCGCGTATATCGGCACCTGTTTTATGCACTCGATCAAGGGCAAATTCACTTGCACCTTTCGGAAGATGTCCAAGATATCTTCATATTGGGCATCCTTCTTCTTCGATTTTAACAATCTGCTAGGAAAAGGTGCAACAGCAAACAGAGAATTAGTAATACCCGTATTTGAAGGAATAGGGTCATTACCTTTGATTGGGGTGGGTTGTGGAGGGGATTGTGCCTTGGTGACATTAGGCGTCACTTTCTTTTTCTCGGCCTCTTGAGTTGCCGGATCGATCTCATCATCGTCTTCGTTGGTGATGTCTTCGATTGTGACTTCATCGAGATGAGATCGCCTGTTCTTTGGTTCTTCTAATGTCTTCCCACTCCTTGTGACAATAGCATTCACGTTTCTTTGATTAGGAGTGGATTGAGGTGGAAGCCGACCGGTTTCTTTGATTTGGCCCATGAAATCAACAAGTTGGCCAAGCTGCTTCTTCACTTCGGTGATGTCTCGGCCATGTGAGTCCAGTGTCTCCTTTGTCTTCGATTGTCCGTTGAGGAGAACTTGTGTGGAGGCCGAAAGTTGCGACAACATCTTGTCGTAATCCGGGTTGGTGAAGGATTGAGATGACAAACCATGCTGCATCGGTGGCCTTGGTTGAAATGGAGGGCGTTGGTAGCTTTGTTGAGGTGCTGGAGGGTTCAAAGTTCCCTCGTTGCTGCTCCATCTAAAACCTGGATGGTCTCGGTTGCCAAAATTGTTGTAGTTGTTGTACCGTTGGCCTCCTTGATATCCACCGATGGCATTAGCTTGCTCCGGCTCGCTAGCTTGCTCTGGCGCTTGAGGGCATTGGTCAGTATGGTGACCTTGTACTTGACATATGCCACAAACAGGCCCACGAGTTGCTTTGGCTCTTGTCGTCTCGAGCTCTAAAACCTTCTCTAGCATATGAGCTAGTTTGTCGTATTTTTCGTTCGCGTCGGGTTTAGAACTCGCTTCACCGACTGCTCGTCTGTTGGACATTCTATATTGTGCATCATTATTCGCCCGATTTTCTAGAAGAGTTCTAGCTTCGGTTTCGGTTAAGTCCATGAATGCACCGGTAGCTGCTGCATCTGATATACGCATTTTATGCTCATTTCTTAACGCATTTCCCTTTACGTTTAGCTATGTTATTATCTTAGTTTTTATGTTTTTTTTATTTAAATTTTTATTTTGAAGATATTTACGGTGGAGATTAATAACGACGCAATTCGGAGGAATTTCGGCGATTTTGCGATTTTGCGATTTTTGCGATTTCGGACCACCGGAAATGGGCCGGACCAAAAAGCAAATTATGGGCCGATTTCTCAACTCTTGTTTCGGCCCATTATCAAGCCCATGACCATTCAATTCGGCTAGGATTCACTTTGGGGAAGAGGAAAAGTCAACAATATCAAGCTTTGTGACTCATTTTAGTGACTAAGCTTTGTGATCATCACAAAAGATGACTTGCCATGTGACTTGCCATGGTGACTCTTGCTTAGGGTTTATAAATGGTGACTTGCATGGTGACTCTTGCTTAGGGTTCATAAATGATGATCACAAATGGTGACTTGCCTAGGTGTCTAAAGCTTGCATTAAATGGAGGGAGGCATGGTGGAAGAGAGAAGGCAACATCCCTTGCCTATATAAGAGAGGAGGCCGGCCATATATTAGAGCATCTCTCATTTACTAGCCAAAGCTCTACACAAATACTCCTCCACCATAAACACTTGAAGGTTCACATCCAAAGCCGAAGCACATCCAACCTCCATCCTTGCCGAAGCAACCACACTCCATCCAAGCCGAAGCAAACATCCTCCATCCTTCACAATACGCTAAGTCCCTTGTGAAGGAAAGCCATCTCCACCGTAGATCATCAAGCATTCAAGACAAAAAGTGTAACCATGATCTTCACTTTCATAGCTTTTGCTTTGTATTTGAATCTTTTGATGTATTGGAATACTTTTATGTATCAAATGAAGAACAAGTTTAGATTTGTGTTATATGTTCTTAAACCGATTTGTAAATTGCATATGTTTATGATTTCTAGCTTTTTATGCATGTTTGATACAATCTTAAAGCTTCGAAAGCATGTGGTAGAAAATACGCTAAGTCACTCTCTTTCGCATGTTTCGATGATCGTATGTTGTTTAGGATGTTTATACGCTAAGTTGCATTCCTACTCAATTATCAAGCATGTATATTTAGTTGGAAGTTATGAATTTCGTAACTTACAAAAGGTTTGATGCATGAAAAAGGGTAAGGTTAATGAGATGAGATGATCACTTGTAATTAGTAGTGTAACTTCTTATTTTTAGTAAGCATGATTAGACTTTGAAGTTTCTTGATTGTTAAAACTTGTCTATGAGTAAAACATGTTAGATGCCTAAGAAATTTAGTTGTGTTTGCATGTTTTTGCACTTTAATTTAGTAGGACATTTAATCAACCCAATTTCCAATCCCCCCCCCCCCCCCCCCCCCCCCGAACATTTAAATTTCCGCTTATTAAACGAAACCATGCATGCGCCCTTAATTCCCCGGATAAAGAACGATCCCTACTCGCCAATATTATAAATGACAAAAGAAGGGTTTAAATTGCAATGCGCGTAATCTGTGTTTTTAGGGTCTACTTTGTGTTAACGTTAAATGCATGTTTTGCGCGTATCAATTTTTGGCGCCGTTGCCGGGGAATTATAAAGTTTTTGTATGATTTCGTTGTACATATGTAATTAAATGCATGTCTATAATTTTCGAAATACATACTTGTTTATACTTATAGAAATTTACATACATGTTTTCAATTCATACATATTACTTATACGAATTTATTTTACACTTGCATAATTTATTTTCATGTTAAAGGATAGTCTTTGATTTAATTTGAGTACTAGCACTTAGTTATTAAATAAATCTCTATGGAATAGGTGGTGCCTCTTTTGTTTGTCTATCTCCTTAACCCTTCATGAAGTGTGGATTTTATCACCACACGCCATAACCTAAGTGAAGTTATGGGCATGAGGTTGTGGGCGGAGTTTACAAACACTTGAGAGTGTATACTATCTTGTGATTTCGAGTAAAAGTTTGTTTTGATGTCTAGAAGGGTTATGAATGGTGACTGGTTTTGAACTAAGAAAACAGAACACCATTGGAGTATATACTCTTACGAGTAAGCCTCGGGGTGTTTCTAAGAACAACAATGGAGTATATACTCTTACGAGTTAGCCTCAGGTTGTTCCCAGAAATTAGTTCTCACCTCTTGCGTTACATCTATCCCAACTGGTCATTTCCAACAATTACGAGAATTAACGATAGTTGGTATACATTTTCGCGCGGGCCGCACGGACAAGAGATTTACTCAATAACTAAATCGTGTATTCTTTTTAAATCTTAGGCGCAATCAAAACGTAGACGTACTTAAATTGATTTACATTGAGTACGAGTATTAGTTTTAAGTTTCGTTCTTTGGAATAGGTGGTGCCTCTTTTTCTGGTTTATCTCCTTAACCCTTCATGAAGTGTGGATTTTATCACCACACGCCATAACCTAAGTGAAGTTATGGGCATGAGGTTGTGGGCGGAGTTTACTAAGGACTTGAGATTATATACTATCTCACAAATTTGGCTGATTGTTGGATATGGTGAGTGGGTTTATGATTGGTGCCGGATTTCGGATCTAAGCAATAGAACACCATTGGAGTATATACCGTAACTGGTTAGCCTCGGGGTGTCTCTAGGAACAACATTGGAGTATATACTCTTACGAGTAAGCCTCGGGTTGTTCTAAATATTAGTCCTTACCTCTCGCGTTATCTCTATCCCTACTTGCCATTTCTAAACGTAACTAAGCTGAATTAGCGAGAGTCAGTATACATTTTCGCGCGGGCCGCACGTCCAAGAAATTTACCGAATAATCATTTCGCGTACTCTCTGTAAATCATAAGTGCATATGAATACGGATAAATACGAACTAAATAAATACGACATAATCCTTTAAATAGATGGTATATCGGATTAAGCATGCTTAGACCTCCTGGAATCAGACTTCATCTTCGGATGAACGAGACCCATTGCACAGTCGAGAGCCTCTGCACCACGTACCATCGGGGCCAAAGGAAATAAATAAAACTTAGTCAAATTTTTGTGTTTGTTTGTGCATTAAAAACTGTAAAGGACTAACAAACGTTACTTAGCTTGCATAACCTCTCTTAGGCTTTATGATACTCGGATTTCACTACCGAGTACCCTAACCTAAGTGAAGTTAGGAGCATAAGACCGAAGAAGAGGTCATTCTTTGCATTCATATTTTTTTAAGCACGTAACTCGTGTGTTTTCTGCAGATTCTAACGTTTTCTCTTATACATTCACTCCATCTTTCACGTAGGATTGTTGTTTGATGCATTTTATTGAGAAAATGTGTGGTGCATAAATTCAATATGAATTATTGTTTGCTTGTATTTGAACCTTGTTTATATATGTTCTAACTAAATTCTTAGGTTTAGCATTATATATGGTTAATTTGCAGAAAACGTGTGTTTTAAGTTTATTACATTCTTTTGCATAGCCCTTAAATTGATTAAATCATTTGCATTACATATTAAATTACATCTAGTGTCTTAACTATTATAAATTTTGTGTGTTTTAGTAGTTTTTAAGTATTTGTGAGTATTTATAGTTTGCTTTGATAGTTGTACTATTTTATTTGTTATCGCTTTGTTTTCTAAAATATGCCTTACGATTTTTGTTAGTATTCCTATATTCAGTTTATATTTCTTTTTTTTGATACTGACACTTGGTCTTTGGTGGATGCTCAGGCTAATGAATGTCCGATCGGAATCCTGGACCATCTAGAACAAAGTTTGAGGAAATCGCAGAGAGAATAGCGAGACTTAGAGCTCAAACAGACATCCTGGATTTTCCCATCATCGAAGAAGTTTCCGAGTCTTCACATTCATCAACCGACAATAGTTCAGCCTCATCAACTGATCATAATTCAGAGGCGGAAGCACAAGAAGTCAACATGGCCAATGCAGGACAGTCTCTTCGTCAGCGCACTTGCTCAACAGAATGGAGCAGCGGGCCTTCAAGCATTGCTTTTCCACCACCGGGGGAAAACATGAAAGAAGTCGAGCTGAAGAGTGGTTTCCTCCACCGACTACCCATTTTTCATGGACTTTCCAATGAAGATCCGAACAAGCATCTCAAACAATTCCAATTTGTTTGTAACAGCATGAAGCCAGCCGATGCTGATACGGAACTCTTCAAGCTGAAGGCATTCCCATTCACCCTAACCGACAGGGCCGAGTCTTGGCTTATGGAACTACCGCCGAACCATATTACCTCATGGAAGCAACTTGCGGATATGTTCCTAGCAAAGTACTTCCCGGCCTCAAAGATCACCGTCTTGAGAAAACAAATCACTGGCATCACACAGAAACCGGACGAGACATTCGGTCAATATTACGACCGATTCAAGGTTTTGTGTGCCACTTGCCCATCGCATGGATTTTCCGAGACCAATCTCATGAATTACTTTTACGATGGTCTCAAGCCGATTGATAGGGAATTGCTAGATGCAGCAGCTACCGGTGCATTCATGGACTTAACCGAAATCAAAGCCAGAACTCTTCTTGAGAATCGGGCTAATAATGATGCACAATATGGAATGTCTAACAGACGAGCAGTTGGTGAAGCGAGTTCTAAACCCGACGCGGACGAAAAATACGACAAACTAGCTCATATGCTAGAGAAGGTTTTAGAACTCGAGACGACAAGAGCCAAGACAACTCAACGGCCTGTTTGTGGCATATGTCAAGTACAAGGTCACCATAATGACCAATGCCCTCAAGCGCCAGAGCAAGCTAGCGAGCCGGAGCACGCTAACGCCATCGGCGGATATCAGGGAGGACAACGGTATAACAATTATAACAACTATGTCAACCGTGATCATCCAGGTTTTAGATGGAGCAGCAACGAGGGAACTTTGAACCCTCCAGCACCTCAACAAAGCTACCAACGCCCTCCATTTCAACCAAGGCCACCGATGCAGCATGGTTCGTCATCTCAATCCTTCACCAACCCGGATTACGACAAGATGTTGTCGCAACTTTCGGCCTCCACTCAAGTTCTCCTCGAAGGACAATCGAAGACAAAGGAGACACTCGACTCTCATGGCCGCGACATCACAGAAGTGAAGAAGTAGCTTGGCCAACTTGTTGATTTCATGGGTAAAATCAATGAAACCGGTCGGCTTCCACCTCAACCCACTCCTAATCAAAGAAACGTGAATGCTATTGTCACAAGGAGTGGGAAGATACTTGAAGAACCAAAGACCAAGCGATCTCATCTCGATGAACACCACGCCACTGCTGCTTGGGCGACCTTTCATGCGGACTGCGAGAACGAAGATCGATGTGTTTCAAGGCACTTTCTCCATGGAGATTGATGGAGAAAGAATCGAGTTCAACATCCTGGACGGGATGAAGTTTCCAATGTCAAGCGTGGCTGCCATTTCGACATACGATCCCGTGGATACCTTAGCACAAGGCTACCTCGACACCATCAATGAGGATGAACTCGACATGGCCATTCAACTCGGGCATGACGGCCTTCTCGAGGCCTTACAAGAGCTTGAACCTCGAATTCAAGATATGGCCATGGCCCTAAATGCCGCACCACGAAAAGTAAGTTTTTCTCCTCCTTTACCAATTACTTTTGGTACTAATAAAATGGTTCCTTCCATCGTAGAAGCTCCAGTTTTAGAACTCAAGCTACTACCGGACCATCTGAAGTATGCGTACTTGGGCGAGAATGAAACTTTACCGGTCATTATTTCGTCCGCGCTAGAAGAGGAGCAGGAGGAGAAGCTCGTGAGTGTAATCAAGAAGTACAAAACCGCAATAGGCTGGATGCTTGCGGACATCAAGGGAATAAATCCAGCAACCTGTGTGCATAGGATTTTCCTTGAAGAAGGCACCAAGCCTACGCGGGAAGCGCAACGTCGGCTCCACCCTCCGATGATGGAGGTGGTAAAAAAGGAGGTAATCAAACTCATGGACTGTGTAGTTATTTACCCTATTTCTGATAGCCGTTGGGTTTCCCCTGTGCAGGTAGTACCCAAGAAATCGGGAATCACCGTCGTCGAGAATCTGGAAAATGAACTTGTGCCACAAAGGACGATCACTGGACACCGAGTGTGCATTGATTACCGGAGGCTCAACGCCGCAACCCGCAAGGATCATTTTCCATTACCATTCATCGACCAAATGCTGGAAAGATTAGCCGGCCATGCATTTTATTGTTTTCTCGACGGATACTCCGGCTACAACCAAATTAGCATTGCGGAGGAAGATCAAGAAAAGACAACGTTCACATGCCCTTTCGGAACGTTTGCATATCGCCGAATGCCATTTGGACTGTGTAATGCACCAGGTACATTTCAACGTTGCATGCTCTCAATTTTCTCCGAATACATTGAAAAAATTATTGAAGTATTCATGGACGACTTTAGTGTATTTGGGAGTGATTTCGATGCATGCTTAAACAATTTAGAAACTATTTTACAAAGATGCGTTGAAACGAACTTGGTGCTTAATTGGGAGAAGTGCCATTTCATGGTTACGCAAGGGATCGTGTTAGGTCATATTATTTCTGAAAAAGGGTTAGAAGTTGATAAATCTAAAGTAGATCTTGTGCGTCACTTGCCCTCTCCAACTTCGGTTAGAGAGATTCGTTCTTTTCTTGGACACGCAGGATTTTATCGTAGGTTTATCAAAGACTTTTTCCACATCTCGCGCCCGTTGTGTAAATTGCTGCAAAAGGAGACCCCGTTCGTATTTGACGAGGAATGCAACGCTGCCTTCAACAAGTTGAAGGAACTTCTTACAAGCGCTCCTATTTTATGCAGCCCTGATTGGTCTCTGCCATTTGAACTCATGTGCGACGCCTCGGATTATGCGGTAGGAGCCGTCTTGGGTCAGCGGAAGGACAAGAAGCCTTGCGTAATCTATTACGCCTCTCGGACGCTTGATGAAGCGCAAAGAAATTATACCACCACCGAGAAGGAGTTTCTTGCAGTGGTTTTTGCTTTAGATAAATTTCGGTCTTATTTACTTCAAACTAAAGTAACTGTGTATACTGATCATGCAGCTTTAAAGTATCTAATGCTAAAGAAGGACGCAAAACCGCGGCTTATAAGATGGAAACTTCTACTCCAAGAATTCAACGTCGAAATCAAGGATAAGAAGGGAGTAGAAAATGTTGTCGCTGACCACCTATCACGCTTGATCGGTGAGAATGAGGCTGTTGAAATTGAGGACACTTTTCCGGATGAAAAACTCTTCGGAATTGAGGTAACTGTTCCGGAAACTCCATGGTATGCAGATATCGTAAATTACTTAGTTACCGGTGAGTTTCCGTCTACCATGCATAAATTTCAACGTGACAAACTTAAGCATAATGCTAGAACCTTTATCTGGGATGAGCCTTATTTATGGAAACAATGCTCCGATTTAGTAATTAGGAGATGTATCCCGGATAGTGAATTTAAGCCTATTCTAGACTTTTGTCACAATGAAGCATGTGGGGGACATTTTGGTTCAAGGAGGACAGCCCTTAAGATTTTAGATTGCGGTTTCTTTTGGCCTAGTTTATTTCGCGATGCTCATGCATATTGTGCTGCATGTGATAAGTGCCAGAGATTCGGTAATTTAGGGCCTAGAGATCAAATGCCACAACACTACATATTTAATGTCGAAATTTTTGATGTGTGGGGTATTGATTTTATGGGACCATTTCCTCCCTCCAATGGTTTTACTTATATCTTACTCGCAGTAGATTATGTTTTTAAATGGGTGGAGGCAAAGGCCACCCGTACTAATGATTCGCGAGTTGTTGCAGATTTCCTACGAACTAACATTTTCAGTAGATTTGGAATGCCACGCGTTCTAATTAGCGATGGAGGAAGTCACTTTTGCAACCGCATGGTGGAAGCACTGATGAGGATGTATGGCGTAAAACACAAGGTTTCCACACCATACCACCCTCAAACAAATGGAATGGCTGAAGTTTCCAACCGTGAGATCAAGAAGATTTTGGAGCGAACCGTCCGCCCAAACCGGAAAGATTGGAGTCAATGCTTAGACGATGCATTGTGGGCTTACAGGACTGCCTACAAGACCCCCATTGGTATGTCACCTTTCCGATTAATTTATGGGAAGACGTGCCATCTTCTGGTTGAATTGGAGCACAAAGCATGGTGGGCCGTGAAGAAATTCAACATCGATCGAGATGCAGCAGGTTTGCATCGGAAGCTACAACTTTGTGAACTAGAAGAAATTAGAAATGATGTTTTCGACAATGCGTGGATTTACAAAGAGAAGATAAAAAAGATCCATGATCAGATGATTTGCGGGAAGAGTTTTGAAGTTGGGCAGAAAGTATTGCTTTTCAATTCAAGACTTAAGCTCTTTCCGGGAAAGCTTCGCTCTCGATGGATGGGGCCATTCATAGTTTCTCAAGTTCTGCCTCATGGAGCAGTTCTCATTCGATCTATCGACAAAGGCAGTGAGTTCAAAGTAAATGGCCATCGCTTGAAGCCCTATTTTGAGGCATTTGCGGAGCACACCGTGGAGGAGATGCAACTCCAAGAACCGGCCATTTCAAAAACAAAATGATGCATCATGTCCAAAGCTAACGACGTAAAACGAGCGCTCATTGGGAGGCAACCCAATAGGGAGACAACAGATTTGTTTTCTTCTCCCCTTTTAATTAATTTAATGGCTTTTTGCGTATTAGAATTAAAATTTTCGTAGACCCTATACTCCATTTTTAATTCTATACTTCTACTTTAGTACATTGAGGGCAATGTAGAGTTTAAGTGTGGGGGAAGGGTTTACAATTTAATTGTGTCTAATTTAGTGTTTTTCAGAGTCTTTAGGACGCCCTTAACTAGTCGATGATGAAATTAGATCAACACGAACACATATGGCGTATGAATCACATGCATCGAATTCTTGTGCTAATTGAGATATTTTATATGTTTTTAACATGTAGTAGATATGAATTGCAAAACATGGTACAAAAATCGCATGCTTGAATAAGTTTTTAATCATATGAACCCTATGTGAGCTTTTGAGCTATCTGTTCTTTATTCGAGTGAATGTACATCCATTTCGTAGCTACTAGCTTATATATGCCTCATTTGATTGCTTGCCATAGATTTTAATGAATTAGAGAATGCTAGAACTTACTCATGTCAATTTGCAAAGCTTTTAAGTTGATACATACTTTGATTTCGGAAATGATTAAAGGCATTTAGGATTTTCCACCACATTGCCATATATCCATGTATCCCATTTGTACGCACAAGTTGCGACACCCCTAGATAAACCAATTGAGCCCACGTTAAGCTTTTCTTTCATCACCATATATACCTAAACACTTACCCTAGTATAGAATATCCTTACCCTTGTTCCGGAAACTTGGTGAGAATTTTTTCGAAACTAGCACATAAGATTATGGTTTGGTAGGAAAGATTAAAAGAGTTAATGTGAGTAAGGGGAAAGACTTGTCCAAATAGCTAAAAAAGTATGAGATTGCCAAAAAAAAAAAAAATTATTATATTTGAGAGAATGAAAAGAAAAAAAAAATTATTATTATTATCTCTCATGGCAATATGTTGTGTTCTAAAGTAGAAACCAATTGGATTAACGTCCCCCTTATTTTGCGGATTTGGAGATTAGGACAAATTGAAGGCCCAAAAATAGAACAAATATGGCCTTTGTCCTGTCCGAAAAGCTCAAAGGGTAGTTTAAATTGAAGTATACATGGTAACATTCGAGTGGAGATGGAGGACGAATATGGTGCTAGACTAAGTCGTTGGAACGTTTTTATCACCACATATCTAAATTTCGAATGCCTTAGCCTTAACCCCATTACAACCTCACTAAAAGTCATTTATGATCCTTAAAATGTGTAGCTTTCAATTAGTAGAGTAAGTTGCATGAGTAAGCTTATGGTTTTGGTTCATTTGTCCAAGCAATCAAACTTCATTCATGTGGTTTTCATTTCAATTCATATACACTTTAAGTGAACCCTTATCATGAGTGAAAAATATGATGAGTGCATCTTTGTGAGTTGATTAAACCTTTATTCAAAGCATGCACAGCTATAACATAACCATTGTTTTCTCTATGTCTTACTTGTTCATTACATAATTATATCGCAATTATCTCTTGAATTCGTTGAGCATCCAAGTTGAAAATCATGTGAGACATCGCCATATACTTATGAAAATTCTGAGACAAATTTTAGCTAAGGGCTTAGTTATGTTCTTTGTTTTAAATTCGTAGAAGAGTCTTAGTCTAACTTAGTGTTTGCTAAGGGACTAGCAAAGTCTAAGTGTGGGGGAATTTGATATACGCATTTTATGCTCGTTTCTTAACGCATTTCCCTTTACGTTTAGCTATGTTATTATCTTAGTTTTTATGTTTTTCTTATTTAAATTGTTATTTTAAAGATATTTACGGTGGAGATTAATAACGACGCAATTCGGAGGAATTTCGGCGATTTTGCGATTTTGCGATTTTTGCGATTTCGGACCACCGGAAATGGGCCGGACCAAAAAGCAAATTATGGGCCGATTTCTCAACTCTTATTTCGGCCCATTATCAAGCCCATGACCATTCAATTCGGCTAGGATTCACTTTGGGGAAGAGGAAAAGTCAACAATATCAAGCTTTGTGACTCATTTTAGTGACTAAGCTTTGTGATCATCACAAAAGATGACTTGCCATGTGACTTGCCATGGTGACTCTTGCTTAGGGTTTATAAATGGTGACTTGCATAGTGACTCTTGCTTAGGGTTCATAAATGATGATCACAAATGGTGACTTGCCTAGGTGTCTAAAGCTTGCATTAAATGGAGGGAGGCATGGTGGAAGAGAGAAGGCAACATCCCTTGCCTATATAAGAAAGGAGGCCGGCCATATATTAGAGCATCTCTCATTTACTAGCCAAAGCTCTACACAAATACTCCTCCACCATAAACACTTGAAGGTTCACATCCAAAGCCGAAGCACATCCAACCTCCATCCTTGCCGAAGCAACCACACTCCATCCAAGCCGAAGCAAACATCCTCCATCCTTCACAATACGCTAAGTCCCTTGTGAAGGAAAGCCATCTCCACCGTAGATCATCAAGCATTCAAGACAAAAAGTGTAACCATGATCTTCACTTTCATAGCTTTTGCTTTGTATTTGAATCTTTTGATGTATTGGAATACTTTTATGTATCAAATGAAGAACAAGTTTAGATTTGTGTTATATGTTCTTAAACCGATTTGTAAATTGCATATGTTTATGATTTCTAGCTTTTTATGCATGTTTGATACAATCTTAAAGCTTCGAAAGCATGTGGTAGAAAATACGCTAAGTCACTCTCTTTCGCATGTTTCGATGATCGTATGTTGTTTACGATGTTTATACGCTAAGTTGCATTCCTACTCAATTATCAAGCATGTATATTTAGTTGGAAGTTATGAATTTCGTAACTTACAAAAGGTTTGATGCATGAAAAAGGGTAAGGTTAATGAGATGAGATGATCACTTGTAATTAGTAGTGTAACTTCTTATTTTTAGTAAGCATGATTAGACTTGAAGTTTCTTGATTGTTAAAACTTGTCTATGAGTAAAACATGTTAGATGCCTAAGAGTTTTAGTTGTGTTTGCATGTTTTTGCACTTTAATTTAGTAGGACATTTAATCAACCCAATTTCCAATCCCCCCCCCCCCCCCGAACATTTAAATTTCCGCTTATTAAACGAAACCATGCATGCGCCCTTAATTCCCCGGATAAAGAACGATCCCTACTCGCCAATATTATAAATGACAAAAGAAGGGTTTAAATTGCAATGCGCGTAATCTGTGTTTTTAGGGTCTACTTTGTGTTAACGTTAAATGCATGTTTTGCGCGTATCAGCATCTAGCAATTCCCTATCGATCGGCTTGAGACCATCGTAAAAGTAATTCATGAGATTGGTCTCGGAAAATCCATGCGATGGGCGAGTGGCACACAAAACCTTGAATCGGTTGTTATATTGGCCGAAGGTCTCGTCCGGTTTCTGTGTAATGCCAGTGATTTGCTTCCTCAAGATGGTGATCTTTGAGGCCGGGAAGTACTTCGCTAGGAACATATCCGCAAGTTGCTTCCATGAGGTAATATGGTTCGGCGGTAGTTCCATAAGCCAAGACTCGGCCCTGTCGGTTAGGGTGAATGGGAATGCCTTCAGCTTGAAGAGCTCCGTATCAGCATCGGATGGCTTCATGCTGTTACAAACAAATTGGAATTGTTTGAGATGCTTGTTCGGATCTTCATTGGAAAGTCCGTGAAAAATGGGTAGTCGGTGGAGGAAACCACTCTTCAGCTCGACTTCTTTCATGTTTTCCTCTGGTAGTGGAAATGCAATGCTCGAAGGCCCGCTGCTCCATTCGGTTGAGCAGGTACGCTGGCGAAGAGACTGTCCTGCATTGGCCATGTTGAAGTCTTGTGCTTCCTGTTCTAAAGTATGGTCGGTTGATGAGGCTGAACTATGGTCGGTTGATGAATGTGAAGACTCGGAAACTTCCTCTATGATGGGATAATCCAGGATGTCTGTTTGAGCTTTAAGTCTCGCTATTCTCTCTGCGATTTCCTCAAACTTTGTTCTAGATGGTCCAGGATTCCGATCGGACATTCATTAGCCTGAGCATCCACCAAAGACCAAGTGTTAGTATCAACAAAGAATATGAGATGAATATAGGAATACTAACCAAAATCGTAAGGAATATTTAGAAAACAAAGCGATAACAAATAAAATAGTAAAACTATCAAAGCAAACTATAAACACTCACAAATACTTAAAAACTACTAAAACACACAAAAATTATTAGGGGCTATGCACATGAACGTAATAAACTTAAAACACACGTTTTCTGCAAATTAACACTATATAATGCTAAACCTAAGAATTTAGTTAGAATATATATAAACAAGGTTCAAATACAAGCAAACAATAATTCACATTGAATTTATGCACCACACATTTTTTTCAAAAAAATGCATCAAACAACAATCCTACGTGAAAGATGGAGTGAATGTATAAGAGAAAACGTTAGAACCTGTAGAAAACACACGAGTTACGTGCTTAAAATATGAATGCAAAGAATGACCTCTTTTTCGGTCTTATGTCCCTAACTTCACTTAGGTTAGGGTACTCGGTAGTGAAATCCGAGTATCATAAAGCTTTAGAGAGGTTATGCAAGCTAAATATAACGTTTGTTAGTCCTTTACAGTTTTTAATGCACAAACAAACACAAAAATTTGACTAAGTTTTATTTATTTCCTTTGGCCCCGATGGTACGTGGTGCAGAGGCTCTCGACTGTGCAATGGGTCTCGTTCATCCGAAGATGAAGTCTGATTCCAAGAGGTCTAAGCATGCTTAATCCGATATACCATCTATTTAAAGGATTATGTCGTATTTACTGAGTTTTGTATTTATCCGTATTCATATGCACTTATGATTTACAGAGAGTACACGAAATGATCTTTCGGTAAATTTCTTGGACGTGCGGCTCGTGCTCAAATGTATACTGACTCTCGCTAATTCAGCTTAGTTACGTTTAGAAATGGCAAGTAGGAATAGAGATAACGCGAGAGGTAAGGACTAATATTTAGAACAACCCGAGGCTTACTCGTAAGAGTATATACTCCAATGTTGTTCCTAGAGACACCCCGAGGCTAACCAGTTACGGTATATACTCCAATGGTGTTCTATTGCTTAGATCCGAAACCCGGCACCAATCATAAACCCACTCACCATATCCAACAATCAGCCAAATTTTTGAGATAGTATATAATCTCAAGTCCTTAGTAAACTCCGCCCACAACCTCGTGCCCATAACTTCACTTAGGTTATGGCGTGTGGTGATGAAATCCACACTTCACGAGGGGTTAAGGAGATAAACCAGAAAAAGAGGCACCTCCCTATTTCCAAAGAACGAAACTTAAAACCAATACTCGTACTCAATGTAAATCAATTTAAGTACGTCTACGTTTTGATTGCGCCTAAGATTTAAAAGGAATACACGATTTAGTTATTGAGTAAATCTCTTGTCCGTGCGGCCCGCGCGAAAATGTATACCAACTATCGTTAATTTTCGTAATTGTTGGAAATGACCAGTTGGGATAGATGTAACGCAAGAGGTGAGAACTAATTTCTGGGAACAACCTGAGGCTAACTCGTAAGAGTATATACTCCAATGTTGTTCTTAGAAACACCCCGAGGCTTACTCGTAAGAGTATATACTCCAATGGTGTTCTGTTTTCTTAGTTCAAAACCAGTCACCATTCATAACCCTTCTAGACATCATAACCAATTACTACTCGAATTCACAAGATAGTATACAATCTCAAGTGTTTGTAAACTCCGCCCACAACCTCATGCCCATAACTTCACTTAGGTTATGGCGTGTGGCGATGAAATCCACACTTCATGAAGGGTTAAGGAGATAGACAAACAAAAGAGGCACCACCTATTCCATAGAGATTTATTTAATAACTAAGTGCTAGTACTCAAATTAAATCAAAGACTATCCTTTAACATGAAAATAAATTATGCAAGTGTAAATACGAAGTGTAAATAAATTCGTATAAGTAATAAGTAAGAATTGTAAACATGTATGTAAATTTCTATAAGTATAAACAAGTATGTATTTCGAAAATTATAGACATGCTTTTATTTACCTATTTTTACATATATACAACGAAATCATACAAAAACATTTTAATTCCCCGGCAACGGCGCCAAAAATTGATACGCGTAAAACATGCATTTAACGTTAACACACAGTAGACCTTAAAAATACAGATTACGCGCATTGCAATTTAAAACCCTTCTTTTGTCATTATAATATTGGCGAGTAGGGATCGTTCTTTATCCGGGGAATTAAGGGCGCATGCATGGTTTCGTTAATAAGCGGAAATCTAAATGTTTGGGGGGATTGGAAATTGGTTGATTAAATGTCTTACTAAATTAAAGTCCAAAAACATGCAAACACAACAAAAACTCTTAGGCATCTAACATGTTTTACTCATAGACAAGTTTTAACAATCAAGAAACTTCAAGTCTAATTATGCTTGCTAAAAATAAGAAGTTACACTACTAATTACAAGTGATCAACATATTCACTAACCGAACCTACTCCTTTGCTTTTACCTTATTTATCATCTACGAAATCCTTAATTTTAGTCGAGATACATACACATGCTTTCGTTGAATAAGAATGTCATGACGCATAACAACTTAAAACAATAGCTTCTTTGCCGAATCAATGAGGTATAATTTAGGACAATAAGTGACGCACCCTATCCTAAATCATACTCAAAGCATTAAGAACTTTAAAGCTAGCACATGCATCCAAACTAATAAAATCAAGAACACATGGAAGAATCGAAATAAGAGAAGAACATGGAGAATTTCTTTCATTACATAACCGAAAGTATTACAAAGATGAAGATGGAGTTTAGAATACATGGTTACACTTTTAGAGAGGCGACGCACCAATCTACTAGCGGTGGTTCTCAAGAACACGAATGACGCACTCTACGTTCTTGATCCGGAGGTGGCGGAGGACTTCGACTTCGGGAGGACTTCGATTATGTATGGAAGAGTAGTAAAGTGTATAGAGTTTTGGCTTGTGAAATTAGGTGATCCTTTGTAAGGCCGGCCTCCCTTGGTATTTATAGGCAAGCATATGCCATCATCTCTCTTCCACCTTGCCTCCCTTCATTTAATGCAAGCCTTAGTCACATGGCAAGTCACTCCCTTAGTCACCAAGTGTGATCATCACAAAGCAAGAGTCACCATGGCAACTCACCATTTGTGAACCCTAAGCAAGAGTCACCATGGCAAGTCACACACTTAGTCATCTTTTGTGATGATCACAAGCTTAGTCACTAAGCCTTGTCACAAAGCTTGACAAGCTTGACTTTTTAACTTCACCAAGTGGCCTCCTTGCCGAACTAGATGGGTTTGGGCTTGATAATGGGCCGAAACAAACTTTGAGAAATGGGCCCAAAAAATGTTTTTTGGCTGGCCCATTTCCGGTGGTCCGAAATCGCAAAAATCGCAAAATCGCCGAAATTCCTCCGAATTGCGTCGTTATTAATCTCCACCGTAAATATCTTCAAAATAACAAATTAAATAAGAAAAACATAAAAACTAAGATAATAACATAGCTAAACGTAAAGGGAAATGCGTTAAGAAACGAGCATAAAATGCGTATATCATTTGGCTACCACTCACGTACAGAGCATTCACATATCGCGGAGACTCTCGCGGGCTTCCACGCGATAGCACAGTCTGAATCACGGGATCCCAGACCCACACGTGATTCTAGCCAGAAAGGCCTCGGGTCAGGATATCTGTCCCCCCCGGAGCGTACTCGTGGATCAGCCGAGAAGCCAATGTGTATCGATACCACAACATATACTGAGACTGTACTCTGTGTAAACCAAATCATAAATCTTTTCTATGCACATGCTTAAAACATAATATATATATATACATGTATACTCGTATACGTATATTCGTATATGCATAATCGTGAAACACATGCCCGTAAAATCGTAATCAATCTGCATGCTCAAGTTCGTAAATCATAAATAAAAGACTCGCAAACAATCCGTGAAAAGAAATGTCCACTCACAGACTGGAGTAACGCGTATCGCGTTAACCCGTGATCCGGCGGAAAGTCCCTCGCCAAACGAACGATCACGAACACCTGAATATTCACAAAATCCATATCTAAAACTCATATCTCGACAATACAAGACAAATCACGAGAAACCACCATCCTCGGAAATACGAAATCCGAATACGACGAATCGTCGAAAAACCATATATACCACCTCAATACCTCGTTTTACGTTCGGACGCTCAACTCGAAAAACGAACCTCCCCACTGCGATCGGAGCGCGATTTCGAGTCAAATGACATCCGACTTGTCGAAAGTCAAAAAGTCAACCTGTTGACCGTTGACCGCCGTTCAAGGCGGCGCCACTGTTGACCGGAAGAATTCACGGCGGAGCAACCCCTATTCCACTCAAAATCATCCACTGAGCAACTTCCATAACTGCACCAAAGGCCAATTCTCACACTAACCATGTCAATTTCATGAAAAACCGAATGTTCACACAAATTTCAAATCCAAAATTCTCCTTCCACAATCAAAATTAGAACTCCAAACTTACATGGTAGCTTGCTAGTGATGAGAGCTTCAAAGCCCACTCAAAATTGTAGCTCGATTTGGCCTGAAATGATGAACCCGAAAACACCCAGTTTCTTCAACTTTTTGATCGGAAAATCTTCTCTTTCCGGCGAGCCTCGCCGTTGACGGTGACTGGGGATGGGTTGAGGGGACCGAGGTGCACCCAGAGGAACCAACCCCGAGCCTTGGGGTGGCCGGAATCGTCGCGCCGCCATGAACTACCGTGAGTCCCGTCGGCCTCCTCCTCCTCCCACCGAGTTGACTCAGTCAACTCGGTCAACTCCTCATTTAGAAATGTTGACTTTCCCATTTCGGTAACCTGCTATTTATAGCCTTTCCCAATTTGGAAACTTCATGTTTATCCATTTCGACGAACTTTAAACACGCATAACTTTCTCGTCGTATATCCGATTCCGATAATTCTCGCGGTCATAAACTCGTCTCGACATACTCTTCAATAATCACCCGAAGTCAAACACATCGGCCAAATGGATAAAAAGTCAACCCTTTAAAGTAACACACATTTAATTTGACTAAACAAACAACAACGGAAATATTCGCAACTAATTCTTCGTAACTCAAAATCATGCTCCGAAAGTTCCTACGAACTCGAAATTAAATTCTGAACAACTTCCGTGAAGGAACCGAAACCAAATTCTCGTCCGGTAATTTAGTCGTTAAGTAGCCCACCATTTAAACCCAAACTTCAAATATTCATAACTAATTCTTCGGTCGTCCAAATAAAGATCTGAAACCGCCCACAAACTCATAATCACACGTACAACGACTCTCGAGAAGAGACCCGGCTCCAATTCTCGGCCAATCATTTAGTCGTTAACAACTCTGGCGATTCCAATAACTGTCGAAAATCCGCGACTACGCTGTAACTCACGAATCAAGCTGATTCCACTGCTGATTCTGGTCCGGGTCGTCACACAGGAATCACAGCTTTCCCTGGAATAAAGCCTACAATCGGGGATCAGCCGAGAGGCAAGTGTATCGATACAACAACGTAACCACGACTGTACTCTGCGTAAACCAAATCATAAACATTTCGATGCAAATGCATAAAGCAGCATATAAGTATATGTATACTCGTATACGTATATCCGTATAAGTATAATCGTATAATCGTAAAACACATGCTCATGTAATCTGAAATCTCATATGCATGCTCAAGTTCATAAAACGTATATCAAGACTCGCAAATAATCTGTGAAAAGAAATGTCCACTCACAGACTGGCGTAACGCGTTAACCCGTGATCCGGCGGAAAGTCCTTCGCCAAACGAACGATCACGAACACCTAAATATTCACAAAATCCATATCTCAAAAATCATATCTCGACAATGCAAGACAAACCACGAGAAACCACCGTTCCCGGAAACACATAACTCAAAGTCGACGAATCGTCGAAAATCTGTATATGTACACCACGATACCTCGTTTTACGTTCGGACGCTCAACTCGAAAAATGAACCTCCCCACAGCGATCGCAGCGCGATTTCGAGTCAAATGACATGCAACTTGTCGAAAGTCAAAATGTCAACCCGTTGACCGTTGACCGCCGTCCACGGCGGCGCTGCCGCCGGACGAAGAATTTCACGGTGGAGCAACCTTCAATCCACTCAAAATCGTCCACTGAGCAACTTTGTCAACTGCACCGAAGTCCAATTCTCACTCTAACACATCCAATTTCAAGTAAAACCAAATTGAAACACAAAATTCAATTCCAAAATACTCCAAGCTCAAGCAAAATTAGAGTACCAAACTTACAGGGTAGCATGTAGGTGAGGAGAGCTTCAAAGCCCAGTAAAAATTGCAGCTCGAATCGGCCCCAAACATGGAACCCGAATTCACAAAGTTTCCTTGAATTTTGGTCGGAATTTTCATGCTTTTCCGGCGTCCCACGCCGTGAACGGTGGACGGGGAAAGGACAAGATGGTTGAGGCGCTTCATTTAAGACCAACGGCGAGCTCGGAGGTGGCCGAACGGAGCTCGCCGCCGGCGAGCCAAATGGTCACCGTCGCATATCACCACCACGTGTTGACTTGGTCAACACCAGTCAACACAACCAAAATGGAAAGTTGACTGCCTCATATGGAAACCTTCGATTTATATACATGCCAAATAAGGAAACCTCCCCAATTAGGAAACTTCATAATTAACCATTTCGACGAACTTTGAACACCCGTAACTTTCGCGTCGTAACTCCGATTCTGATAATTCTCGCGGTCACAAACTCGTCTCGACATACTCTTCAATAATCACCCAAAGTCAAACACATCGGCCAATCGGATAAAAAGTCAACTGTTCAAACCAACACATAATTAAATCAACCAAACAATCAACAATCGACAAAATTCGCAACAGAAACTCCGTAACTCAAAATCATGCTCCGAAAATTCCTACGAACTCGAAATTAAATTCTGAACAACTTCCGTGAAGAAGCCAAAACCAAAATCTCGTCCGGTAATTAAGTCGCGAACAAACTCGCCATTTAAACCCATTTCCGTCGAAACTTCAAATATTCATAACTAATTCCTCGGTCGTCCAAATAACGATCCGGAACCGCCCACGAACTCGTAATCACATGTAGAACGACTCTGAAGAAGAGACCCAGCTCCAATTCTCGGCCAATAATTAAGTCGTTAAGAAGCTTCGGCGATTTCAACACTGTCGTAACTCTACGACTATGCGGCTTAACTGCTGATTCCGTTTCGGGTCGTCACACCTAAATCGTAAAAAACGCAAAATCGCAAAAATTCCTCCGAAATGCGCCAATATTCATCTCCGCCATAAATAACCTAAAAATAACAACTAAATATAAAAATATAAAAACTAAGATTATAACATAGCTAAACGTAAAGGGATTTAGCGTTAAGAATCGAGCATAAAATGCGTATATCAGTCAACTCGGCCCACACGGTCAACGGGTCAACACGGGTCCAATTTGGTCAACTCGGGTCAAACGGCCCAAAATGCAATTTTTCGATAATTTTACGGCTATTCAGTTATTTATACGTCACGACTCGACTCCATCCACAATTCGGATAAGCCAAACTCGAACGGATAAACACGACTAACTCAGCGATAATTTCAAATATTCTTTTTATATTCCTCGGTTATCCGAAAAATCCTCGAAAAGTTCGCACAAATTCAAATTCAAATTCTCTACATTTTCCACAAACAAACCGAAATCAAATTTATGTCCGAAAATTAAGTCGTGATCAAAATCGCTTAACCGATTATGTACGATAAACCTCATTTACTCGTAGATTAAGCCGATTACCATACCAATTCCGGTTCGGGTCGTCACACACACTAAAATTTCTAAGTATTATGCACAAGTAATTTGTATTTTGAGTTGCGTCTTTTTTTTTAAAGAGAGTACACTAGCTTGATCTTTAGATCGTTCAATGGACTTGCGACCCGCGCGATAAAGTATAAACTTTCAATCAATCAGCCTTGGTTTAATCGAAAAACATGGCCAGTTAGGGATAGAGATAACGCGACAGGCAGGACTAATTTCGACAAAACACCCTGAGGCTAAGCGGGCCAATGGTATATACTCTATTGGTGTTAGTATTTCTTAGATCCAGAACCTGTCACCAGTCATAACCCGTTTCTAGACACTATGTCCGACATTCAGCCAATCTTTCAAAAATTTACACTCCCTCGACATTCAGCCAATCTTTCACATATTCACAAAGAACACCTGCAAATTTCAAGAATCGCGCAAAGTTGAACAGAGCTGCCTGTCAAATTTTTACAGAATTTTTAGTTAGTCCGAATGCAATGAAATTTTATAGGCATGCATGACTACGCTAAGGTTTAGGGGGGTGCGAGGTTGATTATTAATCTACGAAAATATAAAGACAAAACATGGCAGAAAACACATCATGAAACCTAGACTTCTAATATGCTTCACTCATTGACAAGCAAACAATCAAGAAACCTAGACTCTAAACATGCTTACTAGACCAAAAATAAAACACTAAGTAATATATGTACAAGTGATCATCTCATCTTTTTCACCTAACTCTAACAACATAGTCATATTATATGCAACCTATTAATATCTAAGTCTTTAGCTAAGATCATGTGTTTCATATTTCATGCTTCAGGAATTTGCCTTATGACATATCTATCAACCTAAACAAGGAATTTGCCTTAGTCTAAATTGATGCATTAAGTATAACATGCTTAGCATAAAGAAGTAAATACATGGCAGATCACATAAAACATTTAAAGTTACAAAACCAAAATACTCCATAAAACCAATATTTCAAATCTAAAAATTCATACAAGAAGAAGAAAATAGAATGAATCATGTTACACCTTTTATTTCATGCATTTGCCCTAGTACAAAGCTTGGACGATTCTTCAATGGAGGTGGAGAACACTCAAGGAATTTGCCTTGGAGAGTTCTTGGCGGAAAGGAAGCTGTTTTGTGGATGGAGGGCATCTTCTTGGATGATTTCGGCTTTGGGAGTAGAGGAAGAGTATTTAGGCAGAGTTTTGGCTTCTAAAATAAGCGATACCTTCTAGGACTCTAACTACTCCACCCGGGTAACCAGACTCTTCTCCAAGAAAACAGGAATTTCTCTCGTTCTAGGACTCCAAATCGTGTGATTCCAGTTGCATTGGAAACTAGACTTCTAGATCTTTCCAACCATATACAACCGCGTCTAGATTCATCCAGATCTATTCACAGTGGTCTTTCGAAGTGGGCTGATGTACAAAGGCCGATTTCTGATCATTCATTTTAATCCATCTTCTTTCTTTGGGATTCTTTGGATCTTTGACCCATCTTCATTAATCTTGGTCTATTCTTGAGTATTTTAGGCTCCCATTCAGTAATAGGGTCGACATTTTCAATATATAAGCAAGCCCGTAACAAATCCTTCTTCTAGGTGGACTAGGATTTCAATTCTTCTTTAACCACAATTAGGAAAGGTTTCCTCCATCAAATTAGGAAAGATCCGGACACTTCCTCTTCACTTTCTTATTATCCCAAGGACTTCTACTCCAACAAGGATTCCTAGTCGAAATAGGATTCTTCATTTTTCTACACTTTTGCTCCATTTTGCCTACTTTATTGTTCCTCCTTTATTTTCAACCTAAAAACATAAAGTAAGTTAGAATCATATTTACTAAGGTCAGAACAAAGCTAAATGTAAAGAGAAAGAAGTTAAGAATCAAGCATAAAATGCGTAGATCATCAACATGTAACTGATCTAAATGTATGCGTGGAACCATTTTGGTGCATTTTATCTCTTTCAAATCTAAATACTCTTCCAAAACAGTCTAAGGAGGGAGATGCGAATTATGAAATGAGATTCCATAGACCGAAACAAGACTTGCTTCATTAAGAGGTTCATCAACATATAATTGATCCAAATATTGGTGGAGAACCATTTTCGTGCATTTATCTCCTTCAAATCTCAATACTCTTTCAAAACAGTCTAAAGAGTCTAATGAGAGAAATCCGGATGATAAAATGACATTTCATAGACCGAAACTAGATTTTCTCCGTAAAAAGCTTCATCAACATGTAATTGATTCAAATATACATGGGGAACCATTTTGGTGCATTTTATCTCCCTCAAATATCAATATTCTTCCAAAACGGTCTAAACTGTCTAAAGAGAGAGATCTATTGATAAAATGAGATTATGGCGACACAAACCAATTTTACAACACAAAATGGTTCATCAACATATAATTGATCAAAATATAGGTGGAAAACAATTTTTGTGCATTTTATCTCCTTCAAATCTCAATACTCTTCCAACACAGTCAAAAGACTCTAAGGAGGGAGATCTGGATGATAAAATGACACTCCATGGACCAAAACTAGATTTGCTTCATAAAAAGGTTCATCAACATGTAATTGATAAAAATATATGTGGGGAACCATTTTGGTGCATTTCATCTCCCTCAAATCTCAATATTCTTCCAAAACGGTCTAAACAGTTTAAGGAGAGAGATCTAATTATATAATGAGATTCTGGCGACCAAAACTAGTTTTACATAACAAAATGTTTTATTAACATGCAATTGATCCAAATATAGGTGGAGAACCATTTTGGTGCATTTTAGCTCCTTCAAATATCAAGACCCTTCCAAAACTTTCTAAACAGTCTAAGGAGAAAGATCCGGATGATAAAATGAGATTCCGGCGACCGAAACATCTTTTACATCACAAAATGGTTCATCAACATATAATTAATCCAAATATAGGTGAAGAACCATTTTGGTGCATTTTATCTCTGATACGCGCGAAAATGTGTTCAATGTTAACACAAAGTAGACACTAAAAACATTGTCCACACATATACAATTTAAAACCCTTATTTTGTCGTTGTAATATTGGAGAGTAGGGATCGTTTTATCCGGGGAATTAAAGGGCGCATGCATGGTTTCGTTTAAGCAGAAATCTAAAGGTTTGGGGGGATTGGAACTTGGTTGATTAATGTCCTACGAAATTAAGGTACAAAACATGCAAACACAACAAGAACTCCTAGACTTCTAACATGTTTTACTCATAGACAAGTTTAACAATCAAGAAACCTTAAATTCTAATTATGCTTACAAAAAAATAAGAAGCTAGATTACTAATTACAAGTGATCAACTTATTTCACTCACCTAGCCTACTCTTATGCTTTTACCTTATTTATCATCTATGAAATCCTTAATTTTAGTCGAGATACATACACATGCTTTCGTTGAATAAGAATGCTATGACGCATAACATCTTAAAACAATTGCTACGTTGCCGAAATCATTGAGATATCTTTTAGGAAGATTGGTGACGCACCCTATCCTAAAACATACTCAAAGAATTAAGAACTTAAAGCTAGCACATGCATCCAAACTAATAAAATTAAGAACACATGGAAGAATCGAAATAAGAGAAGAACATGGATAAATTCTTTCATTACATAACCGAAATTATTACAAAGATGAAGATGGAGTTTAGAGTACATGGTTACACTTTTAGAGAGGTGACGCACCAACTACAAGCGGTGATTCTCAAGAACACGAATGACGCACTCTACGTTCTTGATCCGGAGGTGGTGGAGAGCTTCGACTTTGTAAGAACCTTGGTTATGTATGGAAGAGAGGTGAATTGTATAGAGCTTTGGCTTGTGAAATTGTGTGATGATCTGTATTATGGCTGACCTCCCTCTTATATATAGGCAAAGGAATTGCCTACCTCTCAACATGGAGAAAACAATGGGTTATGTTATAGCTGTGCATGCTTTGAATCAAGGTTTAATCAGCTCACAAGGATGCACTCAACATATTTTTCACTCATGAAAAGGGTTCACTTAAAGTGTATATGAATTTAAACGAAAACCTCATGAATGGAGTTAATTGCTTGCACAAATGAACCAAAACCATAATCTTACCCATGCAACTTACTCTACCAATTGAAAGCTACTCATTTTAAGGATCATAAAGGACTTTTAGTGACATTGTAATGGGCAAAGGCTAAGGCATTCGAAATTTAGATATGTGGTGATAAAAACGTTTCAACGACTTAGTCTAGCACTTTCGAATCTTTTTCGATTTCATCTTCCATCTACACTCGAATGTTACCATGTATACTTCTATCTAAACTACCCTTTGAGCTTTTCGGACAGGACAAAGGCCATATTTGTTCTATTTTTGGGCCTTCAATTCGTTGTAATCTCCAAATCTGCAAATAAGGGGGACATTAATCCAAAGGGTTTATACTTAGAACACATTGCCATGAGAGATATATATAAAAAAAATATATTCTTTTCATTCTCTCAATTTTCTTTTTTTCTTTCTTTTTGGCAATCTCATACTTTTTAAGCTACTTGGACAAGTCTTTCCCTTTACTCACATTAACTCTTCAAACTTCCTCTCCAAAACATCATCTTTATGTGCTAGTTTCGAAAATTCTCACAAAGTTTCCAGAACAAAGGTAAGGATATTCTACACTAGGGTAAGTGTTTTAGGTATATATGGTGATGAAAGAAAAGCTTAACGTGGGCTCAATTGGTTTATCGAGGGGTGTCACAACTCATGCATACAAATGGGATACATGGATATTTGGCGAAGTGGTGGAAAATTCTAAATGCCTTTAATCATATCCAAAATCAAAGTATGTATCAACTTAAAAACTTTCCAAATTGACATGAGTAAGTTCTAGCATTCTCTAGTTCATTAAAATCTATGGCAAGCAATCAAATGAGGCATATATAAGCTAGTAGCTACGAAATGGATGTATATTCACTCAAGGAATAAAGAACAGATAGCTCAAAAGCTCACATAGGGTTCATATGATTAAAAAATTATTCAAGCATGCGATTTCTGTACCATGTTTTGAAAATCATATCTACTACATGTTAAAAACACATAGAATATCTCAATTAGCACAAGAATTCGATGCATGTGATTCATACGCCATATGTGTTCGTATTGGTCCAATTTCATCATCGACTAGTTAAGGGCATCCTAATGACTCTGAAAAACACTAATTTAGACACAATTAAATTGTAAACCCTTCCCCACACTTAAACTCTACATTGCCCTCAATGTACTTAAGTAAAAGTATAGAATTAAGCTTGAAGCAAAGCATCTACGAAAATTCCAATTTAAATATGCAAAAGCAACTAAATTAAGGAAAAAGGGAGAAGAAAGCAAATCTGTTGTCTTCTTCTCGATTTGGTTGCCTCCCCCTTCACGTGTTTGAACTGGCCGGTTCTTCAAGAGATTCTTCCTCCACGATTTGATCCTTGAATGCTTCATGATAAGTCTTCAAACGGTGGCCATTAACTTTGAACAAGTTCCTGCTATCCAAAGATTTAATTGTGACGGCTCCATAAGGGAAAACTTGAACAACAGTGTAAGGCCCATTCCATCGTGATCGTAATTTGCCCGGAAAGAGTTTAAGCTTCGAATGGAAAAGTAAAATTTTTTGCCCTGGTTCAAAACTCTTTCCACGAATAATCTTGTCATGGATCATCTTGGTTTTCTCTTTGTAAATCCATGCGTTGTCGAAAGCATCATTTCGTATCTCCTCGAGTTCAGAAAGTTGTAGCTTTCGATGGAGTCCAGCCGCATCTCGATCCATGTTGAACTTCTTAACAGCCCACCATGCTTTATGCTCCAGTTCTACCGGAAGATGACATGCCTTCCCATAAACTAATCGAAAAGGTGACATGCCGATGGGAGTCTTGTAGGCAGTCCTGTAAGCCCATAATGCATCATCTAAACACTGGCTCCAATCGTTTCGATTCAGACGAATGGTTCTCTCCAAGATCTTCTTGATCTCACGGTTGGAAACTTCAGCCATTCCGTTTGTTTGAGGATGATAAGGTGTCGAAACCTTATGTGTAACTCCATACTTCCTCATTAAAGCTTCTACCGTCCTGTTGCAAAAATGGCTACCTCCATCGCTTATTAGAATGCGTGGCATTCCGAACCTTGAATAAATGTTAGCCTTCAGAAAATCTGTAACAACTCGCGAATCATTAGTTCGGGTGGCTTTTGCTTCCACCCATTTAGAAACATAATCAACTGCGAGTAAAATGTAAGTAAAACCGTTCGATGGAGGAAAAGGTCCCATAAAATCAATGCCCCAAACATCAAAAATCTCGACATTAAATATGTAGTGTTGTGGCATCTGATCTCTAGGTCCTAAATTACCGAATCTCTGGCACCTATCACATGCAGCACAAAATGCATGAGCATCGCAAAATAAACTAGGCCAAAAGAATCCGCAATCTAAAATTTTTAGGGCTGTCCTCCTAGAACCAAATGTCCCCCGCATGCTTGTGACAAAACTCAAGAATTGACTTAAATTCACTATCCGGAACACACCTACGAATGACTAAATCTGAACATTGTTTCCATAAGTAGGGTTCATCCCAAATAAAAGTCCTAGCATTCTTCCTAAGTTTTTCACGTTGAACACTATGCATAGAGGATGGAAACTCACAGGCTACTAAATAATTGACTATATCCGCATACCATGGAGTTTCAGAAGCATTTGATTGAATTTCGAAGAGTTGTTCATCCGGAAAATTCTCCTCGATGACCACGGCTTCTTGTTCTTTCACCAACCGAGAAAGGTGGTCAGCCACTACGTTGTCCACTCCCTTCTTGTCTTTTATTTCGATGTCGAATTCTTGGAGTAAGAGGATCCAACGAATTAGCCTTGGTTTTGCATCCTTCTTCGTCATTAAGTACTTCAAAGCTGCATGGTCAGTATAAATGATAACTTTGGTTTGAATCAAATAAGAACGGAATTTATCAAGGGCAAAAACTACTGCGAGAAATTTCTTTTCGGTGGTGGTGTAATTGGATTGGCATAGGATTGGAGCACATGTCAGGAGTTCCTTCAACTTTTCGAAGGCTGCTGTGCAATCACTATTAAACTCGAAAGGGATATCTTTTTGTAGTAATTTGCACAAAGGGTGGGAGACGTGGGAAAAGTCCTTGATAAATCGTCGATAAAAACCTGCGTGTCCATGGAAGGAACGAATCTCTCTAACCGAAGTTGGAGAGGGTAAGTAACGCACAAGATCTATTTTTGATTTATCAACTTCTAAACCCTTTTCTGAAATGATATGTCCCAAAACTATCCCTTGTGTAACCATGAAATGGCATTTTTCCCAATTAAGAACCAAGTTCGTTTCAACACATCTTTTCAAAATGAGTTCTAAATTTCCTAGACATGCATCGAAATTATTTCCAAAAACGCTAAAGTCATCCATAAACACTGCTATGATATTTTCGACGTAGTCAGAAAAAATAGATAACAGGCAACGTTGAAAGGTACCTGGTGCATTGCAAAGACCAAATGGCATGCAGCGATAGGCAAACGTTCCAAATGGGCAGGTGAACGTGGTTTTTTCTTGATCCTCTTCCGCGATGCTTATTTGGTTGTACCCGGAGTATCCATCCAGGAAGCAATAGAATGCATGGCCAGCCAATCTCTCTAGCATTTGATCGATGAATGGTAGAGGAAAATGGTCCTTTTGCGTGGCGGCATTGAGCTTCCTATAGTCGATGCAAACACGATGTCCCGTGATTGTTCCTTGAGGTACGAGCTCGTTTTCCGCATTCTTCACAACGGTGATCCCGGATTTCTTAGGAACAACTTGAACGGGTGAGACCCATCGGCTGTCCGGAATCGGATAGATAACTCCACAATCAAGGAGTTTGATTACTTCCTTCTTAACGACTTCCATCATCGGAGAATGGAGTCGTCTTTGGGCTTCACGAGTAGGTTTGGCGCCATCTTCTAAAAAAATCCGATGAACACATGTTGCTGGATTGATTCCTTTAATGTCCGCTAGCGTCCAACCTATGGCAGGTTTGTATCTTTGAAGCATTCGAATAAGCTTCTTGATACGCATAAAACATGCGTTTAACGTCAACACACAGTAGACCCTAAAAACACAGTTCACACGTAAAGCAATTTAAAACCCTTATTTTTTCATTATAATATTGGCGAGTAGGGACCGTTCTATCCGGGGAATTAAAGGGCGTATGCATGGTTTCGTTAATAAGCGGAAATCTAAAGGTTTGGGGGGATTGGAAATTGGTTAATTAATCTATGAAATTAAAGTACAAAAACATGCAAACACAACAAGAACTCCTATACTTCTAACATGTTTTACTCATAGACAAGTTTATCAATCAAGAAACCTTAAAGTCTAATTATGCTTACTAAAAATAAGAAGCTACACTATTAATTACAAGTGATCATCTCATCTTATTAACCTTACTCTTTTTCATGCCTCAATACTCTAAGTAAGCTACGAAATTTATAACTTCCAACTAAATATACATGCTTGATATTTGAGTAGGAATGCAACTTAGCGTCTAAACACCCTAAACAAAATACGATCATCGAAACATGCGAAAGAGAGGGACTTAGCGTATTATCTAACACATGCTTTCGAAGCTTTAAGATTGTATCAAACATGCATAAAAGGCTTGAAATCATAAACACATGCAATTTACGAAAAGGCTTAAGAACATATAACTCAAATCCAAACTTGTTCTTCATTAAATACATCAAAGTGAACAAATACAAAGCAAAAGACCATGAAGTTGAAGATCATGGTTACACTTTTTGTCTTGAATGCTTGATGACTTCTTGAAGGTGGTTCTCATTCACAAGGGACTTAGCGTATTGTGAATGATCGATGGCTTCGGAGGATGGATTGCTTCAGCTTTGTAAAGGACCTTTGAAGTGTTTATGGAGGAGAGGTATTTGTGTAGAGCTTTGGCTTGTAAAAATGGGAGATGATCCGTATTATGGCTGGCCTCCCTCTTATATATAGGCAAAGGAATTGCCTACCTCTCTCTTCCACCTTGCCTCTTCATTAAATGCACCCTTAGTCACCATGGCAAGTCACACCCTTAGTCACCATTTGTGATCATCACAAGCAAGAGTCACCTAGGCTAGTCACACCCTTAGTCACCCTTTGTGATTATCACAAGCTTATTCACCAAGCCTAGTCACCCTTTGTGATGATCACAAGCTTAGTCACCAAGCCTAGTCACAAAGCTTGCCAAACTTGACTTTTCCTCTTCACCAAGTGGCTTGCTTACAGAATTTAATGGGCTTGGGCTTGATTTTGGGCTGAGACAAACTTTGACAAATGGGCCCACAAAAATGCTTTATGGGCCGGCCCATTCCCGGTGGTCCGAAATCGCAAAAATCGCAAAATCGCCGAAATTCCTCCGAATCGCGCCGTTATTCATCTCCACCGTAAATAACCTAAAAATAACAAATTAAATAAAAAAAACATAAAAACTAAGATTATAACATAGCTAAACGTAAAGGGAAATGCGTTAAGAATCGAGCATAAAATGCGTATATCAAATTCCCCCACACTTAGACTTTGCTAGTCCCTTAGCAAACACTAAGTTAAACTAAGACTCTCTACGAATTTAAAATAAAAGAAAGAACACAACTAAGCCCTTAGCTAAAATTTGTCTCAGAATTTTCATAAGTATATGGCGATGGCTCACATGATTTTCAACTTTGTATGCTCAACGAATTCAAGAGATAATTGCGATATAATTATGTAATGAACAAGTAAGACATGGAGAATTCACTATCTGGGATACATCTCCTAATCACTAAATCGGAGCATTGTTTCCATAAATAAGGCTCATCCCAGATAAAAGTTCTAGCATTATGTTTAAGTTTGTCAAGCTGAAATTTATGCATGGTAGATGGAAACTCACCGGTAACTAAGTAATTAACGATATCTGCATACCATGGAGTTTCCGAAACAGTTACCTCAATTCCGAAGAGTTTTTCATCCGGAAAAGTTTCCTCAATTTCAACAGTCTCATTCTCACCTATCAGGCGTGATAGGTGGTCAGCGTCCTTTTTTAGCATTAGGTACTTCAAAGCTCATGATCAGTATACACAGTTACTTTTGTTTGAAGTAAATAAGACCGAAATTTATCTAAAGCAAAAACCACTGCAAGAAACTCCTTCTCGGTGGTGGTATAATTTCTTTGAGCTTCATCAAGCGTCCGAGAGGCGTAATAAATTACATAAGGCTTCTTGTCCTTCCGCTGACCCAAAACAGCTTCTACGGCATAATCCGAGGCGTCGCACATGAGTTCAAATGGTAGAGACCAATCAGGGCTGCTCAAAACAGGAGCGCTCGTGAGAAGTTCCTTCAACTTGTTGAAGGCAGCGTTGCATTCCTCGTCAAATACAAACAGAGTCTCCTTTTGCAGCAATTTACACAACGGGCGAGAGATGTGGGAAAAATCTTTGATAAACCTTCGATAAAATCCTGCGTGTCCAAGAAAAGAACGTATCTCTCTAACCGAAGTTGGAGAGGGTAAGTGACGCAAAAGATCTACTTTGGATTTATCAACTTCTAATCCTTTTTCAGAAATAATATGACCTAACACGATCCCTTGTGTAACCATGAAATGACACTTCTCCCAATTAAGCACCAAGTTGGTTTCAACGCATCTTTGTAAAATAGTTTCTAAATTGTTTAAACATGCATCGAAATCATTCCCAAATACACTAAAATCATCCATGAATACTTCAATAATTTTTTCAATGTAATCGGAAAAAATTGAGAGCATGCAGCGTTGAAATGTACCTGGTGCATTACATAATCCAAATGGCATTCGGCGGTATGCAAACGTTCCGAAAGGGCATGTGAACGTTGTCTTTTCTTGATCTTCCTCCGCAATGCTAATTTGGTTGTAGCCGGAGTATCCGTCGAGAAAACAGTAAAATGCATTGCCGGCTAACCTTTCCAGCATTTGATCTATGAACGGTAATGGAAAATGATCCTTGCGAGTTGCGGTGTTGAGCCTCCTGTAATCAATGCACACACGGTGTCCAGTGATTGTCCTTTGTGGCATGAGTTCATTCTCCATATTTTCGACGACGGTGATTCCAGATTTCTTAGGTACAACCTGCACATGGGAAACCCAACGGCTATCAGAAATAGGGTAAATAACTCCACAGTCCATGAGTTTAATTACCTCCTTTTTTACCACCTCCATCATGGGAGGGTGGAGCCGACGTTGTGCTTCCCTTGTAGGCTTGGTGCCTTCCTCTAGGAAAATCTGATGCACACAGGTTGCTGGATTAATTCCCTTTATATCCGCAAGCGTCCAACCTATTGCGGTTTTGTACCTCTTGAGTACACCAACGAGTTTCTCCTCCTGCTCCTCCTCTAACACAGCCGAAATAATTACCGGCAAGGTTTCATGTTTGCCCAAGTACGCATACTTTAGATGATCCGGTAATAGCTTGAGTTCTAAAACTGGAGCTTCTACGATGGAGGGAACAATTTTATTAATACCAAAAGTAATTGGTAAAGGGGGAGAAAAACTTACTTTTCGTGGTGTGTTAGTTAGAACCATGGCCATTTCTTGAATTCGAGGCTTAAGCTCTATTAAGGCCTCGAAAAGGGCATAATCCCCGAGTTGGATGGCCATGTCGAGTTCATCTTCATTGATGGTGTCAAGGTGGCCTTGTGCTAAGGTATCTACGACATCAAATGTTGAGACGGAAGCCACACTTGACATCGGAAATTTCATCCCGTCTAATATGCTGAACTCGATACTTTCTCCATCAATCTCCATGGAGAAAGTTCCCTGAAAAACATCTATCGATCTTCGTTCTTGTAGTCCTCATAAAGGGTCGTCCAAGAAGCAATGGCGTGGTGTTCAAAGGACTCTCGTCCATGTCAACGATGTAAAAATCCGCTGGAAAAATCAGGTTGTTGACTTGCACAAGAACGTCTTCTACGTATCCCCTTGGATACTTGTGTGTACGATCGGCTAGTTGGATGACAACACCGTCTTGCTTGAGATCCCCAAGCTCCATCGACTTGTAGAGGTAGTAAGGCATGACGTTGATGGAGGCTCCAAGATCAAGCATTACGTCTTCGAAGTGTTTGTCACCAATTACGCAGGGAACTGCAAAACTCCCTGGATCCTTCAGTTTTGGGGGTAGCCGACGCTGTAAAACCGCCGAAACGGTTGCATTCACCTTCACAACCTCCATTTCTCGTGTTTGCCTCCTTTGTGTGCATAATTCCTTTAGAAACTTCGCGTATATTGGCACTTATTTTATGCACTCGATCAAGGGCAAATTCACTTGCACCTTTCGAAAGATGTCCAAGATATCTTCATATTGATCATCTTTCTTCTTTGATTTTAATAATCTGTGTGGGAAAGGTGCAACAGCAAACGGAGAATTAGTAATAACCGTATTTGAAGGAATAGGGCTTTTACCTTTGATTGGGGTGGGTTGTGGAGGGGATTGTGCCTTGGTGATAATAGGCGTCACCTTCTTCTTCTCGTCTTCTTGAGCTGCCGGATCGATCTCATCTTCCTCCTCTTGAGTGATGTCTTCGATAGTTACGTTATCGAGATGAGATCTCTTGGTCTTTGGTTCTTCTAGTATCTTCCCACTCCATGTGACAATGGCATTCACATTTCGTTGATTAGGAGTGGTTTGAGGTGGAAGCCGACCAGTTTCTTTGATTTGTCCCATGAAATCAACAAGTTGGCCAAGTTGCTTCTTCACTTCGGTGATGTCTCGGCCATGAGAATCCAATGTCTCCTTGGTCTTCGATTGTCCATCAAGGAGAACTTGTGTGGAGGCCAAAAGTTGTGACAACATCTTGTCATAATCCGGATTTGTGAAGGATTGAGATGAAGAACCATGCTGCATCGGTGGCCTAGGCTGAAATGGAGGGTGTTGGTAGCTTTGTTGAGGTACCGGAGGGTTCAAAGTTCCCTCATTGCTGCTCCATCTAAAGCCTGGATGATCTCGGTTGCCGAAATTGTTGTAGTTGTTGTACCGTTGGCCTCCTTGATATCCACCGATGGCGTTAGCATGCTCCATTTCGCTAGCTTGCTCTGGCGCTTGAGGGCATTGGTCATTATGGTGACCTTGTGCTTGACATATGCCACAAACAGGCCCATGAGTTGCTTTGGCCCTTATCGTTTCGAGCTCTAAAACCTTCTCTAGCATATGAGCTAGTTTGTCGTATTTTTCATCCGCGTCGGTTTTAGAACTCACTTCGCCGACTGCTCTTCTGTTGGACATTCCATACTGTGCATCGTTGTTCGCCCGATTCTCTAGAAGAGTTCTAGCTTCGGTTTCGTTTAAGTCCATGAATGCACCGGTAGCTGCTGCATCGAGAAATTCCCTATCGATCGCCTTGAGACCATCATAAAAGTAATTCATGAGATTAGTCTCAGAAAATCCATGAGATGGGTAGGTGGCACACAAAACCTTGAATCGGTCATAATATTGGCCGAAAGTCTCGTCCGGTTTCTGTGTAATGCCAGTGATTTGCTTCCTCAAGACGGTGATCTTTGAGGCCGGGAAGTACTTCGCCAGGAACATGTCCGCAAGTTGCTTCCATGTGGTAATATGAATCGGCGGTAGTTCCATGAGCCAAGACTCGGCCCTGTCGGTTAGGGTGAATGGGAATGCTTTAAGCTTGAAGAGCTCCGTATCAGCATCTGATGGCTTCATGTTGTTACAAACAAATTGGAATTGTTTGAGATGCTTATTCGGATCTTCATTTGAAAGTCTGTGAAAAATGGGCAGTCGGTGGAGGAAACCACTCTTCAGCTTGATGTCCTTCATGTTTTCCCCCGGTGGTTGAAAAGCAATGCTTGAAGGCCCGCTGCTCCATTCGGTTGAGCAGGTGTGTTGACGAAGGGATTGTCCTACGTTGGCCATTTTGACTTCTTGTGCTTCCGGCTCTGAATTATGATCAGTTGATGAATGTGAAGAATCAGAACCTTCCTCAATAATAGGATAATCCAGCGGTTCTGATTGAGCTCTAAGTCTAGCTATCCTCTCTGCGATTTCTTCAAACTTTGTTTTAGATGGTCCAGGATTCTGATCGGACATTCATTAGCCTGAGCATCCACCAAAGACCAAGTGTTAGTATCAAAAAGAATATGTAATGAATATAGAGATACTAACCAAAAAAAACGTAAAACATATAAAGAAAACAAAGCGAAACAAATAACAAATAAAATAGTAAAACTACCAAAACAAACTATAAAAACTCACAAAGGGTTAAAAACTACTAAAACACACAAAATTTATGAAGTTTAAGACACTAAATGTAATTTACTAAGTAATGCAAATGATCTAATAAATTTTAAGGGTAATGCAAATGAATGTAATGAACTAAGACACACGTTTTCTGCAAATTAACACTATATAATGTAAAAGCTACGAATTCAGTTAGAACATATATAAACATGGTTCAAATGCAAGCAAACAATAATTCACATTGAATTTATGCACAACACATTCTCATAAAATAAAATGCATCAAACAACAATCCTACGTGCGTGAAAAATGTAGTGAATGCATAAGAGAAATTGTTAGAACCTGCAGAAAACACACGAGTTACGTGCTTAAAATATGAATGCAAAGAATGACCACTTCTTCGGTCTTATGCCCCTAACTTCACTTAGGTTAGGGTACTCGGTAGTGAAATCCGAGCATCATAAAGCTTTAGAGAGGTTATGCAAGCTAAATGTAACGTTTTGTTAGTCCTTTACAGATTTTAATGCAAAAAGAAAAACACACAAATTTGACTAAGTATTATTTATTTTCCTTTGGCCCCGATGGTACGTGGTGTAGAGGCTCTCCACTGTGCAATGGGTCTCGTTCATCAAAAGATGAAGTCTGATTCCAAGAGGTGTAAGCATGCATAATCCTATATACCATCTTTTAAAGGATTATGTCGTATTTATTAAGTTCATGTATTGTCCGTATTTATATGCACTTATGATTTACAGAGAGTACTCGAAATGATCTTTCGGTAAATTTCTTGGACGTGCGACCCGCGCGAAAATGTATACTGACTCTCGCTAATTCAGCTTAGTTACGTTTAGAAATGGCAAGTAGGGATAGAGATAATGCGAGAGGTAAGGACTAATATTTAGAAAAACCTGAGGCTAACTCGTAAGAGTATATACTCCATTGTTTTTCTAAGAGACACCCCGAGGCTAACCAGTTATGGTATATAGTCCAATGGTTTTCTATTGCTTAGATCCAAAACCCGGCACCAATCATAAACCCGCTCACCATATCCAACAATCAGCCAAATTTTTGAGATAGTATACAATCTCAAGTCCTTAGTAAACTCCGCCCACAACCTCATGCCCATAACTTCACTTAAGTTATGGCGTGTGGTGATGAAATCCACACTTCATGAGGGGTTAAGGAGATAAACCAGAAAAAGAGGCACCTCCCTATTCTAAAGAACGAAACTTAATAACCAATACTCGTACTCAATGTAAATCAATTTAAGTGCGTCTACGACTTGAGTGCGCCTATGATTTAAAAGGAATACACGATTTAGTTATTGAGTAAATCACTTCGTCGTGCGGCCCGCGCGAAAATGTATACTAACTATCGTTAATTCTTGTAATTGTTGGAAATGACCAGTTGGGATAGATGTAACGCAAGAGGTGGGACAGATGTGTGTTTGGCACGATTCTCGAGATTTGGTTATAGTCGCAGTTTTACGATATTATGGGGTTTGCCGATTCGATTCGCGGCTATGTGTTGGGTCGAGAATTTGGGTGGAGTGTCTTCACGGAAATTGTAGAGTACGTGATTTCGAGCTCGGGAGCGGTTCCGGAAGATTTTTCCGATAACCAAGGAATATTTTATGATTATTTGAAGTCTTGGGTTCCGACGAGTTTATCCGTTTGTTTCGAGCTTATCCGAATCATTTCGTATATTCATTTTGGACCGTTGATCGACCCGAGGGACGAGTATAAATATCGAGAAGTCAGAAAATAGTCGTAAAAACAAGAATTTGCATTGACCATCGTTGACTTTCTATTTTGGGAAAGTGGACTTGCAGACCGAAAGGGAAAGTTTCCCGTTTGGGAACCACCGTCCGGCGACCTACTTTCCGGCCACCTCCGGTCACGGGACATGTATGGTTAGCATCCTTGTTTGATTTCGAGTGGGTTAGGCTTTGGTTTGGAATGAATTGGTTTCGTTTTGGGGGAGAACCATTGGAGGCCGAGTTGGAGATTTCGCCGGTGACAGGGAGCTTGGCTCCGGCGAGATTTGGAAGGGGAGATTAGGGGGATTCGACTCCCCTCGTCTCTCTGAGTCTATTGGTGTGATCAATTGGGGTTAGGGAGGAGTTTTTGATGCAACCCGATTTGGAATTCCGGTTTGAATTTCCGTTCGGTTTTGCTAGGTTTTGGAGGGGTTGTGATTCGATTTGGGCTTCGTGGTAGTTAAGGAAATGGTTCGTGAGATCGAGGCGGTGAAAACTGGAGCTTTCCGCTGTGAAACTCCACCGTTGACGGCGCGCCGCCGCCAGCGGCGGCGGTCAACGGCGAGGAAAAAGTCAACTTTTCAGATTTCGACGATTTTAATGTCGTTTTTCTCGTAATCAAGCCCTGATCATCGTCCAGAGGTTTTTGGGTCGATTTGATTAGCCGTTTGTCAGTCGAGATTTCGAGTGGGGATTTCGGGATTTCCGTTATACATTTTGTACTGCATTGCATATTTCCGGGAACGGTTGGTTTCCGTGCATCCGTACAGTGTTAAGGATTACGATATTGATCAGTTGTGTTTTATGAATATATTCAGGGGATCGAGATCGAGATCTGGATCGTGATCGTGCTTCAGGCGAGGGATCTTCCGCCAGACCACGAGTGTAGCGCGTGTGCGCGTTTTGAGAGTCTGTGAGTGGACACTTTATTTTCACGGATTGATTGCGAGTCCTTATTTATGATTTACGAACTTGAGCATGCAGATTGATTATGATTTTACGAGCATGTGTTTTACGATTATGCTTAAACGAATATACGTATACGAATATATACATATACGTACATATTATGTTTTATGCATGTGCATGGAAAAGATTTATGATTTGGTTTACACAGAGTACAATCTCAGTATATGTTGTGGTATCGATACACATTGGCTTATCGGCTGATCCCCGAGTACGCTCCGGGGGGGACATATATCCTGACCGAGGCCTTTCTGGCTAGGAATCATGTGTGGGTCTGGGATCCCGTGATTCAGACTGTGCTATTGCGTGGTAGTCCATGAGTGATTCCGCGATTTTATATTGCATGCACTGTACGCGTGAGGAGTTGGAGTCTCCCTCGTGTACCCGGACGCGTGAGGAGTTGGAGTCTCCCTCGTGTACCATTTCTTTACTTATGCATTTGACTCGCATATGATTTTATACGTATATATTACTTGGTGAAAGACATTTATTTTCGTCCACTCACTCTAACGTGTTTATTATCTTTCCCCTGGGCTTTTCGGTTTCCGTGCCCAGTTTGCAGTTCAGGTTTGGTGTTTCACGTCGCGGTTTGGAGGCTAGTGATCAGAGTCACCTGTGATTTCTAGTAGGTTCTTGTTTCGCCTACTGATGTACATGTTGTATATATTTTACTCTAGATGTCGCTCTGATACATTCTGATACATGTTGTGCGGATTTTCACGGATATACTTATATACATAGTACAGTTTATTTACTGTTGTTGATTATATTGATGTTGAGAAATCTGGATGGGATTGGTGCCCACGGTTTGCTTTTTGTGGCATAGGACGAAGTGTTAATTTCTGGGTGCAGGTTAAGGCAATTCACCGTTAGTAACGAAACTCGGCCGAAATTTTGAAAATTTTTTGTTGGTTCGTATTTTCGAAAGGGTTTGATTCCGGTTTAGGTAATTGAATCGGGATTGGGTCCTTTCAGCTTGGTATCAGAGCATTAGGTTGTCAGATTCTGTAGACTCTTGTAGTTGTGACGCTTAGGGTATTTGAGTTGATACAGCATGACTGGAGTGATGACCCGACTAGCCAGCGGTACTCATCAATACTTCGGGTGTTGTGTGTCCTCAAATATCTGCGGTTTCATGATTACGGTATTTCTGCTTGTGCCTAATGCTTGTCTTGTATCAGTAGGATGCCTCCTCGACGTGGTCCCCGTGTTGACCGGGATGATGATCCTGATGAGGATCGCCGAACGCGCGACTTGCTGATGCGAGTGCTGCGTTTGGAAGAGCGTTTTGACCCTGTGGTCAAGGCTCGCACTGCGGGTGCTACTGTGTTTTCGGGTTCAGTTGATCTAGAGATTTGCGAGGCATGGTTGGTTCAAATTGAGCGTGTTTGTGAGCGTCTGCAGTTTACACCTGAGCAGATAACAGTAGCCGCAGTTGGTTTACTTGAGGGTGATGCATACTTTTGGTGGGTCAGCACTGACAGAGTTCCTGTGGATACTCCGTGGACATTGTTTCGTGATCTGTTTATGCGGAGGTATTTTAATCAGGCTACCCAGCAGCGCAAGTACGAGGAGTTTACGAACTTGAGGCAGGGCAGTTTGTCTGTACTTGAGTATCGGGATCGGTTTACTCGATTGTCTTGATTTGCGCAGGATATGGTGGCTATAGAGGAAGCCAAGTATCGTAGGTTTGAGCTGGGATTGAATCTGAACATCAAGGCGACGTTGACTACGATGCCGAGGAACAATTTTGATGAGTTTGTTAGTGCAGCTCTCCGAGGCGAGGATATTGAGCAGGAGAGACAGCAGAGGTACCAGCCGAGGCGATTCGAGGAAGGTGGACCGAGTCAGGGGCCTTCAAAGAGGCAGAGTTCCGATACTTCCGGTTCAGCTTCATCTTCGAGCGGTGGGTCATATCGACCACCAGCTAGTGTACCTAGACGGAGACCAGGATAGAGGAGAGATAGACCGTAGCGACCACAGGCTAGTGGAGGTTCCAGCAGTTCTAGTTATCCACGACGACCTTTTGGCACTTTTGCTACACCGAGGGAGTACCCGTTGTGCAACTTGTGCAATAGGTATCATATTGGTTTATGTCAGCGGGGTACTGTCACTTGTTACAGTTGTGGCCAGGTGGGTCACTATTCGAGGGAGTGTCCTCAGTCGTATGGTGCTGGTGGACAAGCGGCTCAGAGTTTCGGAGGAGAGCGAGGTGCCACTTCGGGAGCTCGACCAGCACAGTTTGCAGGCCAGGGCAGGCAGCAGGGTCAGCCCCAGCGAGGACGACCAGCCGGACAGGCGAGAGTTCATGCTATGACTATGCGTGAGGGCAGAGCATCACCGGAGGTTGTTATCGGTACGTTATATGTCTTTGGTATTCCTGTAGTTGCATTGTTAGATCCAAGTGCCACACATTCATTCATATCATTTAGACTGTCATCACTGGCTACGGTACCTGCATCTCCACTTCCGGGGTTGTGGAGAGTGTTATATCCGTCAGGTGAGGTTGTGAGCATCGGTTGGGTTTACCGAGATTGTGAGGTGTTTGTTGATGGCCATGGTTTAGCCGCTGATCTGTTGTTGCTTGATATTGTGGATTTTGATTTGATATTGGGTATGGACTTTTTAGAGTCGCACTGGGCCATGATTGATTGCCACAGGAAGGCGGTCGCGTTTCGACGACCAGGGTTACCTGAGATACTGTTTCGTGGCGAGAAGAACACTTCCCTACCGTGTTTAATTTCCGCAATGAGGGCGGATCGGTTGATGAAGAAGGGTTGTGTTGCGTATTTAGCCCATGTTGTGGACACTACAGCTGCAGTGCCAGATCTTAGTAGTATTGAGGTTGTGTCTGAGTTTCCGGATGTGTTTCCAGCAGAGTTACCTGGTATACCCCCTGTGCGGGAGATTGATTTTACTATTGAGTTATTGCCGGGTACTGGACCGATTTCCCAGACACCGTACCGGATGGCGCCTGCAGAGTTGAGGGAGTTGCAGATTCAGCTTCAGGAGTTGTTAGAGAAGGGATTCATTCGACCGAGTGTTTCTCCGTGGGGTGCTCCAGTGTTGTTTGTGCGGAAGAAGGACGGGTCCATGCGTTTGTGCATCGACTATCGGAAGCTGAATCAGATTACGGTGAGGAACAAGTATCCGTTGCCACGGATTGACGACTTGTTCAATCAGTTGAAGGGAGCAGCAGTCTTTTCGAAGATTGACCTTCGATCCGGATATCATCAGTTGAGGATCCGAGACTCTGATGTGGCCAGGACAGCTTTTAGGACGCGGTATGGGCACTATGAGTTTTTGGTTATGCCATTTGGGTTGACCAACGCCCCCGCAGCTTTCATGGATTTGATGAATCGGGTGTTTCGACGGTTCCTGGACAAGTTCGTGATTGTATTCATTGATGATATTTTGATATATTCGAGGAGTGTGGGCCAGCACAAGAAGCACTTGCGAGAGGTGTTGCGGACTTTGCGGGACCATCAGTTGTTTGCGAAGTTTAGCAAGTGTGAGTTTTGGTTGGATAGTGTAAAGTTTCTGGGCCATGTGATTTCGGCCGAGGGAGTTAGTGTTGATCCTGACAAGATTGAGGCCCTGTTGAATTTGAGTCGACCCACTACTGTGCCGGAGATCCGGAGTTTCTTGGGGTTAGCAGGCTATTATCGACGGTTTGTACAGGATTTCTCCCGGATAGCTACACCACTGACCAGATTGACGAAGAAGGGCGTCAAGTTTGAGTGGTCTGATGCGTGCGAGGAGAGTTATGTGCTCCTGAAGCAGAGATTGTGACGACCCGAACCAGAATCAGATGTGTGCTTGGCACGATTCTCGAGGTTTGTTTTTAGTCGCAGTTTTGCGATATTATGTGGTTTGCCGATTCGATTCGCGACTTTGTTTTCGGTCGAGAATTTGAGTTGAGTGTCTTCACGGAAAGTGTAGAGTACGAGATTTCGAGTTCGTGGGTGGTTCCGGAAGATTTTTCCGATAACCGAGGAATATTTTATGATTATTTGAAGTTTCGGATTTCGACAAGTTTATCCGAATGTTTCGAGCTTATCCGAATCATTTCGTATTTTCATTTTGGACCGTCGATCGACCCGAGGGACGAGTATAAATATCGAAAAGTCGAAAAATAGTCGAGAATTAGTCGGGAACTTCATTTTGGGCGTTGACCACTTGCAATTTCGTTGACTTTCCATATTTGGAAAGCTGACCAAGGGATCGAAAGGGAAAGTTTCCCAAACGGGAAGTTGATTTCCAGCGACCGGATTTCGGCCACCTTTGACTTCGAGGAAGGTATGGTTAGATTCCTTGCATGATTTCGAGTTGAATGATGTATAGTATGATGAGAATTGATGAGGATTTTGGGGCACCCGTTTTGGACCGAGTGATATACGCATTTTATGCTCGTTTCTTAACGCATTTCCCTTTACGTTTAGCTATGTTATTATCTTAGTTTTTATGTTTTCCTTATTTAATTTGTTATTTTGAAGATATTTACGGTGGAGATTAATAACGGCGCAATTTGGAGGAATTTCGGCGATTTTGCGATTTTTGCGATTTTGGACCTCCGAAAATGGGCCGGCCCAAAAAGCAAATTATGGGCCGATTTCTCAAATCTTGTTTCGGCCCATTATCAAGCCCAAACCCATTCATTTTGGCATGGAAGCCTTTTGGTGAAGTTGAAAAGTCAACAATATCAAGCTTTGTGACTCATTTTAGTGACTAAGCTTTGTGATCATCACAAAAGATGACTTGCCATGTGACTTGCCATGGTGACTCTTGCTTAGGGTTTATAAATGGTGACTTGCATGGTGACTCTTGCTTAGGGTTCACAAATGATGATCACAAAAGGTGACTAAGGGAGTGACTTGCCATATTGATCATTACTTGCATTAAATGGAGGGAGGCAAGGTGGAAGAGAGAAGGCAACATCCCTTGCCTATATAAGAGAGGAGGCTGGCCATATATTAGGCATCACTCAATTTACTAGCCAAAGCTCTACACAAATACTCTTCCACCATAAACACTTGAAGGTTCTCTTACAAGCCGAAGCACATCTCCTCCATTCCAAGCCGAAGCAAGGTTCTAGGGTTCTCCTCCATCCAAGCCGAAGCAAAGCATCCTCCATCCTTCACAATACGCTAAGTCCCTTGTGAAGGAAAGTCATCTCCACCGTAGATCATCTAGCATTCAAGACAAAAAGTGTAACCATGATCTTCACTTTCATTTCTTTTGTTTTGTATTTGAACCTCTTGATGTATTGGAATACATTTATGTATCAAATGAAGAACAAGTTTAGATTTGTGTTTTATGCTCTTAAACCGATTTGTAATATGCATGTGTTTATGATTTCTAGCCTTTTATGCATGTTTGATACAATCTTAAAGCTTCGAATGCATGTGTTAGAAAATACGCTAAGTCCCTCTCTTTCGCATGTTTCGATGATCGTATGTTGTTTAGGATGTTTATACGCTAAGTTGCATTCCTACTCAATTATTAAGCATGTGTATTTAGTTAGAAGTTATGAATTTCGTAACTTACAAAAAGGTTTGATGCATGAAAAGGGTAGGTTAATAAGATGAGATGATCACATGTAATTAGTAGTGTAACTTCTTATTTTTAGCAAGCATAATTAGACTTTAAGTTTCTTGATTGTTGAAACTTGTATATGAGTAAAACATGTTAGATGCCTAAGAGTTTTAGTTGTGTTTGCATGTTATGTACTTTAATTTCATAGATTAAACAACCAACTTCCAATCCCCCCAAACATTTACATTTCCGCTTATTAACGAAACCATGCATGCGCCCTTAATTCCCCGGATACAGAACGATCCCTACTCGCCAATATTACAAATGACAAAAGAAGGGTTTAAATTGCAATGCGCGTAATCTGTGTTTTTAAGTTAACGTGAATGCATGTTTTGCGCGTATCACCGAGTCGGGCTACGTCGCCGGTAATGGTGACGGTGGTTCCGGTCAGTTTTGAGGGTGGAGGTTAGAGGGGTTTGACTCCCCTTAACCTTGTGAAGCTTCCCACATGATTGGTTTTGAAATTGGCTAGGTTTTGGCTCGAACCCGAATGGGTTTTCCGATGGGTATTTCGATCGGATTTTGGGCAAATTAGAGGACTTCCGTTTGGATTTGGCCTTCGGGGTAGAAGGGAAAGTTGTTCAAAATTGTGTGATCTTGAAAACTGGAAACTTTGGCCTTGGAATTCCACCGTTAACTGCGCGCCACCGCTGGCGACGGCGGTCAACGGTGGTCAACGGTGGTCAAAAAGTCAACTTTTTAGATCTCGATGTAATTAGTGTCATTTTTCTCGTAATCACGCCCTGGTTATAGTACGGAGGTTTTCGGGTTGATTTGGTTAGCCGATTGTCAGTCGAGATTTCGAGTGGGGATTTCGGGATTTCCGTAGTTCATTTTGCACTACATTTCGTATTTCCGGGAACGGTTGGTTTCCGTGCATCAGTACAGTGTTGTGGATTACGATATTGATCAGTTATGTTTATATATATACAGGAGATCGAGATCGAGATTTGGATCGTGATCGAGCTTCTGGCGAGGGATCTTCCGCCGGTCCTCGAGATTAGCGCAAGTGCGCGTTTTGCTCACCTGTGATACGAGTATACATGCATTTATATGCTGTTTATTGCATTTGCATCGAACTGTTCATGATTTGGTTTACACAGAGTACAGTTTATATATGATGTTGTATCGATACACTTGCATCCCGGCTGATCCCCGAGGATGTGTGCCAGGGGAGGCTGTAACTCCTGACCCGAGGCCTTTACCGGGGGGAGGCAGACCTCTGACCTGAGGCCTTTCTGGCTAGAGTCACGTGTGGGTCTGGGATCCCGTGATTCGGACTGTACTAGCATGGAGGTGTCCATGAGTGACCCCGTGGGATTTTTACTTACATGCTCTGTACACTGGAGGAGTGTGAGTTTTACCTCGTGTACTTTATTATCTCTATTTATCTGGACTCGCATATATTTTTATAACATATATATTAATTGGTGAAAGACATTTATTTTCGTCCACTCACTCTAACGTGTTTATTGTCTTTTCCCTGGGCTTTTCGGTTTCCGTGCCCAGTTTGCAGTTCAGGTTTGGTGTTTCACATCGCGGTTTGGAGGCTAGTGATCAGAGTCACCTGTGTTTTCCAGTATGTTCTTGTTTCACCTACTGATGTACATATTGTATATGTTTTACTCTAGAGGTCGCTCTGATACATTCTGATACATGTTGTGCGGATTTTCACAGATATACATATATACATAGTACAGTTTATTTACTGTTGCTGATTATATTGATGTTGAGAAATCCGGATGGGGTTGGTGCCCACGGTTTGCTTTTTGTGGCATAGGACGAAATGTTAATTTCCGCGTGCAGGTTATGGTAATTCCACGTTAGTAACGAAACTCTGCTGAAATTTTGAAAATTTTTTTGTTGGTTCGTATTTTCGAAAGGGTTTGATTCCGGTTTAGGTAACTGAATCGGGATTGGGTCCTTTCAGAGATTGACTACCGCACCGGTTCTGACATTGCCAGACGACAGTGGTGAGTTTGTTGTGTACAACGACGCGTCGAAGTTGGGCCTTGGTTGTGTGTTGATGCAGCATGGTAGAGTCGTGGCATATGGTTCCAGACAGCTGAAACCTCACGAGGTCAACTATCCGACGCATGATTTGGAGTTAGCCGCTATTGTATTAGCGTTGAAGAGTTGGAGACATTACCTGTATGGTGCTCAGTGTAAGATTTACACTGACCACAAGAGTCTCACCTATTTGCGGACACAGCCGGATCTGAACATGAGGCAGCGTCGATGGATGAAGTTGATCAATGATTATGATTGCACGTTTGAGTACCATCTAGGGAAGGCCAACGTTGTAGCGGATGCACTTAGCCGGAAATCTGGAGCTTCGTTGTTTCACATGTTTGTGGCCAGAGTATCGATGTTAGCTGAGCTTCGAGCTACAGGTGCTGTATTTGGGTATGATGATGATGGAGCTTTGTTGGCCAGCTTTCAGGTTTGACCGGTACTGGTTGATCAAGTACGGGAGGCACAAGATTCAGATCCTTACTTGTTGGGCAAGAAGACCATGATTCGGAATGGTGTGCCTATAGAGTTTCGTTTGAGCGACGACGGTACGTTGTTGTTCAGGGGCAGATTATGTGTACCCAGGAACGAGGACTTGAAGAAGGAGATTCTGGATGAGGCCCACAGTTCAGCGTATGCGATGCATCTCGGAGGTACGAAGATGTTTCGTACACTTCGAGCGTACTATTGGTGGCGCAACATGAAGCGGGAGATTGCCGCATACGTGAGTCGGTGTTTGATTTGTCAACAGGTGAAGGCGGAGAGGCAGAAACCTGCAGGGAAACTACAGCCACTTCAGATTCCAGTTTGGAAGTGGGAGCACATTACGATGGATTTCGTCTATCAGTTGCCGCGTACTTCGGCGGGCAACACTGGCATTTGGGTTATTGTTGACCGACTGACGAAATCCGCACACTTTCTTGCACTTCCAGAGAAGGTATTAGTGGGCAGATTGGCTAAGTTGTACTTATCTGAGATTGTTCGCTTGCACGGTGTGCCTGTGTCCATTGTTTCTGACCGTGATAGTCAGTTCACATCCGAGTTTTGGTAGGCTTTACAGCGAGCGTTGGGCACGAGGTTGTGGTTTAGTACAGCTTTTCATCCTCAGACTGACGGGCAGTCCGAGCGGACCATTCAGACTCTTGAGGATATGCTGAGATCGTGTGTGTTGCAGTTTCTTGGAAACTGGGATCAGCAGTTACATTTGATTGAGTTCGCCTACAACAACAGCTATCAGGCCAGTATTGAGATGGCACCGTACGAGGCCCTGTACGGGAAGCAGTGTCGCACTCCATTGTGTTGGAGTGAGGTGGGCGAGCGTTGGCTCATTGGTCCTGATTTGGTGAAAACCACGATGGAGGACATTCAGGTTATTCGGGATCGACTGAAGATTGCCCAGGATCGGCAGAAGAGTTACGCAGATGTGAGGCGGAAGAGTTTAGAGTTCGAGGTTGGTGATTGGGTCTTCCTGAAACTATCTCCGTGGAGGGGAGTAGTGCGTTTCGGGAAGCGTGGCAAGTTTCGACCACGGTACATTGGTCCGTATGAGATTACGGAGAGGGTTGGAGCTGTTGCTTACAGACTTGAGTTACCGGCTGAGATGGCTCATGTACATGATGTCTTCCATGTTTCGATGTTGCGGAAGTACATCTCAGATCCTTCACATGTGTTAGCTCCACAGCAGTTGCCGATCAGGGAGGACTTATCGTATGTTGAGGAACCAGTGCAGATTCTCGATCGTCGTGAGCATGAGTTGAGGCACCATGTCATTCCGCTGGTGAAGGTCTTGTGGCAGAACCACTCGATTGAGGAGGCCACCTGGGAGACCGAGCAGCGTATGCGGGAGCAGTATCCTCATCTGCTCACATGACAGGTACGTAAATTTTGAGGTCGAAATTTCTTTAAGGGGGGTAGATTTGTGACGACCCGAACCAGAATCAGATGTGTGTTTGGCACGATTCTCGAGATTTGGTTATAGTCGCAGTTTTACGATATTATGGGGTTTGTCGATTCGATTCGCGACTATGTGTTCGGTCGAGAATTTGAGTGGAGTGTCTTCACGGAAATTGTAGAGTACGTGATTTCGAGCTCGTGGGCGGTTCCGGGAGATTTTTCCGATAACCAAGGAATATTTTATGATTATTTGAAGTCTTGGGTTCCGACGAGTTTATCCGTTTGTTTCGAGCTTATCCGAATCATTTCGTATATTCGTTTTGGACCGTTGATCGACCCGAGGGACGAGTATAAATATCGAGAAGTCAGAAAATAGTCGTAAAAACACGAATTTGCATTGACCATCGTTGACTTTCTATTTTGGGAAAGTGGACTTGTAGACCGAAAGGGAAAGTTTCCCGTTTGGGAACCACCGTCCGGCGACCTACTTTCCGGCCACCTCCGGTCACGGGACAGGTATGGTTAGCATCCTTGTTTGATTTCGAGTGGGTTAGGCTATGGTTTGGAATGAATTGGTTTCGTTTTGGGGAAGAACCATTGGAGGTCGAGTTGGAGATTTCGCCGGTGACGGGGAGCTTGGCTCCGGCGAGATTTGGAAGGGGAGATTAGGGGGATTCGACTCCCCTCGTCTCTCTGAGTCTATTGGTGTGATCAATTGGGGTTAGGGAGGAGTTTTTGATGCAACCCGATTTGGAATTCCGGTTTGAATTTCCATTCGGTTTTGCTAGGTTTTGGAGGGGTTGTGATTCGATTTGGGCTTCGTTGTAGTTAAGGAAATGGTTCGTGAGATCGAGGCGGTGAAAACTGGAGCTTTCCGCCGTGAAACTCCACCGTTGACGGCACCCCGGCGGCGGCGGCGGTCAACGGCGAGGAAAAAGTCAACTTTTCAGATTTCGACGATCGTCGTCCAGAGGTTTTTGGGTCGATTTGATTAGCCGTTTGTCATTCGAGATTTCGAGTGGGGATTTCGGGATTTCCGTTATACATTTTGTACTGCATTGCATATTTCCGGGAACGGTTGGTTTCCGTGCATCCGTACAGTGTTAAGGATTACGATATTGATCAGTTGTGTTTTATGAATATATTCAGGGGATCGAGATCGAGATCTGGATCGTGATCGTGCTTCAGGCGAGGGATCTTCCGCCAGACCACGAGTGTAGCGCGTGTGCGCGTTTCGAGAGTCTGTGAGTGGACACTTTATTTTCACGGATTGATTGCGAGTCCTTATTTATGATTTACGAACTTGAGCATGCAGATTGATTATGATTTTACGAGCATGTGTTTTACGATTATGCTTAAACGAATATACGTATACGAATATATACATATACGTACATATTATGTATTATGCATGTGCATGGAAAAGATTTATGATTTGGTTTACACAGAGTACAGTCTCAGTATATGTTGTGGTATCGATACACATTGGCTTCTCGGCTGATCCCCGAGTACGCTCCGGGGGGGACAGATATCCTGACCCGAGGCCTTTCTGGCTAGGAATCACGTGTGAGTCTGGGATCCCGTGATTCAGACTGTGCTATTGCGTGGTAGTCCATGAGTGATTCCGCGATTTTATATTGCATGCTCTGTACGCGTGAGGAGTTGGAGTCTCCCTCGTGTTCCCGGACGCGTGAGGAGTTGGAGTCTCCCTCGTGTACCATTTCTTTACTTATGCATTTGACTCGCATATGATTTTATACGTATATATTACTTGGTGAAAGACATTTATTTTCGTCCACTCACTCTAACGTGTTTATTGTCTTTCCCCTGGGCTTTTCGGTTTCCGTGCCCAGTTTGCAGTTCAAGTTTGGTGTTTCACGTCGCGGTTTGGAGGCTAGTGATCAGAGTCTGTGACGACCCGGACCAGAATCAGCAGTTTGATCAGCTGTATATGTGAGTTACTGCGTTGTCGCAGGTTTCCGACAGTCGTTTGGATTACCGGATTCGTTAACGACTAAATTATTGGCCGAGAATTGGAGCTGAGTCTCTTCTCGAGAGTTGTTCTATATGTGATTACGAGTTCGTGGGAGGTTTCGGATTGTTATTTGGACGACCGATGAATTAGTTATGAATATTTGAAGTTTCGACGGAAATGGATTAATATGGCGAGCTACTTAGCGACTAAATTACCGGACGAGAATTTGGTTTCAGATTCTTCACGGAAGTTGTTCGGAATTTAATTTCGAGTTCGTGGGAACTTCCGGAGCATGATTTGGAGTTACGAGGAATTAGTTGCGAATATTTCCGTTTGTTGTTTGTTTAGTCGATTTATTATGTGTTTGGGCTGAACAGTTGACTTTTTATCTGTTTGGCCAATGTGTTTGACTTTGGGTGATTATTGAAGAGTACATCGAGACGAGTTTGTGGCCGCAAGAATTATCGGAATCGGAATTACGACGAGGAAGTGACGCGCGTTTGAAGTTTGCCGAAATGGATAAGCTTGAGTTTTCGTTTTGGGAAACTATTAAATGAAGTATAAATAGTGGACTTGCCTTATTGGGAAAGTCAAAAACTGAACATTATGAAGGTTGACTCGGTTTGACCGAGTTGAGAGGGTGAGTCACGACGGTTCCACGGTGGTCGGCGGCGAGGCTAATCCGGCCACCTCCGGCCTCAACTCCGGTCCCTCCCTCTTCGGCTCGAAGTCCTCATCATGATTCCGGCTTCCTTTTCCAGCGAATCTCACGGTGGAGGGAGATTTTTGGAACCAAAGTTCAAGGTTTTTGGTGGTAATGGTGACTTTCATTTCGGGTCGAGTTGAACTTCAAGAGATACTGGGTTTTGTAGCTCTCTTCAAGGTGATTCTAACCATATAAACATGGTGTTCTAATTTGATTTGTGGATTGAGAATTTTGGGTTTGAATATTGTGAATCAATTCGGTTTTGCTTGAAATTGAGCTAGTTAGAGGTGGAATTGGCCTTTAGTTCAGTTGACAAAGTTGCTCAGTGGGTGGTTTTGCATGGAATAGGGGTTTCTCCGCCGAAAAATTATTCGGCCGGCGGCGGCGCCACCGTGGACGGCGGTCAACGGCGGTCAACGGTCAAAGTTTGACTTTTTGGACTTTCGGCAAGTTGCATGTCATTTGACTCGAAATCGCGCTCCGATCGTAGTGGGGAGGTTCGTTTTTCGAGTTGAGCGTCCGAACGTAAAGCGAGGTATTGTGGTATACATATACGAATTTTCGACGATTCGTCGACTTTGGATTTCGTGTTTCCGAGAACGGTGGTTGTTCGTGGTTTGATTTGTATTGTCGGATTATGATTTTGAATATTGGACATTGTGAATATTCAGGGGTTCGTGATCGTTGTTTTGGCGAGGGGCTTTCCGCCGGATCACGGATTAACGCGATACGCGTTACGCCAGTCTGTGAGTAGACATTTCTTTTCACGGATTATTTGCGAGTCTTGATATACGATTTATGAACTTGAGCATGCATATGAGATTTCGGATTACATGAGCATGTGTTTTACAATTATACGATTATACTTATACGGATATACGTATACGAGTATACATATACTTATATGTTGTTCATGCATTTGCATCGAAATGTTTATGATTTGGTTTACACAGAGTACAGTCGTGGTTACGTTGTTGTATCGATACACTTGCCTCTCGGCTGATCCCCGATGGTAGGCTTTATTCCAGGGGAGGCTGTGACTCCTGACCCGAGGTCTTTACCGGGGGGAGGCAGACCTTTGACCTGAGGCCATTTTCGGCTAGAATCACGTGGAAGTCAGGGACTCCGTGGTTCTGACTGTACTAGCACGGGTGTGTCCACGAGTGACCCCGTGGGATTTTATGCATGCTCCGTATACGTGAGGAGTTAGAGTCTCTCTCGTGTACTCGGACACGTGAGGAGTTAGAGTCTCCCTTGTGTACCATTTGATTATTTATGCTTTCGACTCGCATATGTTTTTATTATATATATTACTTGGTGAAAGACATTTATTTTCGTCCACTCACTGTAACGTGTTTATTGTCTTTCCCCTGGGCTTTTCGGTTTCCGTGCCCAGTTTGCAGTTCAGGCTCTGGTGTCGCACGTCGTGGTCGGAGGCATAGTGCTCGAGCTACTTTGTTTCATCCAGTAGGTTTATTGTTCTACCTACTGTGGTATGCGTATACGATTATGTATTAGATGTCTCTCTGAGCTTCCTGTTGAATACGTTATACGATTTTACACTGGATTTCAGTAAAGTGCATATATATTTACTACTTTACTTTACTGTTGATATGTTGAGAAATCCGGATGGGATTGGTGCCCACGGTTTGTTTTTTTGTGGCATAGGATGAAGTGTATTTTCCGCGTGCAGGTAATGATAATTCTACGTTAGTAGTGAAACTCTGCCCAAATTTCGAAAAGTTTTTGTTGGTTCGTGTTTTCGAAGGGGTTTGATTCCGATTTAGGAAGCTAAATAGGGGTTGGGTCCTTTCAGAGTCACCTGTGATTTCCAGTAGGTTCTTGTTTCGCCTACTGATGTACATGTTGTATATATTTTACTCTAGAGGTCGCTCTGATACATTCTGATACATGTTGTGCGGATTTTCACGGATATACTTATATACATAGTACAGTTTATTTACTGTTGTTGATTATATTGATGTTGAGAAATCCGGATGGGATTGGTGCCCACGGTTTGCTTTTTGTGGCATAGGACGAAGTGTTAATTTCTAGGTGCAGGTTAAGGCAATTCACCGTTAGTAACGAAACTCTGCCGAAATTTTGAAAATTTTTTGTTGGTTCGTATTTTCGAAAGGGTTTGATTCCGGTTTAGGTAATTGAATCGGGATTGGGTCCTTTCAAGAGGTAAGAACTAATTTCTGGGAACAACCTGAGGCTAACTCGTTACAGTATATACTCCATTGTTGTTCTTAGAAACACCCTGAGGCTTACTTGTAAGAGTATGTACTCCAATGGTGTTCTGTTTTCTTAGTCCAAAACCAGTCACCATTCATAACCCTTCTAGACATCATGACCAATTATTACTCGAAATCACAAGATAGTATACAATCTCAAATGTTTGTAAACTCCGACCACAACCTCATGCCCATAACTTCACTTAGGTTATGGTGTGTGGTGATGAAATCCACACTTCATGAAGGGTTAAGGAGATAGACTAACAAAAGAGGCACCTCCCTATTCCAAAGAGATTTATTTAATAACTAAGTGCTAGTACTCAAATTAAATCAAAGACTATCCTTTAACATGAAAGTAAATTATGCAAGTGTAAATACGAAGTGTAAATAAATTCGTATAAGTAATAAGTATGAATAGTAAACATGTATGTAAATTTCTATAAGTATAAACAAGTATGTATTTCGAAAATTATAGACATGCTTTTAATTACATATGTACAACGAAATCATACAAAAACTTTATAATTCCCCGGCAATGGCGCCAAAAATTGATACGTGGAAAACATGTGTTTAACATTAACACAAAGTAGACCCTAAAAACACAGTTCACACGTAAAGCAATTTAAAACCCTTATTTTGTCATTATAATATTGGCGAGTAGGGATCGTTCTATCCGGGGAATTAAAGGGCGTATGCATGGTTTCGTTAATAAGCGGAAATCTAAAGGTTTGGGGGGATTGGAAATTGGTTAATTAATCTACGAAATTAAAGTACAAAAACATGCAAACACAACAAGAACTCCAAGACTTCTAACATGTTTTACTCATAGACAAGTTTAACAATCAAGAAACCTTAAATTCTAATTATGCTTACTAAAAATAAGAAGCTACACTACTAATTACAAGTGATCATCTCATCTTATTAACCTTACTCTTTTTCATGCCTCAATACTCTAAGTAAGCTACGAAATTTATAACTTCCAACTAAATATACAGGCTTGATATTTGAGTAGGAATGCAACTTAGCATCTAAACACCCTAAACAAAGTACGATCATCGAAACATGCGAAAGAGAGGGACTTAGCGTATTATCTAACACATGCTTTCGAAGCTTTAAGATTGTATCAAACATGCATAAAAGGCTTGAAATCATAAACACATGCAATTTACGAAAAGGCTTAAGAACATATAACTCAAATCCAAACTTGTTCTTCATTAAATACATCAAAGTGAACAAATACAGAGCAAAAGACATGAAGTTGAAGATCATGGTTACACTTTTTGTCTTGAATGCAAAGAATGACTTCTTGAAGGTGGTTCTCATTCACAAGGGACTTAGCGTATTGTGAATGATCGATGGCTTCGGAGGATGGATTGCTTCGGCTTGTAAAGGACCTTTGAAGTGTTTATGGAGGAGAGGTTTTTGTGTAGAGGTTTGGCTTGTAAAAATGGGAGATGATCTGTATTATGGCTGGCCTCCCTCTTATATATAGGCAAAGGAATTGCCTACCTCTCTCTTCCACCTTGCCTCTTCATTAAATGCACCCTTAGTCACCATGGCAAGTCACACCCTTAGTCACCATTTGTGATCATCACAAGCAAGAGTCACCTAGGCTAGTCACACTCTAAGTCACCCTTTGTGATGATCACAAGCTTAGTCACCAAGCCTAGTCACCCTTTGTGATGATCACAAGCTTAGTCACCAAGCCTAGTCACAAAGCTTGCCAAACTTGACTTTTCCTCTTCACCAAGTGGCTTGCTTACAGAATTTAATGGGCTTGGGATTGATTTTGGGCCGAAACAAACTTTGAAAAATGGGCCCACAAAATGCTTTATAGGCCGGCCCATTCCCGGTGGTCCGAAATCGCAAAAATCGCAAAATCGCCGAAATTCCTCTGAATCGCGCCGTTATTCATCTCCACCGTAAATAACCTAAAAATAACAAATTAAATAAAAAAAAACATAAAAACTAAGATTATAACATAGCTAAATGTAAAGGGAAATGCGTTAAGAATCGAGCATAAAATGCGTATATCAAGCAGACATTTGAGAAAGCATTTTGTCGTATTCCGGATTGGTGAAATGTTGGACCGGGGGTGCTTGTTGCGTTGGGTGCATGGGAGCACGAGGCATAGAAGGCCTCGGTTGGAAGGGAGCACGTTGATACGTTTGTTGAGGTACCGAAGGGTTTAGACATCCCTCGTTGCTACTCTACTTGAAACCTAGATTATCACGGTTGACATAGTTGTTATAATTGTTATACCGTTGTCCTCCTTGATATCCACTAAGTGCATTGGCTTTCTCTAACTCCATATCTCCGGGTTGACCTCCGCTATGGTCTCCCAGCGTTGGACATTGTTCAGTGTGGTGTCCCTGCACATGACAAAGTCCACAAACGAGCCCTTGAGCTTTCTTGGCTCTTGTCGTTTCGAGCTCTAAAACCTTCTCTAGCATAAGAGCTAGCTTGTCGTACTTCTCATCCGCTTCAGGTTTGGAACTCACTTCGCCGACTGCTGATCGGGTAGACATTCTGTAATGCGCATCATTGTTTGCCCGATTTTCTAGAAGAGTTCTAGCTTCGGTCTCGTTCAAGTCCATGAATGCTCCGGTGGCTGCTGCGTCGAGCAATTCCCTATCGATCGCCTTGAGACCATCATAAAAATAATTCATAAGATTAGTCTCGGGAAATCGATGAGATGGGCAGGTGGCACACAAAACCTTGAATCAGTCATAATATTGGCCGAAAGTCTCGTCCGGTTTCTGTGTAATGCCAGTAATTTGCTTCCTCAAGACGGTGATTTTTGAGGCCGGGAAGTACTTCGCCAGGAACATGTCCGCGAGTTGCTTCCATGTGGTAATGTGGTTTGGCGGTAGTTCCATGAGCCAAGACTCGGCCCTGTCTGTTAATGTGAACGGAAATGCCTTAAGCTTGAAAAGCTCCGTATCTACATCAGATGGCTTCATGCTGTTGCAAACGAACTGGAATTGCTTGAGATGTTTATTCGGATCTTCATTCGAAAGTTCGTGAAAAATGGGCAGTCGGTGGAGGAAACCACTTTTTAGCTCGATGTCCTTCATGTTTTCCCCCAGTGGTGGAAAAGCAATGCTTGAAGGTCCGCTGCTCCATTCGGTTGAGCAGGTGCGCTGACGAAGGGATTGTCCTGCATTGGCCATTATGACTTCTTGTTCTTCCGGCTCAGAATTATGCTCAGTTGATGAATGTGAAGTGATATACGCATTTTATGCTCGTTTCTTAACGCATTTCCCTTTACGTTTAGCTATGTTATTATCTTAGTTTTATGTTTTCCTTATTTAAATTGTTATTTTGAAGTTTATTACGGTGGAGATTAATATCGACGCAATTCGGAGGAATTTCGGCGATTTTGCGATTTTTGCGATTTTGGACCTCCGAAAATGGGCCGGGCCACAAAGCAAATTGTGGGCCGAATTCTCAACTCTTGTTTCGGCCCATTATCAAGCCCATTACCATCTAGTTCGGCTAGGAAGCAAAGTGGGGAAGAGGAAAAGTCAACAATATCAAGCCATGACTCACTTTGGTGACTCTTGCTTGCATTTAATGAAAAGATGACTAAGGGAGTGACTTGCCATGGTGACTCTTGCTTAGGGTTCACAAATGATCATCACACATGGTGACTTGCATGGTGACTTGCCTTAATGATCATTGCTTGCATTTAATGAAGCAATGCAAGGTGGAAGAGAGAAGAGCAACATCCTTGCCCTATAAATACAAGGAGGCCGGCCTCATTCATTCCCATCTCTCATTTTACAAGCCAAAGCTCTACACAAATACTCTTCCACCATAAACACTCCAAAGTTCATTACAAAGCCGAAGCACATCCTTTACCATTCCAAGCCGAAGCAAGCAAGGTTACTCCTTCCAAGCCGAAGCTATCAAGCCTCCTCCATCCAACACAATACGCTAAGTCCCTTGTGAAGGAAGTCCATCTCCACCGTAGTTCATCAAGCACTCAAGACAAAAAGTGTAACCATGATCTTCACTCTCATTTCTTTAGCTTTGTATTTGAATCTTTTGATGTATTGGAATAACAAGTTTAGAAAGTTTAGATTTGTGTATCAAATGAATAACAAGTTTAGATTTGTGTTTCATGTGCCTAAACCGATTTGTAATATGCATGTGTTTGTGATTTATAGCTTTTTATGCATGTTTGATACAATCTTAAAGCTTCGAAGGCATGTATTAGAAAATACGCTAAGTCCCTCTCTTTTGCATGTTTCGATGATCGTAAGTTGTTTAGGATGTTTATACGCTAAGTTGCATTCCTACACAATTATCACGCATGTGTATTTAGTTAGAAGTTATGAATTTCGCAAGTTACAAAAAGGTTTGATGCATGAAAAGGGTAGGTTAATAAGATGAGTTGATCACATGTAATTAGTAGTGTAACTTCTTATTTTTAGCAAGCATAATTAGACTTTAAGTTTCTTGATTGTTGAAACTTGTCTATGAGTAAAACATGTTAGATACCTAAGAGTTTTAGTTGTGTTTGCATGTTATGTACTTTAATTTCGTAGATTAAATAACCAATTTCCAATCCCCCCAAACTTTTATATTTCCGCTTAATAACGAAACCATGCATGCGCCCTTAATTCCCCGGATAAAGAACGATCCCTACTCGCCAATATTACAAATGACAAAAGAAGGGTTTAAATTGCAATGCGCGTAATCGGTGTTTTTAAGGTCTACTGATCATTAACTTTAAATGCATGTTTTGCGCGTATCAATTTTTGGCGCCGTTGCCGGGGAATTAGAATGTTTTTGTATGTTTCGTTGTACATTTGTGATTAAAAGCATGTCTAAATTTTCGAAGTACATACTTGTTCATTTTTTATACTTAGAGAAATTTTCATACATGTTTACAATGCCTACTTTTACTTAGCCGAATTTATTCATACTTAGTTTATTTTACACTTGCATAATTTATTTCCATGTTAAAGGCTAGTCTTTGATTTAATTTGAGTACTAGTACTTAGTTATTAAATAAATCTCTATGGAATAGGTGGTGCCTCTTTTGTTTGTCTATCTCCTAAACCCTTCGTGATGTGTGGATTTCATCACCACACGCCATAACCTAAGTGAAGTTATGGGCACGAGGTTGTGGGCGGAGTTTACAAACACTTGAGATTGTATACTATCTTGTGAGTTCGAGTAAGAGTTGGTTATGATGTCTAGAAGGGTTATGAATGGTGACGGGTTTTGAACTAAGAAAACAGAACACCAATGGAGTACATACTCTTATGAGTAAGCCTCGGGGTGTTTCTAAGAACAACAATGGAGTATATACTCTCACGAGTTAGCCTCAGGTTGTTCCCAGAAATTAGTTCTCACCTCTCGCGTTACATCTATCCCAACTGGTCATTTCCAACAATTACGAGGATTAACGATAGTTGGTATACATTTTCGCGCGGGCCGCACGGACAAGAGATTTATTCAATAACTGAGTCGTGTATTCCTTTTAAATCATAGACGCAATCAAAATGTAGACGTACTTAAATTGATTTGCATTGATTACGAGTATTGGTTATTAAGTTTAGTTCTTCGGAATAGGTGGTGCCTCTTTTTCTGGTTTATCTCCTTAACCCTTCGTGAAAGTGTGGATTTTATCACCACACGCCATAACCTAAGTGAAGTTATGGGCATGAGGTTGTGGGCGGAGTTTACTAAGAACTTGAGATTATATACTATCTCACAAATTTGGCTGATTGTTGGATATGGTGAATGGGTTTATGATTGGTGCCGGGTTTCGGATCTAAGCAATAGAACACCATTGGAGTATATACCGTAACTGGTTAGCCTCGGGGTGTCTCTAGGAACAACATTGGAGTATATACTCTTACGAGTAAGCCTCGGGTTGTTCTAAATATTAGTCCTTACCTCTCGCGTTATCTCTATTCCTACTAACCATTTCTAAACGTAACTAAGCTGAATTGTAGTCGGTATACATTTTCGCGCGGGCCGCACGTCCAGGAACTTTACTTAATGCTCAATTCGCGTTCTCTCTGTAAATCATAAGTGCATACGAATACGGATAAATACATGAACTTAATACGACATAATCCTTTAAATAGATGGTATATCGGATTAAGCATGCTTAGACCTCTCGGAATCAGATTTCATCTTCGGATGAACGAGACCCATTGCACAGTTGAGAGCCTCTGCACCACGTACCATCGGGACCAAAGGAAATAAATAAAACTTAGTCAAATTTTTGTGTTTATTTGTGCATTAAAAACTGTAAAGGACTAACAAACGTTACTTAGCTTGCATAACCTCTCTAAAGCTTTATGATACTCGGATTTCACTACCGAGTACCCTAACCTAAGTGAAGTTAGGGGCATAAGGCCGAAGAAAAGGTCATTCTTTGCATTCATTTTTTTTTAGCACGTAACTCGTGTGTTTTCTGCAGGTTCTAACGTTTTCTCTTATGCATGCACTCCATCATTCACGTAGGATTGTTGTTTAATGCATTTTATTGCAAGAAAATGTGTGGTGCATAAATTCAATATGAATTATGGTTTGCTAGCATTTCAACCTTGTCTATATATGTTCTAACTAAATTTTTAGGTTTAGCATTATATAGTGTTAATTTGCAGAAAACGTTTGTTTTAAGTTTATTACATTCTTGTGCATAGCCCCTAAAATTGATTAAATCAATTGCATTACTTAGTAAAATACATATAGTGTCTTAACTATTATAAATTTTGTATAAATTTTGTGTGTATTAGTAGTTTTTAAGTATTTGTGTGTATTTAGAGTATGCTTTGATAGTTTTACTATTTTATTTGTTATTGCTTTGTTTTCTAAAATATGTCTTACAATTTTGGTTAGTATTCCTATATACATCTAAAAATTATTTGTTGATACTAACACTTGGTCTTTGGTGGATGTCAGGCTAATGAATGTCCGATCAGAATCCAGGACCATCTAGAACCACGTTTGAGGAACTCACAGAAAGACTAGCGAGACTTAGAGCTGACATCCTGGATCATCCCATCCTCGAAGAAGTTTCCGAGTCTTCACATTCATCATTCGAACATACTTTAGCCTCATCAACCGACCACAACTCAGAAGCAGAAGCACAAGAAGTCAACATGGCCAATGCAGGACAATCTCTTCGCCAGCGCACCTGCTCAACCGAATGGAGCAGCGGGCCTTCGAGCATTGCTTTTCCACAACCGGAGGAAAACATGAAGGATATCGAGCTAAAGAGTGGCTTCCTCCACCGACTACCCATTTTTCATGGACTTTCCAATGAAGATCCGAACAAGCATCTCAAACAATTCCAATTTGTTTGTAACAGCATGAAGCCATCCGATGCTGATACGGAGCTCTTCAAACTGAAGGCATTCCCATTCACCCTAGTCGACAGGGCCGAGTCTTGGCTTATGGAACTACCGCCGAACCATATTACCTCATGGAAGCAACTTGCGGATATGTTCCTAGCAAAGTACTTCCCGGCCTCAAAGATCACCGTCTTGAGAAAGCAAATCACTGGCATCACACAGAAACCGGACGAGACCTTCGGCCAATACTACGACCGATTCAAGGTTTTATGTGCCACTTGCCCATCGCATGGATTCTCCGAGACCAATCTCATGAATTACTTCTACGATGGTCTCAAGCCGATCGATAGGGAATTGCTGGATGCAGCAGCCACCGGTGCATTCATGGACTTAACCGAAACCGAAGCTAGAGCTCTTCTAGAGAATCGGGCGAATAATGATGCACAATACGGAATGTCCAACAGACGAGCAGTCGGTGAGGCGAGTTCAACAACCGACGCGGACGAGAAGTACGACAAACTAGCTCATATGCTAGAGAAGGTGTTAGAACTCGAGACGACAAGAGCGAAGGCAACTCAACGGCCTGTTTGCGGCATATGTCAAACACACGGTCACCACAATGACCAATGCCCTCAAGCGCAGGAGCAGTCAAGCGAGCCGGAGCACGCTAACGCCATCGGCGAATATCAGGGAGGACAACGGTATAACAATTACAACAACTATGTCAACCGTGATCATCCAGGTTTTAGATGGAGCAGCAACGAGGGAACTTTGAACCCTCCAGCATCTCAACCTCAACAAAGCTACCAACGCCCTCCATTTCAACCACGACCACCGATGCAGCATGGTTCGTCATCACAACCCTTCACCAATCCGGATTACGACAAGATGTTGTCGCAACTTTCGGCCTCAACTCAAGTTCTCCTCGACGGACAATCGAAGACAAAGGAGACACTTGACTCACATGGCCGCGACATCACCGAAGTGAAGAAGCAGCTTGGCCAGCTTGTTGATTTCATGGGCCAAATCAAGGAAACCGGTCGGCTTCCACCTCAAACCACTCCTAATCAAAGAAACGTGAATGCTATAGTCACAAGGAGTGGGAAGATACTTGAGGAACCAAAGACCAAGCGATCTCATCTTGATGAAGTCACCATCGAGGACATCACCAACGAAGAAGAAGATGAGATCGATCCGGCAATTCAAGAGGCCGAGAAAAAGAAGGTGACGCCTACTGTCACCAAGGCACAATCACCTCCACAACCTACCCCAATCAAAGGTAAAAGCCCTATTCCTTCAAATACGGTGATTACTAATTCTCCGTTTGCTGTTGCACCTTTCCCAAGCAGATTAGCAAAATCAAAGAAGAAGGATGCCCAATATGAAGATATCCTGGACATCTTCCGAAAGGTGCAAGTGAATTTGCCCTTGATCGAGTGCATAAAACAGGTGCCGATATACGCGAAGTTTCTCAAAGAATTATGCACACAGAGGAGGCAAACTCGAGAGAAGGAGGTCGTGAAGGTGAACGCAACCGTTTTGGCGGTTTTGCAGCGTCGGCTACCCCCAAAACTGAAGGACCCAGGGAGCTTTGCAGTTCCTTGCGTAATCGGTGACATCCATTTCCAAGATGTGATGCTTGATCTTGGAGCCTCCATCAACGTCATGCCATACTATCTTTTCGAATCGATGGAGCTTGGAGATCTCAAGCAAGATGGTGTTGTCATCCAGTTAGCCGATCGCACCCACAAGTATCCGAGGGGATACGTAGAAGACGTTCTCGTACAAGTCAACAACTTGATATTCCCAGCCGATTTCTACATAGTTGACATGGAAGAGAGTCCACTGAACACCACGCCATTGCTACTTGGGCGACCTTTCATGCGGACTGCGAGAACGAAGATTGATGTTTTCTAAGGCACTTTCTCCATGGAGATTGATGGAGAAAGAATCGAGTTCAACATCCTGGACGGGATGAAGTTTCCAATGTCGAGCGTAGCTGCCATTTCGACATACGATCCTATGGATACCTTAGCATAAGGTTACCTCGACACCATCAACGAGGATGAACTCGACATGGCCATTCAACTTGGACATGACGACCTTCTCGAGGCCTTACTAGAGCTTGAACCTCGAATCCAAGACATGGCCATGGCCCTAAATGCCGCACCACGGAAAGTAAGCTTTTCTCCTCCTTTACCAATTACTTTTGGTACTAATAAAATGGTTCCTTCCATCGTAGAAGCTCCAGTTTTAGAACTCAAGCTACTACCGGACCATCTGAAGTATGCGTACTTTTGCGTATTAGATTAAAAGTTTCGTAGATCCTATACTCCATGTTTAATTCTATACATTTACTTTAAGTACATTGAGGGCAATGTAAAGTTTAAGTGTGGGGGAAGGGTTTACAATTTAATTGTGTCTAAATTAGTGTTTTTCAGAGTCTTTAGGATGCCCTTAACTAGTCAATGATGAAATTGGATCAATACGAACACATATGGCGTATGAATCACATGCATCGAATTCTTGTGCTAATTGAGATATTCTATATGTTTTTAACATGTAGTAGATATGAATTGCAAAACATGGTACAGAAATCGCATGCTTGAATAAGTTTTTAATCATATGAACCCTATGTGAGCTTTTGAGCTATCTATTCTTTATTCGAGTGAATATGCATCCATTTCGTAGCTACTAGCTTATATATGCCTCATTTAATTGCTTGCCATAGATTTTAATGAACTAGAGAATACTAGAACTTACTCATGTCAATTTGCAAAGCTTTTAAGTTGATACATACTTTGATTTCGGAAATGATTAAAGGCATTTAGGATTTTCCACCACATTGCCATATATCCATGTATCCCAATTGTACGCACAAGTTGCGACACCCCTAGATAAACCAATTGAGCCCACGTTAAGCTTTTCTTTCATCACCATATATACCTAAACACTTACCCTAGTATAGAATATCCTTACCTTTGTTCCGGAAACTTGGTGAGAATTTTTCGAAACTAGCACATAAGATGGTGGTTCGGTAGGAAAGATTGGAAGAGTTAATGTGAGTAAGGGGAAAGACTTGTCCAAATAGCTAAAAAAAAGTATGTGATTGCCAAAAAGAAAAGAAAAAAATATATTCGAGAGAATGAAAAGAAAAAATTATTATCTCTCATGGCAATATGTTGTGTTCTAAAATAGAAACCAATTGGATTAACGTCCCCCTTATTCGCGGATTTGGAGTTTACGATAAATTGAAGGCCTAAAAATAGAACAAAATATGGCCTTTGTCCTGTCCGAAAAGCTCAAAGGGTAGATTAGCTTGAAATATACATGGTAACATTCAAATGGAGATGGAGGACTGATTATGGTGCTAGACTAAGTCGTTGGAACGTTTTTATCACCACATATCTAAATTTCGAATGCCTTAGCCTTAACCCCATTACAACCTCACTAAAAGTCCTTTATGATCCTTAAAATGAGTAGCTTTCAATTAGTAGAGTAAGTTGCATGAGTAAGCTTATGGTTTTGGTTCATTTGTGCAAGCAATCAAACTTTATTCATGTGGTTTTCATTTCAATTCATATACACTCTAAGTGAACCATTTTCATGAGTGAAAAATATGATGAGTGCATCCTTGTGAGTTGATTAAACCTTTATTCAAAGCATGCACAGCTATAACATAACCATTGTTTTCTCTATGTCTTACTTGTTCATTACATAAATTATATCGCAATTATATCTTGAATTCGTTGAGCATGCAAAGTTGAAAATCATGTGAGACATCGCCATATACTTATGAAAATTCTGAGACAAATTTTAGCTAAGGGCTTAGTTGTGTTCTTTCTTTTAAATTTTTAGAGTGTCTTAGTTTAACTTAGTGTTTGCTAAGGGACTAGCAAAGTCTAAGTGTGGGGGAATTTGATATACGCATTTTATGCTCGTTTCTTAACGCATTTCCCTTTACGTTTAGCTATGTTATTATCTTAGTTTTATGTTTTCCTTATTTAAATTGTTATTTTGAAGTTTATTACGGTGGAGATTAATATCGACGCAATTCGGAGGAATTTCGGCGATTTTGCGATTTTTGCGATTTTGGACCTCCGAAAATGGGCCGGGCCACAAAGCAAATTGTGGGCCGAATTCTCAACTCTTGTTTCGGCCCATTATCAAGCCCATTACCATCTAGTTCGGCTAGGAAGCAAAGTGGGGAAGAGGAAAAGTCAACAATATCAAGCCATGACTCACTTTGGTGACTCTTGCTTGCATTTAATGAAAAGATGACTAAGGGAGTGACTTGCCATGGTGACTCTTGCTTAGGGTTCACAAATGATCATCACACATGGTGACTTGCATGGTGACTTGCCTTAATGATCATTGCTTGCATTTAATGAAGCAAGGCAAGGTGGAAGAGAGAAGAGCAACATCCTTGCCCTATAAATACAAGGAGGCCGGCCTCATTCATTCCCATCTCTCATTTTACAAGCCAAAGCTCTACACAAATACTCTTCCACCATAAACACTCCAAAGTTCATTACAAAGCCGAAGCACATCCTTTACCATTCCAAGCCGAAGCAAGCAAGGTTACTCCTTCCAAGCCGAAGCTATCAAGCCTCCTCCATCCAACACAATACGCTAAGTCCCTTGTGAAGGAAGTCCATCTCCACCGTAGTTCATCAAGCACTCAAGACAAAAAGTGTAACCATGATCTTCACTCTCATTTCTTTAGCTTTGTATTTGAATCTTTTGATGTATTGGAATAACAAGTTTAGAAAGTTTAGATTTGTGTATCAAATGAATAACAAGTTTAGATTTGTGTTTCATGTGCCTAAACCGATTTGTAATATGCATGTGTTTGTGATTTATAGCTTTTTATGCATGTTTGATACAATCTTAAAGCTTCGAAGGCATGTATTAGAAAATACGCTAAGTCCCTCTCTTTTGCATGTTTCGATGATCGTAAGTTGTTTAGGATGTTTATACGCTAAGTTGCATTCCTACACAATTATCACGCATGTGTATTTAGTTAGAAGTTATGAATTTCGCAAGTTACAAAAAGGTTTGATGCATGAAAAGGGTAGGTTAATAAGATGAGTTGATCACATGTAATTAGTAGTGTAACTTCTTATTTTTAGCAAGCATAATTAGACTTTAAGTTTCTTGATTGTTGAAACTTGTCTATGAGTAAAACATGTTAGATACCTAAGAGTTTTAGTTGTGTTTGCATGTTATGTACTTTAATTTCGTAGATTAAATAACCAATTTCCAATCCCCCCAAACTTTTATATTTCCGCTTAATAACGAAACCATGCATGCGCCCTTAATTCCCCGGATAAAGAACGATCCCTACTCGCCAATATTACAAATGACAAAAGAAGGGTTTAAATTGCAATGCGCGTAATCGGTGTTTTTAAGGTCTACTGATCATTAACTTTAAATGCATGTTTTGCGCGTATCATGAAGACTCGGAACCTTCCTCAATGATCGGATAATCCAGCGGCTCTAATTGAGCTTTAAGTCTTGCTATCCTCTCTACGATTTCCTCAAACTTCGTGTTAGATGGTCCAGGATTCAAATCGAACATTCATTAGCCTGAGCATCCACCAAAGACCAAGTGTTAGTATAAAAAAGAATAGGTAATGAATATAGGGATACTAACCAAAAACGTAAAACATATAAAGAAAACAAAGCAAAACACAAAAAACAAATAAAACAGTAAAACTACCAAAACAAACTTTAAAAACTCACAAAGACTTGAAAACTACTAAAAACACAAAATTTATGACGTTTACGACACTAAGTATAATTTACTAAGTAATGCAAATGATCTAACCGATTTAAATGGCTATGCAAATGATTGTAATGAACTAAGACACACGTTTTCTGCAAATTAACACTATATAATGCAAAAGCTACAAATTTAGTTAGAACACATATAAACATGGTTCAAATGCAAGCAAACAATAATTCACATTGAATTTATGCACAACACATTCTCATTAAATAATATGCATCAAACAACAATCCTATGTGAAAGATGGAGTGAATGCATAAGAGAAAATGTTAGAACCTGCAGAAAACACACAAGTTACGTGCTAATTTATGAATGAAAAGAATGAATGACTTCTCCTTCGATTTTGTGCCCTTAACTTCACTTAGGTTAGGGTACTCGGTAGTGAAATCTGAGCATCACAAAACCTCCGGAAAGTTTATGCAAGCTAAAAGTAACGTTTTGTTAGTCCTTTACAGATTTTAAAAAAACAACAAATTTGACCAAGTATTATTTATTCTCCTTTGGCCCCGATGGTACGTGGTGTAGAGGCTCTCCACTGTGCAATGGATCTCGTTCATCAAAAGATGAAGTCTGATTCCAAATGTGTAAGCATGCATAATCCTATATACCATATTTTAAAGGCTTATGTTGTATTTATTAAGTTCATGTATTGTCCGAATTTACATGCACTTATGATTTAAAGAGAGTACTCGAAATGATCTTTTGGTAAATTTCTTGGATGTGCGGCCCGCGCGAAAATGTATACTGACTCTCATTAATTCAGCTTAGTTACGTTTAGAAATGGCAAGTAGGAATAGAGATGACACGAGAGGTAAGGACTAATTTTTAGAACAACCTGAGGCTAACTCATTAGAGTATATACTCTATTGTTGTTCTTAGAGACACCCCGAGGCTAACCAATAATGGTATATACTCCAATGGTGTTCTATTGCTTAGATCCGAAACCCGGCACCAATCATAAACCCACTCACCATATCCAACAATCATCCAAATTTTTGAGATAGTATACAATCTCAAGTCCTTAGTAAACTCCGTCCACAACCTCATGCTCATAACTTCACTTAGGTTATGGCGTGTGGTGATGAAATCCACACTTCATGAGGGGTTAAGGAGATAAACATGAAAAAGAGGCACCTCCCTATTCCAAAGAATGAAACTTAATAGCCAACACTCGTACTCAATGTAAATCAATTTAAGTGCGTCTACAAATTGAGTGCGCCTAAGATTTAAAAGGAATACACGATTTAGTTATTTGAGTAAATCTCTTCGTCGTGCGGCCCGTGCGAAAATTTATACTGACTCTCGTTTATTCTCGTAATTGTTGGAAATGACCAGTTAGGATAGATGTAACGCAAGAGGTAATGACTAATTTCTGGGAACAGCCTGAGGCTAACTCGTTAGAGTATATACTCCATTGTTATTCTTAGAAACACCCCGAGGCTAACTCGTATGAGTATGTACTCCAATGGTGTTCTGTTTTCTTAGTCCAAAACCTGTCACCATTCATAACCCTTCTAGACATCATGACCAACTATTACTCGAAATCACAAGATAGTACACAATCTCAAATGTTTGTAAACTACGCCCACATCCTCATGCCCATAACTTCACTTAGGTTATGGCGTGTGGTGATGAAATCCACACTTCATGAAGGGTTAAGGAGATAGACAAACAAAAGAGGCACCTCCCTATCCGAAGAGCGAAACTTGATAACTAAATGCTAGTACTCAAATTAAATCAAAGACTATCCTTTAACATGAAAATAAATTATGCAAGTGTAAATAAGAAGTGTAAATAAATTCGTATAAGTAATAAGTATGAATTGTAAACACGTATGTATATTTCTAGAAGTATAATCAAGTATGAATTTCGAAAATTATAGACATGCTTTCATTTACCTATTTTTACATATATACAACGAAATCACACAAAAACTTTATAATTCCCCGGCAACGGTGCCAAAAATTGATACGCGTGAAAATGCGTTCAATGTTAACACAAAGTAGACACTAAAAACATTGTCCACACATATACAATTTAAAACCCTTATTTTTTCATTGTAATATTGGCGAGTAGGGATCGTTCTATCCGGGGAATTTAAGGACGCATGCATGGTTTCGTTTAAGCAGAAATCTAAAGGCTTGGGGGGATTGGAAATTGGTTGATTAATGTCCTCCGAAATTAAGGTACAAAACATGCTAACACAACAAGAACTCCTAGACTTCTAACATGTTTTACTCATAGACAAGTTTAACAATCAAGAAACCTTAAATTCTAATTATGCTTACAAAAAAATAAGAAGCTAGATTACTAATTACAAGTGATCAACTTATTTCACTCACCTAGCCTACTCTTATGCTTTTACCTTATGATGCAAACCCAGATGATTATGGAAATGAACATGGGCATGGCGGCAATGCGGATCATGCACGTGGACATGGAGCTAAGGATGCCGTGGAATCTTTATCATTACCAAGTGACCCAATAACAAGAGCTAGGGCCCAGAAGTTCCAGGAAGCACTTAATGGGCTGATTCAAGCGAGTGGAGATAATTCTGAAATTATCAAAGAGGAAGCTAAATTTGTGCATGCCATGGAGGTCATCATGAAGGGCAACAATTAAGGAGCACGGATTAAGGGAGAATAATTACGGAGAGAATAAAGGGAGATTGATCTGATCTTTATTCTCAGATTTTATGATCAGTTTTATTTCTTATTTTATGATCAGTTTTATTTCTTAGCATTATGGGCCTTAATTAGCAATTAAAGGCCATAACTTCTAATTTTCTGTTTTGATTTTTTGTTCTCTCCTATATTCCTATATAAGAAGAGCTTTGCTTTGTTTGTAATCAAATTATGATAGATGAAAATTCTGAGAACTTGTGTTCTTCTTGGTTCTTATTAGAACTCTTTCTGAGCTTATCAAGGTAAAACTTGTGGCGCTCAAACCCAAGCTTATCACTTAGAAATTAGTGGGTGCATTTCTCTGTGTGGCGCTTGTCCCTTTCGTAGTCTTAGGTTCCCATCTCTTTAGGTGTGGGGTCTAGACTCAACAAGCTTTGTCTTCGCGTTCTTGGTGTTCGGTCCACTTTTATCGGGTTTCATCACAGTTGTTGGTGAGGTTCGTATCAGTTTGGTATCAGAGCTTCGGCTCCAAGGCAAGTTTGACTATCCTTTATTTTCGAGTTTATTAGAAGAAGAAAAAAAACGCACAGAAAGAAAAAGAGGTGCGAAAAAAAAAGTGAAAGTTCCAAAGTTTCTTTTGTCGTTCCAGAAATTACAGAAATTCTCAATCAAAATATTTATTCCATTTGAGAATTAGTATACCTTTGATTCATACCAGAAAGTCTTGTTAAGTTTTGGGTGTTTACATACAATCTTGATTGCTGCTTGATTTTATTTCTTGAATGTTCATTGAGTTTGATTAAGAACTGAAGAAAAACACAAAGAGTGGTAAAAGGCAAGAGTGTGTGAGAATATCAGAGGGTAAAAGCCATTTAGAGAGAAACACGAGTGTGAGTGTATCATTGTTTGAGTGAAACACGTGAGGGAGTGTTTGCAAGGATTTCTAACTCCATTTTGCAGATTTAATCATGGCACATGATCCTAGAGATGAAGAAACTCCAATACAAATTCCAACGTTCCAACTAGATGGATTATTAGCAGAGATGAGGCGTATAATGCGGGCAGAGATGGAACCTTTGCACGTAAGGTTGGATGAAGTGGAGGAAGCAGCGCCTAGGAGACGACCACGAAATAGACACGATGAGGAAGAAGGCTCAGATCCAGAAGAGTAAGAAGGTGGAGGTAGGAATAGGAGGCCTAGACGTGATAACGACATGGGGAGCATAAAAGTGAAAATTCCATCATTCCAAGGAAAGAACGATCCAGAAGCATATTTGGAATGGGAGACTAAGATGAAAATGGTGTTTGATTGTCACAACTACTCCGAAGAGAAGAAGGTAAAATTGGCTGCTATTGAATTTACTGATTATGCTATAATTTGGTGGGATCAGTTGATTGTCAATAGGCGAAGGAATAGAGAGCTACCAGTAGGCACATGGGAGGAGATGAAAAGATTGATGAGGAAGCGATTTGTGCCCAGCCACTATTATCCAAGTTTATACCAGAAGCTACAACGATTCACTCAAGGGTACAAAAGTGTGGATGAGTACCACAAGGAGATGGAGGTCGAAATGATCCGAGCTAATGTAGAGGAGGACGAAGAAGCCACCATGGCAAGATTCTTGCATGGCTTAAATAGCGATATTGCAGACGTTGTGGAGCTGTAACACTACGTGGAGTTATCTGATATGGTACATCAAGCCATAAAAGTGGAGGCACAACTAAGGCGGAAAAGTCTTGCAAGGAGAGGAACAACTACGGGTTCCACTAATCCTTGGAAACCAGCCCCAAGGAGAGATGAGCCACAACAAAACAAGCCAAAGTTTGAGGCTTCAAAAATTACTAAACCAGCAGCGGCAAACACATCTGGTAATAGCAATGCTTCTACTTCTAAATCTCGTGATATAAGGTGTTTTAAATGTCAGGGAAGAGGTCACATATCCAGCCAATGTCCAAACAAAAGGGTGATGGTGATAAACTCCCAAGGCGATTTAGAGTCGGAGGAGGAAGAAGAGGATGAGGTCATTCCAACTTATGAGGATGGCAGTGACGCATAAATTCCTATTGTTGGGGACTTGTTGGTAACAAGAAGAGCTCTCGATGCACAAGTCAAGCCGGATGAGAGTAACCAAAGGGAGAACCTATTCCATACTCGGTGCTTGGTGAATAAGAAAGTGTGCAGCGTTATCATTGATGGAGGAAGTTACACGAATGTTGCGAGCAATTATATGGTGAAGAAGTAGGGACTAACAACCTTGAAGCATTCCAGACCCTACAGATTGCAATGGTTGAATGACTGTGGTGATATAAAGGTGACGAGATAAGTGGTGGTGTCATTGAGCATTGGCAAGTATGAAGATGAAGTACTTTGTGATGTGGTGCCGATGCAAGCATGCCACATACTGTTGGGGAGACCATGGCAGTATGATCGAAGAGTCACACATGATGGGTACACAAATAGGTATTCTTTCACCCTTAGAAAGCAACCTATTACTCTTGTTCGTTTAACTCCCAAGCAGGTCATGGAGGACCAACTTCATTTACAAAATACTAGTGAGAAAATGAGAGAAAAAGAAAAGAGTGAAAAAGAAATTGAAAGAAAAAAGAAAGAGAAGAGTGAAAAAGAAAAGGAGAGAAAAGAGAAAACAAAAGTTGAGAGTGAAAAAGAAAAAAATTCAGCCATGGTGAGAGAAAGAGAGAGAAAATATAGTTACATGACAAGAAAAAGTGAGATTAAGAGAGCTTTAGTTTCACATCAGCCCCTGATTGTACTCATGTACAAAGAGGCTCTATATTGCACTAATGACCTTGTCGGATCTTTGCCGAGCAATATTGTTTCTCTTTTGCAGGAATTTGATGATGTCTTTCCCGAGGAAGTGCCATGTGGACTGCCACCAATTCGAGGGATTGAACATCAAATTGATTTCATACCCAGTGTATCAATTCCAAACAGACCTACTTATAGAACAAACCCCGAGGAGACAATAGAGTTACAAAAGCAAGTGGGTGAGCTGTTGGAGAAAGGGTATGTAAGGGAAAGCTTGAGTCCTTGTGCGGTCCCGGTAATATTGGTTCCTAAGAAGGATGGCACCTGGAGGATGTGTGTTGATTGTCATGCAATCAACAACATAACGGTAAAGTATCGTCACCCTATTCCTAGGTTAGATGATATGCTTGATGAACTACATGGTGCTTGTGTGTTTTCAAAAATTGATCATAAAGTGGATATCATCAGATTAGGATGAAAGAAGGAGATGAATGGAAAACTGCTTTTAAAACTAAATATGGTCTTTATGAGTGGTTAGTAATGCCTTTCGGCTTAACTAATGCTCCGAGCACATTCATGAGATTAATGAACCATGTTTTACGAGCATTCATAGGCAGATTTGTTGTTGTGCATTTTGATGACATCTTAATCTATAGCAAAACCTTGGAAGAACATGTGATGCATCTTAAATCTGTTTTGGATGCTTTGAGAAAAGAAAAGTTGTTTGCTAACCTTAAGAAATGTACATTTTGCATGGATAAGCTTGTATTTCTTGGGTTTATTGTTGGAAAGGCAGGAATTGAGGTGGATGAAGAAAAGGTGATTGCAATCCAAGAGTGGCCAACACCTACAACAATCAGTCAAGTGAGGAGCTTCCATGGATTGGCGAGCTTATATAGGCGGTTTGTGCTTGATTTCAGTAGCATTGCAGCCCCTCCCACAGAAGTCATCAAGAAAAATGCGCCTTTTAAGTGGGGAAAGGAACAAAAGAAGGCATTTGATTTAATAAAGGAGAAATTAACTAATGCGCCTTTACTTGTTTTACCTAATTTTTCTAAGACTTTTGAAATTGAGTGTGATGCTTTAGGAATAGGAATTGGAGCTGTTTTGATGCAAGAAGGCCGACCAGTTGCCTATTTCAGCGAGAAGTTAAGTGGAGCAGCCTTGAAATATCCAACATATGACAAGGAGATGTATGCTTTGGTAAGAGCATTGGAGAATTGGCAGCATTATCTCTGGCCAAAGGAGTTTGTGATCCATACGGATCATGAATCATTGAAGCATTTGAAAGGGCAGCAAAGGTTGAACAAACGTCATGCAAAATGGGTAGAGTTCATCGAAACATTTCCCTATGTGATCAAGTACAAGAAAGGTAAGGAAAATATTGTTGCTGATGCACTGTCCAGAAGGTATGTTTTACTCAACACCTTAGAAACAAAGTTTCTTGGTTTTGAATACATTAAAGATTTATATGCACAAGATCCTGATTTTGGTGAAGTGTTCAATGCGTGTGAAAGAGTGACCTTTGGCAAGTTTTATAGGAACCATGGATACTTGTTTCGTGAAAATAAATTATGTGTTCCTGTTTGTTCTTTGAGAGAATTACTTGTGAGAGAAGCTCATGGAGGTGGATTGATGGGGAATTTTGGTATTGCTAAGACTTTAGGAATTTTACATGACCATTTCTTTTGGCCTCATATGAAAAGAGATGTTGAGCGAATCTATGAAAGGTGCATAACATGTAGGCAGGCTGAGTCTAAGTCGAACCCACTTGATCTATATACCCCTTTGCCCATACCTTGTGAACCCTGGACTCATATTTCTATGGATTTTGTTTTAGGTTTACCCAGGACCAGGAAGGGAAAAGATTCGATTTTTGTGGTTGTGGATAGATTTTCAAAAATGGCACATTTCATTGCGTGCAATAAGACTGATGATGCATCTCATATAGCTGATTTGTTCTTTAGAGAAATTGTTAGGTTGGATGGCATGCCTAATACCATTGTTTCAGATCGTGATGCAAAGTTTTTGAGTTACTTTTGGAAAACTTTGTGGGGAAAATTGGGGACAAAGTTATTATTTTCTACTACTTGTCATCCTCAAACGGATGGGAAAACTGAAGTGGTGAATAGAACATTGTCAACTTTATTGCGTTTAATTATTAAGAAGAATTTGAAAACTTGGGAAGAATGTTTGCCACATGTAGAGTTTGCTTACAATAGAAGCATGCATTCAGGAACTAAGTTTTCCCCATTTGAGATTGTTTATGGCTTTAATCCATTATCACCTTTGGACCTTACTCCTTTACCTTTGCAGGAACGTGTGAATCTAGATGGTAAAAAGAAGGCAGAAATGGTGAGGAATATCCATGAGAAGGCACGGTTAAATATGGAGCGGAGGACAGAACAATATGCCCGTCAAGCCAACAAAGGGCGCAAGAAGGTCGTTTTTGAACCTTGAGATTGGGTGTGGTTGCATTTTAGGAAGGAAAGATTTCCAGCAAAAATGAGTTCAAAGCAGTTACCGCGGGGTGATGGACCATTCCAAGTGTTGGAGAGGATCAATGATAATGCTTACAAACTTGATCTACCAGGTGAGTATGGTGTAAGTGCTAACTTTAATGTTACTGACTTATCTCCATTTGATGTAGGCGAAGATTTGAGGACAAATCCTTTTCAAGAAGGGGAGAATGATGCAAACCCAGATGATTATGGAAATGAACATGGGCATGGCGGCAATGCGGATCATGCACGTGGACATGGAGCTAAGGATGCCGTGGAATCTTTATCATTACCAAGTGGCCCAATTACAAGAGCTAGGGCCCGGAAGTTCCAGGAAGCACTTAATGGGCTGATTCAAGAGAGTGGAGATAATTCTGAAATTATCAAAGAGGAAGCTAAATTTGTGCATGTCATGGAGGTCATCATGAAGGGCAACAATTAAGGAGCACGAATTAAGGGAGAATAATTATGGAGAGAATAAATGGAGATTGATCTGATCTTTATTCTCAGATTTTATGATCAGTTTTATTTCTTATTTTATGATCAGTTTTATTTCATAGCATTATGGGCCTTAATTAGCAATTAAAGGCCATAACTACTAATTTTCTGTTTTGATTTTTGTTCTCTCCTATATTCCTATATAAGGAGAGCTTTGCTTTGTTTGTAATCAGATTATGATAGATGAAAATTGTGAGAACTTGTGTTCTTCTTGGTTCTTATTAGAACTCTTTCTGAGCTTATCAAGGTAAAACTTGTGGCGCTCAAACCCAAGCTTATCACTTAGAAATTAGTGGGTGCATTTCTCTGTGTGGCGCTTGTCCCTTTCGTAGTCTTAGGTTCCCATCTCTTTAGGTGTGGGGTCTAGACTCAACAAGCTTTGTCTTCGCGTTCTTGGTGTTCAGTCCACTTTTATCGGGTTTCATCACAGTTGTTGGTGAGGTTCGTATCACCTTATTTATCATCTACGAAATCCTTAATTTTAGTCGAGATACATACACATGCTTTCGTTGAATAAGAATGCTATGACGCACAACATCTTAAAACAATTGCTACGTTGCCGAAATCATTGAGATATCTTTTAGGAAGATTGGTGGAGCACCCTATCCTAAAACATACTCAAAGCATTAAGAACTTAAAGCTAGCACATGCATCCAAACTAATAAAATTAAGAACACATGGAAGAATCGAAATAAGAGAAGAACATGGAGAAATTCTTTCATTACATAACCGAAATTATTACAATGACGAAGATGGAGTTTAGAGTACATGGTTACACTTTTAAAGAGGTGACGCACCAACTACAAGCGGTGATTCTCAAGAACACGAATGACGCACTCTACGTTCTTGATCCGGAGGTGGTGGAGAGCTTCGACTTTGGAAGAATCTTGGTTATGTATGGAAGAGAGGTGAATTGTATAGAGCTTTGGCTTTTGAAATTGTGTGATGATCTGTATTATGGCTGGCCTCCCTCTTATATATAGGCAAAGGAATTGCCTACCTCTCTCTTCCACCTTGCCTATTCATTAAATGCACCCTTAGTCACCATGGCAAGTCACACCCTTAGTCACCATTTGTGATCATCACAAGCAAGAGTTACCTAGGCTAGTCACACCCTTAGTCACCCTTTGTGATGATCACAAGCTTAATCACCAAGCCTAGTCACCCTTTGTGATGATCACAAGCTTAGTCACCAAGCTTAGTCACAAAGCTTGCCAAACTTGACTTTTCCTCTTCACCAAGTGGCTTGCTTGCAGAATTTAATGGGCTTGGGCTTGATTTTTGGCCGAAACAAACTTTGACAAATGGGTTCACAAAATGCTTTATGGGCCGGCCCATTTCCGGTGGTCCGAAATCGCAAAAATCGCAAAATCGCCGAAATTCCTCCGAATCGCGCCGTTATTCATCTCCACCTTAAATAACCTAAAAATAACAAATTAAATGAAAAAAACATAAAAAGTAAGATTATAACATAGCTAAACGTAAAGGGAAATGCGTTAAGAATCGAGCATAAAATGCATATATCAATCTCTTCAAATCTAAATTCTCTTCCAAAATAGTCTAAAGAGTCTAAGGAGATAGAGCCACATGATAAAACGAGATTTCGGCGAACGAAACTAGTTTTACTCCACAAAATGGTTCATCAACATGTATTTAATCCAAATATAGGTGGACAACCATTTTGGTGCATTTTATCTCCCTCAAATCTCAATGCTCTTCCAAAACAGTCTAAACAGTCTAAAGGGAGATATCTAATGATAAAATGAGATTCCCCCGACTGAAATGAGTTTTTCTTCAAAAATTGGTTCATCAACATGTAATTGATCTAGATGTATGCATGTAACCATTTTGATGCATTTTATCTCCTTCAAATTTAAATACTCTTCCTAAATAATCTAAAGAGTCTAAGGAGGGAGATGCGGATGATAAAATGAGATTTCATAGACCGAAACGAGACTTTCTTCATAAAGAGGTTCATCAACATGTAATTGATTCAAATATATGTGGGGAACCATTTTGGTGCATTTTATCTCTTCAAATCCAAATATTATTCCAAAATAATCTAAAGAGTCTAAGGTGAGAAATCCGGATGATAAAATGAGTTCCATAAATCAAACCAAGATTTGCTTCATAACTATGTAATTGATTCAAATATTTGTGGGCAACGTTTTTGGTGCATTTAATCTCACTCAAATTTCAATACTCTTCCAAAACAGTCAAAAGAGTGAAATTTAATGATAAAGTGAGATTCTAGCGACCGAAATGAGTTTTGGTTCCCAAAGTGGTTCGTCGACATGCAATTGATCCAAATATAGGTGGAGAACGATTTTGGTGCATTTTATCTCCCTCAAATCACAATACACTTCCAAAACTATCTAAACAGTCTAAGGAGAGAGATCAGGATCATAAAATGAGAATCCATAGACCGAAAGGAGACTTGCTTCATAAATAGGTTCATCAACATGTAATTGATTCAAATATATTTGGATAACCATTTTGGTGCATTTTATCTCCCTCAAATCACAATACTCTTCCAAAACTGTCTAAACAGTCTAAGGAGAGAGATCAAGATCATAAAATGAGAATCCATAGACCGAAAGAAGACTTGCTTCATATAGGTTAATCAACATGTAATTGATTCAAATAGATAACCATTTTGGTGCATTTTATCTCCCTCAAATCACAATACTCTTCCAAAACTGTCTAAACAGTCTAAGGAGAGAGATCAGGATGATAAAATGAGATTCCATAGACCGAAAGGAGACTTGCTTCATAAATAGGTTCATCAACATGTAATTGATTCAAATATATGTAGGGAACCATTTTGTTCCATTTTAGCTCCTTCAAATCTCATTATTCTTCCAAAACGGTCTAAACAATCTACAGAGAGACATATAATGATAAAATGAGTTTCCTACGACTGAAATGAGTTTTGACACAAAGTGTTTCATCAACATGTAATTGATCCAAATGTATGTGGGGAACCATTTTGGTGCATTTTATCTCCTTCAAATCTCAATACCCTTTCAAAACAGTCTAAAGAGTCTAATGAGAGAGATGCAGATGATAAAATGAGATTTCATAGACCGAAAGGAGACTTGCTTAATAAAGAGGTTCATCAACATGTAATTGATTCAAATATATGTGGGGAACCATTTTGTTGCATTTTAGCTCCTTCAAATCTCAATATTCTTCCAAAACGGTCTAAACAATCTAAAGAGAGAGAGATCTAATGATAAAATGAGATTTTGGCGACCGAAACCAGTTTTACATCACAAAATGGTTGATCAACATGTAATTGATCCAAAATATAGGTGGAGAACCATTTTGGTGAGATTTAGATCCTTCAAATCTCAATACCCTTCAAAAATAGTCTTAAAAGTCTAAGGAGAGAGATGCTGATGATAAAATGAGATTTCATAGACCAAAATGAGACTTTCCTTATAAAGAGGTTCATCAACCTGTAATTGATTCAAATATATGTGGGGAACCATTTTGCTGAATTTTATCTCCCTCAAATCTCAATATTCTTTGAAAACGGTCTAAACAATCTAAAGAGAGAGATCTAATGATAAAATGAGATTCCGGCGACCGAAACCATATTTACATCAAAAAATGGTTCATCAACATGTAATTGATCCAAATATAGGTGGAGAACCATTTTGGTGCTTTTTAGCTCCTTTAAATCTCAATACCCTTCCTAAACTGTCTAAATAGTCTTTGGAGAGAGATCTGGATGACAAAACGAGATTCCGGCGACCGAAACAACTTGTATTTCACAAAATAGTTCATCAACATATAATTGATCCAAATATAGGTGAAGAACCATTTTGGCGCATTTTATCTCTTCAAATCTAAATACTCTTCCAAAACAATCTAAAGAGTCGAAGGAGAGAGATGCGGATGATAAAATGAGATTTCACAGACCGAAACGAGATTTGCTTCATAAATAGGTTCATCAATATATAATTGATCCAAATATAGGTGGAAAACCATTTTCGTGCATTTTATCTCATTCAAATCTCAATACTCTTCAAAAATAGTCTAAAGAGTCTAAGGAGAGAGATCCAGATGATAAAACGAGATTCCGGCGACCGAAACTAGTTGTACTTCACAAAATGGTTCATCAACATGTATTTGATCCAAATATAGGTGGACAACCATTTTGGTACATTTTATCTCCCTCAAATCTCAATGCTCTTCCAAAACAGTCTAAATGGAAATCTAAGGATAAAATGAGATTCCTACTACTGAAATGAATTTTTCTTCAAAAATTGGTTCATCAACATGTAATTTATCTTGATGTATGCATGGAACCATTTTGGTGCATTTTATCTCCTTCAAATCTAAATACTCTTCAAAAACAGTCTAAGGAGGGAGATGCAGATGATAAAATGAAATTTCATAGACCGAGACGAGACTTTCTACATAAAGAGGTTCATCAACATGTAATTGATTCAAATATATATAGGGAACCATTTTGGTGTATTTTATCTCCCTCAAAACTCAATATTCTTCCAAAACTGTCTAAAGAGTCTAATCAGAGAAATCTGGATGATAAAATGAGTTCCATAAATAAAACCGAGATTTGCATCAAAAAAAGGTTCACAAACATGTAATTCATTCAAATATTTGTGGGCAACGTTTTTGGTGCATATAATGTCCCTCAAATCTCAATACTCTTCCAAAAGAGTCTAAACAGTCTAAAGAGTGAAATTTAATGATAAAATTAGATTCCAGTGACCGAAATGAGTTTTGGTTCCCAAAGTCGTTCATCGACATGCAATTGATCCAAATATTGGTGGAGAACAATTTTGATGCATTTTATCTCCCTCAAATCACAATACTCTTCCAAAACTGTCTAAATAGTCTAAGGAGAGAGATCAGGATCATAAAATGAGAATCCATAGACCGAAAGGAGACTTGCTTCATAAATAGGTTCATCAACATGTAATTGATTCAAATATATTTGGATAACCATTTTGGTGCATTTTATCTCCCTCAAATCACAATACTCTTCCAAAACTGTCTAAACAGTCTAAGGAGAGAGATCAGGATGATAAAATGAGATTCCATAGACCGAAAGGATACTTGCTTCATAAATAGTTTCATCAACATGTAAAGAGAGATATAATGGAAAAATGAAATTACTACGACTGAAATGAGTTTCACACAAAGTGTTTCATCAACATGTAATTGATCCAGATGTATGTGGGGAACCAGTTTTGTGCATTTTATCTCCATCAAATCTCAATACCCTTCCAAAACAGTCTAAAGAGTCTAAGGAGAGAGATGCGGATGATAAAATGAGATTTTATAGGCCGAAATGAGACTTTCTTCATAAAGAGGTTCATCAACATGTTATTGATTCCAATATATGTGGACAACGTTTTTGGTGCATTTAATCTCTCTAAAATCTCAATACTCTTCCAAAACAGTCTAAATAGTCTAAAGAGTGAAATTTAATGATAAAATGAGATTCCAGCAACCGAAAAGAGTTTTGGTTCCAAAAGTTGTTCTTCGACATGGAATTGATCCAAATATAGGTGGAGTACCATTTTGATGTATTTTGTCGATCTCCCTCAAATCACAATACTCCTCCAAAACTGTGTAAACTGTTTAAGGAGAGAGATCAGAATGATAAAATGAGATTCCATAGACCGAAAGGAGATAGATATAATGTAATTAATTCAAATATATAATTCAGAAATAGGTTCACCAACATGTAATTGATTCAAATATATTTGGATAACCATTTTGGTGCATTTTATATCCCTCAAATGTCAATGCTCTTCCAAAACAGTCTAAGCAGTCTAAAGAGAGAGATATAATGAAAAAATGAAATTCCTTCGACCGAAATGAGTTTTGACACAAAGTGTTTCATCAACATGTAATTGATCCAGATGTATGTGGGGAACAAGTTTGGTGTATTTTATCTCCATCAAATCTCAATACCGTTCCAAAACAGTCTAAAGAGTCTAAGGAGAGAGATGCGGATGATAAAATGAGATTTAATAGACCGAAAGGAGACTTGCTTCATAAAAAGGTTCATCAACATGTAATTGATTCAACTATATGTGGGAAACTATTTTCGTGCATTTTATCTCCCTTTGTGATGACCCGAAACAGAATTAGCAGTGTGATCAGCTTACTTTATGGGTTACTACGTAATCGTAGATTTCCGACAGATAGTTGAATCGCCGGACTTGATAATGACTAAATTATTGGCCGAGAATTGGAGCTGGGTCTCTTCTCAAGAGTCGTTGTACGTGTGATTTCGAGTTCGTGGGAGGTTTCCGATGGTTATTTGGACGACCGATGAATAAGTTATGAATATTTGAAGTTTCGACGTAATCGGGTTTAAAATGGTGGATTTGTTAGCGACTAAATTACCGGACGAGAATTTGGTTTCGGCTTCTTCACGGAAGTTGTTGAGCATTTAATTTCGAGCTTGTGGGAACTTCCGGAGCATTATTCCGAGTTATGAAGATTAAGTTGTGAATATTTCCGATTGTTGAGTATTTAATCGGGTAAGTTTGTGTTTGAGTTGAACAGTTGACTTTTTATCCGATTGGTCGAAGTGTTTGACTTTGGGTGATAATTGAAGAATACGTCGAGTCGAGTTTGTTGCCGCAAGAATTATCGGAATCGGATTTACGACGCAAAAGTTACGGATATTCGAAGTTTACCGAAAATGGTGTTTGGAAGTTTCTCAAAATAGAAAGTCTATAAATAGTGGAGTTTGCTGTTTGGGAAGTCAACCTTACCATTTATAGTGTTGACCGAGTTGACCGAGTCAACTCGGTGGAGAGAGAGGGATTCACGACGGCTCACGGCGGCGTGGTGATTCCGGCCACCCCACGGCACGGGGCTTGTCCCTTCTGCCTCGCCTCGACCTCCTCGTTCCATCCCCGGCCACCATGCACGGCGTGGCTCACGGTGGAGAGAGAAAACTTGGACCAAAGTTTGAAGATTTTGGGGTTAATTGTGGTTTCCGATTCCGGCCGATTTGAGCTGCAATTTGGAAAGGGTTTTGTAGCCCTCATCACCATGAAGCTACCATGTAAGTTTGGTGATCTAATTTTGATTGTGCTTGGAGAATTTTGGATTTGAAATTTTGGGAACAATTCGGTTTTACATGAAATTGACCTAGTTAGAGTGAGAATTGGACTTTGATGCAGTTGAGAAAGTTTCTCAGTGGATGATTTTGAGTGGAATAGAGGTTGCTCCGCCGAGGAATTTTTAGTTCGGGTGGTGGCGGCGCTGACGGCGGCGCTCAACGGTCAACTTAGACTTTTTGGGGTTTTCGACAAGTTGCATGTCATTTCACTCGAAATCGTGCCCCGATCGCAGTGGGGAGGTTCATTTCTCTATTTGAGTGTCCGAAAGTACAGGGTTGTATTGAGGTGTGATTTTTGGATTTTCGACAGTTTGTCGTAATCGGATTTCGTGTTTCCGAGAACGGTGGTTTCTCATGATTTGGTTTGAATTGTCGAGTTATGACTTTGAGTAATGGACATTGTGAATATTCAGGTGTTCGTGATCGTTCGTTTGGCGAGGGATTTTCCGCCGAATCACGGGTTAACGCGAACTGCGTTACGCTAGTCTGTGAGTGGACAAGTTTCTATTTTCACTGTTGGTTTGCGAGTTCGTTTATTTTATGATTTTCGTGCTTACTTTACATGATGATTGAGATATATGTTATTTTTGGAGGTGTTATTATATGTTTATTGGTGATGGCATTTATTGCATCAATGCTACCAGAGTTGAGAGATTCCTCTGGACTAGAGTTGAGAGATTCCTCTGAAGTAGGGTTGAGAGATTCCCCTGGCCTATCACCGTCGGGTTGAGCGATTCACCTGACGTCGGGCTTGAGAGATTCGTCCGACAACCTCCATATATATATGTGTTTTCCGAACTCGCACTGTTTTATATTGATTATGTATATAAACTGGTGAAAGGCATACGTTTATTTTCGTCCACTCACTCTAACGTTTTTATTTGCCTTTCCCCTGGGCTTTTCGGTTTCCGTGCCCAGTTTGCAGTTCGGACTCTGGTGTCGCACGTCGTGGTTGGAGGCATAGTGCTCGAGCTACCTTGTTTCTTCCAGTAGGTTTATTGTTCTACCTACTGTGGTATACTTATATGATTATACATTAGAGGTCGCTCTGAGTATTCTGTTGTATATACTATATGATTTTACACCGGATTTCAGTAAAGCACAGATATATTTATTATTTTACTTTACTGTTGATATATTGAGAAATCCGGATGGGATTGGTGCCCACGGTTTGATTTTTGTGGCATAGGATGAAGTGTATTTTCCGCGTGCAGGTAATGGTAATACCACGTTAGTAACGAAACTCTGCCGAAATTTTGTTGGTTTTTGTTGGTTCGTGTTTTCGAAGGGGTTCGATTCCGGTTTAGGCAACTAAAACGGGGTTGGGTCCTTTCAGCTTGGTATCAGAGCATTAGGTTATAGGTTCTGTAGACTTCTGTAGTCGTGTTTACTGAGGATATTTGAGAATGTACAGCATGTCTGGAATGGTGACCCTACCGGCCGGCGGATAATCATCAATATTCCGGGTGTTGTATGCTTTCAAATATTTGAAGTTCCATGATTACGTTCCACTTGTTGTGAACGATGTTTTATTCATTAGGATGCCTCCTTGACGTGCTTTCCGTGTCGGTACGGTTGTGGATCCTATTGAGGATCAATCGACGCGTGATTTGCCAGTGAATTGTGGGTTTGGATGAGTATTCTAAGTTCAGAGAATTGTGTGGCACGGTTTGCCTGGTTGTGTGTGTATGAGCGTCTACATGTTGCCTCAGAGCTAAGAATTGTGGCAGTTGATGTTTACCTGAGTCAGATCATTGTATTTGGTGGGCTGATATTGTGTGAGTTCCTGTTGTGACTCCATGGCCTACATTCAGGGTGTTGTTTATGCGGTAATGGTTTAATCAGGCTACCCAGCATTTGAATGAGGAGTGTTTACCCACCTGAGGCAGAGATGCACTGTTCATATGTTTGTCCCTGTTTGCATGAGTTATGTGGCTTCAGAAGGAGCTATGCACGAGGTTCGAGATGAGTTTGAACCTAAGCATCAGAGAGAGTCTGATCGATGTGCCTCGAGATAACCATGAGGAGCTTAGTGTGCTGCACTCAGTGGCGAGGCTGTCGAGAAGGAAAGGTGTACGTGGTTTTCGATGTGATGGATTGAGGAAAGTGGACCTAGTCGAGACTTTGATGAGGTTGAGTTCCGATACTTCGGGATCAGTGACTTCATCAAGCTGTGGTCTTTTCGATTATGTTGAGGGTCATCAGATGAAGCAGAGGATCCTTTTGGTGATGGCGGAGATCACAGAGTAGCGGATTTGCTCCTGTGGCATGAGTTTGGGCGATCGTTGGTGATCCTATCACGCAGCAGGTGTTGCGGTGACTTGTGTTCGTGAAGCACTCTCAGTTACTATTGTGGTGGCCAGGAGGGTCACGTTGCGAGGGAGCGCCCTCAGTTAGCTGTTTTAGCGGTTCGACAGCTCAGAGTTCAGGAGGAGTTCATGATGCTGTTTTTGGAGTGACCAACGCAGCATTTTGGACGAGTTAATCAGCAAGTCGCAATTGGCGTGGGCGGCTAGTTGGGCATGTTGGAGTTCGTGCCATGACCTTGTTGAGGACAGACTTTTCTCCGAGCTTACTGTTGCTTGATATCTATGGCTATTGTACATGCATCTCCACTTCCGAGGTTTTGGAGAGTGTTGTATCCATCCGGAGGTTGCGAGATCCTTATTGGAGGTTATGTGTTAACCGCGGATCTGTTATAGCTGGACATTGTGGTTTTGATGTGACTACGTGTATGGACTTACCGACGATGCATTTGGCTGTGTTCGAGTGCCTCGAGAAGGAGGTTGTGTTTCGACAACCAGATTTTCCCGAGATACTGTTTCGCGGTGATGGTCGAGCGGATGATGGAGATGGATTGTGTTGTTTGCTTAGCTCATGTTGTGAATACTATGGTTGCTGTAGACATTTGTGACATTGAGATGGTTCCCGAGTTTTCAGGTGTGTTCCGGAGGAGTTACCAAGTGGTCCTCTGATACGCGCAAAACATGCATTTAACGTTAACACACAGTAGACCTTAAAAACACAGATTACGCGCATTGCAATTTAAAACCCTTATTTTGTCATTATAATATTGGCGAGTAGGGATCGTTCTTTATCCGGGGAATTAAGGGCGCATGCATGGTTTCGTTAATAAGCGGAAATCTAAATGTTTGGGGGGATTGGAAATTGGTTGATTAAATGTCCTACTGAATTAAAGTGCAAAAACATGCAAACACAACAAAAACTCTTAGGTTTCTAACATGTTTTACTCATAGACAAGTTTTAACAATCAAGAAACTTCAAGTCTAATTATGCTTGCTAAAAATAAGAAGCTAATCTATTAATTACAAGTGATCAACATATTCACTAACCGAACCTACTCCTTTGCTTTTACCTTATTTATCATCTACGAAATCCTTAATTTTAGTCGAGATACATACACATGCTTTCGTTGAATAAGAATGTCATGACGCATAACAACTTAAAACAATAGCTTCTTTGCCGAATCAATGAGGTATAATTTAGGACAATAAGTGACGCACCCTATCCTAAATCATACTCAAAGCATTAAGAACTTTAAAGCTAGCACATGCATCCAAACTAATAAAATCAAGAACACATGGAAGAATCGAAATAAGAGAAGAACATGGAGAATTTCTTTCATTACATAACCGAAAGTATTACAAAGATGAAGATGGAGTTTAGAGTATATGGTTACACTTTTTAGAGAGGTGACACACCAATCTACTAGCGGTGGTTCTCAAGAACACGAATGACGCACTCTACGTTCTTGATCCGGAGCTGGCGGAGGACTTCGACTTCGGGAGGACTTCGGTTGTGTATGGAAGAGTAGTAAAGTGTATAGAGTTTTGGCTTGTGAAATTATGTGATCCTTTATCATGGCCGAACTCCCTTGGTATTTATAGGCAAGCATATGCCTTCATCTCTCTTCCACCTTGCCTCCCTTCATTTAATGCAAGCCTTAGTCACATGGCAAGTCACTCCCTTAGTCACCAAGTGTGATCATCACAAAGCAAGAGTCACCATGGCAACTCACCATTTGTGAACCCTAAGCAAGAGTCACCATGGCAAGTCACACACTTAGTCATCTTTTGTGATGATCACAAGCTTAGTCACTAAGCCTTGTCATCAAAGCTTGACAAGCTTGACTTTTCAACTTCACCAAGTGGCCTCCTTGCCGAACTAGATGGGTTTGGGCTTGATAATGGGCCGAAACAAACTTTGAGAAATGGGCCCAAAAAATGCTTTTTGGGCTGGCCCATTTCCGGTGGTCCGAAATCGCAAAAATCGCAAAATCGCCGAAATTCCTCTGAATTGCGTCGTTATTAATCTCCACCGTAAATATCTTCAAAATAACAAATTAAATAAGAAAAACATAAAAACTAAGATAATAACATAGCTAAACGTAAAGGGAAATGCGTTAAGAAACAAGCATAAAATGCGTATATCAAATTCCCCCACACTTAGACTTTGCTAGTCCCTTAGCAAACACTAAGTTAAACTAAGACTCTTCTACGAATTTAAAACAAAGGAAAGAACATAACTAAGCCCTTAGCTAAAATTTGTCTCAGAATTTTCATAAGTATATGGCGATGTCTCACATGATTTTCAACTTTGTATGCTCAACGAATTCAAGAGATAATTGCGATATAATTTATGTAATGAACAAGTAAGACATAGAGAAAACAGTGGTTATGTTTATAGCTGTGCATGCTTTGAATAAAGGTTTAATCAACTCACAAGGATGCACTCGATGAAAGGACCCAACCCCGATTTAGCTCCCTAAATCGGAATCAAACCCTTTCGAAAACACGAACCAACAAAAACTTTTCGAAATTTGGGCAGAGTTTCGTTACTAACGTTGAATTACCATTACCTGCACGCGGAAAATACACTTCATCCTATGCCACAAAAAGCAAACCGTGGGCACCAAACCCATCCGGATTTCTCAATATATTAACAATAACATAAAGTAGTAAATATATATGTACTTAACGGAAAATCCGGAGTAAAGTCGTATAACATATACAATAGGAAGCTCAGAGCGACTTCTAATACATAATCATATACGTATACCACAGTAGGTAGAACAATAAACCTACTGGAAGAAACAAAGTAGCTCGAGCACTATGCCTCCGACCACGACGTGCGACACCAGAGTCCGAACTGCAAACTGGGCACGGAAACCGAAAAGCCCAGGGGAAAGGCAAATAAAACGTTAGAGTGAGTGGACGAAAATACACATATGCCTTTCACCAGTTTATAAACATACTCAATACAAATCAGTGCGAGTTCGGAAAACACAACACATATATATATATACACGGAGGTTGTCGGGCGACCACTCAAACCCGACGTCAGGTGAATCGCTCAAACCTGACAGTGACAGGCCAGGGGACCACTCAACCCTGGCGGCACGCAGGGGACCACTCAACCCCGCCCAGAGGAATCTCTCAACTCTGGTACATCGATGTATTAAATGCCATCACAAATAAACACATATAATAATACCTCCGGAAACAACATATATCACAACATCGTATAATTAAATACGGAAATTATAAAATCCACGAACTCGCAAATCAACAGTGAAAATATAAACTTGTCCACTCACAGTCTGGCGTAACGCGATTCACGTTAACCCGTGATCCGGCGGAAAATCGCTCGCCAAAACAACGATCACGAACCCCTGAATAATCACAACGTCCAATATTCAAAGTCATAATCCGACAATACAATACAAACCACGAGAAACAGCCGTTCTCGGAAACACGTGATTCAAAGTCGACGAATCGTCGAAAATCCGTATATAACACCTCAATACCTCGCTTTACATTCGGACGCTCAACTCGAAAAACGAACCTCCCCACTACGATCGGGGCGCGATTTCGAGTCAAATGACATGCAACTTGCCGAAAGTCAAAAATTCAACCCTGACCGTTGACCGCCGCCGTTGACCGCCGTCCACGGCGGCGCCGCTGTCGGCCGAAGAATTTCACGGCGGAGCAACCCTTGTGCCACTGAAAATCACCCACTGAGCAACTTTGTCAACTGCACCGAAGTCCAATTCTCACTCTAACATGGTCAATTTCATGAAAAACCGAATGAACACACAAATTTCAATCCCAAAATTCTCCAAGCTCAAGCAAAATTAGATCTTCAAACTTACATGGTAGCTTCATGGTGATGAGGGCTACAAAGCCCACTCAAAGTTGCAGCTCAATTCGTCTTAAATCATGGAACCCGAAATCACCCAAAATCCTCCAAACTTTGGCCGGTTTTTCTTCTCTTTCCGGTGACCTACGCCGTTGATGGTGGCCGGTACTAGGTAGAGGGCAGTAAGACGAGTTGATAGAGACCAAGAGGAGGCTCGGAGGTGGCCGGAATAGGCTCGCCGCCGTCGAGCCCGCCGTGGCCGTCGCGAGCTTCACCTCCCACCGAGTTGACTCAGTCAACTCGGTCAAACACCCAAAATGGAAAGTCATCCACTTGCCCAAAATAACAGGTTGCTATTTATAGCCTTTCCCAAAATGGAAACTTGTAATTATCCTTTTCGACGAACTTCAAACCCACGTAACTTTCTCGTCGTGATTCCGATTCCGATAATTCTTGCGGTCACAAACTCGTCTTGACATAATCTTTCAATATCACCCGAAGTCAAACACATTGGCCAAATGGATAAAAAGTCAACTCTTCGAACCAACACACATTAAATCAACCAAACAAACAACAATCGGCAAAATTCACAACTAATTCCTCGTAACTCCAAATCATGCTCCGGAAGTTCCCACGAACTCGAAATTAAATTCTGAACAACTTCCGTGAAGAAGCCGAGACCAAATTCCCGTCCGATAATTTAGTCGTTAAGTAGCCCACCATTTAAATCTGAACTTCAAATATTCATAACTAATTCTTCGGTCGTCCAAATAACGATCCGGAACCGCCCACGAACTCGTAATTACATATAGAACGACTCTCGAGAAGAGACCTAGCTCCAATTCTCGGCCAATAATTTAGTCGTTAAGAAGCTCGGCGATTAAAACAACTGTCGCAACTCTGCGACTACGCCGTAGCTCACGAATATAGCTGATCATACGACTGATTCTGGTCCGGGTCGTCACAAATCCACCCCCCTTAGAAAAATTTCGACGTCGAAATTTCTGAGTCTGTCGGCTACAAGGTAGGAGCACTGCCTCTGCATACTGCTCAACTCACCAACGGCAATCTCAACTGAATAACTCTGATCACAAACTCCACAATAGGAGATAGCTCCGAACTAAAATCCCTGTACCCACAAATCACAAATCTTAACTGGCTCCACACAAGCGCCAAGTGTTCCCACATAAGGAACAGACAGGGTACACAATGCAAAACCAACCTGAAACACAGTTCCGCCTCACGGAACACAACACACATAAAAACCAACACTATAGGTGATGCCGAACCATACGGTATAACACAAACTCGCCAATGACCACAACTGGATCAAAACAATATGGCAAAGCACAACTCAGTTTACACACATCAACATAACTCACACACTCACATCAACATAGCTGAAGCATCGGACTCAAACAATTATAAACCCATTTCCGCTAATCTGACAGTCTGTGGTAACACACTCCACAAAATCGGAAACAAACATCAACTCAAATTCAAACCAAACTCACTCCAACACAATGAAGTACAACATCGTTCCTCAAAACGACGTCAAACAATATCAAAATCACAGTGGACAACAACCTGGTACTGCAAACAATCTCGAACAGCTGAAACTGCTGGTCCCGAATCCTCCGGAACTGCAATACCGAGGTCCACAACATGCCCTCCAAGGTCTGAATAGTCCTCAAAGATCGCTCGTCAATTCGAGGACAATAACCGGTACTAACTCGTAATCTGGTCCCCAATGCTCGCTGCAAAGCTCGCCCACACATAGTCGTAGCTGATTACCTCGATCGGTGAACTGGGACAAAAAACACCACGTAGAGGGACAACCTCTATCAAACACAACCATAACAGCCTGCCACTGAAATCGTCTTCGAAAGTACAAGGAACGTACTAAATTCATCAAACGATCCACAAAGACCTGACAACTGGTACTACAAACCAAAGTGCATACAAACACACACAATATCACAGCAGTAACCGCCACGTCTAACCGGAAATCACAAATGGCTAACACATCGCGGCATGTCTCTGCCTCCTAGCCATCGCCAGTCGACGAATGTGGCATCAGTACACACATCCTGCTGCGCTCGCACAAGCTGCCATATCGCTCTTCATGTTGCGTCATGAGTAGTAACTCGAAATATCAGACACATTTCTGTACCACTAGCGCCAAACGCGCGCAAAACCATGAGCCTCAACATCATCACGCTCGAACTCAGCCCTCGTAGCCCATAACTCGGCTAACACGGAAACTCGAGCCACACACACATGAAACACTGACGCTCCTGACTCTCGACTGAATGCATCAGCAACAACATCATCCCAGACGGATGATCAAAGTACAACCTCTAATCTTTCCCGAACAAGCTCAAAGGTGCAGTCCTTGTCGTGAGTCGACCCCATCCATCTACACTGCCTCAAGCCCAAATCTGGCCGAAAATGCAAGTGGATGAAACTCAGTGGTCAGTGTACATCCTACACCGCGCTGCATGCCATAGTAGTAGCGTCTCGAACTCACTGATGCTAACACAAAGACAGCTACACCCAAATCATACATAGGATATGTAGATACACAAAGTTCCACTGCCTGGAATCATGAGCTACCGCTCTGCTACACAGCATCAAAGCACAACCAAATCCAAACCTCAATGCATCGCCAAAACCCACAAACTCGTCACGATTGTCAGGTAAGGTCAAAGCCGCAGTAACGGTCACCAACCTGCAGGGGTAAGCAACTCTCCTCGCTTGCATCGAACCACATGAATCTGACGCCTTCTTCGTCAATCCGGAAAGTATAGTGGCAATCCGGGAAAATCCTGCACAAAGCCGTCGGTAAAAGCCTGCCAAACCCAAGAGACCCCTGATCTCTGGTACAATAGTAGGGCAATCCCCAAATCGACACGGCCTCTAACTGGTAAGGATCCACGCCGACTCCCTCGGCTAGCATCACACAGCCCAACATCTTCACGCTAATCAGCCAAAACTCACACTAGCTGAACTTCATAATCAGCTAATCGTCTCGCGAAGTCCACAAAACCGCTCGCAACTGCTCCAGGTACTGGTTCACACTCTCGGAGTACATCAGGACATTGTCAACAAACATGACCGCAACTCGTCCAGAAACCGTCTGAACACCTGGTCCATCAAGTCCGCACGCTCTACGGGGCATTGGTCAACCAAACAGCGTGACCAAGAACTCCTGATGTCCGCACCGAGATCCAAAAGCTGATATAACCACATCTGACTCATCAAACCTCAACTGATGGTATCCGGATCCGAAATCAATCCTCGAAAAGACTGAAGCTCTCGCGAGCTGATCAACCAACCGTCAATCCGAAACGGAGGATACCCTCTCTCCTCTGAAGCGAATCAGGCTTCCGGTAGTCAATGTACCACCACATCGAACCCTCTAACGTCTGCACAATCAATGCAAGAGCACACCACGCAAATACGCGGGGTCGCATGAAATCTCCTGAAACCTCCTCCAGCAACTCCTGGAGTCGAATTTGTAGCTCCATCAGCTCCGCTGGCTCCGAACGACAAGATGCCGGTAAAATGAGTCCAGCGCCTGGTACAAGCTCAACGGTGTAGTCAGTCTCCCGAACTGGAGGAACACCTGGTAACTCCTCCGGAATACACCTGGAAGCTCCGGAACCACCTCAACATCACCAATGTCAGGTACAGCAACCATAGTATCCACAACATGTGCTAAGCAAACAACATAACTCATCTCCACCATCCGCTCGACCATCACCGCGAAACAACATCTCGGGGAAAACTGGTCATCGAAACACAACCTCCTCCTCGAGGCACTCAAACACAGCCAAATGCATCATCAGTAAGTCCATACTCACAAACATAACAAAACCACAATATCCAGCTATAACAGATCCGCGGCTAAGTCATAACCACCAACAAGAATCTCACAACCTCCGGATGAATGCAACACTCTCCAAAACCTCGGAAGTGGAGACGCAGGTACTATAGCCATGGATATCAAACAACAGTAACCTCGGAGAAAAGTTTGTCCTCAAACAAGGTCATGGCACGAACTCCAACATGCCCAACTAGCCGCCCACGTCATATGCAACTTACTGAATAACTTGTCAAAAGGGTACATTGATCAGACTGCAGGAACAACATGAGGATCTCCTCGCGAACTCTGAGCTATCGAACCGCTAACACAGCTGGCTAAGGGCGCTTCCTCAATACGTGACCCTCCTGGCCACCGAAACAACAACTGAGGGTACTCCTCGAACACAATTCGCCACAACACCTGCTGCGTGAAAGCATCACCAACGATCGCTCAATTCATGCCACAGAAGCAAATCCGCTACACTGTGATCTCCGCCATCGCCAAACGGACCAGCAGAGGATCCTCAACATAATCGAAAAGACCACAGCCTGATGAAGTCACTGATCCCGAAGTGTCGGAACTCAACCTCATCAAAATCTCAACTAAGTCCACTTTCCTCAAACCATCGCATCGAAACGATATACAACATTCCTTCGCAATAGCCTCGACACTGAGTGCAGCACACTAAGCTCCTCACGGATGTTTCGAGGCACAACAATCAGAAACTCTCTGATACTCAGGTTCAAACTCATCTCGAACCTCGTGCACTACTTCCTCTGAAGCCACATAACACGTGCAACAGGAAACAAACATGTGGATAATGCATCTCTGCCTCAGGTGGGTAAACACTCCACATTCGAATGCTGAGTAGCCTGATAACACCATTACCGTATAAACAGTACTCTGAATGTAGGCCAAGGAGTCGCAACTGGAACTCACACAACATCAGCCCACCAATACACAATCTGACTCAGGCAAACATCACTGCCATAAATCTCAGCTCTGAGGCAACATGTAGGCTCTCACACACACAACCAGGTAACCCGTGCCACACAACTCACTGAACTCTGAATACTCATCCCAATCCATTGTTCTCTGGCAAATCGCGCGTCGATTGATCCTCAATAGGATCCACAACCGAAACGACACGGAAAACACGTCAGGAGACATCCTAATGAATAAAACATCGTTCACAACAAGTGGAACGTAATCATGAAACTGCAGATATTTGAGGACACACAACACCCGAAGTATTGATGAGTACCGCTGGCCAGTCGGGTCATCACTCCAGTCATGCTGTATCAACTCAAATACCCTAAGTAAACACGACTACAGAAGTCTACAGAACCTATAACCTAATGCTCTGATACCAAGCTGAAAGGACCCAACCCCGATTTAGCTCCCTAAATCGGAATCAAACCCTTTCGAAAACACGAACCAACAAAAACTTTTCGAAATTTGGGCAGAGTTTCGTTACTAACGTTGAATTACCATTACCTGCACGCGGAAAATACACTTCATCCTATGCCACAAAAAGCAAACCGTGGGCACCAAACCCATCCGGATTTCTCAATATATTAACAATAACGTAAAGTAGTAAATATATATGTACTTAACGGAAAATCCGGAGTAAAATCGTATAACATATACAATAGGAAGCTCAGAGCGACTTCTAATACATAATCATATACGTATACCACAGTAGGTAGAACAATAAACCTACTGGAAGAAACAAAGTAGCTCGAGCACTATGCCTCCGACCACGACGTGCGACACCAGAGTCCGAACTGCAAACTGGGCACGGAAACCGAAAAGCCCAGGGGAAAGGCAAATAAAACGTTAGAGTGAGTGGACGAAAATAAACATATGCCTTTCACCAGTTTATAAACATACTCAATACAAATCAGTGCGAGTTCGGAAAACACAACATATATATATATATATACACGGAGGTTGTCGGGCGACCACTCAAACCCGACGTCAGGTGAATCGCTCAAACCTGACAGTGACAGGCCAGGGGACCACTCAACCCCGCCCAGAGGAATCTCTCAACTCTGGTACATCGATGTATTAAATGCCATCACAAATAAACACATATAATAATACCTCCGGAAACAACATATATCACAACATCATATAATTAAATACGGAAATTATAAAATCCACGAACTCGCAAATCAACAGTGAAAATATAAACTTGTCCACTCACAGTCTGGCGTAACGCGATTCACGTTAACCCGTGATCCGGCGGAAAATCCCTCGCCAAAACAACGATCACGAACCCCTGAATAATCACAACGTCCAATATTCAAAGTCATAATCCGACAATACAATACAAATCACGAGAAACAGCCGTTCTCGGAAACACGTGATTCAAAGTCGACGAATCGTCGAAAATCCGTATATAACACCTCAATACCTCGCTTTACATTCGGACGCTCAACTCGAAAAACGAACCTCCCCACTGCGATCGGGGCGCGATTTCGAGTCAAATGACATGCAACTTGCCGAAAGTCAAAAAGTCAACCCTGACCGTTGACCGCCGCCGTTGACCGCCTGTGACGACCCGAACCAGAATCAGATGTGTGTTTGGCACGATTCTCGAGATTTGGTTTTAGTCGCAGTTTTGCGATATTATGTGATTTGTCGATTCGATTCGCGACCTTGTTTTCAGTCGAGAATTTGAGTTGAGTGTCTTCACGGAAAGTGTAGAGTACGTGCTTTCGAGTTCGTGGGTGGTTCCGGAAGATTTTTCCGATGACCGAGGAATATTTTATGATTATTTGAAGTTTCGGGTTCCGACGAGTTTATCCGATTGTTTCGAGCTTATCCGAATCACATTGTATATTCATTCCGGACTGTTGATCGACCCGAGGGACGAGTATAAATATCGAAAAGTCGAAAAATAGTCGAGAAATAGTCGTAAAAACACGGATTTGCATTGACTTGCGTTGACTTTCCCATTTTGGAAAGTTTGACTGGTTGACCCGAGGGGGAGGACTTTCCGTTTCGGTGCTTGCCGTCCGACGTCGATTTTCCGGCCACCTCCGATTGTAAGAAGGGTATGGTTCGATTCCTCTGATCATTTCGAGTTGTTTCATGTTTGGAATTTTAGGAATTGATGAAGATTTGAGGTGACCCGAATCGGGTCGAATTTGTCACCGTCGCCGGAGTCGGTTGAGGTGGTTCCGGTGACTGGTCGAGGCTGGGCTATTGGGGGTTTGGTTCCCTATGTTCTAGGGATGCTTTCCCTTAGGTTTGATTGGAGTTTGGTTGAGTTTTCTGGCGAACCGTGGTGGTTGCCGGAAATGTATTCCGTTACCTTTCGAGCTAGTTTTGGAGGTTTTAGAGGTGGAATTGGCTTAAGTGCTAGAAGGGAAAATGGTTCGTGAGGTCGAGATCATGAGAACTGGAGCTTCCCGCCGTGAAAATCCACCGTTGATGGCGCGCCGCCGCCGGCGACGGCGGTCAACGGCGGTCAACGGCGGTCAAAAAGTCAACTTTTCAGATTTCGATGTAATTAGTGTCATTTTTCTCGTAATCACGCCCTGGTTATCGTATGGAGGTTTTCGGGTTGATTTGGTTAGCCGATTTTCAGTCGAGATTTCGAGTGGGGATTTCGGGATTTCCGTAATTCATTTTGCACTGCATTTCATATTTCCGGGAACGGTTGGTTTCCGTGCATCAGTACAGTGTTGTGAATTACGATATTGATCAGTTATGTGTGTATGTATTCAGGAGATCGAGATCGAGATTTGGATCGTGATCGTGCTTCAGGCGAGGGATCTTCCGCCGGACCACGAGTTTAGCGCGTGTGTGCATATCGAGAGTCTGTGAGTGGACACTTTATTTTCACGGATTGATTGCGAGTCTTTATTTATGATTTACGAACTTGAGCATGCAGATTGATTATGATTTTACGAGCATGTGTTTTACGATTATGCTTACACGGATATACGTATACGAATATATTCATACGTACATATTATGTTTTAAGCATATGCATAGAAAAGATTTATGATTTGATTTACACAGAGTACAGTCTCAGTAGATGTTGTGGTATCGATACACATTGGCTTCTCGGCTGATCCCCGAGTACGCTCCGGGAAGGACAGATATCCTGACCCGAGGCCTTTCTGGCTAGGAATCACGTGTGGGTCTGGGATCCCGTGGTTCAGACTGTACTATCGCGTGGTAGTCCATGAGTGATTCCGCGATATATTTTCGTTGCATGCTCTATACGTGTGTGGTAGCTGATGTCTCCTCACGTATCATTTGATTTTCGTGCATTTGACTCGCATATGATTTGTATATGTATATAATACTTGGTGAAAGACATTTATTTTCGTCCACTCACTCTAACGTGTTTATTGTCTTTCCCCTGGACTTTTCGGTTTCCGTGCCCAGTCTGCAGTTCAGGTTTGGTGTTTCACGTCGCGGTTTGGAGGCTAGTGATCAGAGTCACCTGTGTTTTCCAGTAGGTTCTTGTTTCGCCTACTGATGTACATATTGTATATGTTTTACTCTAGAGGTCGCTCTGATACATCCTGATACATGTTGTGCGGATTTTCACAGATATACATATATACATAGTACAGTTTATTCATTGTTGATGATTATATTGTTGTTGAGAAATCCGGATGGGATTGGTGCCCACGGTTTGCTTTTTGTGGCATAGGACGAAGTGTTAATTGCCGCGTGCAGGTTATGGTAATTCCACGTTAGTAACGAAACTCTGCCGAAATTTCAAAAATTTTTGTTGGTTCGTATTTTCGGAAGGGTTTGATTCCGATTTAGGTAACTGAATCGGAGTTGGGACCTTTCACCGCCGTCCACGGCGGCGCCGCTGTCGGCCGAAGAATTTCACGGCGGAGCAACCCTTGTTCCACTGAAAATCACCCACTGAGCAACTTTGTCAACTGCACCGAAGTCCAATTCTCACTCTAACATGGTCAATTTCATGAAAAACCGAATGAACACACAAATTTCAATCCCAAAATTCTCCAAGCTCAAGCAAAATTAGATCTTCAAACTTACATGGTAGCTTTATGGTGATGAGGGCTACAAAGCCCACTCAAAGTTGCAGCTCAATTCGTCTTAAATCATGGAACCCGAAATCACCCAAAATCCTCCAAACTTTGGCCGGTTTTTCTTCTCTTTCCGGTGACCTACGCCGTTGATGGTGGCCGGTACTAGGTAGAGGGCAGTAAGACGAGTTGATAGAGACCAAGAGGAGGCTCGGAGGTGGCCGGAATAGGCTCGCCGCCGTCGAGCCCGCCATGGCCGTCGCGAGCTTCACCTCCCACCGAGTTGACTCAGTCAACTCGGTCAAACACCCAAAATGGAAAGTCATCCACTTGCCCAAAATAACAGGTTGCTATTTATAGCCTTTCCCAAAATGGAAACTTGTAATTATCCTTTTCGACGAACTTCAAACCCACGTAACTTTCTCGTCGTGATTTCGATTCCGATAATTCTTGCGGTCACAAACTCGTCTCGACATAATCTTTCAATATCACCCGAAGTCAAACACATTTGCCAAATGGATAAAAAGTCAACTCTTCGAACCAACACACATTAAATCAACCAAACAAACAACAATCGGCAAAATTCACAACTAATTCCTCGTAACTCCAAATCATGCTCCGGAAGTTCCCACGAACTCGAAATTAAATTCTGAACAACTTCCGTGAAGAAGCCGAGACCAAATTCCCATCCGATAATTTAGTCATTAAGTAGCCCACCATTTAAATCTGAACTTCAAATATTCATAACTAATTCTTCGGTCGTCCAAATAACGATCCGGAACCGCCCACGAACTCGTAATTACATATAGAACGACTCTCGAGAAGAGACCTAGCTCCAATTCGCGGCCAATAATTTAGTCGTAAAGAAGCTCGGCGATTAAAACAACTGTCGCAACTCTGCGACTACGCCGTAGCTCACGAATATAGCTGATCATACGACTGATTCTGGTCCGGGTCGTCACACTCATCATGTTTTTCACTCATGAAAAGGGTTCACTTAAAGTGTATATGAATTGAAATGAAAACCACATGAATGAAGTTTGATTGCTTGCACAAATGAACAAAAACCATAAGCTTACTCATGCAACTTACTCTACTAATTGAAAGCTACTCATTTTAAGGATCATAAAGGACTTTTTGTGAGGTTGTAATGGGGTTAAGGCTAAGGCATTCAAAATTTAGATATGTGGTGATAAAAACGTTCCAACGACTTAGTCTAGCACCAAATTCGTCCTCCATCTCCACCGTAACTAATATCATGTAAACATCAATCTTAAACTACCCTTTGAGCTTTTCGGACAAGACAAAGACCATATTTTTTTCTATTTTTGGGCCTTCAATTTGTCGTAATCTCCAAATCCGCAAATAAGGGGAACGTTAATCCAATTGGTTTCTACTTTAGAACACAACATATTGCCATGAGAGATATATATAATTTTTTTTCTTTTCATTCTCTCAAATATAATTTTTTTCTTTTCTTTTTGGCAATCTCATACTTTTTAAGTTATTTGGACAAGTCTTTCCCCTTACTCACATTAACTCTTTTAATCTTTCCTACCAAACCATAATCTTATGTGCTAGTTTCGAAAAATTCTCACCAAGTTTCCGGAACAAAGGTAAGGATATTCTATACTAGGGTAAGTGTTTAGGTATATATGGTGATGAAAGAAAAGCTTAACGTGGGCTCAATTGGTTTATCTAGGGGTGTCGCAACTTGTGCGTACAAATGGGATACATGGATATATGGCAATGTGGTGGAAAATCCTAAATGCCTTTAATCATTTCGAAAATCAAAGTATGTATCAACATAAAATCTTTGCAAATTGACATGAGTAAGTTCTAGCATTCTCTAGTTCATTAAAATCTATGGCAAGCAATCAAATGAGGCATATATAAGCTAGTAGCTACGAAATGGATGCATATTCACTTGAATAAAGAACAGATAGCTCAAAAGCTCACATAGGGTTCATATGATTAAAAACTTATTCAAGCATGCGATTTTCTGTACCATGTTTTACAATTTATATCTACTACATGTTAAAAACATATAGAATATCTCAATTAGCACAAGAATTTGATGCATGTGATTCATACGCCATATGTGTTCATATCGGTCTAATTTCATCATCGACTAGTTAAGGGCATCCTAAAGACTCTTAAAAACACTAATTTAGACACACTTAAATTGTAAACCCTTCCCCCACACTTAAACTCTACATTGCCCTCAATGTACTAAAGTAAAAGTATAGATTTTAAGCATGAAGTATAGGATCTACGAAAATTCTAATGTAATACGCAAAAAGCCATTAAATTAATTTAAATGGGGAGAAGAAAACAAATCTGTTGTCTCCCTTCACGTGTTTGAGGTGGCCGGCTCTTCCAGCGATTCTTCCTCCACGATTTGATCTATGAGTGCTTCACGATAAGGCTTCAAACGGTGGCCATTAACTTTGAACAAGTTCCCGCTATCCAAAGATTGAATTGTGACGGCTCCATAGGGGAAAACTTGAACAACCGTGTAAGGCCCATTCCACCTTGATCGTAATTTGCCGGGAAAGAGTTTGAGCTTCGAATGGAAAAGTAGGACTTTTTGCCCCGGTTCAAAACTCTTGCCACGAATCATCTTGTCATGGATCATCTTGGTTTTCTCTTTGTAAATCCATGCGTTGTCGAAAGCATCATTTCGTATCTCCTCGAGCTCAGAAAGTTGTAGCTTTCGATGCAGTCCAGCCGCATCTCGATCCATGTTGAACTTCTTAACAGCCCACCATGCTTTATGCTCCAGTTCTACCGGAAGATGGCATGCCTTCCCATAAACTAGTCGAAAAGGTGACATACCGATGGGAGTCTTGTAGGCAGTCCTGTAAGCCCATAATGCGTCATCTAAGCACTGGCTCCAATCTTTCCGGTTTGGGCGGACGGTTCGCTCCAATATCTTCTTGATTTCACGGTTGGAAATTTCTGCCATTCCATTTGTTTGAGGGTGGTATGGTGTGGAAACCTTGTGTCTTACGCCATACTTCCTCATCAATGCTTCCACCGTGCGGTTGCAAAAATGACTTCCTCCATCACTAATTAGAACGCGTGGCATTCCAAATCTAGTAAAGATGTTAGTTCGTAGGAAATCTGCAACAACTCGCGAATCATTAGTACGGGTGGCCTTTGCCTCCACCTATTTAGAAACATAATCTACTGCGAGTAAAATATACGTATAACCATTGGAGGGAGGAAATGGTCCCATAAAATCAATACCCCATACATCAAAAATTTCGACATTAAGCATATAAGTTTGTGGCATTTGATCTCTAGGTCCTAAATTACCGAATCTCTGGCACTTATCACATGCAGCACAAAATGCATGAGCATCGCGAAATAAACTAGGCCAAAAGAAACCGCAATCTAAAATCTTAAGGGCTGTCCTCCTTGAACCAAAATGTCCCCCGCATGCTTCATTGTGACAAAATTCTAGAATATGCTTAAATTCACTATCCGGGATACATCTCCTAATGACTAAGTCGGAGCATTGTTTCCATAAATAAGGCTCATCCCAGATAAAAATTCTAGAATTATTTTTAAGTTTGTCACGCTGAAATTTATGCATGGTAGATGGAAACTCACCGGTAACTAAGTAATTAACAATATCGGCATACCAAGGAGTTTCCGAAGCACTCACCTCAATTCCGAAGAGTTTTTCATCCGGAAAAGTTTCCTCAATTTCAATAGTCTCATGGTCACCTATCAAACGTGATAGGTGGTCAGCGACGACATTTTCTACTCCCTTCTTATCCTTGATTTCGACGTTGAATTCATGGAGTAGAAGTATCCATCTGATAAGCCGTGGTTTTGCGTCCTTTTTCAGCATTAGGTACTTCAAAGCTGCATGATCAGTATACACAGTTACTTTAGTTTGAAGTAAATAAGACCGAAATTTATCTAAAGCAAAAACCACTGCAAGAAACTCCTTCTCGGTTGTAGTATAATTTCTTTGAGCTTCATCAAGTGTCCGAGAAGCGTAATAGATTACGCAAGGCTTCTTGTCCTTCCGCTGACCCAAGACGGCTCCTACGGCATAATCCGAGGCGTCGCACATGAGTTCAAATGGCAGAGACCAATCAGGGCTGCTTAAAATAGGAGCGCTCGTGAGAAGTTCCTTCAACTTGTTGAAGGCAGCGTTGCATTCTTCATCAAATACGAACGGGGTCTCCTTTTGCAGTAATTTACACAACGGGCGCGAGATGTGGGAAAAGTCTTTGATAAACCTACGATAAAATCCTGCGTGTCCAAGAAAAGAACGAATCTCTCTAACCAAAGTTGGAGAGGGTAAGTGATGCACAAGATCTACTTTAGATTTATCAACTTCTAACCCTTTTTCAGAAATAATATGACCTAACACGATCCCTTGCGTAACCATGAAATGGCACTTCTCCCAATTAAGCACCAAGTTCGTTTCAACGCATCTTTGTAAAATAGTTTCTAAATTGTTTAAGCATGCATCGAAATCACTCCCAAATACACTAAAGTCGTCCATGAATACTTCAATAATTTATTCAATGTACTCGGAGAAAATTGAGAGCATGCAACGTTGAAATGTACCTGGTGCATTACACAGTCCAAATGGCATTCGGCGGTATGCAAACGTTCCGAAAGGGCATGTGAACGTTGTCTTTTCTTGATCTTCCTCCGCAATGCTAATTTGGTTGTAGCCGGAGTATCCGTCGAGAAAACAATAAAATGCATGGCCGGCTAATATTTCCAGCATTTGGTCGATGAATGGTAATGGAAAATGATCCTTGCGGGTTGCGGCGTTGAGCCTCCGGTAATCAATGCACACTCGGTGTCCAGTGATCGTCCTTTGTGGCACAAGTTCATTTTCCAGATTCTCGACGACGGTGATTCCCGATTTCTTGGGTACTACCTGCACTGGGGAAACCCAACGGCTATCAGAAATAGGGTAAATAACTCCACAGTCCATGAGTTTAATTACCTCCTTTTTTACCACCTCCATCATCGGAGGGTGGAGCCGACGTTGTGCTTCCCGCGTAGGCTTGGTGCCTTCTTCGAGGAAAATCCGATGCACACATGTTGCCGGATTGATTCCCTTTATGTCCGCAAGCGTCCAGCCTATTGCAGTTTTGTACCTCTTCAGTACACTCACGAGCTTCTCCTCCTGCTCCTCTTCTAGCGCGGACGAAATAATGACCGGTAAAGTTTCATTCTCGCCCAAGTACGCATACTTCAGATGATCCGGTAGTAGCTTGAGTTCTAAAACTGGAGCTTCTACGATAGAAGGAACAATTTTATTAGTACCAAAAGTAATTGGTAAAGGAGGAGAAAAACTTACTTTTCGTGGTGCGGCATTTAGGGCCATGGCCATGTCTTGAATTCGAGGTTTAAGCTCTAGTAAGGCCTCGAGAAGGGCGTCATCCCTGAGTTGAATGGCCATGTCGAGTTCATCCTCATTGATGGTGTCGAGGTGGCCTTGTGCTAAGGTATCCACGGGATCATATGTCGAAATGGCAGCTACGCTCAACATTGGAAACTTCATCCCGTCCAGGATGTTGAACTCGATTCTTTCTCCATCAATCTCCATGGAGAAAGTGCCTTGAAACACATCGATCTTCGTTCTCGCAGTCCGCATGAAAGGTCGCCCAAGCAGCAGCGGCGTGGTGTTCAGTGGACTCTCTTCCATGTCAACTATATAGAAATCGGCTGGGAATATTAAGTTGTTGACTTGCACGAGCACGTCTTCTACGTATCCCCTCGGATACTTGTGTGTGCGATCGGCTAATTGGATGACAACACCATCTTGCTTGAGATCTCCAAGCTCCATCGATTCGTAAAGATAGTAAGGCATGACGTTGATGGAGGCTCCGAGATCAAGCATTACGTCTTCGAAGTGGTTGTCACCGATTACGCAGGGAACTGCAAAGCTTCCTGGGTCCTTCAGTTTTGGGGGTAGCCGACGCTGCAAAACCGCCGAAACGGTTGCGTTCACCTTCACAACCTCCTTCTCTCGAGTTTGCCTCCTCTGTGTGCATAATTCTTTCAGAAACTTCGCGTATATCGGCACCTTTTTTATGCACTCGATCAAGGGCAAATTCACTTGCACCTTTCGGAAGATGTCCAAGATATCTTCATATTGGGCATCCTTCTTCTTTGATTTTAATAATCTGCTAGGGAAAGGTGCAACAGCAAAAGGAGAATTAGTAATAACCGTATTTGAAGGAATAGGGCTTTTACCTTTGATTGGGGTGGGTTGTGGAGGGGATTGTGCCTTGGTGACAATAGGCGTCACCTTCTTCTTCTCGGCTTCTTGAGTTGCCGGATCGATCTCATCATCGTCTTCATTGGTGATGTCCTTGATGGTGACTTCATCGAGATGAGATCGCTTGGTCTTTGGTTCTTCAAGTATCTTCCCACTCCTTGTGACGATGGCATTCACGTTTCGTTGATTAGGAGTGGGTTGAGGTGGAAGCCAACCGGTTTCTTTGATTTGGCCCATGAAATCAACAAGTTGGCCAAGCTGCTTCTTCACTTCGGTGATGTCTCGGCCATGTGAGTCCAGTGTCTCCTTTGTCTTCGATTGTCCGTCGAGGAGAACTTGTGTGGAGGCCGAAAGTTGCGACAACATCTTGTCGTAATCCGGGTTGGTGAAGGATTGAGATGGCGAACCATGCTGCATCAGTGGCCTTGGTTGAAATGGAGGGCGTTGGTAACTTTGTTGAGGTGCTGGAGGGTTCAAAGTTCCCTCGTTGCTGCTCCATCTAAAACCTGGATGATCTCGGTTGCCAAAATTGTTGTAGTTGTTGTACCGTTGGCCTCCTTGATATCCGCCGATGGCGTTAGCTTGCTCCATTTCGCTAGCTTGCTCTGGCGCTTGAGGGCATTGGTCATTATGGTGACCTTGTACTTGACATATGCCACAAACAGGCCCATGAATTGCTTTGGCTCTTGTCGTCTCGAGCTCTAAAACCTTCTCTAGCATATGAGCTAGTTTGTCGTATTTTTCGTCCGCGTCGGGTTTAGAACTCGCTTCACTGACTGCTCGTCTGTTGGACATTCCATATTGTGCATCATTATTCGCCCGATTTTCTAGAAGAGTTCTAGCTTCGGTCTCGGTTAAGTCCATGAATGCACCGGTAGCTGCTGCATCTAGTAATTCCCTATCGATCGGCTTGAGACCATCGTAAAATTAATTCATGAGGTTGGTCTCGGAAAATCCATGTGATGGGCAAGTGGCACACAAAACCTTGAATCGGTCGTAATATTGGCCGAAGGTCTCGTCCAGTTTCTGTGTAATGCCAGTGATTTGCTTCCTCAAGACGGTGATCTTTGAGGTCGGGAAGTACTTCGCTAGGAACATATCCGCAAGTTGCTTCCATGAGGTAATATGGTTCGGCGGTAGTTCCATAAACCAAGACTCGGCCCTGTCGGTTAGGGTGAATGGGAATGCCTTCAGCTTGAAGAGCTCCGTATCAGCATCGGATGGCTTCATGTTGTTACAAACAAATTGGAATTGTTTGAGATGCTTGTTCGGATCTTCATTGGAAAGTCCGTGAAAAATGGGTAGTCTGTGGAGGAAACCACTCTTCAGCTCGACTTCCTTCATGTTTTCCTCCGGTAGTGGAAAAGCAATGCTCGAAGGCCCGCTGCTCCATTCGGTTGAGCAGGTACGCTGGCGAAGAGACTGTCTTGCATTGGCCATGTTGACGTCTTGTGCTTCCTGTTCTGAAGTATGGTCGGTTGATGAGGCTAAACTATGGTCGGTTGATGAATGTGAAGACTCAGAAACTTCCTCGATGATGGGATAATCCAGGATGTCTGTTTGAGCTTTAAGTCTCGCTATTCTCTCTGCGATTTCCTCAAACTTTGTTCTAGATGGTCCAGGATTCCGATCGGACATTCATTAGCCTGAGCATCCACCAAAGACCAAGTGTTAGTATCAACAAAGAATATGAGATGAATATAGGAATACTAACCAAAATCGTAAGGCATATTTAGAAAACAAAGCGATAACACATAAAATAGTAAAACTATCAAAGCAAACTATAAACACTCACAAATACTTAAAAACTACTAAAACACACAAAATTTATAATAGTTAAGACACTAAATGTAATTTACTATGTAATGCAAATGATTTAATCAATTTTAGGGGCTATGCACATGAACGTAATAAACTTAAAACACACGTTTTCTGCAAATTAACACTATATAATGCTAAACCTAAGAATTTAGTTAGAACATATATAAACAAGGTTCAAATACAAGCAAACAATAATTCACATTGAATTTATGCACCACACATTTTTTCAATAAAATGCATCAAACAACAATCCTACGTGAAAGATGGAGTGAATGTATAAGAGAAAACGTTAGAACCTGCAGAAAACACACGAGTTACGTGCTTAAAATATGAATGCAAAGAATGACCTCTTCTTCGGTCTTATGCCCCTAACTTCACTTAGGTTAGGGTACTCGGTAGTGAAATCCGAGTATCATAAAGCCTAAGAGAGGCTATGCAAGCTAAATGTAACGTTTGTTAGTCCTTTACAGTTTTTAATGCACAAACAAACACAAAAGTTTGACTAAGTTTTATTTATTTCCTTTGGCCCCGATGGTACGTGGTGCAGAGGCTCTCGACTGTGCAATGGGTCTCGTTCATCCGAAGATGAAGTCTGATTCCAAGAGGTCTAAGCATGCTTAATCCGATATACCATCTATTTAAAGGATTTATGTCGTATTTACTAAGTTTTGTATTTATCCGTATTCATATGCACTTATGATTTACAGAGAGTACACGAAATGATCTTTTAGTAAATTTCTTGGACGTGCGGCTCGTGCTCAAATGTATACTGACTCTCGCTAATTCAGCTTAGTTACGTTTAGAAATGGCAAGTAGGAATAGAGATAACGCGAGAGGTAAGGACTAATATTTAGAACAACCCGAGGCTTACTCGTAAGAGTATATACTCCAATGTTGTTCCTAGAGACACCCCGAGGCTAACCAGCTACGGTATATACTCCAATGGTGTTCTATTGCTTAGATCCGAAACCCGGCACCAATCATAAACCCACTCACCATATCCAACAATCAGCCAAATTTTTGAGATAGTATATAATCTCAAGTCCTTAGTAAACTCCGCCCACAACCTCGTGCCCATAACTTCACTTAGGTTATGGCGTGTGGTGATGAAATCCACACTTCACGAGGGGTTAAGGAGATAAACCAGAAAAAGAGGCACCTCCCTATTTCCAAAGAACGAAACTTAAAACCAATACTCGTACTCAATGTAAATCAATTTAAGTACGTCTACGTTTTGATTGCGCCTAAGATTTAAAAGGAATACACGATTTAGTTATTGAGTAAATCTCTTGTCCGTGCGGCCCGCGCGAAAATGTATACCAACTATCGTTAATTTTCGTAATTGTTGGAAATGACCAGTTGGGATAGATGTAACGCAAGAGGTGAGAACTAATTTCTGGGAACAACCTGAGGCTAACTCGTAAGAGTATATACTCCATTGTTGTTCTTAGAAACACCCCGAGGCTAACTCGTAAGAGTATATACTCCAATGGTGTTCTGTTTTCTTAGTTCAAAACCAGTCACCATTCATAACCCTTCTAGACATCATAACCAATTATTACTCGAATTCACAAAATAGTATACAATCTCAAGTGTTTTTAAACTCCGCCCACAACCTCATGCCCATAACTTCACTTAGGTTATGGCGTGTGGTGATGAAATCCACACTTCACGAAGGGTTAAGGAGATAGACAAACAAAAGAGGCACCACCTATTCCATAGAGATTTATTTAATAACTAAGTGCTAGTACTCAAATTAAAACAAAGACTATCCTTTAACATGAAAATAAATTATGCAAGTGTAAATACGAAGTGTAAATAAATTCATATAAGTAATAAGTAAGAATTGTAAACATGTATGTAAATTTCTATAAGTATAAACAAGTATGTATTTCGAAAATTATAGACATGCATTTATTTACCTATTTTTACATATATACAACGAAATCATACAAAAACATTTTAATTCCCCGGCAACGGCGCCAAAAATTGATACGCGCAAAACATGCATTTAACGTTAACACACAGTAGACCTTAAAAACACAGATTACGCCCATTGCAATTTAAAACCCTTCTTTTGTCATTATAATATTGGCGAGTAGGGATCGTTCTTTATCCGGGGAATTAAGGGCGCATGCATGGTTTCGTTAATAAGCGGAAATCTAAATGTTTGGGGGGATTGGAAATTGGTTGATTAAATGTCCTACTGAATTAAAGTGCAAAAACATGCAAACACAACAAAAACTCTTAGGTATCTAACATGTTTTACTCATAGACAAGTTTTAACAATCAAGAAACTTCAAGTCTAATTATGCTTGCTAAAAATAAGAAGCTAATCTATTAATTACAAGTGATCAACATATTCACTAACCGAACCTACTCCTTTGCTTTTACCTTATTTATCATCTACGAAATCCTTAATTTTAGTCGAGATACATACACATGCTTTCGTTGAATAAGAATGTCATGACGCATAACAACTTAAAACAATAGCTTCTTTGCCGAATCAATGAGGTATAATTTAGGACAATAAGTGACGCACCCTATCCTAAATCATACTCAAAGCATTAAGAACTTTAAAGCTAGCACATGCATCCAAACTAATAAAATCAAGAACACATGGAAGAATCGAAATAAGAGAAGAACATGGAGAATTTCTTTCATTACATAACCGAAAGTATTACAAAGATGAAGATGGAGTTTAGAGTACATGGTTACACTTTTTAGAGAGGTGACGCACTAATCTACTAGCGGTGGTTCTCAAGAACACGAATGACGCACTCTACGTTCTTGATCCGGAGCTGGCGGAGGACTTCGACTTCGGGAGGACTTCGGTTGTGTATGGAAGAGTAGTAAAGTGTATAGAGTTTTGGCTTGTGAAATTATGTGATCCTTTATCATGGCCGAACTCCCTTGGTATTTATAGGCAAGCATATGCCTTCATCTCTCTTCCACCTTGCCTCCCTTCATTTAATGCAAGCCTTAGTCACATGGCAAGTCACTCCCTTAGTCACCAAGTGTGATCATCACAAAGCAAGAGTCACCATGGCAACTCACCATTTGTGAACCCTAAGCAAGAGTCACCATGGCAAGTCACACACTTAGTCATCTTTTGTGATGATCACAAGCTTAGTCACTAAGCCTTGTCATCAAAGCTTGACAAGCTTGACTTTTCAACTTCACCAAGTGGCCTCCTTGCCGAACTAGATGGGTTTGGGCTTGATAATGGGCCGAAACAAACTTTGAGAAATGGGCCCAAAAAATGCTTTTTGGGCTGGCCCATTTCCGGTGGTCCGAAATCGCAAAAATCGCAAAATCGCCGAAATTCCTCTGAATTGCGTCGTTATTAATCTCCACCGTAAATATCTTCAAAATAACAAATTAAATAAGAAAAACATAAAAACTAAGATAATAACATAGCTAAACGTAAAGGGAAATGCGTTAAGAAACGAGCATAAAATGCGTATATCATCCTCCAGTTCGGGAGACCGACTACACCATTGAGTTTGTACCGGGCGCTGGACTCATTTTACCGACGTCTTGACGTTCGGAGCCAGCGGAGCTGATGGAGCTACAGTTTCAACTCCAGGAGTTGCTGGAGGAGGTTTCAAGAGATTTCATGCAACCTGCGTGTCTGTGTGGTGTGTTCTTGCATTGTGTGTACGGATGTAGGATGGTTCGACGAAGTGGTGCATTGATTACCGGAAACCTGATTCGCTTCAGAGGAGAGTGAGTATCCTCCGTTCGGATTGACGATTGGTTTGATCAGCTCGCGAGAGCTTCAGTTTTTTCGAAGATTGATTTTGGGTCTGGACACCATCGTAGTTTTACGGACTTGATGGACCAGGTGTTCAGACTGTTTCTGGACGAGTTTGCGGTCATGTTCGTTGGCAATGTCCTGATATGTTCTAGGAGTGTGGGCCAGTACCTGAAGCAAATGCGAGCAGCTTTGCGGACTTCGCGAGACGATTAGCTGTTTGTGAAGTTCAGCCAGTGTGAGTTTTGGCTGATTAGCATAAAGATTTTGGGCTGTGTGATGTTATCCGAGTGAGTGGCATGGATTCCGATCAGTTAGAAGCCGTGTTGATTTGGGGATTGCTCTACCATTGTACCAGAGGTCAAGGGTCTCTTGGGTTTGGCAGGCTATGATCGATGGCTTGTGCAGGATTTTCCCGGATTGCCACTCTACTTTCCGGATTGATGAAGAAGGCGTCAAGTTCGAGTGGTTCGATGCACGCGAGGAGAGTTACTTACTCCTGCAGGATGGTTGACCGTTGCTTCGATTTTGATTTGGTTGTGTCTTGATGCTGTGTTGCAGAGCGGTGGCTCATGGTTTATGCAGTGGAAACCTTATGTAGCTATGTGTCCTGTATATGATTTGAGTGTAGCTGTCTTTGTGTGAGCATCAGAGAGTTCGAGATACTACTGCTATGGTGTGCAGCGCAGTTTAGGATGTACACTGATCACTTGAGTTTCATCCACTTGCATTTTCGGCCAGATTTGGGCTTAAGGCAGTGTAGATGGATGAGGTCGACTAACAACTATGGTTGCACCTTTAAGTTTATTCGAGAAAGGCTAGAGGTTGTACTTTGACCATCCGTCTGGGATGTTGTTGCTGATGTATTCAGTTGGATGTCGGGAGTTTCAGTGTTTCATGTGTGCTTGTGGCTCGAGTTTCTGTGTTAGTCGAGTTGCACTACAGGAGCTGAGTTCGAGTGTGATGATGTTGAAGCTCATTATTTTTCATGTGTTTGGCGCTAGTGATGCGGAAATGTATCAGATACTTCGAGTTTACTACTCGTGACGTAACATGAAGAGCAATATAGCAGCTTGTGTGTGTAGATGCCACATTTGTCGACTGGCGCTTGTGGACTATTTGATGGACCTAGCTCTGTTCCTTGTACTTTCGGGAAAGGATTTCAGTGGCATAGCTGTGTTTGACGGAGGATGGCCATTCACGTGGTGTACCTGTGTCCCGGTTCACTGACCGAGATAATCAGCTACGACTAATTGTTGGCAAGCTTTGCAGTGAGCATTGGGGACCAGATTACAAGTTTGTACCGGTTCGTATCCTCGGATTGGTGGGTTGATCTACGCATTTTATGCTTGATTCTTAACGTCTTTCTCTTTACATTTAGCTTTGTTTTGACCTTAGTACTATCATTTCTTACTTACTTTGTTGTTTTTAGGTTTTGAATAAAGGAGTACAATAAAAGAGGTGAAATGAAGCTTAAAACGCAACAATTGGAGGTTTCCTAATTCGCTTAGGAAAAATGGTATTTCCTACTTTGACTAGGATTCCTACTCGGGTTAGGAATGCAAATGGTTCGACAACTCGGAAAGTTTCGCGGAGCTGAAAAATGAAGTTTCCTAAATCAACTAGGAATGACATGGCGAAATATTCGAGATGCGCAAAATGGTTGAGAAATGGTATTCGTAAAAGTTACTAAAATAGTATGCACAAATGGTTTCCCACTTGTGTCCCATTGTGCGCACGAGTTGCGACACCCCTAGATTAACCCCTTTGAGCCCACGTTTAGCTTTTCTTTCATTACCACATTATATCTAAACACTTAGCCTAGTGTAGAGTTCCTACCCTTGTTCTAAAAGACTTGGTGAAGAATTTCGAAGCTAGCACAATGAAAGTGGCGTGAAGATGATGAAAAAATGTGTGTATAGGGATAGACTTGTCCAACAAATTTTGTATTTGAATGCCAAAATTTTCGAGATAAAAAAGTAAAAGAAGAAAAATGTATAAAGATCTCGAGGCATTGTGTTTAGATTGTATAAGTTTGGATTAACGTCCCCTATACTTATGAATTTGGAGATTGCTACGAATTGAAGGCCCAAAAGTGAAGAAATATGGCCTTTGTCATGTTCATAAAGCTCAAAGGAAGTTGAGAATGAAGTTAGGGCCCAAAAAGATGAAAATTGGCCCCCGATCTTGAAGTTTGACACAAGAAGAAGTGTAGAAAGGATGAGCCACGAATTTGAAGAATTCTAAGTGCTAAACTAAGTCGTTGGAACGTTTTTACACCACCACTTATCTAAATTTCGAATGCCTTAGCCTTAGCCTCATTACAACCTTTCTAAAGTCCTTTATGATCCTTAAGATGAGTAGCCTTCAATTGGTTGAGTAAGTTACATGAGTAAGCATATGGTGTGGTTCATTTGTGCAAGTAATTATGAGGTATTTCGATGCAATACATATACATTTTGAGTGAACCTCTTTTCATGAGTGAAAATATGATGAGAGCATCCATGTGAGATTGATTTAAACTTTTTCGAAACATGCATAGCTTTAACTTCACCATCGTTTACTCCAAGTCCTACTTGTTCATGACATGATCATATTTCTCTTATCTCTCGAAAATTTTTGAACTTTTCACTATGGAATCTTGTGACTCCATCACCATATACTTAAGAAAATTTCTGAGACAAATTGTGCTAAGGGCTTAGAAGTTGTTTTTATTTATTTGAGTCCATGGAATTTGTTCAACGTGGAGGCTAGCTCTAACGTTGGTTTTATATTTTTAGTCTTTCTTTTATTTAGTTTTTGCTAGGGACTAGCAAAGTCTAAGTGTGGGGGAATTTGATCTACGCATTTTATGCTTGATTCTTAACGTCTTTCTCTTTACATTTAGCTTTGTTTTGACCTTAGTACTATCATTTCTTACTTACTTTGTTGTTTTTAGGTTTTGAATAAAGGAGTACAATAAAAGAGGTGAAATGAAGCTTAAAACGCAACAATTGGAGGTTTCCTAATTCGCTTAGGAAAAATGGTATTTCCTACTTTGACTAGGATTCCTACTCGGGTTAGGAATGCAAATGGTTCGACAACTCGGAAAGTTTCGCGGAGCTGAAAAATGAAGTTTCCTAAATCAACTAGGAATGACATGGCGAAATATTCAAGATGCGCAAAATGGTTGAGAAATGGTATTCGTAAAAGTTACTAAAATAGTATGCACAAATGGTTTCCGAAATGAAGAACGAATACATTTCTCCTACGTGAACCAGGAAAGATCAAGTCGGCAAGCATTTTTGGAAAGAAGACATGGCCGAAATATTGGAGATCCCACTTGCCATATTTGAAGATCAAATATCTTGAATATCTTGAACAAATTCGGCAAGGAATATATTCCTTGGAGATCAAGAAAGAAATATCTAGAGTGGAATAAGGAAAGAAGATCTCAGAACAGACCTGTAACTTCAAGAGGCCACCGAAGTCGCAATTCAACTCCAAATATAGCGATCATATACCTCTCTGGAAAGCTCTTGAAGTCCTCTTTCCAACGAGTCCAAAATCATAATTTTCTGAGCTCTAGAACTCCCGGAATACTCGAAAGAAGACAGGCTGTCAATTCTACCCGGGTAAACTAGGAATCCCTAGTTTGGAGAGGAAAGTTGGAATTCTTCACCTATAAATACAAGAGCTCGGCCTCATTCTCAAGCATCACTCATTATAGACGCCTAAGCCTGCCAAAGATCATCTCCTCAACCTCCAAACACTCGGCCTTCCCCGCAAAACTCGAAACACCACAAACTACAGCCCGTAAACCCTCTCCTCCACCTCAAGAAGGACTTTGCTCGATTTGGCTGGGAATTCTTGGGCTTGTCATCAACTAAGGAGTAGCTACACTTGAAGATTTGCGGTGCGATTTCACGGAGTCGAAAAGTGTAACATGACCCCTTCTTATTTTGTTTCAGTTTTTGTTTGGATTTCCTTTGTTTGTATTTTGAGAACAAGTTTTGATATAAGGCTTTATATTTCTAAATTCTTCTAAGTTTCTTCCATGTGTTTTTAGCTTTGATTCGAATGCATGTGTGTGCTTATATGTTCTTAATGCTTGAAACTGTTTTTAAGTAGATACTCGATTTGGTTCTCTTTTAAGCATGTTTCACGAACTAATAACAAAGATAAAATTGGATTAGAGAGTTAGCTCGATTTGGTTGCTGTCTTGTTCAATTATAAGCATGTGTGTGTGTTTTGATTAAAGTTAGGAATTTCGTTGACACTTAGGGAATCTAGGTATAAAACGGCAAAGGATGAAGGAATGAGTCGATCACTTGTAAATATAGTAGTTAGGTTTATTTTCGGTCTAGTAACATGTTTAGGATTCTATGTTCTTGTTTGTTTTCTACTTGTCTATGAGTGAAGCATGTTAGAACTTAGGATTTCTCTATGTGTCTACTAACCATTTCCTGTCTTTAAATTCTTAGGAATTAGTAAAAAAAATAACCTTTTAAAATCCCCCCTTTAACCATAGCGTAAATATGCATGCACCCTCAATCCCCGGTTAAGAACGATACCCTATTTACCAATGCTACATCTACACCAAGGGTTTTAATTTTATGCGTTTTTGTTGAGTGTTAAGTGTGTATTTAGTACTTAGTAAAAGCGTGTATCAATTTTGGCGCCGTTGCCGGGGATTGTAAAGAATTGTGTGTTTATGCTTGTAAATATGTGAATCTGTGCAAATAAGTGTGTATATATATGTCGGAATATAATATGTAAAGTGTCATACATGTCCATAATAAGTTTCATTCTAACCTTTTTGTTTTGCATCCATGTAAATAGGTACATATTAAAGGAAGTCTTCGATTTACATTGAGTACGCAAGTTTGGTTGATTAAGTCTCACTCATTGGAATAGATGGCGCCTCTTTTTCTTTCTTATCTCCTTAACCCCTTGTGATGTGTGGATTTCATCACTGCACACCATAACCTAAGTGAAGTTATGGGCATAAGGTCGAGGGCGGAGTTTGCAAAGAACTTGAGGGAATGTCTTTCTCGAAATTTTGGCTGAATGTCGGACATGGTGTCTAGAAACGGGTTATGACTGGTGACAGGTTCTGGATCTAAGAAAGACTTGCATCAATGGAGTATATACCAATGATCCGGTGAGTGGATGAATACTTGTCTTTGAGTAAGAAATCTTTGGTAACTTGGTGTCTAGGAGGTGACGGTTTCTATGATGGGTTTTGGATCCGAGATCTCAAATCGGTCCTACCTCTCGTGGTCTCTCTTGCCAACTGGCCAAGCTTATTAAAGTTGCCCAAAGAAGACAAGGACTAAATCTACTTTCCATGATCGGTAAGCCTCGGGATGCATCGTCGAAATTAGTCCTGCCTCTCGCGTTATCTCTATCCCCAACTGGCCATGTTTTTCGATTGAACCAAGGCCGATTGATTGAGAATGTACATTTTATCGCGCGGGTCGCACGTCCAATGAAAGACCTAAAGGCTAAATGAACGTATTCTCTTTAAATCAAGGGCGAAACTCAATGAAAAAAATACTTGTGCATATTACTTGTAAATTTCGTATGCATTTTAACTTGTAAAGAATTAACCACGTTGCATATAGCTTGCATAACCTGCCGGCGGCTTTGTGATGCTCGGATTTCATCACCGGGTACCCTAACCTAAGTGAAGTTAGGGACATGAGGCCAAACACATCATGTATTTAGCACGTAACTTTGTGTGTTTTCTGCAGGTTTCTAACGTGTTCTCTTATGCATTCACTCCATACTTCACTTAGGATCTTGTTTGATGCATTTGGATGACGATTTGAGTGTGTTATGCATAAATTCGATGTGAATATTGTGTGCTTGCATTGTAACATGTATATATATGTTCTTAACATTAATTCTAAGTTTTGCATTATCTGTATGCCTAATTTTGCAGAAAACGTGTATATTGTGTCTTAGTTTGTCTTTAGATCATTTTAACTATTTTGCATTCATTTTAGTGTCTAAAACGTCATAATTAAGTGTTTTATAGCTTTCGTGTGTTTTTGTTGTGTTTTTGGCTTATTTTTCTTCGTGTGATTTGTTTTTGGTATGATCTTGTGTGTTTTTATTGCTTTCTTTTAATTTTCAATGTTTTTTTGTTAGTATCTTACATTCTTTGTGTATTCTTTCGATACTAACACTTGTTCACTAAGGAAGCCGAGAAGGAAAAGAATGTGGCTTCTCACGCCACTAAGGCACAACCTTCATCGTCACACCCTACCCCAACCAAAGGTATTAACTCTATCCCTTCAAGTTTGGTTAGTACTAATGCTTCATTTGCTCGTGCACCATTCCCACATAGGTTGACGAAATCTAAGAAAGATGATCAATACGAAGACATTTTGGACATCTTTCGGAAGGTGCAAGTAAATCTGCCCTTGATCGAGTGCATAAAGCAAGTGCCTATCTATGCAAAATTTCTCAAAGAGTTATGCACCCAAAGGAGGCAAACGAGAGCGAAGGAGGTTGTGAAGGTGAATGCAACCGTTTCAGCGGTTTTACAGCGTCGGTTACCCCCCAAATTGAAGGATCCGGGGAGATTTTCTGTTCCTTGCGTGATTGATGACAACAAATTCGAAGATGTTATGCTAGACCTTGGTGCATCCATTAACGTAATGCCTTATTACTTATTTGCATCCATGGATTTAGGCGAGCTCAAACAAGACAACGTCATCATTCAGCTAGCCGACCGTTCGCATAAGTATCCTAGGGGATACGTTGAAGATGTTCTTGTGTAAGTCAACAACCTGATTTTTCCAGCGGATTTTTACATTGTTGACATGGAGGAGAGTCCTTTGAATACCACGCCATTGCTTCTTGGACGACCTTTCATGAGGACTGCAAGAACGAAGATAGATGTGTTTGAGGGAACGTTTTCCATGGAGATTGATGGAGAAAAGATCGAATTCAACATATTAGATTCCATGAAGGTTCCCGCGGCAAGTGTACATGCCATATTTTCGATGGATATGGTGGAAGAGGCAGCCCAACAACACTTAGACACCATTGGAGATGATGTGCTAGACATTGCCATACAAGAAGGAGCGGGGCTGACTCGACTTGGAGATGAAGCCCTTTTTGATGCACTTATCGAGATTTTGGAGCCTAGGATCCTTGAGATGGCTATGGCACTCAATGAGGCTCCACGGATTGTAAATAGGCCACCTCCTATTCTGTTGGCCTATGGAGAAAACAAGCTCGTTCCATCCGTGATTAAGGCACCGAAACTGGACCTTAAAGTTTTACCGGCCCATTTGAAGTATGCTTACTTGGGAGAGAATGACACTTTGCCGGTTATCATTTCATCATCATTGGAGGAAGAACAAGAGGGCAAACTCATCAACATGCTCAAACGTCATAAAACAGCAATTGGATGGACCCTTGCCGACATCAAAGGCATCAATCCGGCCACTTGCGTGCATCGAATTCTACTCGAAGATGGGGCTAAACCTTCGAGAGAAGCTCAAAGAAGACTCCATCCACCGATGATGGAAGTTGAGAAGAAGATAAGCTAGAAGATCCAGCCATCTCACACAAATGAAGATAAGCTAGAAGATCCAGCCATCTCACACACATGGATTTACTCGCCAGGGTTTGTTAACGACTTAATTATTGGTCAAGAACTGGAGCTGGGTCTCTTCTCGAGAGTCGTTCTATGTGTGATTTCGAGTTCGTGGACGGTTCCGGATCGTTATTTGGACGACCGAGGAATTAATTATGAATATTTGAAGTTCGGATTTAAATGGTGGGCTACTTAACGACTAAATTACCAGACGAGAATTTGGTTTCGGCTTCTTCACGGAAGTTGTTCAGAATTTAATTTCGAGCTCGTGGGATCTTCCGGAGCATTATTCTGAGTTACGAAGATTAAGTTGTGATTATTTCCGATTGTTGGTTATTTTGTCGATTTAATATGTGTTGGTGTGAACCGTTGACTTTTTATCCGATTGGCCGATGTGTTTGACTTCGGGTGATTATTGAAGAATATGTCGAGACAAGTTTGTGGCCGCGAGAATTATCGGAATCGGAATTACGACGTGAAAGTTACGGGTAATTGAAGTTTGTCAAAAAGTGTGATTTTTGGAAGTTTCCTAAAATAGCAGGTATAAATAGTGGTTGCCATAAAGGGAAAGTCAAAGAAAACAATTAATGGTTGACTGGTTTGACTCGGTTTGACCGAGTGGTGCGACAGTGGCGGTGGTCCTCCATGGCTCGCCGGCGGCGAAGCTCCTCCGGCCGTCTCCGGCCACGGGGGAGGTGGCAATCGGTGCGCCTCGACTTCCCCGACCTACCCCCGGCCTCCTTCCACGGCCTAGCTCACCGGAAAAAGGAGAAATTCTGACTTGAACATGGAGGAAAACTTGGTGATTCGGGTTGCTCGATTTTGGCCGAATTGAACTTCAAGATGTAGTGGGCTTTGAAGCTCTCCTCTCAAGGATTCTAACCATGTAAGTATGGAGTTCTAATTCGATTTGTGGATGGAGAATTTTGGATTTGAAATTTGTGTTTCAATTCAGGTTTCCATGAAATTGAGCTAGTTAGAGTGAGAATTGGCCTTTGTTGTAGTTGACAAAGTTGCTCAGTGGGTAATTTTGCATGGAATAGGAGTTGCTGCGCCGGAAAATTCTCATATTGGTGGTGGCGCCGCCGTGGACGGCGGTCAACGGCGGCGGTCAACGGTAAACGGCGGTCAAACTTTGACTTTTTGGGACTTTCGACGAGTTGCATGTCATTTCACTCGAAATCGCACCCCGATCGCAGTGGGGAGGTTCGTTTCTCGATTTGAGCATCCGTAAGTATAGCGAGGTATTGAGTTGTACATATACGGATTTTCGACGATTCGTCGACTTTGAATTACGTGTTTCCGAGAACGGTGGTTTCTCGTGATTTGATTTGTATTGTCGAGTTATGACTTGGAGAAATTGATTTTGTGAATATTCAGGTGTTCGTGATCGTTCTTTTGGCGAGGGACTTTCCGCCGGATCACGGGTTAACGCGTATCGCGTTACGCTAGTCTGTGAGTGGACATTTCTTTTCACGGATTGTTTGCGAGTCTTTTATATGATTTTCGAACTTGAGCATGCGTATGAAATTTCGGATTACTTGAGCATGTGTTTTACGATTATACGATTATACTTATACGGATATACGTATACGAACATGCATATACTTATATGTTGTTTCATGCATTTGCATCGAAATGTTTGTGGTTTGGTTTTCACAGAGTACAGTCTCAGTTACGTTGTTGTATCGATATACTTGCCTCTTGGCTGATCCCCGATGGTAGGCCGCCAGGAGGGACGTCGTTATCCCGACCTGACCGGTGAAGGGCGTTTCCTCGGAACCGAGGCCATTTCTAGCTTAGAATCACGGGGACTAAGGACCTCGTGATTCGGACTGTACTAGCACGGAGGAGTCCATGAGTGAGCCCGTGGGATTTTTACTTGTATGCTCAGTACGTTGGAGGATTAAGGTTTTACCTGGTGTACTTGTTGTTTTTACTTACCTGGACTCGCATATGTTATTTTAAACATATATATTAACTGGTGAAAGACATTTATTTTCGTCCACTCACTCTAACGTGTTTCATGTCTTTCCCCTGGGCTTTTCGGTTTCCGTGCCCAGTTTGCAGTTCAGGCTCTGGTGTCGCACGTCGTGGTCGGAGGCATAGTGCTCGAGCTACCTTGTTTCTTCCAGTAGGTTTATTGTTCTACCTACTGTGGTATACTGATATGTTTATACATTAGAGGTCGCTCTGAGTAATCTGTTGTTTATGTTATACGATTTTAGACCGGATTTCAGTAAAGTACTATTATATTTATTATTTTACTTTACTGTTGATATATTGAGAAATCCGGATGGGATTGGTGCCCACGGTTTGATTTTTGTGGCATAGGATGAAGTGTATTTTCCGCGTGCAGGTAATGGTAATTCCACGTTAGTAGCGAAACTCTGCCAAAATTTCAAAAAGTTTTTGTTGGTTCGTGTTTTCGAGGGGGTTCGATTCCGGTTTTAGGAGCTAAATCGGGGTTGGGTCCTTTCAGCTTGGTATCAGAGCATTAGTTTATAGGTTTTGTAGACTTCTGTAGTCGTGTTTACTAAGGATATTTGAGAATGTACAGCATGTCTGGAATGGTGACCCGACCGGCCGGCGGATAATCATCAGTATTCCGGGTGTTGTATACTTTCAAATATTTGAAGTTCCATGAAAGTTCCACTTGTTGTGTACGATATTGTATTCATTAGGATGCCTCCTGACGTGCTTTCCGTGTCATTTCGGTTGTGGATCCTGTTGAGGATCAATCGTCGCGCGATTTGCCAGAGAACTGTGGATTTGGATGAGTATTCAGAGTTCAGAGAATTGTGTGGCACGGTTTGCCTGGTTGTGTGTGAATGAGCGTCTACATGTTGCCTCAGAGCGGAGAATTATGGCAGTTGATGTTTGCCTGAGTCAGATTATTGTGTTTTGTGGGCTGATATTGTGTGAGTTCCTGTTGCGACTCCATGGCCTACATTCAGGGTGTTGTTTATACGGTAATGGTTTTAATCAGGCTACCCAGCAATCAAATGTGGAGTGTTTACCCACCTGAGGCAGAGATGCATTGTCCACATGTTTGTTTCCGTTTTGCACGTGTATTGTGGCTTCAGAGGAAGCAGTGCATGATGTTTGAGATGAGTTTGAACCTGAGCATCAGAGAGAGTCTGACTGTTATGCCTCGAGTTAGCCGTGAGGAGCTTAGTGTGGTGCACTCAGTGGCGAGGCTATCGAGAAGGAAAGGTGTGCGCGGTTTTCGATGGGATTGTTTGAGGAAAGTGGACTTAGTCGAGATTTGATGAGGTTGAGTTCCGACACCTCGGGATCAGTGACTTCATCAGACTGTGGTCTTTTCGATTATGTTGAGGATCCTCTGCTTATCCGTTTGACGATGGCGGAGATCACAAATTAGCGGACTTGCTCCTGTGGCATGAGTTTGGGTGATCGTTCGTGAACCTTTCACGCGGCAGGTGTTGCGGTGACTTGTGTTCGCGGAGCACTCTCAGTTGCTATTGTGGTGGCCAGGAGGGTCACATTGCGAGGGAGCACCCCCAGCCAGCTGTTGTAGCGGTTCGGCAGCTCAGAGTTCACGAGGTGGTCATGATGTTGTTTCCGGAGTTTGACCAACGCAGCCTTTTAGATGAGTTAGTCAACAATGTCGCTATTGACGTGGGCGGCTAGTTGGGCATTTTGGAGTTCGTGCCATGACCCTGCTTGAGGACAGACATTTCTCCGAGGTTACAGTTGTTTGATATCCATGGCTATTGTACCTGTATTTCCACTTCCGAGGTTTTGGAGAGTGTTGCATCCATCTGGAGGTTGCGAGATCCTTGTTGAAGGATATGGCTTAGCTGCAGATCTGTTATAGTTGGACATCGTGGTTTTGGTGTGAATGTGAGTATGGACTTACGGACGAGGCATTTGGCTGTGTTCGAGTGCCTTGAGAAGGTGGTTGTGTTTCGACGACCAGATCGTCCCGAGATACTGTTTCGTGGTGATGGTCGAACGGATGATGGAGACGGATTGTGTTGCTTGCTTAGCTTATGATGTGGATACTACGGTTGCTGTGCTCGACATTGGCGATATTGAGGTGGTTTCCGAGTTCCCAGGTGTGTTTCGGAGGAGTTACCAGGTGTTCCTCCAGTTCGGGAGACTGATTACACCATTGAGCTTGTACTAGGCGCTGGACTCATTTTACTGACGTTTTGTCGTTCAGAGCCAGCGGAGCTGATGGAGCTACAGTTTCGACTCCAGGAGTTGCTGGAGGAGGTTCCAGGAGATTTCATGCGACCCCACGTGTTTGCGTGGTGTGCTCTTACATTGTTTGTATGGATGATGGATGGTTCGACGAGGTGGTGTATTGACTACCGGAAGCCTGATTCGCTTCAGAGGAGAGCGAGTATCCTCCGCTTCGGATTGACGAGTGGTTTGATCAGCTCAAGGGAGCTTCGGTCTTTTCGAAGATTGATTTCGGGATCGGATACCATCAGTTGAGGATCGATGTGTCAGTTGTGGTTTGGACAATTTTCGGATCTCGTTGCGGGCATCATGAGTTTTTGGTCACGCTGTTGGGTTGACCAATGCCCCTGTAGATCGTGTGGTCGTGATGGACCATGTGCTCAGATGATTCTGGACGAGTTGCGGTCATGTTCGTTGGCGACGTCCTGATGTACTCCAGGAGTGTGAGCCAGTACCTGAAGTAGTTGCAAGCGGTTTTGCGGACTTCGTGAGATGATCAGTTGTTGGCGAAGTTCAGTCAGTGTGAGTTATGGTTGATTAGCGTGAAGATTTCGAATTCTGTGTTGTTATCCGAGGGAGTTGGTGTAGATCCTGACCAGATAGAGGCCATGTTGATTTGGGTTTGCCCTATCATGCTACCAGAGATCAGGGGTCTCTTGGGTTCGGCAGGCTATTACCGACGGCCTGTACGAAATTTTCCTGGATTGCCACTCTACTTTTCGGATTGACGAAGAAAACGTGTAGTTCGTGGGGTTCGATGCACGCGAGGAGAGTTACTTGCTCCTGCAGGATGACCATTGTTTCGGTTTTGACCTTACCTGACGACCGCGACGAGTTCGTAGGTTATGGCGATGCATTGAGATTTGGATTTGGTTATGTTTTGATGCTGTGTAGCAGAGCGGTGGCTCATGATTCCAGGCAGTGGAACTTTGTGTAATCATGTATCCTGTGTATGATTTGGGTGTAGCTGTCCTTATGTTAGCATCGGAGAGTTCGAGACACTACTGTTATGGCGTGCAGCTCAGTGTAGGACGTGCACTGATCATTTGAGTTTCCTCCACTTGCATTTTTGGCCAGATTTGGGCTTGAGGCAGTGTAGATGGATAAGGTCGACTATCGACTATGGCTGCACCTTCGAGTTTGTTCGAGATGGCTAGTGGTTGCACTTTGACTATCCATCTGGGATGTCGTTGCGGATGCGTTCAGCCGAGAGTCAGGAGCGCTTCAGTGTCTTATGTGTGTGTATGGCTCGAGTTTTCGTATTAGTCGAGTTACGGGCTACGGGAGCTGTGCTTGAGTGTGATGATGTGAAGCTCATTGTGTTACGCGCATTTGGCACTAGTGGTACGGAGATGCATCAGATACTCCGAGTTTACTACTCGAGACACAACATGAAGAGCAATGTAGCTGCTTGTGTGTATAGAAGCCACATTTGTCGACTGGCGATGGCTAGGAGGCAGAGACTTGCCGAGAAGTGTCAGCCATTTGAGATTTCCGGCTAGACGTGGCGATTGTTGCTGTGATTGTGTGTGTTTGTATGCACTTAGGTTTGTGGTACCAGTTGTTTGGGCATTGTGGATCATTTGATGAACTTAGTACGTTCCTTGTACTTTCGGAGACGATTTCAGTGGCAGACTGGCATAGATGTATTTGACGGAGAATGTCCATTTACGTGGTGTATCTGTGTCCCAGTTTGCTGGTCGAGGTAATCAGCTACAACAAAGTGTTTGTAAACTTTACAGCGAGCATTGGGGACCAGATTACGAGTTAGTACCGGTTCTTATTGTGACAACCCGGACCAGAATCAGCAGTATGATCAGCTTGATTGACGAGTTTGTGTGAAGTCGCAGTTGTCCGACGGTTATTGGAGTCGCCGAGTTTATTAACGACTTAATTATTGGCCGAGAATTTGAGTTGAGTCTCTTCTCGAGAGTCGTTGTACATGTGATTACGAGTTCGTGGGCGGTTCCGGATCGTAATTTGGACGACCGAGGAATTAGTTATGAATATTTGAAGTTCGGATTTAAATGGTGGGCTACTTAACGACTAAATTATCGGACGAGAATTTGGTTTCGGCTTCTTCACGGAAGTTGTTCAGAATTTAATTTCGAGTTTGTGGGAACTTCTGGAGCATGATTTGGAGTTACGAGGAATTAGTTGCGAATATTTCTGTTTGTTGGTTATTTAGTCGAATTAATATATGTTTGGGTTGAATGGTTGACTTTTTATCCGTTTGGCCGATATGTTTGACTTTGGGTGATTATTGAAGATTATGTCGACACGAGTTTGTGGCCGCGAGAATTATCGGGATCGGATTTACGACGAGGAAATTACGGGTGTTTAAAGTTCGTCGAAAAGGATAAGTATGAGTTTCCGTTTTGGGAAGTATTTAATGTGGTATAAATAGTGGACTTGCCCCTTTGGGAAAGTCAAAGACTGAATTATTATGTTGACCTTGTTTGACCTTGTTTGACCGAATGGTGGAGGTGACTTCGACGGTGGCTCACGGCTCGCCGGCGGCGAGGTGGTTTCCGTCACCACCGAGCCTGAGACTGGACCTAATCGAGGCGTCTTGGTGTCCCGAGCATGTCTCCGGCCACCCCTCACGGCGAGGGTGGCTGTGGAGAGGTGAATTTCCGGCGAGAAAAGGAGGAAAAACTTTGTGATTCGGGTTTGGTGTTTCGGACCGAATTGAGCTGCAATTTTTACTGGGCTTTGTAGCTCTCATCACTAGCAAGCTACCATGTAAGTTTGGGATCCTAATTTTGTTTGTGGAAGGAGAATTTTGGATTTGAAATTTGTGTGTTCATTCGGTTTTTCATGAAATTGACCATGTTAGAGTGAGAATTGGACTTCGGTGCAGTTATGGAAGTTGCTCAGTGAGTGATTTTGAGTGGAACAAGGGTAGCTCCGCCGTGAAATTCTCCGGTCAGCGGTGGCGCCGCCGTGGGCGGCGGTCAACGGCGGTCAACGGTCAACGGGTTGACTTTTTGACTTTCGGCAAGTCGCATGTCGTTTGACTCGAAATCGCGCTCCGATCGCAGTGGGGAGGTTCGTTTTTCGAGTTGAGCGTCCGAACGTAAAGCGAGGTATTGAAGTGGTATATACGGATTTTCGACGATTCGTCGACTTTGAATTATCTGTTTCCGAGAACGGTGGTTTCTCGTGGTTTGATTTGTATTTTCGGATTGTGATTTTTGAATATTGGACATTGTGTATATTCAGGGTTCGTGATCATTCGTTTGGCGAGGGACATTCCGCCGGATCACGGGTTAACGCGATACGCGTTACGCCAGTCTGTGAGTGGACAGTTTATTTTCACGGAATTATTGCGAGTCCTTTATATACGATTTATGATCTTGAGCATGCAGTATGATTATGGTTTTACGAACATGAGTTTTCGAACGAGATTATGTTTATATTGAGCATGTGTTATGTGATTATATTTATATGTTGTTATATGTCCACGAGTGGCCCCGTGTGATTTATACACATGCTCTGTACGTGTGAGGAGTTAGAGTCTCCCTCATGTACGTATACGGGAGGAGTTAGAGTCTCCCTCGTGTACCCGGACGCGTGAGGAGTTAGAGTCTCCCTTGCGTACCATTTATTGTTTATACTTTCGACTCGCATATGTTTTTATAACATATTTATTATCTGGTGAAAGACATTTATTTTCGTCCACTCACTCTAACGTGTTTATTGTCTTTCCCCTGGGCTTTTCGGTTTCCGTGCCCAGTTTGCAGTTCAGGCTCTGGTGTCGCACGTCGTGGTCGGAGGCATAGTGCTCGAGCTACTTTGTTTCATCCAGTAGGTTTATTGTTCTACCTACTGTGGTATGAGTATACGATTATGTATTAGATGTCGCTCTGAGCTTCCTATTGAATATGTTATACGATTTTACACTGGATTTTAGTAAAGTGTATATATATTTACTACTTTACGTTATTGTTGATATATTGAGAAATCCGGATGGGGTTGGTGCCCACGGTTTGCTTTTTGTGGCATAGGATGAAGTGTATTTTCCGCGTGCACGTAATGGTAATTCCACGCTAGTAACGAAACTCTGCCCAAATTTCGAAAAGTTTTTGTTGGTTCGTGTTTTCGAAGGGGTTTGATTCCGATTTAGGAAGCTAAATCGGGGTTGGGTCTTTTCAGTTTGGTATCAGAGCATTAGGTTATAGGTTCTGTAGACATCTGTAGTCGTGTTTACTTAGGGTATTTGAGTTGATACAGCATGACTGGAGTGATGACCCGACTGGCCAGCGGTACTCATCAATACTTCGGGTGTTGTGTGTCCTCAAATATCTGCGGTTTCATGATTACGTTCCACTTGTTGTGAACGATGTTTTATTCATTAGGATGCCTCCTGACGTGCTTTCCGTGTCGTTTCGGTTGTGGATCCTATTGAGGATCAATCGACGCGCAATTTGTCAGAGAACAGTGGATTGGGATGAGTATTCAGAGTTCAGTGAATTGTGTGGCACGGTTTGCCTGGTTGTGTGTATATGGGCGTCTACATGTTGCCTCAGAGCTGAGAATTTTGACAGTTGATGTTTGCCTGAGTCAGATCATTGTGTTTGGTGGGCTGTTATTGTGTGAGTTTCGGTTGTGACTCCATGGCCTACATTCAGAGTGTTGTGTAAACAATGATGGTGTTATCAGGCTACTCAGCAATTGATGTGGAGTGTTTACCCACCTGGGGCAGAGATGCATTGTTCACATGTTAGTTTCGGTTTGTACGAGTTATGTGGCTTCAGAGGAAGCAGTGTACGAGGTTCGAGATGAGCTTGAACCTGAGTATCAGAGAGATTCTGATTGATGTGCCTCGAGATATCCGTGAGGAGCTTAGTGTGCTGCACTCAGTGGCGAGGCTAGTGTAAGGGAAAGATGTACACGGTTTTCGATGTGATGGTTTGAGGAAAGTGGATTCAGTAGTGAGAGATTGAGTTCTGATACTTCGGGATCAGTGACTTCATCAGACTGTGGCCTTTTTGGTTATGTTGAGGATTCTCTGCTGATCCATTTGGCGATGGCGGAGATCACAGAGTAGCGGATTTGCTCCTGTGGCATGAGTTTGGGCGATCGTTGGTGATCCTTTCACGCAGCAGGTGTTGCGGTGACTTGTGTTTGTGGTACACTCTCTGTTGCCATTGTGGTGGCCAGGAGGATCACGTTACGAGGGAGCACCCTTGGTCAGCTGTTGTAGCAGTTTGACGGCTTAGAGTTTACAGGGAGATCCTCATGTTGTTTCTGCAGTCTGATCAATGTACCCTTTTGACGAGTTATTCAGTAAGTCGCATTTGACATGGACGGCTAGTTTGGGCATGTTGGAGTTCGTGCTATGACCTTGTTTGAGGACGGACTTTTCTCCGAGGTTACTGTTGCTTGATATCCATGGCTATTGTACCTGTATCTCCACTTCCGAGGTTTTGGAGAGTGTTGCATCCATCCGGAGGTCGTGAGATCCTTGTTTGAGGTTATGGGTTAGCCGCGGATCTGTTATAGCTGGATATTATGGTTTTGATGTGACCATGAGTATGGACTTACTGACGACGCATTTAGCTGTGTTCGAGTGCCTCGAGATGGAGGTTGTGTTTCGACGACCAGATTTCCCCGAGATGCTGTTTCGCGGTGATGGTTGAGCGGATGATGGAGACGAGTTATGTTGTTTGCTTAACACATGTTGTGGATACTATGGTTGCTGTGCTCGGCGTAGGTGACATTGAGATGGTTCCTGAATTTCCTGGCATGTTCCGGAGGAGTTATCAGATGTTCCTCCAGTTCGGGAGACTGACTACACCATCGAGCTTGTACCAGGCGCTGGACTCATTTTACCGACGTCTTGTCGTTCGGAGCCAGCGGAACTGATGGAGCTATTTGTTTCGACTCCAGGAGTTGCTGGAGGAGGTTTCAGGAGATTTCGTGCAACCCCGCGTATTTGCGTGGTGTGCTTTTGCATTGTGTGTACGGATGTTGGTTGGTTCGATGAGGTGGTGCATTGACTACCGGAAGCTCGATTTGCTTCAGAGGAGTGCGAGTATCCTCCGCTTCAGATTGACGACTGGTTGATCAGTTTGCGAGAGCTTTAATCATGTTGAAGATTGATTTTGGTTTTGGATACCATCAGTTGAGGTTCGATGAGGCAGTTGTGGTTTGGACAGCTTTCGGATCTCGGTGCGGACATCAGGAGTTTTTGGTCACGCTGTTTGGTTGACCAATGCCCGTAGGTCGTGTGGACTTGATGGACCAGGTGTTCAGACGGTTTCTGGACGAGTTTGTGGTCATGTACGTTGGCATCGTCCTGATGTACTTCAGGAGTGTGGGCCAGCACCTGAAGCGATTGTGAGCGGTTTCGCGGACTTAGCGAGACAACCAGGTGTTTGCGAAGGTTAGTCAGTGTGAGTTTTGACTGATTAGCGCAAAGATTTTGAGCTGCATGATGCTGTCCGAGTGATTGGTGTGGATCCTGACCAGATGGAAGCCGTGTTGATTTGGGAATTGCCCTACTATTGTACCAGAGATTCGGAGTTTCTCTTGGGTTTTGGCAGGCTTGTACCGACGGTTTGTGCAGGATTTTCCTGGATTGCCCCTCTACCTTTCGGATTGACGAAGAGGGTGTCAAGTTCGAGTGGTTCGATGCACGCGAGGAGAGTTACTCACTCCTGAGGATGGTTGACCGTTGCTTCGGTTTTGACCCTACCTGATAATTACGACGAGTTCGTGAGTTATGGCGATGCATCGAGGTCTGGATTTGCACATGCTTTGATGCTGTGTAGCAGAGCAGTGGCTCGTGGTTACGGGCAGTGGAGACATTATGTGGCTACGTATCCTATGTATGATTTGGGTGTAGCTGTCCGTATGTTAGCGGTGATGAGTTCGAGACACTACAGCTATGATGTACAGCGCGGTGTAGGACGTACACTGATCATTTGAGTTTCATCCACTTGCATTTTCGGCCAGATTTGGGCTTGAGGCAGTGTCGATGGATGGAGTCGACTGACGACTATGGCTGCACATTAGAGTTTGTTCGAGGAAGGTTAGAGGTTGTAATTGATTATCCGTCTGGATGTTGTTACTGATGCATTCAGTCGAGAATTGGGAGCTTCAGTGTTTCATGTGAGTATGGCTCGAGTTTCCGTGTTAGCTGAGTTATGGGCTACGAGAGCTGAGTTTGAGTGTGATGATGTCGAGGCTTGTGATTTTGCGCGCGTTTAACGCTAGTGGTACAGAGATGTGTCTGATATTTCGAGTTACTACTCGTGACGCAACATGAAGAACGATATAGCAGCTTGTGCGAGCACAGCTTGTGTGTGCGCTGATGCCACATTCGTCGACTGGCGATGGCTAGGAGGCAGAGACTTGCCGAGATGTGTTAGCCATATGGGATTTCCGGTTAGACGTGACGGTTGCTGATGTGATTGTGTGTGTATGTGTACATTTTGAATTGTGATACCAGTTGTCAGGTCTTTGTGGACAGTTTGATGAACTTGGTATGTTTACTTGTACTTTCGGAGATGATTCCAGGGGTTGGCTGGCATAGTTGTGTTTGGTGGAGGTTGGCCATCTACGTGGTGTACCTGTGCTCCAGTTTGCTGGTCGAGGTTATCAGCTACAACATAGTGTTGGCAAGCTTTGCAGCGAGCATTGGAGACCAAATTACGAGCTAGTACCGGTTCTTATCCTCAGATTGGCGAGCGATCTTCGAGGATTATTCAGGCCTTGGAGGGCATGTTGTGGACCTCGGTATTGCAGTTCCGGAGGATTCGGGACCAACAGTTTCAGCTATTCGAGGTTGCTTGCAATACCAGGTTGTTGTCCACTGTGATTTTGATATTGTTTGACGTTGTTTTGAGGAACGATGTTGTACTTAATTGTGTTGGAGTGAGTTTGGTTTGAATTTGAGTTGATGTTTGTTTCTGATTTTGTGGAGTTTGTTACCACAGACTGTCAGATCAGCGGAAACAGGATGATAATTGCCTAAGTTCGATGTTTGTGCTATGTTGATGTGTGCAGTTTGAGTTGAGATTTGCTATGTTATTTTGATCCGTGTGTGGTCATAGGCGAGTTTGTGTTATGCCGTATGGTTCGGCATCGCCTATAGTATTGGCTTTTATGTGTGTTGTGTTCCGTGAGGCGGAACTGTGTTTCAGGTTGGTTTTGCATTGTGTACCCTATCCGTTCCGTATGTAGGAACACTTGGCAGTTATGTGAGCCAGTTCAGATTTATGATTTGAGGGTACAGGGATTCCAGCACGGAATTATCTCCTATTGTGGAGTCAGTTGCCAGAGTTGTTCAGTTGATGTAGCCACTGAGCAGTTGAACAGTATGCAGAGGCAGTGTTCCTACTTTTAGCCAGCAGACTTGGAAATTTCGAGGTCGAAATTTTTCTAAGGGGGGTGGATTTGTGACGACCCGGACCAGAATCAGCAGTATGATCAGCTTGATTGACGAGTTTGTGTGAAGTCGCAGTTGTCTGACGGTTATTGGAGTCGCCGAGTTTATTAACGACTTAATTATTGGCCGAGAATTTGAGTTGAGTCTCTTCTCGAGAGTCGTTGTACATGTGATTACGAGTTCGTGGGCGGTTCCGGATCGTAATTTGGACGACCGAGGAATTAGTTATGAATATTTGAAGTTCGGATTTAAATGGTGGGCTACTTAACGACTAAATTATCGGACGAGAATTTGGTTTCGGTTTCTTCACGGAAGTTGTTCAGAATTTAATTTCGAGTTTGTGGGAACTTCCGGAGCATGATTTGGAGTTACGAGGAATTAGTTGCGAATATTTCTGTTTGTTGGTTATTTAGTCGAATTAATATATGTTTGGGTTGAATGGTTGACTTTTTATCCGTTTGGCCGATATGTTTGACTTTGGATGATTATTGAAGATTATGTCGACACGAGTTTGTGGCCGCGAGAATTATCGGGATCGGATTTACGACGAGGAAATTACGGGTGTTTAAAGTTCGTCGAAAAGGATAAGTATGAGTTTCCGTTTTGGGAAGTATTTAATGTGGTATAAATAGTGGACTTGCCCCTTTGGGAAAGTCAAAGACTGAATTATTATGTTGACCTTGTTTGACCTTGTTTGACCGAATGGTGGAGGTGACTTCGACGGTGGCTCACGGCTCGCCGGCGGCGAGGTGGTTTCCGTCACCACCGAGCCTGAGACTGGACCTAATCGAGGCGTCTTGGTGTCCCGAGCATGTCTCCGGCCACCCCTCACGGCGAGGGTGGCTGTGGAGAGGTGAATTTCCGGCGAGAAAAGGAGGAAAAACTTTGTGATTCGGGTTTGGTGTTTCGGACCGAATTGAGCTGCAATTTTTACTGGGCTTTGTAGCTCTCATCACTAGCAAGCTACCATGTAAGTTTGGGATCCTAATTTTGTTTGTGGAAGGAGAATTTTGGATTTGAAATTTGTGTGTTCATTCGGTTTTTCATGAAATTGACCATGTTAGAGTGAGAATTGGACTTCGGTGCAGTTATGGAAGTTGCTCAGTGAGTGATTTTGAGTGGAACAAGGGTAGCTCCGCCGTGAAATTCTCCGGTCAGCGGTGGCGCCGCCGTGGGCGGCGGTCAACGGCGGTCAACGGTCAACGGGTTGACTTTTTGACTTTCGGCAAGTCGCATGTCGTTTGACTCGAAATCGCGCTCCGATCGCAGTGGGGAGGTTCGTTTTTTGAGTTGAGCGTCCGAACGTAAAGCGAGGTATTGAAGTGGTATATACGGATTTTCGACGATTCGTCGACTTTGAATTATCTGTTTCCGAGAACGGTGGTTTCTCGTGGTTTGATTTGTATTTTCGGATTGTGATTTTTGAATATTGGACATTGTGTATATTCAGGGTTCGTGATCATTCGTTTGGCGAGGGACATTCCGCCGGATCACGGGTTAACGCGATACGCGTTACGCCAGTCTGTGAGTGGACAGTTTATTTTCACGGAATTATTGCGAGTCCTTTATATACGATTTATGATCTTGAGCATGCAGTATGATTATGGTTTTACGAACATGAGTTTTCGAACGAGATTATGTTTATATTGAGCATGTGTTATGTGATTATATTTATATGTTGTTATATGTCCACGAGTGGCCCCGTGTGATTTATACACATGCTCTGTACGTGTGAGGAGTTAGAGTCTCCCTCATGTACGTATACGGGAGGAGTTAGAGTCTCCCTCGTGTACCCGGACGCGTGAGGAGTTAGAGTCTCCCTTGCGTACCATTTATTGTTTATACTTTCGACTCGCATATGTTTTTATAACATATTTATTATCTGGTGAAAGACATTTATTTTCGTCCACTCACTCTAACGTGTTTATTGTCTTTCCCCTGGGCTTTTCGGTTTCCGTGCCCAGTTTGCAGTTCAGGCTCTGGTGTCGCACGTCGTGGTCGGAGGCATAGTGCTCGAGCTACTTTGTTTCATCCAGTAGGTTTATTGTTCTACCTACTGTGGTATGAGTATACGATTATGTATTAGATGTCGCTCTGAGCTTCCTATTGAATATGTTATACGATTTTACACTGGATTTTAGTAAAGTGTATATATATTTACTACTTTACGTTATTGTTGATATATTGAGAAATCCGGATGGGGTTGGTGCCCACGGTTTGCTTTTTGTGGCATAGGATGAAGTGTATTTTCCGCGTGCAGGTAATGGTAATTCCACGCTAGTAACGAAACTCTGCCCAAATTTCGAAAAGTTTTTGTTGGTTCGTGTTTTCGAAGGGGTTTGATTCCGATTTAGGAAGCTAAATCGGGGTTGGGTCTTTTCACTTATCCTCAGATTGGCGGGCGATATTTGAGGACTATTCAGACCTTGGAGGGCATATTGTGGACCTCGGTATTGCAGTTCCGGAGGATTTGGAACTTGTAGTTTCACTTGTTCGAGGTTGCTTGCAGTACCAGTTGGTTGACTGCTATGATTTTGATGTTGCATGATGTCGTTTTGAGGGACGATGTTGTACTCCATTGTGCTGGAGCGAGTTTGGTTGGAGTTTGAGTTTATGTTTGATTCTGATTTTGTGGAATGTGCTACCACAGATTGTCAGGTTAGCGGAAATGAATTGATAATTGCTTGAGTTCGATGTCTGAGTTGTGTTGATGTGTGTAGACTGAGTTGTGATTTGTCGTGTTGTTTTGATTCGTATGTGGTCATAGGCGAGTTTGTGCTGTGCCGTATAGTTTGGCGTCGCCTATATTGTTGGCTTTTATGTGTGTTGTGTTCCGTGTGGCGGAACTATGTTTCAGGTTTATTGCGGGTTGTGTACCCTATATGTTCCTTATGCAGGAACACTTGGCTATTGTGTAGAGCCAGTTCAGATTCGAGATTGTGGGTACAGGGATTTTTAGGGCGGAGTTATCTCCAATTGTGGAGTCAGTTATCAGAATTGTTCAGTTGATATTGTCACTGGTAAGTTGAGCAGTATGCAGAGGCAGTGCTCCTATGTTTAGCCGACAGACTCGGAAATTTCGAGGTCAAAATTTTTTTTTACTCGCCAGGGTTTCCGTATCAGCGTGGATTTCCGATAATGGATTTACTCGCCAGGGTTTGTTAACGACTTAATTATTGGCCGAGTGGAGCTGGGTCTCTTCTCGAGAGTCGTTCTATGTGTGATTTTGAGTTCGTGGGCGGTTCCGGATCGTTTTTTGGACGACCGAGGAATTAATTATGAATATTTGAAGTTCGGATTTAAATGGTGGGCTACTTAACGACTAAATTACTGGACAGGAATTTGGTTTCGGCTTCTTCACGGAAGTTGTTCAGAATTTAATCTCGAGCTCGTGGGAACTTCCGGAGCATTATTCTGAGTTACGAAGATTAAGTTGTGATTATTTCCGATTGTTGGTTATTTTGTCGATTTAATATGTGTTGGTGTGAACTGTTGACTTTTTATCCGATTGGCCAATGTGTTTGACTTCGGGTGATTATTGAAGAATATGTCTAGACGAGTTTGTGGCCGTGAGAATTATCGGAATCGGAATTACGACGTGAAAGTTACGGGTAATTGAAGTTTGTCGAAAAGTGTGATTTTTGGAAGTTTCCTAAAATAGCAGGTATAAATAGTGGTTGCCATAAAGGGAAAATCAAAGAAAACAATTAATGGTTGACTGGTTTGACTCGGTTTGACCGAGTGGTGCGACGGTGGCGGTGGTCCTCCACGGCTCGCCGGCGGCGAAGCCCTTCCGGCCGTCTCCGGCCACGGGGGAGGTGACAATCGGTGCGCCTCGACTTCCCATACCTACCCCCGGCCTCCTTCCACGGCCTAGCTCACCGGAAAAAAGGAGAAATTATGACTTGAACATGGAGGAAAACTTGGTGATTCGGGTTGCTCGATTTTGGCTGAATTGAACTTCAAGATGTAGTGGGCTTTGAAGCTCTCCTCTCAAGGATTCTAACCATGTAAGTATGGAGTTCTAATTCGATTTGTGGATGGAGAATTTTGGATTTGAAATTTGTGTTTCAATTCGGGTTTCCATGAAATTGAGCTAGTTAGAGTGAGAATTGGCCTTTGTTGTAGTTGACAAAGTTGCTCAGTGGGTGATTTTGCATGGAATAGGAGTTGCTCCGCCGGAAAATTCTCAGATTGGTGGTGGCGCCGACGTGGATGGCCGTCAACGGCGGCGGTCAACGGAAAACGGCGGTCAAACTTTGACTTTTTGGGACTTTCGACGAGTTGCATGTCATTTCACTTGAAATCGTGCCCCGATCGCAGTGGGGAGGTTCGTTTCTCGATTTGAGCATCCGTAAGTATAGCGAGGTATTGAGTTATACATATACGGATTTTCGACGATTCGTCGACTTTGAATTACGTGTTTTCGAGAACGGTGGTTTCTTGTGATTTGATTTGTATTGTCGAGTTATGACTTGGAGAAATGGATTTTGTGAATATTCAGGTGTTCGTGATCGTTCTTTTGGCGAGGGACTTTCCGCCGGATCACGGGTTAACGCGTATCGCGTTACGCTAGTCTGTGAGTGGACATTTCTTTTCACGGATTGTTTGCGAGTCTTTTATATGATTTTCGAACTTGAGCATGCGTATGAAATTTCGGATTACTTGAGCATGTGTTTTACGATTATACGATTATACTTATACGGATATACGTATACGAACATGCATATACTTATATGTTGTTTCATGCATTTGCATCGAAATGTTTGTGGTTTGGTTTTCACAGAGTACAGTCTCAGTTACGTTGTTGTATCGATACACTTGCCTCTCGGCTGATCCCCGATGGTAGGCCGCCAGGAGGGACGTCGTTATCCCGACCTGACCGGTGAAGGGCGTTTCCCCGGAACCGAGGCCATTTCTAGCTTAGAATCACGGGGACTAAGGACCTCGTGATTCGGACTGTACTAGCACGGAGGAGTCCATGAGTGACCCCGTGGGATTTTTACTTGCATGCTCAGTACGCTGGAGGATTAAGGTTTTACCTCGTGTACTTGTTGTTTTTACTTACCTGGACTCGCATATGTTATTTTAAACATATATATTAACTGGTGAAAGACATTTATTTTCGTCCACTCACTCTAACGTGTTTCATGTCTTTCCCCTGGGCTTTTCGGTTTCCGTGCCCAGTTTGCAGTTCAGGCTCTAGTGTCGCACGTCGTGCTCGGAGGTATAGTGCTCGAGCTACCTTGTTTCTTCCAGTAGGTTTATTGTTCTACCTACTGTGGTATACTTATATGTTTATACGATAGAGGTCGCTCTGAGAAATCTGTTGTTATGTTATACGATTTTACCTCGGATTTCAGTAAAGTACGTATATATTTATTGTTTTACTTTACTGTTGATATATTGAGAAATCCGGATGAGATTGGTGCCCACGGTTTGATTTTTGTGGCATAGGATGAAGTGTATTTTCCGCGTGCAGGTAATGGTAATTCCACGTTAGTAGCGAAACTCTGCCAAAATTTCGAAAAGTTTTTGTTGGTTCGTGTTTTCGAAGGGTTCAATTCCGGTTTAAGGAGCTAAATCGGGGTTGGGTCCTTTCACACTGTTTTATATTGATTATGTATATAAACTGGTGAAAGGCATACGTTTATTTTCGTCCACTCACTCTAACGTTTTTATTTGCCTTTTCCCTGGGCTTTTCGGTTTCCGTGCCCAGTTTGCAGTTCGGACTCTGGTGTCGCACGTCGTGGTCGGAGGCATAGTGCTCGAGCTACCTTGTTTCTTCCAGTAGGTTTATTGTTCTACCTACTGTGGTATACTTATATGATTATACATTAGAGGTCGCTCTAAGTATTCTGTTGTATATACTATATGATTTTACACCGGATTTCAGTAAAGCACAGATATATTTATTATTTTACTTTACTTTTGATATATTGAGAAATCCGGATGGGATTGGTGCCCACGGTTTGATTTTTGTGGCATAGGATGAAGTGTATTTTCCGCGTGCAGGTAATGGTAATACCACGTTAGTAACGAAACTCTGCCGAAATTTTGTTGGTTTTTGTTGGTTCGTGTTTTCGAAGGGGTTCGATTCCGGTTTAGACAACTAAAACGGGGTTGGGTCCTTTCACCCTTAAATCTCAATATTCTTCCAAAACGGTCTAAACAATCTAAAGAGAGAGATCTAATTATAAAATGAGATTCTTGCGACCGAAACCAGTTTTACATCACAAAAGTTTTTATCAACATTTAATTGATCCAAATATAGGTGGAGAACCATTTTGGTGCATTTTAGCTCCTTTAAATCTCAATACCCTTGCAAAACTGTCTAAAGAGTCTAAGGAGGGAGATGCGGATAATAAAATGAGATTCCATAGACCGAAACGAGACTTGCTTTTTAAAGAGGTTCATCAACATATAATTGATCCAAATATAGGTGAAGAACCATTTTCATTCATTTTATTTCCTTCAAATCTCAATACTCTTCAAAAATAGTCTAAAGAGTCTAAGGAGAGAGATCTAGATGATAAAACGAGATTCCGGCGACCGAAACTAGTTTTACCTCACAAAATTGTTCATCAACATGTATTTGCTCCAAATATAGGTGGACAACCATTTTGCTGCATTTTATCTCCCTCAAATCTCAATGCTCTTCCAAAACAGTCTAAACAATCTAAAGGGAGAGATCTAATGATAAAATGAGATTCCTGCGACTGAAATAAGTTTTTCTTCAAAAATTGGTTCATCACCATGTAATTGATCTTGATGTATGCGTGGAACCATTTTGGTGCATTTTATCTCCTTCAAATCTAAATACTCTCCAAAAATAGTCCAAGGAGGGAGATGCGGATGATAAAATGAGATTTGATAGATCGAAACGAGACTTTCTACATAAAGAGGTTCATCAACATGTAATTGATTCAAATATATGTGGGGAACCATTTTGGTGCATTTTATCTCCCTCAAATCTCAATATTCTTCCAAAACTGTCTAAAGAGTCTAATGAGAGAAATCCGGATGATAAAATAAGTTCCAAAAATCAAACCGAGATTTTCTTCAGAAAAAGGTTCATAAACATGTAATTTATTCAAATATTTGTGGGCAACGTTTTTGGTGCATATAATCTCCCTCAAATCTTAATACTCTTGCAAAACAGTCTAAACAGTCAAAAGAGTGAAATTTAATGATAAAATGAGATTCCAGCGACCGAAATGAATTTTGGTTCCCAAAGTTGTTGATCAACATGCAGTTGATCCAAATATAGGTGGAAAACCATTTTGATGCATTTTATCTCCCTCAAATCACAATACTCTTCCAAAACTGTCTAAACAGTCTAAGGAGAGAGATCACGATCATAAAATGAGATTCCATAGACCGAAAGGAGACTTGCTTCATAAATAGGTTCATCAACATGTAATTGAACCAAATATATTTGGATAACCATTTTGGTGCATTTTATCTCCCTCAAATGTCAATGCTCTTCCAAAACAGTCTAAACAATCTAAAGAGAGATATAATGGAAAAATGAAATTACTAAGACCGAAATGAGTTTTGACACAAAGTGTTTCATCAACATGTAATTGATCCACATGTATGTGGGGAACCAGTTTGGTGCATTTTATCTCCATCAAATCTCAGTACCATTCCAAAACAGTCTAAAGAGTCCAAGGAGAGAGATGCGGATGATAAAATGAGATTTCATAGACCTAAAGGAGACTTGCTTCATAAAGAGGTTCATCAACATGTAATTGATTCAAATATATGTGGGGAACTATTTTGGTGCATTTTATCTCTCTTAAATCTCGATATTCTTCCAAAACGGTCTAAACAATCTAAAGAGAGAGATCTAATGATAAAATGAGATTCTGTCGACCGAAACCAGTTTTACATCACAAATTTTTTTATCAACATTTAATTGATCCAAATATAGGTGGAGAACCATTTTGGTGCATTTTAGCTCCTTCAAATCTCACTACCCTTGCAAAACTGTCTAAATAGTCTAAGGAGGGAGATGCGGATAATAAAATGAGATTCCTGCGACCGAAACCCGTTTTACTTCACAAAATGGTTCTTGAACATGTAATTCATCCAAGTATAGGTGGAGAACCATTTTAGTGCATTTTTTATCAACGCATTTTATGCTCGATTCTTAACGCATTTCTCTCTACATTTTACTTTGATTTTACTTTAGTATTCTTGTTTCTTACTTACTTTGTTGTTTTTAGGCTTATAATAAAGGAGAACAATACAGGGGGGTGATTTAGTGCATAAAATGAGCTAAGTGGAGGAGTTTCCTAAATCAACTAGGAATGATGTGGTGAAATATGGAACCAAAATGCTCTGCTCAAGTTACTAAAATGACGCAAGGCAAAATGAAGACATTTCAAATGGTGGATCGAAAATCAACAAGCATTTTGGACAAAATCAAGCAAGGAGATATTACCGAATAGATGGAGGATCAAAAGTATCAAGTATATCTCAAAAGTGCCTTATTTGAAGATCAAAATATCCTACAATATATGGTAGGTTTGTCCAAAAATGAGTTGGAGCTCAAGAAATACAAGATATGGAAAGATCAAGATTTCCCTACTCCTAGTAGGAAGAGGAAGATATGCTTGTCAGCTCATCAATATTCAACGGATCATAGAATCTGAAATTCAACTCCAAATATAGTGATCATATATGTCTTCTTCAAGATCTCGAGTTGATCTTTCCAACGAATCCAAAATCACAATTTTCTGAGCATTAGAACTCTCGGAAAAGACATTTGAAGACAGGCTGACAGAATGATAAAAGATATCTAATGATAAAATGAGATTCCCTCGACTGAAATGAGTTTTTCTTCAAAAATTGGTTCATCAACATGTAATTGATCTAGATGTATGCGTGGAACCATTTTGATGCATTTTATCTCCTTCAAATCTAAATACTCTTCCTAAACAATCTAAAGAGTCTAAGGAGGGAGATGCAGATGATAAAATGAGATTTCATAGACCGAAACGAGACTTTCTTCATAAAGAGGTTCATCAACATGTAATTGATTCAAATATATGTGGGGAAAAATTTTGGTGCATTTTATCTCTTCAAATCCAAATATTCTTCCAAAATAATCTAAATTAAGAGTCTAAGGTGAGAAATCCGGATGATAAAATGAGTTCCATAAATCAAACCGAGATTTGCCTGTGATATAGGACCAATACCTAGAAGCAACTCAATAGTGAAATCAATCTCTCTCATCAGAGGAAGACCAGGTAAATCTTCAGGAAACAATTCTGGATAATCTTAAACTACAGAAATATCCCCAATACTCGCCACACGAACATCAGTATTAATCACATGAGCCAAATATGCTTCACAACCCTTCTTTACCATCTTCTCAGCCTTTACTGCCAAAATCAGACAAGGAGGAGAAACATTTATTTTACCGCGAAACAAGATTTTTGGCATGCCTGGACTTCTAAAAACTACCTCCTTTCTATGACAATCGAAGACTGCCCTGTGTGTCTCCAAGAAATCTATCCCCAAAATCAAATCAAAGTCCACAATATCCAACAACATCAAATCTACTGGTAAACCATAACCTCCTATAAAAATCTCACAGTCCCGATACACCCACCTAACGCACACTACCTTGCCGGATGGATACAACACTCCCTTGCAACGGCGCCAAAATTGATATGCCCAAACTAACTACTAAATTAAACATTTAGAAATCAGAAAAGACACAACAATTAAAACCCTTTGTTGTAGATGTAGCATTGGTAAATAGGGTATCGTTCTTAACCGGAGATTGAGGGTGCATGCATGACTACGCTAAAGTTTAGGGGGGTGTTTAGAGGTTGGTTTTTATTATCTACGAAAATTAAAATCAAAACATGGTAAACAAACACATTGAGGAATCTTAGAATTCTAATATGCTTACCTCATAGACAAGTAAACAATCAAGAATCCTAAAATTACTGAACATGCTTATATATCGAAAATAAACCATTAAATCTAATCTATACAAGTGATCGACTCATCTTTTTACCTAGCCTTTAATAACCTAATCGATTTCATGCAACCTATTTAGCATCTAAGTCTTTAGCTACGTTTTGCATGCATATTTCATAGTTAAAGTGCCAAACTTGGGAATTGCCCTACATTCAAACACTTTCATAATCTAAACTGCTGATTGTAAATCCTAAACTGCTGAACTGCTGCCGGCTTCTTTTCCTCTTTGTCACTACTGTAAATCCTTCACTATCCCCAACTTCATTTGTATTTACATTTGTGGTTCTTGATTGATCACAGTCCGTCGATTGAGAAACCAAGTCTCTCTTTCCTTCATCTCCATAGTGAATCTATATAATTGCAGTGTCATTATCTATGGCATCGAAATGATTTTCCTGTTTACTTTTGCTTTCAAAATCCTTGTTTTGCTGCACATATTTTACTATGAAGCTCAGCAATATCTGCCTTGCTATGCCTTCCTTGAAGGATGGTGATGACGGTTTGTGGTAGAGGGTGGCTTCCTTGGAGACTTTTAGTGCTTTGGAGAGTAAGAGGGCTCTTGGACAAGATTTTGGCTCTAAGATGAGTGATACTTTTGTTCTGGCCGAAGCTCCCTTTATATAAGTCAACCAAAGCCTAGTTCGACTCCTTCTAGGACTCTAACTACTCCACCCGGGTAACCTGACCCTTCTCCACAAAAAAAAGAATTTCTCTCATTATAGGACACAAAATCGTGTTATTCTAGTTGCGTTGGAAACTAGACTTCTAGATATTTCCAACCATATGCTAGCCGTGTCTAGATTCATCTAGATATATTCACAGTGGTCTTTCGAAGTCGGCTGATGTAAAAAGGCCAATTTTTGATAATTCATTTCAATCCATCTTCTTTCTTTGGGCCTTTTTGGACATGTTCTTGGTCTTTGACCCATCTTCATTAATCTTGGTCCATTCTTGAGTAATTTGGGCTCCCATTCAGTAATATGGTCGACATTTTCCATATATAAGCAAGCCCATGACAAATCCTTCTTCTAGGTGGACTAGGATTTCAGTTCTTCTTCAATCGCAATTAGGAAAGGTTTCCTTCATTGATACACGATTCTGCAACCATTAAATTATCACTTAACACTCAACAAAAACGTATAAACAATTAAAACCCTTTTGTGTAGATGTAGCATTGATAAGTAGGGTATCGTTCTTAACCGGGGATTGATGGTGCATGCATATTTACGCTATGTTTTGAAAGGGGGGTTTAAAAAGGTTATTTATTATCTACGAAAATAAAGACAAGAACATGGCATAGCAAAACACATCGTTGGCTTCTAAGTTCTAACATGCTTAAACTCATAGACAAGCAAAACAAACAAGAACATAGAATCCTAAACATGCTTACTAAAACCGAAAATAAAGTTTAATTACATATATACATGATCAACTCGTCACACTTACCTCATATCTTTATAACCTAATCATATTATATGCAACCTAAGTTTTATCTAAGCCTTTACTATGTGGTTCGCATGCATCTTTCATAATTAAGTGACTAAACCAAGATTGCTCGCATTTAGACACATCATTAACCTAAACCAAGATTGCTCGCATTTAGATTAAAGCATTAAGTGAAGAAGACACATTATCTAACCTAAACCAAGATTGCTCGCATTTAGATTAGCACATAGAAAAGACTTAGACTCGAAATAGATGACATAAAATAGAATTAGAATTATATTACAAAAACATGTCTTTACACTCTACAAAACTGAAATTCATTACAAGGAGTAAGTAGAGGGATCGAAATACACCATTTGTGTCGTGATTGCAGTCGCAAAGCTTGCACACGATCCTTCTATGGATGGCTAGATGAACCCTCGGATTGCCTAAGGTTGCTTCTAGGTGGAGGCCGAATGTATATGGTGTGGAGGATGGCGTTCCTTGAAGAGATTTCGAGTATTTGTGGAGAGGAAGTGTTTAAGGCAGAGACTTGGCTTGTATGATGAGTGATGCTTGAGAATGAGGCCGAGCTCTTGTATTTATAGGTGAAGAATTCCAACTTTCCTCTCCAAACTAGGGATTCCTAGTTTACCCGGGTAGAACTGACAGCCTGTCTTCCTTTGAGTATTCCGGGAGTTCTTGAAAGGACCCAATCCCGATTCAGTTACCTAAACCGGAATCAAACCCTTTCGAAAATACGAACCAACAAAAAATTTTCAAAATTTCGGCAGAGTTTCGTTACTAACGTAGAATTACCATAACCTGCACGCGGAAATTAACACTTCGTCCTATGCCACAAAAAGCAAACCGTGGGCACCAACCCCATCCGGATTTCTCAATATATCAACAATAACGTAAAGTAGTAAATATATATGTACTTTACTGAAAATCCGGAGTAAAATCGTATAACATATACAATAGGAAGCTCAGAGCGACTTCTAATACATAATCATATACGCATACCACAGTAGGTAGAACAATAAACCTACTAGAGAGAACAAAGTAGCTCGAGCACTATGCCTCCGACCACGACGTGCGAAACCAGATCCTGAACTGCAAACTGGGCACGGAAACCGAAAGCCCAGGGGAAAGACAATAAACACGTTAGAGTGAGTGGACGAAAATAAATGTCTTTCACCAATTAATATATATGTTATAAAACATATGCGAGTCCAGATAAATAAAAACAACATAGTACACGAGGTAAAACTCATACTCCTCCAGTGTACTGAGCATGCAAGTAAAATCCCACGGGGTCACTCATGGACTCCACCGTGCTAGTACAGTCCGAATCACGAGGTCCTTGGTCCCCGTGATTCTAAGCCAGAAATGGCCTCGGTTCCGGGGAAACGCCCCTCATCGGTCAGGTCGGGATGACGACGTCCCTCCTGGTGGCCTACCATCGGGGATCAGCCAAGAGGCAAAGTGTATCGATACAACAACGTAACCAAGACTGTACTCTGTGAAAACCAAATCATAAACAATTCGATGCAAATGCATGAAACAATTTAAAAGTGTATGCATATTCGTATAAGTATATCCGTATAAACATATTCGTATAATCGTAAACACATGCTTATATAATCATAATCTCGTATGAAATCTCATGCTCGTAAAACCATAATCATGCTGCATGCTCAAGTTCATAAAATCATATAAAAGACTCGCAAACAATCCGTGAAAAGAAATGTCCACTCACAGACTGGCGTAACGCGTATAGCGTTAACCCGTGATCCGGCGGAAAGTCCATCGCCAAAACAACGATCACGAACCCCTGAATAATCACAACGTCCAATATTCAAAGTCATAATCTGACAATACAAATCAAACCACGAGAAACCACCGTTCTCGGAAACACACAATTCAAAGTCAACGAATCGTCGAAAACCCGTATATACCACCTCAATACCTCACTTTACGTTCGGACGCTCAACTCGAAAAACGAACCTCCCCACTGCGATCGGGGCGCGATTTCGAGTCAAATGACATGCGACTTGTCGAAAGTCAAAAAGTCAACCCGTTGACCGTTGACCGCCGTTGACCGCCATCCACGGCGGCTCCACTGTTGACCGAAGAATTTCACGGCGGAGAAATCCCTATTCCATGCAAAACTACCCACTGAGCAACTTTGTCAACTGCACCAAAGTCCAATTCTCACTCTAACTAGGTCAATTTCACGATAAACCGAATTGGTACACAAATTTCACATCCAAAATTCTCCACACACAAGCAAAATTAGAACTCCAAACTTATATGGTAGCTTCATGGTGATGAGGGCTACAAAGCCCACCCCAAGTTGCAGCTCGAATCGGTCTAAAATGTGAAACTCGAATCACCTCAAATTTCTTGAATTTTGGTCGGATTTTTCTCTCTCTCCGGTGAATCTCGCTGTGCATGGTGGCCGGCACGGGGTCGAGGACTCCAAGGCGAGTCGAACGGGACCAGCCCCGCCCCCTGGGGTGGCCGGAATCATCTCCACCGCCGTGGAGCACGCCGATCGCCGTGGAGCACGCCGTTCACTCTCACCACCGAGTTGACTCAGTCAACTTGGTCAACTCCTCATTTAGAAATGTTGACTTTCCCATTTCGGTAACCTGCTATTTATAGCCTTTCCCAATTTGGAAACTCATAATTATCCATTTCGATGAACTTCAAACGCGCGTAACTTTCTCGTCGTAATTCTGATTCTGATAATTCTCGCGGCCACAAATTCGTCTCGACGTACTCTTCAATAATCACTCAAATTCAAACACATCGGCCAACCGAATAAAAAGTCAACCCTTCAAAGCAACACACATTAAATCGACTAAATAATCAACAAACGGAAAAATTCGCAACTAATTCCTCGTAACTCCAAATCATGCTCCGGAAGTTCCCACGAACTCGAAATTAAATTCTGAACAACTTCCGTGAAGAAGCCGAAACCAAATTCTCGTCCGGTAATTTAGTCGTTAAGTAACCCACCATTTAAATCCGAACTTCAAATATTCATAATTAATTCCTCGGTCGTCCAAATAACGATCCGGAACCGCCCACGAACTCGTAATCACACGTACAACGACTCTCAAGAAGATACCCAGCTCCAATTCTCGGCCAATAATTTAGTCGTTAACAAGCTCGGCGATTCCGAACAACCGTCGGATACCAGTGACTACGCGGTAACTCACGTACATAGCTGGTCATACTGCTGATTCTGGTTCGGGTCGTCACAGTTCTAGAGCTCAAAAAATTATGATTTTGGACTCGTTGGAAAGCTTATTCAAAGGGCTATAAAATCCATATAAGGATCGCCATATTTGGAGTTGAATTTCGACTTCGGTGGCCTCTTGAAGTTACAGGTCTGTTCTGAGATCTTCTTTCCTTATTCCACTCTAGATATTTCTTTCTTAATTTCCAAGGAAATATACTCCTTGCCGAAATTCTTCAATATATTCAAGATATTTGGTCTTCAAATGTGGCAAGTGTGATCTCAATATTTCGGCCATGACTTCTTTCCATAAATGTATGCTGACTTGATCTTCCTGGTTCACTTAGGAGAAATGCATTCGTTCTTCATTTGGGAAACCATTTGTGCGTACCATTTTAGTAACTTTTACGAATACCATTTCTCAACCATTTTGCGCGTCTCGGACATTTCGCCACGTCATTCCTAGTTGATTTAGGAAACTTCATTTTTCAGCTCCGCGAAACTTTCCGAGTTGTCGAACCATTTGCATTCCTAACCCGAGTAGGAATCCTAGTCAAAGTAGGAAACACCACTTTTCCTAAGCGAATTAGGAAACCTCCAATTTCTGCGTTTTAAGCTTCATTTCACCTCTTTTATTGTACTCCTTTATTCAAAACCTAAAAACAACAAAGTAAGTGAGAAATGATAGTACTAAGGTCAAAACAAAGCTAAATGTAAAGAGAAAGACATTAAGAATCAAGCATAAAATGCGTAGATCATTCATCAATTAGGAAAGATCCAGACACTTCTTCTTCACTTTAAGAAATATTTTGCACATGTATTCCGAATTTACGTTCTTATTCTCCCAAGGATTTCTACTCTAACAAGGATTTCTAGTCAAAATAAGATTCTTCATTTTTTTGCGCTTTTGCTCCATTTTGCCTCCTTTATTGTTCCTCATTTATTTTCAACCTAAAAACATAAAGTAAGTTAGAAACATATTTACTAAGGTCAAAACAAAACTAAATGTAAAGAGAAAGACGTTAAGAATCAAGCATAAAATGCGTAGATCAAATTCCCTCACACTTAGACTTTGCTGGTCCCTAACAAAAACTAAATAAAACAAAGACTAAAAATAAGAAAACACACAAAAATCCAACGTTAGAGCTAATCTCCTTATTGGGAAGATTCTAAGGACTTTTAAATACTACAAACACTTCTAAACCATTAACTAAAATGTCTCAGAAATTTCTTTAAGTGTATGGCGATGGAATCACAAGAATTTAGAATTTAAAGCTCAATAATTTCAAGAGATAATAGAGATATGATCATGCCATGAACAAGTAAGACTTGGAAGAAAACAATGGTGAAGTTAAAGCTATGCATGTTTCGAACAAGTTTAAATCAATCTCACATGGATCCACTCATCATATTTTCACTCATGAAAATGGTTCACTCAAAGTGTATATTAATTGAATCAAAACCTCATGAATATGATGAATTAGTTGCAGAAATGAACCTAAACCATATGCTTACTCATGCAACTTAATCAACCAATCGAAGACTACTCATCTTAAGGATCATAAAGGACTTTAGAAAGGTTGTAATGGGGCTGAGAGTAAGGCATTCGAAATTTCGGTATGTGGTGATAACAAAATGTTCAAAAGACTTAGTCAACACTTCATCCATTTGAGCTTATCCTTTCCCATGTGTCAAAACTTCAAAAACAAGGCCAAATTTCATCTTTTTGGGCATAACTTCATTCTAAACTTCACTTGACCAAACTTTTCATACTTAGAACATTTGCTGGAGAGCTTGTACATTTTTTTTCTTTTCTTTTCTTTTGCTCTCGAATTTTTTTTTCTTTTGTATTTTGGGCAATCATAATTTTTTCAAACTTTTGGACAAGTCTTCCCTTCCTTTGCATTCTTTCAACATCTTCACGCCACTTCTTTTTGTGCTAGCTTCGAAATATCTCCACCAAGTCTTTGAACAAGGGTAGGAAACTGTACACTAAGCTAAGTGTTTAGATATATATGTGGTAAATGAAAGAAAAGGCTTAACATAGGCACAAAGGGGTAATCTAAAGGTGTCACAACTCGTGCGCACAAAAGGGACACATGGCTTTTTGGTTAAGTGGTGGAAAACCTAAATGCCTTTAATCATCTCCAAAATCAGAGCATATATCAATTTAAAAGCTTTGCAAATCTACATGAGTAAGTTCTAGTAATCTCTAGTTCATTGAAATATCTATGGCAAACAATTAGATGAGGCATGTAAATGTTTTTGAGACATAATGCACGAAATTCACTCATAAAAGAAATAATGTAGGCTCAAAAACTCACCTTAAGGTTTATATGATTTAAAAGCTTATTCTAACATGCGAAATCTGTACCATGTTTATGCAAACCATATCTACTACATGTTATGACAATCAAAATATCTCAATTAGCACAAGAAATTGTTTAAGTGATTATTCAACGCCATATGTATTCTTTTCGGTCCATTTTCATCATACACTAACTAAGGGCATCCTAAAGACTCTTTAAAACACTAAGTTAAACAAAAAGACTCAAGACACTCAAATAAGCGTAGATTTAGTCCTCATCTTCTTTGGGCCACCTTAGTAAAATGGCCAGTTGGCGAGAGAGACCAAGAGAGGTAGGAGTAATTTTCGAGCTTGTCTTTTCACACATCCAAAACCCGTCTTAGAAATCGTCCCCTTCTAGAAACCAAATCACAAGGATTTCTTACTAAAAGACAAGAGTTCATCTACTACACTAATTAAAAACAAGAAAACACAAAAGATTTTTTTTAGGGCATCATCGGCTGGAAAGTTCCATTGTCCGCCCGGTTTTCATGATTCAAGAGTCAAATAAAGTTGTAAACCCCTCCCCACACTTAAACTCTACATTGTCCTCAATGTTCTAAAGTAAAACATAGAATCAAGTAATGAGACTAGGAATTACGAAAATCTAACTAAGAAAATGAAATAAAAAAGTTAAGGGGAAAAGAATGCAAATCTCAATTTTAGACTCTTCCATTGGGTTGCCTCCCAACAAGCGCTTTTTTTTAACGTCTTACTGCCTAGACGTGATTTCTTCATGTGTTTGAAGTGATGCGATCCTCAAGCTTTGCATCCTCAAAGAATTCTTCCTTGGGGGCCGATTGATATGGCTTTAACCGATGGCCATTAACCTTGAATTCATTGCCGGTTATTGGACTCTTGATCATAACAGCTCCATGGGAAAAGGTCTCGGTGATGATGAATGGACCTATCAATCTAGAATGTAGCTTGCCCAGAAATAGCTTAAGGCGGGAATTAAAGAGGAGGACTTCTTGGCCGATGAGGAACTCCTTTTGTCGGATCATCTTGTCATGAAATGCTTTCGTTTTCTCCTTGTAGATCCAAGCATTGTCGAATGCATCATTCCTTATCTCCTCGAGTTCACAAAGTTGTAGCTTTCGATGTAGACCATCCTCATCTCAACCCATATTGAATTTCTTCATAGCCCACCATGCCTTGTGTTCTAGCTCTACCGGAAGATGACATGATTTTCTATAAACTAATCGAAAAGGTGACATTCTGGTGGGAGTTTTGTAGGCAGTTCGGTACGCTCATAATGCATCATCTAAGCATTGGCTCCAATCTTTCTGGTTCGGCTTAACAGTTCTCTCCAAAATCTTCTTAATTTCACGGTTGGATACTTCAACCATTCTATTTGTTTGAGGATGGTACGGGGTAGAGACTTTGTGCGTGATACCATACTTCCTCAATAATGATTCCACCGTCTTGTTGCAAAAATGACTCCCTCCATCGCTGATTAGAACGCATGGCATTCCAAACTTTGTAAAAATATTAGCCTTGAGGAAATCTGCAACAACTCGCGAATCATTAGTACGGGTGGCTTTTGTTTCCACCCATTTCGAAACATAATCAACGGCGAGTAAAATGTAAGTGTAACCATTAGACATGAGAAAAGGTCCCATAAAATCTATGCCCCACACATCAAAAATTTTGACATTTATAATGAAAGTTTGCGGCATTTGATCTTTAGGTCCTCAATTACCGGATCTTTGGTACTTATCACATCTAGCAAAAATATTCATAAGAGTCACGAAATAAATTAGGCCAAAAGAATCCATAATCTAACACTTTCAAGGCTGTTTTTCTAGAACCAAAATGACCTCCACATGCACCATTATGACAAAACTCAAGAATGGACTGAAATTCACTATCGGGAACACAACTTCTAATTACCAAGTCCGAACATTGTTTCCACGAGTAAGGTTCATCCCAAAGAAAAGTCCTAGCATTACTCTTAAGTTTTTGGCGTTGAGAACTATGCATGGAAGATGGAAACACATTGGTGACTAAATAAGTGACTATATCTGCATACCATGGAGTTTCAGAGGCACTTACCTGAATTCCGAAGAGTTGTTCATCCGTAAATGTTTCCTCTATTGGCATGGCCTCTTTTTCATGGACAATCTGGACAAATGATCTGCCACCACGTTTTCTACTCCCTTCTTATCTTTCACTTCTATGTCGAATTCTTGGAGTAGAAGTATCCAACGAATTAGTCGTGGCTTGGCATCCTTCTTTGCCATGAGATACTTCTATGCAACATGATCTGTGTAGACAATTACCTTGCTTTGCAACAAGTATGATCAAAACTTATCAAGTGCAAACACCACAGCAAGCATCTCCTTCTCGGTTGTTGTATAATTGGCTTGAGCATCATCAAGTGTTCGAGAAGCATAGTAGATGGCGTAGGGTTTCATGTCTTTCCTTTGCCCTAAAACAGCTCCAACGGCGTAGTCAGAAGCATTACACATAAGTTCAAATGGTTGAGACCAATCCGGTGCACACAGGATAGGAGCACTCGTGAAAAGCTCCTTCAATTTGTCAAATGCAGCTCAACATTCATCATCAAACACAAATGGAGTTTCTTTTTGTAGAAGCTTGCACAAGGGACGAGATATGTGGGAAAAGTCCTTGATAAATCTCCTATAAAAACTTGCATGGCCAAGAAAAGAACGTATCTCTCTAACCGAATTCGGAGAGGGTAAGTACCGCACAAGATCCGCTTTAGCTTTATCAACTTCTATTCCTCTTTTCGAAACTATGTGACCTAAAACTATCCCTTGAGTGACCATAAAATGGCATTTCTCCCAATTAAGCACTAAGTTTGTTTTAACGCATCTTTGCAATATTAACTCTAAGTTCTCTAAACATGCATCAAATCCCTCCCAAATACACTAAAGTCATCCATAAAAACTTCTATGATTGTCTCTATGTAATCGGGAAAAAATTGAAAACATGCAACGTTGAAATGTACATGGTGCGTTGCAAAGTCCAAATGGCATCCGTCGATATGCAAATGTTCCAAAGGGGCATGTGAACGTTGTCTTCTCTTGATCTTCTTCGGCGATGCTGATTTGGTTGTAACCGGAATAACCGTCAAGGAAGCAATAATAAGCATGACCCGCCAACCTCTCAAGCATTTAATCGATGAATGGCAAGGGGAAGTGGTCCTTGCGAGTGGTGGCATTAAGCTTCCTATAGTCGATACAAACTCTATGGCCGGTTACAGTTCTTTGTGGCACTAATTCATTTTCCGCATTCTTCACCACCGTGATTCCGGACTTCTTAGGAACAACTTGCACGGGTGAGACCCATCGGCTGTCCGAAATCGGATATATGATGCCACAATCCAAGAGCTTGATCACTTCCTTCTTCACGACTTCCATCATAGGCGGATGAAGTCTCCATTAAGCTTCTCTCGAAGGTTTAACCCCTTCTTCGAGTAGAATTCGATGCACACATGTGGCTAGATTTATGCCTTTGATGTCGGCAAGAGTCAATCCAATGGCAGTTTGGTGTCTTTAGAGTACACGGATGAGCTTGCCCTCTTGTTCTTCCTCCAATGATGATGAAATGATAACCGGCATAGTGTCATTCTCTCCCAAGTAAGCATACTTCAAATGAGCCGGTAACACTTTGAGTTCTAACTCCGGTGCCTTGATCACAGATGGAACTAACTTGTTTTCTTCATAGGCTAACGGAATAGAAGGTAGCATATTGGCAATCCGTGGAGCCTCGTTGAGTGCCATAGCCATCTCACGGATCCTTGGCTCCAATATGTCGATTAGTGCATCAAAAAGGGCTTCATCCCCGAGTCGAGTCAGCCCTGCTCCTTCTTGAATGGCAATGTCGAGCTCATCACCCCCAATGGTGTCTAAGTGACGTTGCGCCATGTCTTCAACCATATCCACCAAAATACAAGCATTGGCACTTGCCGTAGGAACCTTCATGGCATCTAAGATGTTGAATTCAATCTTCTCTCCATCGATCTCCATGGAAAATGTTCCTTCAAACACATCGATCTTTGTTCTTGTGGTTCTCATGAAGGGATGTTCTAGTAGCAATGGCGTGGTGTTCAATGGACTCTCCTCCATATCATCAATGTAAAAGTCAGCGGGAAATATGAGATTATTGACTTGCACAAGAACATCTTCAACGTACCCCCTAGGGTACTTATGAGAACAGTCGGCTAGTTGGATGATGACATTGTCTTACTTAAGCTCGCCAAGCTTCATCGATGCATATAAGCAATAAGGCATAACATTGATAGATGCATCAAGGTCCATCTTCGAATTTATTGTCACCAATTACACAAGGAACGGAAAAGCTCCCCGGATCCTTCAATTTGGGGGGTAGCCGATGTTGCAACACCGTTCAAACGGTTGCATTCACCTTTACAACCTCCTTCGCTCTCGTTTGCCTCCTTTGGGTGCATAGCTCTTTTAGAAATTTGGCATAGATAGGCACTTGCTTGATGCACTCGATCAAGGGCAGATTTACTTGCACCTTCCGAAAGATGTCCAAGATGTCTTCGTATTGATCATCCTTCTTAGATTTCGTCAACCTATGTGGGAATGGTGCACGAGCAAACGAAGCATTAATATTAACCAAACTTGAAGGGATAGAGTTAATACCTTTGTTTGGGGCAGATTGCGTGGTGACTTCAGCCTTTGTGGCATTGGATGCCACATTCTTCTTCTTCTCGGCCTCTTGAGTTGTCGAATCTTCTTCTAAGTCCTCCTCCTCAAAAGCAGCGTGAGGAGGTGTCTTACTTGTCTTTGGCAAAGGAGATGCCAACATTCTCCCATTCCTGGTTACTATTGCACTTACATTTTGGTTTGGTGGTTGTGGTTGAGGTGGAAGGTGGCCAGAATCTCTAAACTGGCCCATGAATTCCACGAGTTGGCCCATTTGCTTTTTGATTTCGATGATTCTTGGCCATGTGTGTCCAACGTCTCCTTTTGCTTTGCTTTTCCTTCCGAGAGAACTTGTGTTGAAGCGGACAATTGAGTGAACATCTTGTCATAGTCTGGATTTGTAAATTGTTGGACCGGAGGAGATTCTTGCATCGTTGGAATTGGAGCTTGAGGCATTGGCTGCCTTGCTTGAAATGGAGCACGTTGATAGCCTTGTTGAGGTGCCGGAGGGTTTAAACATCCCTCATTGCTACTCCACTTGAAACCTGGATGATCTCGGTTGCCAAAATTGTTGTTGTTATAGTTGTTGTGACGTTGGCCTCCTTGATATCCGCGAATTGCATTTACTTGCTTCGCCTTATTAGTTTGCTTAGTCATTGTAGGGCATTGATCATTATGGTGCCCTTGCATATGGCAAATGCCACAAACAGGTCCTAGGCTTGCCTTGGCTCTCTTAGTCTCGAGTTCTAGCACTTTTTCCAACATGGAAGCTAACTTATCATATTTCTCATCCATCCCTTGCTTTGAACTCACTTCATGCACTGATTTTCGTGGAGCCATCCCATATTGAGCATCATTATTTTCTCGGTTCTCCAAAAGTGTACGAGCTTCTGCTTCATCTAAGTCCATGAATGCTCTGGTTGCAGCGGTTTCAAGAAGCTCTCTATCAATTGGTTTGAGACCATCATAGAAGTAGTTCATGAGGTTAGTCTCCGAAAAACCATGGGAAGGGCAGTTGTCACATAAAACCTTGAAACGATCATAGTATTGGCAAAAAGACTCCTCAGTTGCTTGTGATATTCCCGTGATCTTCTTCCTCAAAACAATAATCTTTTAGGTCAGAAAATACTTGCTTAGGAAAGCATCTGCTAATTGCTTCCAAGAGGTGATGTGATTCGGTGGAAGTTCTATAAGCCAAGTTTGAGCTCTTTCTGTCAAGGTGAAGGGAAATGCCTTGAGTTTCAAGAGTTCTTCATCCGCATCCGAGGGCTTCATACTCGAACATACAAACTGAAATTGCTTTAAATGCATGTTCGGATCTTCATGGGACATGCCTTGAAAGGTCGGCAAACGGTGAAGGAAGCCACTCTTAAGCTCAATGTCCTTCTTGTCCTCTTGAGGATTTGGGAATCGTATGCACGAAGGAACACTACACTCATTTGAGCAGGTACGTTGGTGAAGAGATCACCTCTCATTGTTGGGCATGATGTTGTTGTTATTGGCCATTTCTTCTTGTTCCTCTTCTGAAAACTGCTGGGTGGAGTGATGGGATGAATGTGGAGAGTCGAAGACTTCCTCATGAGAGGTTAATCGATGTCTTGCTCCCTAGGATCCACTTGAGACCTCAAAAGAGTTAGACGATGTGTAAGTGGTTGGATATCAATATTAGGAGTCGAATGGGAACTGGACATTCATAGAATCTGATCATCCACCAAAGATCAAGTGTTATTACCAAAAGAATACACAAGGAAAAGAAGATACTAACCAAAAAGGTTGGAAATTAAAAGAAACAACAAAAACACACCAAAGCACACCAAAACAAGCCAAACGAATTTAAACAAGCCAAAAATATGCTAAAATGACACGAAAGCTCTAAAAACACTCTAAGTAATTTAAATGTGAATGCAAGGCTCTAGAGATCCTAAAATGTATGCAACATGGTTAAAATGATCTAAAAACAAGCTAAGACACACTATACACGTTTTCTGCAAAATTAGGCATATATATACTGCAAGACATAGAATAAACGTTAGAAACACATATATACATGTTAAAATGTAAGCACACAATAATCAAATCAAATTCATGCATAACACACTTAAATCGTCATCCAAATGCATCAAACAAGAACCTAAGTGAAGTATCAAGTGAATGCATAAGAGAAAACGTTAGAAACCTGCAGAAAACAAACAATTTACGTGCTAAATTATGGATGCAACGCCGACCTTTCTTTTGGCTTCATGTCCCTAACTTCACTTAGGTTAGGGTACCCGGTGATGAAATCTGAGCATCACAAAGCCGCAAGAAGGTTATGCAAGCTAAAATGCAATGTGGTTAATCCTTTACAAGTTTAATAAGTTTACTAATGTACAAACACACAAAAATTTCTAAGTATTATGCACAAGTATCTTGTATTTTGAGTTGAATTTTTTATTTAAACAGAGTACACTAGCTTGATCTTTAGATCGTTCAATGGACGTGCGACCCGCGCGATAAAACTTTCAATCATCAGCCTTGGTTCAATCGAAAAACATGACCAGTTAGGGATAGAGATAACGTGAGAGGCATGACTAATTTTGACAAAACACCCCGAGGCTAACCGAGCCAATGGTATATACTCTATTGGTGTTAGTCTTTCTTAGATCCAGAACCTGTCACCAGTCATCACCCGTCACTAGGCACCATGTTCGACATTCAGCCAATCTTTCGAAAATTTACACTCCCTCAAGTCCTTTGTAGACTCCGCCCTCAACCTCATGCCCATAACTTCACTTAGGTTATGGTGTGCGGTGATAAAATCCACACATCATGAGGGGTTAAGGAGATAAACAAGGAAAAGAGGTGCCATCTATTCCAAAGAGTGTGACTTAATCAACCAAACTTATGTACTAAATTTAAATCAAAGACTGTTAACATGTATAACTGCAAAATTAAATTAAATTGTAAGTATAAACATGTATTGAATTATAAAAAAGTATGTAAATTTTGAATATAGACATGCTTTCTATTTACACAATTTCACATATTCACAATGAACACATGCAAATTCCAGAATTGCGCAAAGTTGAATACAGCTTCTTGTCAAATTTTTACAGAATTATTGGCTAGTCTAAATGTAATGAAATTTTACACGCACAAACACGACAAAAAACCAAACAGTTCTGCAAATTTGCAAAATTTTAGGGGACCTCTAGCTATGTCAAATAATTTACGCAAAATAGGGCAGTGCACAGTTCTGAAAACAGAAAATAAAGGCATATTTACACAAACGAAATCACACAATTCTTTACAATCCCCGGCAACGGTGCCAAAATTGATACACGCTAAAACTAACTACTCTATTAAATATTTAGAAATCAGAAAAGACACAACAATTAAAACCCTTTATTGTAGATGTAGCATTAGTAAATAGGGTATCGTTCTTAACCGGAGATTGAGGGTGCATGCATGACTACGCTAAGTTTAGGGGGGTGTTTAGAGGTTGGTTTTTATTATCTACAAAAATTGAAATCAAAACATGGTAAACAAACACATTGAGGAATCTTAGAATTATAATATGCTTACCTCATAGACAAGTAAACAATCAAGAACCCTAAAATTACTGAACATGCTTATATATCGAAAATAAACCATTAAATCTAATATATACAAGTGATCGACTCTTCTTTTTACCTAGCCTTTAATAACCTAATCGATTCCATGCAACATATTTAGCATCTAAGTCTTTAGCTACGTTTTGCATGCATATTTCATAGTTAAAGTGCCAAACTTGAGAATTGCCCTACATTCAAACACTTTCATAATCTAAACTTGGGAATTGCCCTGCATTTAAATTAAGCATTAAGTACCAATAAGCATGTGTAACTAAATTCAAAGAACACTAAATAAACTACAAGAAAAACAGATTAGAATTATTTAACCAAAAGATTTCTTGAAACCAATTCATAATAACTGAAAATACATACAAGAAAAATAAAGAGAAGAAGACATTGTTACACTTTTAAATCAGGAAATTACCCTAGACTAGCCGTGTAGATGTACTCTTTAATGGAGAAGACGTTGACACCTTGGGATTGCCAAGCTATGCCTTTGGCTTCAATGGAGGGGGCGACACCTTGGGATTGCCAAGCTATGCCTTCCTTAGAGGATGGTGATGATGGTTTGTGGTGGAGGGCAGCTTCCTTGCAGACTTTTAGTGTTTTGGAGAGTAAGAGGGCTTTTGGACAATATTTTGGCTCTAAGATGAGTGATGCTTTTGTTCTGGCCGAAGCTCCCTTTATAGCCAAGCAAAGCATAGTTCAACTCCTTCTAGGACTCTTACTACTCCACCCGGGTAACCTGACCCTTCTCCACGAAAACAGGAATTTCTCTCGTTATAGGACCCTAAATTGTGTGATTCGAGTTGCATTGGAAACTAGACTTCTAGATCTTTCCAACCATATGCTAATCGCGTCTAGATTCATCTGGATCTATTCACAGTGGTCTTTCGAAATGGGCTAATGTACAAATGCCGATTTCTGATAATTCATTTTAATCCATCTTCTTTCTTTGGGCCTCTTTGGACATGCTATTGGTCTTTGACCCATCTTCATTAATCTTGGTCCATTCTTGAGTAATTTGGGCTCCCATTCAGCAATAGAGTCGACATTTTCCATATATAAGCAAGCCCATAACAAATCCTTATTCTAGGTGGACTAGGATTTCAATTCTTCTTCAATCACAATTACGAAAGGTTTCCTTCATCAATTAGGAAAGATCCGGACACTTCCTCTTCACTTTAGGAAATATTTTGCACATGTGTTCCGAATTTACGTTCTTATTCTCCCAAGGACTTCTACTCCAACAAGGATTCCTAGTCAAAATAGGATTCTTCATTTTTCTGCGCTTTTGCTCCATTTTGCCTCCTTTATTGTTCCTCCTTTATTTTCAACCTAAAAACATAAAGTAAGTTAGAAACATATTTACTAAGGTCAAAACAAAGCTAAATGTAAAGAGAAAGACGTTAAGAATCAAGTATAAAATGCGTAGATCAACTGGCCACATACTAGGGAGTGGAGATGCAGGTATAGTGGCCAACGATGCTAGTCTAGAAGACATAAATTAATGCGTAGCCCTCGGATCCAATAAAGTATGAACTGGATAACCGAAAACATATAACGTACCAATGATGACTTCAGGGGAGGCTCTGCCCTCTCTCAAGTTCATGGCATGCACACGAGCTTGTCTAGTTGGTCGTCCATGCTGACTACGATTATGGTGGTCTGCTTGCCCAGAAGACAGTGTTGCTCGATCTCCAGAAGTGGTACCCTGACCATGATTGCTACCCTGAGCCACAACACCTTCCGAAGTACCTCTTAGTAGACAAATTCTGCATCAAGATAACACTTCATAGATAAATTCTCCAGAAGAGTTTACTTTATAAAATGTATAAACCAAAAACCTGCATGAAGATAACACTTCACAGATAAATTCTCAGACACACCGTGGACCACCAATGTCCATCCGGATTTCTCAAATCCACAAATTACAGAATCAAAGACCTTCTCTCAGACGCATCCGCAACAATGCAGTCTAAATCATGGTATCCCAGACCCACACGTAATTAAATAGTCAGAAAGGCCTCTGTCCCCTCAGGATCATCTCGGCGATCAGCTGACCATACCAGTGCATCGATGCCACTACTACCTCTCGGACTATACTCTGTGTAAAACAAATCATATTTGTTTCCGTGCACATGCATAATCGTAAATGTATACTCGTACAATGCATAATCGTAAAATGCATAAATCAAGACTCGAAGGTCAACGGTGAAAATAAAATGTCCACTCATAGTATACAGCTAGCTTGAAGATCCGGCATAAGTTCCCTCGCCAAAATCTCTCTCACGGTTTCCAGAATAAATAACAGGTTCGTTTGATAAAAGAATCCACCAAAACATACGAGAATCAATACAAAAACCTTTTCGAAAGCCTCTCGAAAAAGTTAAAATTTTTCCTTCACCGGAGCTCTGCGGTGGGCGGCCGTCACACGCCTCCACCAGTGGTGGCGCGTGAGCCACATTCACCTCCGGTGCAAACTGCTCTGATGGGAGCGTTTGACCACTCGTTGGAAAGATCTCAACGAGGCCAACAACTTTATCAATTGAACCTAGACCCAATTCCACGGTGATTGGCCGATATTGAGGCCGAAAGTCCACGGGTCGAAAATTGCCGAAAAACTTTTCCGGTCAATTCTGAAGCTGGTGAAGCACCACGGTCCCCCAAACCATAAGGGTTTTGATCCTTGGACCATACCCAGTCGATTCCACCCCCTTACCATGCCGGAAATCGGCCAGAGCACCATCGGGTTCACGGCCTAAAAACCACCACAAAACTCACCCAAAAATCAATAATATATACATGAATGGAAAGAGGAGAGAAAGAGCTTCAAAACTATACCTAGAACGCCGGCAACAGTGGCCAGAATCGACGTGTCGAAATCGGTATACGTTTTGGGAAAAATATGGGTCGATACGTATACGTACGATTTTATGTATTTCTACGTAAAAATCTGTGTATCCACCAAAAATTCAGTATTTATACCAAAATTTTCTGATCAGATCAACGGCTGAGGTTTGATCTGATCAAGATCCAGCGGTCCAAAATAAACCGCCAAGAAAAATATTTTTAAAATACATATTTTCACCATACAAACTTCCAAAAATCGAAAGAAATAACTCGATAACCCGAAAAATTCCCCGAAAATTCCTACGAGCACAAAATTAAATACTCCACGACTTCCGTGAAGAAAGTCGGATCAAATTCTTGCCCACTGAAAAAGTCGTTAATAACCTCACGTTATGAATAATTCGTAAAAATTAGCGTAACCTTAGTTTGGGTCGTTACATACTGTTGGATAGATGACTGGTGGACTCGAAGCCTTCCATGCTACCAAGCATTCTCGGGATATAAACTGCAACCTAGGCAACGGAAACCGAAAAGCCCAGGAAAATGTATTGAAATATAAAACGTTAGCACGAGTGGACCAAATAATATAATCAGCATAAATCAATAAAACTGATCAATCATGTCTTTCCGCTAATTTCCGTGAAATAATGCGAGTTCTAAAATATAAACTAAATACAAATGGAGGCGCTCGCCCAGACCACCTAACCTGAGTCGGCTAGCTATAAGAAAATAAATAAATGTGATGAGATCGTCCCCATGCCACCTAACCTAAGCTGATCCGAGGAAGACGAGGCAACCTAATCTCTCCTGACTAAACTATCGAGTGATCAGCCGAATAGCTAGAGGATCGATGTAACTAAAAAAACCATCATAAATAAACCTCTAAATTAAAATCTCTTAAAACAAACTGTGTACAGTATGCTGATAAAAAATATGAACTCGCTACGACTGTGAAAATAAAAGGTCCACTCACAAGTCTGCGACTACTGATGAGGTCTAGCGAAATTCCGTTCATTGCAAGAGTCGTGATCATAAAATATCAGAATATGCGTTAAACTATGGGAATCGGCTCTAAGGATAACCCCGAAAGTCTAGTCGAAGAATTCCTCAAACTGGCTTGTCATCCACGGCGGCACTTGGCCCTCACGCGACTCCACAGGGGGCAGCGCGATGGTTTCACGCACCTTCGGTGAACCATCTCCAATGGGGATGTTCAATCCCTTGTTGGAAAGCTTATGTGGGCCAAAGTCCAATTCACTAGCGTTTGACCGGAATAAACCGAAACAGACAAAAAAACTAATTTTTGGCGGCCGCCACCAGTGGCAATGAATAACCCCTATAAACGTTCCTCTCCTCGAGCCTAACCTAACCCCTTGACCAACACACTCCAACTCGCCCTCCGATGGCCAGAAACGCTCTCGAAAATCATGGCCCGAATTTGGCCGGAAAACTTCGAGGCAACGAAGGTCTACCGTGGAGCTTCATTGGACCTAAAGGCCTACCCAGTTCGACTCAGGAGGGGAAGAGCTTCAAAATCCCCCCACCCCCGACCTCCAAAACTCGTCGGAGCACCGCCACCAACGGCGGCGACTCCACCGTTAAAAACAGATTCAGGTGGTTGGATAACCTGCAAAAATGCCAAAAATAAATACACCAATATGACAAAGAAGCCATAGGCTTCAAATCCCTACCTTAAAGGTCGTCAGAGGTGGCCAGAAACGGCGGGTCAAAATCTCCAACAGAAACGAGTCCCCCGACGGAAAGTTTCTGATTTTCTGAAAATAAAATTCCAAAATTCCCCTATTTATACCCCCAACAATAGGTTCATATTGACGGCCTAAATTCAATCTTATCGCAATCGAACGGTCAAGAAATAACCGACTAAATTTTTTTCCTTTTTATTTATATCTCGTGCCAACTTCCGATAAAAATAAAAACTTGCTCTCTTAACCAAAAAATCATGCAAGCTCGAAATTAAATACTCTACAACTTCTGCGAAGAAAGTCAAAAAAAATTCTCGCCCAGTTAAAAACTCGTTAATAAAGTCGATAATGCGACTAATTCACGATAAACCTTAATTTTTCTCGATAGACGCATAATCATGATTTGTGTTGTCACATCTATGATCCCTCAATCTACAGAAACAGATCAGACCGCTTATCTTCAAGAAACAGCTTCTCTAGTCCATACCACCCAAGAATCTCAACTTTTCACTATTTCCTCCACCATCGAACAACATGATCAAGCTCTCATCATTTCCCAAGCCACCACTCTTATCCTCTCCAGAATCAATAATATCCCACATCCCCCTTTCCCTCTCTAAACATGTCCACCTATTTTGGACAACTTCGTCTCAAACGTCCCATTTTCCCACCCCACCGCCACAGACCAACCCACCCCCCCCCCCCCACCCCCGATCCCCATCAATAATACACCTATTATGGACCCTGAGTCCATAAGTTTCCCAGCCACTCAGCCCAAAATTCCCCACTCAACCTCTTCTTGGCAGTAGTGGGCGCCCTAGAGATTCGTTTGGAGGTTGCCGAGGTGGTAGAGGTAGAGGCCGGGGGTATGATCAAGTCGTTTATGAGATCTTTGAAGCGGCGGTGGAGATTGGAAATGAGCTAGTAGAAGTTCCTGTGCAATTCTCTTTGAACCATATTATGTCAGAAACATTTTCTCCAACGAGTACAGGTACTTCAAAAACTAAAAACTTGTAGGGAATAATTTCCTCAACTAATTTTGATTTTGGCATAGGTAGCTAGCCAAATGCAGCTATGAGTGAGCTATGATTATGAACATGAGGTGTGGCCCTTGCTTATATAGAGTTTTGAAACCTTATCATATGTGAATAAGGATTTCCAACCCGGTTCTTGATTACTTTTTGCACAGTTGCACCAAAACAAAGATTCAGAGAGTTCTAAAGCTCCAAATTAAGTGATTATTGATCTCAAATTGAAGAGGACGTTGTGATATTTTTAATGAGCTATCAATTGTATTTTTTTGAGTTTGGAGTCGTTCTGGGTGATCTCATGAAGTTCTAAGTTGAATCTTGATTTTCTTGATTCTCTTCCTTGCCCACCAAGTAACTTGAGAAAACCTGATTTACTTTGTCTTCTTGCTCTCCAAGTCATACTTCTAACCGAATTAGCACATGTGGGCTTCACTTTTGGGCTTTATCTAGGCCAACCTTATCTTCTTTAAATGGACCTCATGAATTGCTTAATGGGCCAGTCCATCTTTGATGGTCCAGAACACAAAATTCTCCCTTAGTGCGTTTTTCATCCTTTTTGATCTCTTTCTTCATCTCCGTGGTTAAAAACCTAAAAAAAGCAAAGTAAGTAAAACTAAAGAATACTAATTAAGGTCAAAACAAAGCTAAATATAAAGAGAAAGACGTTAAGAATCAAACATAAAATGCGTATATCGAATTCCCCCACACTTAGACTTTGCTAGTCCTTAGAAAAAACTAAATAAAAGAAAGACTAAAAATAAAAAAACACACCAATAACCAACGTAAGAGCTAATCTCAATGTTGGAAAACTCTAAGGTATTCAAAAACTCAAATACTTAAAACACTATTACGCCCTTTGCTAAAATCGTCTCAGAATTTTCATAATTATATGGCGATGGAATTACAAGAATTTAGAGGTTAAAGCTCAATAATTTCAAGAGATAATAGAGATATGATCAAGTAAGACTTGGAAGAAACAATAGTGATGTTAAAGCTATGCCTGTTTCGAACAAGTTTAAATCAATCTCACATGGATGCACTCATCATGTTTTCACTCATGAAAAAAAGGGTTCCTCAAAGTGTATATGAGTTAAATCAAAAATCTCATGAATATGATGAATTACTTGCACAAATTAATCAAACCATATGCTTACTCATGCAACTTACTCAACAAATCGAAGGCTACTCATCCTAAAGATCGTAAAGCACTTTAGAAAGGTTGTAATTAATGGGGTTAAGGCTAAGGCATTCAAAATTTAGATTTGTGGTGGTAAAATTATTCAAAAGACCTAGTCAACACTTCATCAATTCAAGCTCCATCATTTCTCATGCATCATACTTCAAAAACAAAGGCCAAATTTCATCTTTTTGGGCCTATCTTCATTCTAAACTTCACTTGTCCAAACTTTCACACTTAGAACATTTTGCTGGAGAGTTTTTTACATATTTTTTCCTTTTCTTTTCATGCTCTCGAGAATTTTTTCTTTCATTCATTTTTTTCTCTTCTTTTGGCAACCATATTTTTTTAAGCTTTTGGACAAGTCAAGCCATTTCTTTTATATTCTTTCATCATCTTCACGCCACTTCTTTGTACTAGCTTCAAAATCTCCTCACGAAATCTTTAGAACAAAGGTTGGAAACTCTACACTAGGCTAAGTGTTTAGATACATATGTGATAAATGAAAGAAAAGGCTAAATGTAGGCAAAAAGGGGTAATCTAAGGGTGTCGCAACTCGTATGCACAAAAGGGACACATGAGTAAGTTCTAGTAATCTCTAGTTCATTGAAAATCAGAGCATATATCAACTTAAAAGCTTTGCAAATCTAATTTGCCTTTAATCAAAAGGAACTCAAAAGGAACCTAATTTGCCTTTAATCATATCCAAAATCAGAGCATATATCAACTTAAAAGCTTTGGAAATCTACATGAGTAAGTTCTAGTAATCTCTAGTTCATTGAAATCTATGGCAAGCAATTAGATGAGGCATATTGCACGAAATTCACTCAACAAGAAATAATGTTGGCTCAAACTTTAAGGTTTGTTTGATCTAAAAGCTTATTCTAACATGCGAAATTTGCACCATGTTTATGCAAACCATATCTACTACATATTATGACAATCAAAATATCTGAATTAGAACTAGAAATCGTTTTAGTGATATGCAACGCCATATATATTCTTTTTCAGTCCAATTTCATTATAGACTAACTAAGGGCATCCTAAAGACTCTTTAAAACACTAAGTTAAACAAAAAGACTCAAAACTTTCAAACAAGCGTAGATTTAGTCCTTGTCTTCTTTGGGCAACATTAATGAAATGGCTAGTCGGTGAGAGAGACTAACAGAGATAGGATTGATTTTCGAACTTGTCTTTTCTCACATCTAAAACTTGTCCTAGCAACCATCCCCTTCTAGACACTATATCACAAGGTTTTCTTACTAAAAATAAGTATTCATCTACTACACAAATTAGACTCTTGAAATATACTAATTAAAAACAAGCAAACATAATTTTTTAATTTTTTAGGGCATCATCCGTCGAAAAGTTCCATTGTCTGCCCGGTTTTTATGATTTGTGACTCAAATTAAGTTGTAAACCCCTCTCCCACACTTAAACTCTATATTGTCCTCAATGTACTAAAGTAAAGCATAAAATTCAGCATGAAGGCTAGGATTGACGAAAATCTAACAAAGAAAATTAAAATGCAATGAAAATTAAAGAGTAAGGGAAGAGAAAGCAAATCTGGTTTGTAGACTCCTCCATTGGGTTGCCTCCCGACAAGCGATTTTTTTTAACGTCTTACAACCTAGATGTAATATTTCTTCATGTATTGGAAGTGGCCGGCTCCTCAAGCTTTGTATCTTCAACGATATCCTCCTTGATGGCCGATTGATATGGCTTTAAATGATTGCCATTGACTTTGAATTCATTGCCGGTTGCTGGACTCTTTATCTTGATAGCGCTATGAGAAAATATTTTGGTGACAATGAAAGGTCCAATCCATCTAGAACGTAACTTGCCCGGAAACAGCTTAAGGTGTGAGTTAAAGAGGAGGACTTCTTGTCTGCTTAAGAACTCCTTTCTTCGGATCATCTTGTCATGAAATACCTTTGATTTCTCCTTGTAGATGCATGCATTATCGAATGCATCATTCCTTATCTCCTCGAGCTCACAAAGTTGTAATTTTCGGTGTAGACCAGCTTCATCTTGATCCATGTTAAACTTTTTCATGGCCCACCAAGCCTTATGCTCTAACTTTACCGGAAGATGACATGCTTTCCCATAAACTAATCGATAAGGTGACATGCCTATGGGAGTTTTGTAGGCAGTTCTATATGCCCATAATGAATCATCTAGATATTGGATCCAATCTTTCCTACTCGGCTTAACAGTTCTCTCCAAAATCTTCTTAATCTCACTGTTGGAAATTTCAGCCATTTCATTTGTTTGAGGATGATACTGTGACGACCCGGAACAGAATCAGCAGTTAAGTCGCATTGTTGCAGAGTTACGACAGTGTTGAAACCGCCAGCTTTGTTAACGACTAAATTATTGGCCAAGAATTGGAGCTGGGTCTCTTCTCGAGAGTCGTTCTACATGTGATTACGAGTTCGTGGGCGGTTTCGGATCGTTATTTGGACGACCGAGGAATTAATTATGAATATTTGAAGTTTCGACGGAATTGGATTATAATGGCGAGCTACTTAACGACTAAATTATCGGTCGAGAATTTGGCTTCGGATCCTTCACGGAAGTTGTTCAGAATTTAATTTCAAGTTCGTGGGAACTTCCGGAGCATGATTTTGAGTTACGAAGATTTAATTGTGAATATTGCCGATTGTTGATTGTTTGGTTGATTTAATTGTGTGTTGGTTCAAAGGGTTGACTTTTTATCCGTTTGGTCGATGTGTTTGACTTCGGGTGATTATGGAAGATTATGTCGAGACGAGTTTGTGGCCGCGAGAATTATCGGAATCGGATTTACGACGAGAAAGTTACGGGAGTTTTAAGTTTGTCGCGAAATGTATTATTGGGGTTTTCATTTTGGGAAACTATAAATAGTGGACTTACCTGTTTTGGAAAGTCAAAGGCTGAATTTAATTGTTGACTGTGTTGACTTGGTCAAAACGTGGAGGAGGAGGAGGTGCGATGTCCTCCACGGCTTGCCGACGGCGAAGCCCCATCCGGCCACTCCACGACGTCGCACCGGTCTCGTTTGGCTCGCCGTGACCTCCTCATCTTTGTGCCGGCCACCGTTCACGGCGAGGTGGACGGTGGAGGAAGAATTTTCCGATCAAAAATGGTGGATTTTGGGATGAATTCGGGTTCCCTATTTTCGACCGAATTGAGCTGAAATCTTGAGTGGGCTTTGTAGCTCTCATCACCTACAAGCTACCATGTAAGTTTGGTGATCTAATTTTGCTTGTGTATGGAGAATTTTGGGATTGAAATTTGTGTGAACATTCGGTTTTTCATGAAATTGACATGGTTAGAGTGAGAATTGGCCTTCGGTGCAGTTATGGAAGTTGCTCAGTGGGTGATTTTGAGTGGAATAGGGGTTGCTCCGCCGTGAATTCTTCCGGTTAACAGTGGCGCCGCCGTGGACGACGGTCAACAGCGGTCAACGGTCAACGGGTTGACTTTTTGACTTTCGACAAGTCGCATGTCATTTGATTCGAAATCGCGCTCCGATCGCAGTGGGGAGGTTCGTTTTTCGAGTTGAGCGTCCGAACGTAAAGCGAGGTATTGAGGTGTTATATACGGATTTTCGACAATTCGTCGACTTTGAATCACGTGTTTCCGAGAACGGCGGTTTCTCGTGATTTGTATTGTATTGTCGGATTATGACTTTGAATATTGGATATTGTGAATATTCAGGTGTTCGTGATCGTTCGTTTGGCGAGGGACATTCCGCCGGATCACGGGTTAACACGTATCGCGTTACGCCAGTCTATGAGTTGACATTTCTTTTCACAGATTGATTGCGAGTCTTTTATAAATGATTTATGAACTTGAGCATGTGGATTGATTATGATTTTACGAGCATGTGTTTTACGATTATGCTTATACGAATATACGTATACGAATATATACATATACGTACATATTACGTTTTATGCATGTGCATGGAAAAGATTTATGATTTGGTTTACACAGAGTACAGTCTCAGTATATGTTGTGGTATCGATACACATTGGCTTCTCGGCTGATCCCCGAGTACGCTCCGGGGGGGACAGATATCCTGACCCGAGGCCTTTCTGGCTAGGATCACGTGTGGGTCTGGGATCCTGTGATTCGGACTGTGCTATCGCGTGGAAGCCCACGAGAGTCTCCGCGATATGTTTTACGTTGCATGCTCTGTACGCGTGAGGAGTTAGAGTCTCCCTCGTGTACCATTTGATTTTATGTGCATTTGACTCGCATATGATTTTATATGTATATATTACTGGTGAAAGACATTTATTTTCGTCCACTCACTCTAAGGTGTTTCATGTCTTTCCCCTGGGCTTTTCGGTTTCCGTGCCCAGTTTGCAGTTCAGGCTCTGGTGTCGCACGTCGTGGTCGGAGGCATAGTGCTCGAGCTACTTTGTTTCATCCAGTAGGTTTATTGTTCTACCTACTGTGGTATGCGTATACGATTATGTATTAGATGTCGCTCTGAGCTTCCTATTGAATACGTTATACGATTTTACACTAGATTTCAGTAAAGTGCATATATATTTACTACTTTACTTTACTGTTGATATATTGAGAATTCCACGTTAGTAACGAAACTCTGCCAAAATTTCGAAAAATTTTTGTTGGTTCGTGTTTTCGAAGGGGTTTGATTCCGATTTAGGAAGCTAAATCGGGGTTGGGTCCTTTCAGCTTGGTATCAGAGCATTAGGTTATAGGTTATGTAGACTTCTGTAGTCGTGTTTACTAAGGATATTTGAGAATGTACAGCATGTCTGGAATGGTGACCCGACCGGCCGGCGGATAATCATCAAATTCCGGGTGTTGTATGCTTTCAAATATTTGAAGTTCCATGATTGCGTTCCACTTGTTGTGAACGATATTGTATTCATTAGGATGCCTCCTGACGTGCTTTGCGTGTCGTTTCGGTTGTGGGTCCTGTTGAAGATCAATCGACGCGCGATTTGCCAGAGATTGTGGATTTGGATGAGTAATCAGAGTTCAGAGAATTGTGTGGCACGGTTTGCCTGTGGATGTGTATATGAGCGTCTACATGTTGCCTCAGAGCTGAGATTTGTGGCAGTGATGTTTGCCTGAGTCAGATTGTTGTGTTTGGTGGGCTGATATTGTGTGAGTTTCGGTTGCGACTCCACGGCCTACATTCAGAGTGTTGTGTATACGGTAATGGTTTATCAGGCTATCCAGTAATTGACTGAGGGGTGTTTACCCACCTGAGGTATAGATGCATTGTTCCTATGTTGTTTCAGTTTGCACGAGTTATGTGGCTTCAGAGGGAGCTGTGTACGAGGTTCGAGATGAGTTTGAACCTGAGCATCAGAGAGAGTCTGACTGTTATGCCTCGAGACATCCGTGAGGAGCTTAGTGTGTTGCACTCAGTGGCGAGGCTATTGTGAGGGAAAGATGTGTGCGGTTTTCGATTATGTTGAGGATCCTCTGCTGATTCGTTTGACGATGGCAGAGATCACAGAGTAGCGGACTTGCTCCTGTGGCATGAGTTTAGGTGATCGTTGGTGATCCTTTCACGCAGCAGGTGTCGCTGTGACTGGTGTTCGTGGTACACTTTCAGTTGCTGTTTCGGTGGCCAGGAGGGTCACGCATTGAGGGAGGGCCTTAGCCAGTTGTTCTAGCGGTTCGGTAGCTCAGAGTTTACGAGGAGATCCTCATGTTGTTCCTGCGGTCTGACCAATGTACCCTTTTGACGAGTTAGTCAGCAAGTCGCAGTTGATGTGTGTGGCCAGTTGGGCATGTTGGAGTTCGTGCCATGACCTTGTTTGAGGATAGACTTTTCTCCGAGGTTACTATTGCTTGATGTCCATGGCGATTGTACCTGCATCTCCACTTCCGAGGTCTTGGAGAGTGTTGCATCCATCCGGAGGTCGCGAGATCCTTGTTGGAGGATATGGCTTAGCCGTGGATCTGCTATAGCTGGACATTGTGGTTTTGATGTGCTTGTGAGTATGGACTTACTGACGACGCATTTGGCGATGTTCGGGTGCCTCGAGGAGGAGGTTGTGTTTCGACGACCAAATTTTCCCGAGATGCTGTTTTGTGGTGATGGTCGAGCGGATGGTGGAGACGAGTTGCGTTGTTGCTTAGCTCATGATGTGGATACTAAGGTTGCTGTACCTGACATTAGTGATATTGAGGTGGTTCCCGAGTTTTCAGGTGTGTTCCGGAGGAGTTATCAGGTGTTACTCCAGTTCGGGAGACCGACTACACCATTGAGTTTGTACCGGGCGCTGGACTCATTTTACCGACGTCTTGTCGTTCAGAGCCAGCGGAGGGGATGTAGCTATTGTGTCGACTCCAGGAGGTGCTGGAGGAGGTTTTAGGAGACTTCGTGTGACCCCCCGTATTTGCGTGGTGTACTCCTGCATTGTGTGTACGAATGATGGATGGTTAGTTGAGGTGGTGCATTGACTACCGGAAGCCTGATTTGCTTCAGAGGAGTGCGAGTATCCTCCGTTTCGGATTGACGAGTGGTTTGATCAACTTGCGAGAGTTTCAGTCTTTTCGAAGATTGATTTCGGGTCCGAATACTATCAGTTGGGGATCGATGAGTCAGATGTGGCTATGTTAGCTTTCAGATCATGGTGCAAGCATTACGAGTTCTTGGTCACGCCATTGATTGACTAATGCCCCGTAGATCTTACGGACTTGATGGACCAGGTGTTCAGACGGTTTCTGGACGAGTTGCGGCCATGTTTGTTAGCAACATTTTGATTTACTCCGGGAGTGTGGACCAGTACATGAAGCAGTTGCAAGCGGTGTTGCGGACTTCGCGACATGATCAGCTATTTGCGAAGTTCAGCCAGTGTGAGTTTTGGCTGATTAGCATGAAGATTTTGGGTTGTGTGATGCTATCTGAGGGAGTGGGCGTGGATCCTGACCGGTTCGAAGCCGTGTTGATTTGGGGTTGACCTACCATGGTACCAGGGATCAAAGGTCTCTTGGGTTTGCCAAGCTATTACCGACGGCTTTGTGCAAGATTTTCCTGGATTGCCACTTCACTTTCCGGCTTGACGGAGAAGGTGTCAAGTTCGAGTGGTTTGATGCACGCGAGGAGAGTTACTGACTCCTGCAAGGTGGTTGACCGTTGCTTCGGTTTTGACCTTACCTGACGATTATGATGAGTTCATGGGTTATGGCGATGCATCGAGGTTTGGATTTGGTTATGCTTTGATGCTTTGTAGCAGAGCGGTGGCTCATGGTTATGGACAGTGGAAACCTTGTGAAGCAACGTATCCTATGTATGATTTGGGTGTAGCTGTCCTTGTGTTAGCATCGAAGAGTTCGAGACACTACAGCTATGATGTGCAGCGCAGTGTAGGACGTACACTGATTACTTGGGTTTCATCCACTTGCATTTTCGGCTAGATTTAGGCTTGAGGCAGTGTAGATGGATGGGGTCGACTCACGACTATGGCTGTACATTTGAGCTTGTTCGGGAAAGGCTAGAGGATGTACTTTGACCATCCGTTGGGGATGTTGTTGCTGATGCATTCAGTCGAGAGTCGGGAGCTTCAGTGTTTCATGGGTGTGTGTGGCTCCAGTTTCCGTGTTAGCCGAGTTGCGAGCTTCGGGAGCTGAGTTCGAGAGTGATGATGTTGAGGCTCGTGGTTTTGCGCGCATTTGGCGCTAGTGGTATGGAGATGTGTCTGATACTTCGAGTTTACTACTCGTGACGCAATCTGTAGAAGAATGTAGCAGCTTGTGTGTGCGCAACATGTGTGTGCAGATGCCACATTTGTCAGCTGGCCATGGCTCGGAGGCGGAGACTTGCCGCGATGTATCAGCCATTCGAGATTTTCGGTTGGACGTGGCGTTTGTCGCTGTGACCTTGTGTGTGTTTGTATGCACTTTGGTTTGTGATACCAGTTGTTGGACCATTGTGGACCACTTGAAGAATTCAGTACGTTTCCTTGTACTTTCGGAGACGATTTCAGTGGCAGGCTGGTATCACTGTGTTTGACGAAGATTGGCCATCTACGTGGTGTACCTGTGTTCCAGTTTGCTGGTCGAGGTAATCAGCTACAACATAGTGTTGGTGAGCTTTACAGCGAGCATTGGGGACCAGATTACGAGTTAGTACCGGTTCTTATCCTCAGATTGGCGAGCGATCTTTGAGGATTATTCAGGCCTTGGAGGGTATATTGTGGACCTCGGTATTGCAGTTCCGGAGGATATGGGACCAGCAGTTTCAGCTGTTCGAGATTGCATGCAGTACCGGTTTGTTGACTATTATGATTTTGAGGTTGTTTAATGTTGATTTGAGACTGTCAGGTTAGCGGAAATAGGCCGATATACGCTTGAGTTCGATATTTGAGTTATGTTGATGTGTGCAGATTGAGTTGAGATTTCCTATGTTATTTTGATCCGTGTGTGGCCGTAGGCGAAGTTGTGTTATGCCGTGTGGGTCGGCATCACCTATAGTGTTGGCTTTTATGTGTGTTGTGTTCCGTGTGGCGGAACTGTGTTTCAGGTTTGCTATGTGTGGTGTACCCTATCTGTTCCTTATGTAGGAACACTTGGCGATTATGTGAGCCACTTCAAATTTGTGATTTGAGGGTACAGGGATTTCAGCACGGAGCTATCTCTTATTATGGAGTTTGCGATCAGAGTTGTTCAGTCGACATTGTCGCTGGAGAGTTGAGCAGTATGCAGAGGCAGTGCTCCTACCTTGTAGTCGGCAGACTTGGAAATTTCGAGGTCGAAATTTTTCTAAGGGGGGTGGATTTGTGACGACCCGGAACAGAATCAGCAGTTAAGTCGCATTGTTGTAGAGTTACGACAGTGTTGAAACCGCCAGCTTTGTTAACGACTAAATTATTGGCCGAGAATTGGAGCTGGGTTTCTTCTTCTCGAGAGTCATTCTACATGTGATTACGAGTTTGTGGGCGGTTCCGGATCGTTATTTGGACGACCGAGGAATTAATTATGAATATTTGAAGTTTCGACGGAATTGGATTATAATGGCGAGCTACTTAACGACTAAATTACCGGTCGAGAATTTGGCTTCGGATCCTTCACGGAAGTTGTTTAGAATTTAATTTCAAGTTCGTGGGAACTTCCGGAGCATGATTTTGAGTTACGAAGATATAATTGTGAATATTGCCGATTGTTGATTGTTTGGTTGATTTAATTGTGTGTTGGTTCAAAGGGTTGACTTTTTATCCATTTGGTCGATGTGTTTGACTTTGGGTGATTATGGAAGATTATGTCGAGACGAGTTTGTGGCCGCGAGAATTATCGGAATCGGATTTACGACGAGAAAGTTACGGGAGTTTTAAGTTTGTCGCGAAATGTATTATTGGGGTTTCCATTTTGGGAAACTATAAATAGTGGACTTACCTGTTTTGGAAAGTCAAAGGCTGAATTTAATTGTTGACTGTGTTGACTTGGTCAACACGTGGAGGAGGAGGAGGTACGATGTCCTCCACGGCTTGCCGACGGCGAAGCCCCGTCCGGCCACTCCACGACGTCGCACCGGTCTCGTTTGGCTCGCCGTGACCTCCTCATCTTTGTGCCGGCCACCGTTCACGGCGAGGTGGACGGTGGAGGAAGAATTTTCCGGTCAAAAATGGTGGATTTTGGGATGAATTCGGGTTCCCTATTTTCGACCGGATTGAGCTGAAATCTTGAGTGGGCTTTGTAGCTCTCATCACCTACAAGCTACCATGTAAGTTTGGTGATCTAATTTTGCTTGTGTATGGAGAATTTTGGGATTGAAATTTGTGTGAACATTCGGTTTTTCATGAAATTGACATGGTTAGAGTGAGAATTGGCCTTCGGTGCAGTTATGGAAGTTGCTCAGTGGATGATTTTGAGTGGAATAGGGGTTGCTCCGCCGTGAATTCTTCCGGTCAACAGTGGCGCCGCCGTGGACGGCGGTCAACGACGGTCAACGGGTTGACTTTTTGACTTTCGACAAGTCGCATGTCATTTGACTCGAAATCGCGCTCCGATCGCAGTGGGGAGGTTCCTTTTTTGAGTTGAGCGTCCGAACGTAAAGCGAGGTATTGAGGTGTTATATACGGATTTTCGACGATTCGTCAACTTTGAATCACGTGTTTCCGAGAACGGCGGTTTCTCGTGATTTGTATTGTATTGTCGGATTATGAATTTGAATATTGGATATTGTGAATATTCAGGTGTTCGTGATCGTTCGTTTGGCGAGGGACATTCCGCCGGATCACGGGTTAACGCGTATCGCGTTACGCCAGTCTGTGAGTGGACATTTCTTTTCACAGATTGATTGCGAGTCTTTTATAAATGATTTATGAACTTGAGTATGCGGATTGATTATGATTTTACGAGCATGTGTTTTACGATTACGCTTATACGAATATACGTATACGAATATATACATATACGTACATATTACGTTTTATGCATGTGCATGGAAAAGATTTATGATTTAGTTTACACAGAGTACAGTTTCAATATATGTTGTGGTATCGATACACATTGGCTTCTCGGCTGATCCCCGAGTACGCTCCGGGGGGGACAGATATCCTGACCCGAGGCCTTTCTGGCTAGGATCACGTGTGGGTCTGGGATCCCGTGATTCAGACTGTGCTATCGCGTGGAAGCCCACGAGAGTCTCCGCGATATGTTTTACGTTGCATGCTCTGTACGCGTGAGGAGTTAGAGTCTCCCTCGTGTACCATTTGATTTTATGTGCATTTGACTCGCATATGATTTTATATGTATATATTACTGGTGAAAGACATTTATTTTCGTCCACTCACTCTAACGTGTTTCATGTCTTTCCCCTGGGCTTTTCGGTTTCCGTGCCCAGTTTGCAGTTCAGGCTCTGGTGTCGCACGTCGTGGTCGGAGGCATAGTGCTCGAGCTACTTTGTTTCATCCAGTAGGTTTATTGTTCTACCTACTGTGGTATGCGTATACGAGTATGTATTAGATGTCGCTCTGAGCTTCCTATTGAATACGTTATACGATTTTACACTGGATTTCAGTAAAGTGCATATATATTTACTACTTTACTTTACTGTTGATATATTGAGAATTCCACGTTAGTAACGAAACTCTGCCAAAATTTCGAAAATTTTTTGTTGGTTCGTGTTTTCGAAGGGGTTTGATTCCGATTTAGGAAGCTAAATCGGGGTTGGGTCCTTTCAGCTTGGTATCAGAGCATTAGGTTATAGGTTCTGTAGACTTCTGTAGTCGTGTTTACTAAGGATATTTGAGAATGTACAGCATGTCTGGAATGGTGACCCGACCGGCCGGCGGATAATCATCAAATTCCGGGTGTTGTATGCTTTCAAATATTTGAAGTTCCATGATTACGTTCCACTTGTTGTGAACGATATTGTATTCATTAGGATGCCTCCTGACGTGCTTTCCGTGTCGTTTCGGTTGTGGATCCTGTTGAAGATCAATCGATGCGCGATTTGCCAGAGATTGTGGATTTGGATGAGTAATCAGAGTTCAGAGAACTGTGTGGCACGGTTTGCCTGTGGATGTGTATATGAGCGAGGTTACGACTAGAAGTTGAACTTCTTGACCCGGTAGAGTATTGTGAAGTGGTTTCCAATACTCCTTCGCCCGCCGAGCCCATTCCCCTACAGTAGTAGGTATTCTTTCCAGTCCCGCATGCTTTTGCCATGATCTGAGCCGCTATCGGGGGATCAAGCGGATCGATCTGAGAGGCATACTGGGTGACTTCTTCCTCGGAGCAGTCAGGATGATTAGTTCGAGCTATACTCATGGTCACTTCTGCGGTCGCCTCCTCCACTCTCGCCTAATTAAAAAGTGAAAATGAACAACGTATTAACTAACAAAATCTATTAATATTGAAAAATAGTTTTATTAACACATGGAGAGGCGAAAGACTTACCGCTTCGTCAGGGCACTGCGGATAGAACTTCTGATGAATATACACCAAGGGGTTCACTTCTTGTTGTTGCTGTGCCTTAGTCGACCAACCCATGTAGTTGAGTGAACCTGCATGATGGGCCCTGGTGTTTTTCAATCTATTCGCCTGGTTCGTCTTCGAAATCACCTTGTTTGATAAACATATGGAAAAAAATTAGTAACTAACTATTTCAATCTGATACGATACAGACGGCTTGTAAGATATATTAAGGATGCATGCCTTCGCTTTGGGGTGCTCGAAGTGGGCTATCAGCCACAGCCACTCGTACTTCCTAAACCGGAATTCGCTAGGGGTAGAACCTCGGCCTAGCTCTTTATATACAGTGTAATGGGAAGAAAGCTCGTTCTTCCACTCTTTATACCTATATTAAAACAAGGAAAAAAATTTAGAGATATTAAAACACTTGATAAACAAAAATCTAACTCGATATATATTCAAATAAGTCGAAGCACATCACCTCATATGTAGTCGACGCTCTACCCACGTGTGAATAAGAGCTTCATCCACGTCAAACCACACCTGCAATATGAATATATAAAAGGTAAAATTATATATTTAAGTGGACTTAATTAATAAATGTAAAATTTACGTAATGAAAATACGATTTTACTCACACTGAGTGCATTATGCACTTGCATCTTCACGTAGATAGGCACAGATTCCCAATCTGGCCAAAGCATTGGGACCTTGTCCCGCACGATCGCACCGGCCATGCTGACATATTTGCGCGTGGTGTCAAATGCCTCGATCACCTCGCCATCCTCATTGGCCCTTATGGGCGTTTTCCTTCCGCCGGTGGCCTGCTCAAGTCTCTTCCCGGTGCAGGTGCCTCTAGCCCCTTTCCGTTTTCCAGTCCCATTAACGAAATTGCCTAATAATACAATGTCAACAAATTGATATCATTAATTGAACCTATCGCAAGTCTTAAGTAATAATTAAGTAATCAATCTGATGTTAAATAAAATTTACCTGCATCGTCCGTTTGTTGGTTGGTGCACCTCACACTCCAAAGATACACGGGGTCGAACAGGAGGAAGTTATACGCTTCCTCCACGGTCAGGAACTCCGGCCGTCCTTCAACATAAACAGGCATCCCTCTATCATCGAATTCAGGGATGACAGGAATCTCGTCGGGTAGGAAGAGACCGGACGGCGGAGATAGACGAGGCCTGGACGATGAGGCGCCAACACCACCATGTGCCTCAGATGATTCCCGTGAAACGGGAGTAGGCACCGGGCGAATATGGGGCATTCGGATTGAGGGGGTTTCTGATGCCCCCGTTGACTGTCGCTCGCCTGAGGCTCTGCCACCGGAGGGACATCTGCTGATTGAGTGTCTGGAGACTGAGGCTCGAGCCTCGACTTCCGGTTCCACGGCTCTTGATCGTGCAGCTTCCTCCTCAGCTCGCGCCTCTAGCAAGGCTCTCGTGCGAGCAGTCATCATTGGCCCACTAGGCGTGTTGCTAACTGCGGGCGAGGAGGAAGCTTGACTACTGTTCCCTCCACTATTTCGGGAACCTCTCCGAAGCCAATTAGCCGCAAAACCTCCCGGACACCGTAATAGTCATGGATTCGGTTCAATAACAAATCGGAACCGGAACGGTTTGGAACCGGAACCGTTAGAAACCGGAACTGTTTGTAACCGGAACTGTTTGTAACCGAAACCGTTTGTAACATAACGGGAAAGGTTACAAACAGTTCCGGTTCCAAACCGTTTCGGTTCTATAACAAATCGGAACCGGAACGGTTTGGAACCGGAACCGTTAGAAACCGGAACTGTTTGTAACCAGAAACGTTTGTAACATAACGGTTCCAGTTACAAACAGTTTCGGTTCCAAAGGGTTCCTGTTCCGCGCGGTTCCAGTTTAAAACCTTTCTGGTTCTAAACCGTTTCGATCCCGATTTCCACCTTCATTTATACGATTAATTAACAATTATATCACCTAAATTAACATATATACATTTTCGATGTATATATATATACATCATGCATCTTAATTAAATTTAATTTTCACATATTCATCCAAATCACAAACCCTAATTAATTTTTCACATTTTTCACACACACATATATATACATCATGCATCTTCATTAGGTTTAATTTTCACATATATATACATCACATATATATACATTGCATATAAATTTACAACTTATCACCCTAATTTCCAAGTTAGCACCCTAATTAATTTACACATACACATACACATACACAATTAATTTACACATACGCATACACATACCCATACAAAAAAATAATTAAAAATTGAGAGAGAGAGAGAGGGAGAGAGAGAGAGAGGACCTGCCATGGTTAACCACTACAATGCTTTGCCTACTACAATTGTGAGGGGAAGAGAGGAGGGGAGGAGGAGATTTTTGGAGGAGGAGAGGGAGAGGATAAGGAGGAGGAGAGGGAGAGGAGGAGGAGGAGGAGGTGAGCTAGAGGTGAGCTAGAGGTGAAGCCGGACCGATTTGGGAGGAGGAGAGGAGGGGAGGAGGGGAGGAGGAGAGGATTTTGAGAAATACAGCTCGGGGTCGAGCTGGGGGGTTTTTATCCAGAAGACATTGCCGGCGACATGCTTATAAGTCGTTGGTAATGATATTACCAACGACTTCAACTCGTTGGTAATGACATTACCAACGACGAGTTAACTCGTTGGTAATGTCATTATTTCCCGAAGAATATATGACAACATTTTCCGTCAACGACTTCCGGCTACATTTTCCGACTACAATTTTCATTATCAATTTCCGTCTACGATTAACGACTACAATTTCCGTCTACTATTTCCGTCTACGATTTCCGACTACAATTTCCATTATCAATTTCCGTCTACGATTTCCGACTACAATTTTCATTATCAATTTCCGTCTACGATTAACGACGACAATTTCCATTATCAATTTTCGTCTACGATTAACGACTACAATTTCCGTCTACTATTTCCGTCTACAATTTCTGACTACATCATTAACGTACTAAGGATGATAATCGTAATCATCGTCATCACTTGAGTCTGACTCGGTTTCATAGGTAACCTCTGGCAATATGTGCCTCTCCTCGTCATCTGAATCAGTGTCAACTTAATATGGATTAACATCGAGAAGTTCTGCTCCAGTAATTCGAACCACACTCCCAGATCTCACATTATTAAGGCGAATCGTAGATGATTCCGGAATGTCAAAAGCGTTCGGCTCTTGGTATGCAGTAACTTCCTCATCATCTGCGGTATCACCAAGTGTGGCAGCACTGTATATGTTTCTATGAGCAACATGGTTAACCACCTTCCACGGGACTTTGTTAAGAAGATCGTCCAGGTAAAACACTTGTTTTACTGATGAGGCAAGAACGAAAGGGTCTTCTTCATACCAGGTAGTAGCAGTATTCACCGAAAATGTTCCGTGCTAATCGGTCATTGTGTTCTCCGGGCTAGTATCAAACCATCTACACTTGAACAAGTGCACTTTCATGCGGTTCCCATAAATTAGTTCAACAACTGAATGAAGGACACCGTAATAGTCAACGCCATCCTGCCCACCATGGACCATCACCCCACAATTCTGTGTTTTCAGTCGGTCGTCTCTATTTTCACATATAAATTTCACGCCATTGACCTGACACATCGAGTAAACTTTTGAAGCTATAGGTTTCATCGCAAGGACCCTCAATTCGTTTGACCACTCTGGGTAACCATCATCTGCTACATGGTTCATCTGAAAACGATAAGAAACCACACAAGACATTATGAACATAGAAACCACAAAACCACGTACGTACACACATGCTATATAAGGAAAATGGCAATAAAAAAAAAGACATATACACATATACCCTTACCCATGGACCAAAGTAGTTTGTAAACGTCCTGTTGTGGTAATCAACATTTCCGGCAATAGTAGGGCAGTGAAGATGATAATTTTTCCAATATTTTACTTCTTCACAGTTAATCAGTACCGACCAGTGGGCAATGACTATCTCATTTTCATCCAACTTGTACGACTTTGGCAAGCTTCCCTGTACTACAACGTCATTGGAGATGATAGAAAGGTTGAACTGAGGTTCATCTATCGGCATCTGTTGTTGGGGGTCCTCAAGCGCTCCCAAATACACTTTGGTGTACGTGACACACTCGTGCGCAACATATGCTTCAGCGATACACCCTTCAGGTGCATATTTATTCTTCACATAGTCCTTGTAGGCTCCCAATTGTCTACAAGTTAACAAGTGCATGTTAAAGGGGGTAAAACTAAGACTTTACATATAAAAACAGAGGCAAACCAAATGTACCTTTCCATGGGATACATCTAAGTGTAGTGTACGGGACCGGTAAGCAACAATTGTTCGGGAAGATGGATCGTTAGGTGAGGCATGATGTCGAAAAAATTTGGCGAAAATATTCTCTCAAGCTTGCACATGATAAAAATGATGTCATCTTGCATCTCCCTGAGATCTGATTTTTTAACTTCCCTGGTGCATAACTTCTGAAAGAATCTTGACAAGGCCACCAACGGCTCCACCACCTCCTTGGGCAGGTACCCTCGAATGAAAATAGGGAAAAGACGTTGAAGCAGTACATGGTAGTCATGACTCTTTAATCCGTACATCTTATTGTCCCGGTAGTTAACACACCTGCTTATATTTCCTGCATAGCCATAAGGATACCTGCATGTATATATATATAGCCATAGGCAACAATTATATTTCTCGCATATCACCATAATCCGGTAAAAATTTAAGGCAAACCAATTTCCGTACTGCATAGTCATATATAAGAATATTTACCTGACATTACTCAGCCACCGAAAAATTTCATGCTTATGCTTCGGCTTGACGGTATAAGGAGCTTGCGGCATTTTTCTCTTACCATCTCGGAACCACAAATGTTTCCGCAGTCCCATAGCTTTCAGATCAATACGTGCCTTAGGGATGTCTTTTGTTTTCCCCTCCAAGTTAAGAACTGTGCCCACCACACTTTCACACACATTCTTCTCTATGTGCATGACATCTAGGTAATGTCTGATAGGCAACCTGGGCCAGTAGGGGAGTTCCCAGAATATGCTCTTGTGTGTCCAAAACTTATACCTTTCGGGCTTGTCTGGAATTGACGCCACTATGTCAGGATGATTGCTCAGCTGGCCAAAATCATATTCATTCAACACTTCCAAAATTTCTTCCCCTGTCCATCGCCTGGGTGCCACACCTGTTTCCACAGTCCCATCAAACACGTCTGGATCCTGCCTAAATGGGTGATCATATGGAAGCCAACAATGGTGACGCATCTGAACAATTTTACTGCAATGAGGACTGCAACAATCAACCATCATGCACTCTGAACAAGCCCTGTAACCCCTGGTAACGTTGCCCGACAACATACCGCGGGCAGGAAAATCACTGATGGTGCCAACAAGCATGGCATGCATCTGGAACATCTCCTTTTTGAACCTATCGTAAGTGGGGTGGCCACACTCACTCAGGTACTTAAGCTCCTCAATCAAAGGCCTCAAATACACATCGAGACACTTTCCTGGATAACCCGGGCCCGGAATTAACAGAGTCAGCATATTGTATTCCTTCTTCATGCACATCCATGGTGGAAGGTTGTACGGTACCAAAATAACTGGCTATATACTGTATTGAAGACTCATGTTGCCAAAAGGGTTGAATCCGTCAGATGAGAGCCCTAGCCAAACATTTCGGACCTCTGCTGCAAAATGATCAAACTCCCTGACCATGTGCTTCCAAGCCTCTCCGTCGGAAGGGTGTATAAGGGTGTCATCGTCAGGCAAGTTCCTCTTAGCCCACCATCTCATTGCCTCGGCCGTGAAAGCACACATGAACAACCGCTCCAGCCTATCAATAAGCGGGAAATATCGAAGTATCTTCATAGCTTTCTTGTTGCCTGCAGGAGTCAACTTATACCTTTCTGTAAAACATACCGGGCAGGCTTCAAGGTCTTCGAGATCTTTTCCCCAGAAGAGAATACAATCATATCTGCATGCATGGATTTTGATGTAGGAAAGCCCAAGATCTTTCAGGATATGTCGCACCTTATGATGAGTGGTAGGAAGACGATGACCGGGTGGGAGTAGCGAAGCAGTCCACTTCAACCAAGAATCAACAGCTTTGACAGACATTTTGTTCTCCATTTTGAGCTGCATCACTCCCATCACACTTTCAAGAACAGTCTTACTACAACCGTCGTACAACGAAGTCTGTTGCAATGCAATCAGGTTGTTGTACTTGTCCATACCGCTTGTGTTGACATGAGCTCCAGGTAATGGTTCGACTGGCTCGATATGGGGGAAACCCTTAACGACGGGAGGGACATTTGGTGCTTCATCAGCAAATACACCGCTCTCATGAGGAAACATATCATTGATTAACATCGATGTTGGATCATAGGATGAACTGCCCCTCTTAGCAAAATCTCCATGATCATAGCGTGGACTGGCCCCTCTCACCAAATTTTCCATGATCATGCGGACCCGCTACCGATGTTTCACCGTGATAAATCCAACAAGTGTACTTATCCCAAAACCCGTATTTACTCAGGTGCCTCTGGACTTTATCAATGGGAAATCGAAATCGATCGTTGAAACACTTACATTCTTTACACGGGCAATAATGAAGTGTAGTGTCTCCACAATTAGCCTTCACAAAATCCACAAAACTCCTAATTCCCTCGTGATATCTGACATCCCATCTTTCGAGGCTCATCCAACTCTTGTCCATCCTGAAAATTCTAACAATTTTACGTATTAATTATATATATATACACACATTCACTACTAATAATCGACGCGATATCTCAATTCAACTCTAATTAAATCAACACATGCATGCATATATATATATATATATATCGATCTAATCTCTGAATTTGATTCAGTACTCGATGATGGTATTCTCCTTTTTTCAATTCAAAACGTATTTGACTGGGTAGGAGGCTCTGTTAAGCCTGGCTCCGATAACAATACGATAATACCAGTCGTTGATTCAGACACAAGATTAACTACAAGCTGTTTTCTCGTTTCGGTGACATCAACAACATTTCATATATATCTCACGAATTGGATTTGATCAACACACACACATATATATATACATACACATATACGTATATATACACCTACCTATATATATAGCTTCCCGAGTGATCGAGTTTTCGACGCGCGCCTTAATTTTGACAATATACCGAATGATCGATTTCAGAGCGTACGTTTTCCTTCTTTCGATTTCTTTGGATTTTTTTCGATCAAAATGATTGAATGATCGAGCTGCTGCATCCGACATCTAATATAAGACACATTGCCGGCGACGGAGTAAGTCGCCGGAAATGAAGATATTACCGGCGACTTTACGCCGGAAAATCGCCGATAATGTTCCAAAACATTACCGGCGACTCCAACCGTCGCCGGCAATGTCTAGCCACACATTTCCGGCGAAATTCCGGCCGGAAAATCGCCGGAAATGTTCGGCTTGACATTGCATGCGATGGTTGGAGTCGCTGGTAATGTTTTGGAACATTACCGGCGAGATTCCGGCGACATTACCGGCGACGGAGTAAGTCGCCGGTAATGATGGACATTACCGGCGACTTTTCCGGTCGCCGGCCTTGTTGGCCGGAATCTCGCCGGTAATGTTTCAATTTGTGGTAGTGGTTGGGCACTCAAAAATGAGCGAAACGACATAAAACTTTGTCGAAAATCCACCTCGCTGGAGCTCTGCCACGCATGGCAGCGCATGGGGCAGCCATCGGCCCAGAAATCTTCGATGTATACAAGGATTTGAAGATCTCAACATTTCCACAAATTTCAATCTCAAAATTCTTGACACTCAAATCGAATTAGAACACCATGTTTATATGGTTAGAATCACAATGAAGAGGGCTACAAAACCCAGTACCTCTTGAGGTTCAACTCGGCCCGAAACGAAAGTCACCATTAACACCAAAAACCTTGAACTTTGGTTCCAAATATCCCTCTCCACCGTGAAGCTTGCCGGAAAGTGAGGCCGGAAATGGGTAAAGGGCATCGGGGCGAGTTGAATGGGCCATGGGCCGAGCCCGGAAGTGGCCGGAATCCCGTCACCGGAGTGGAGGCTGACGCCACCGTCGTGACTCACTCTCCCAACTCGGTCAAACCGAGTTGACCAAGGTCAACCACAATAATTCCAGTTTTGACTTTCCTCTTTTAGCAACCCACTATTTATACTTTCCCAAAAAGGAAACCCAATATTATCCATTTCGGCAAACTTCAAACGCGCGTAACTTTCTCGTCGTAATTCCGATTCCCATAATTCTCGCGGTCCTGAACTCGTCTCGACATATTCTTCCAATATTACCCAAAGTCAAACATATCGGTCAACCAAGTAAGGACAAAACCGAAGCAACGGTCAACCATCCTGCAGGAGTAAGTAACTCTCCTCGTGTGCATCGAACCACTCGAACTTGACACCTTTTCGTCAATTCGGAAAGTAGAGTGGCAATCCGGAAAAATCATGTACAAGCCGTCGGTAATAGCCTGCCAAATTCAAGAGAAATTCTGGATCTCCAGTACGATAGTAGGGCAATCCCAAATCAACATGGCCTCCATTTGATCAGGATCCACGCCAACTCCCTTGGATAGCATCACACAGCCCAAAATCTTCACGCTAATCGGCCAAAACTCACACTAGCTGAACTTCACAAACAGCTGACCATCTTGCGAAGTCCGCAAAACCACTCACAATTGTCTCAGGTGCTGGCCCACACTCTCGGAGTACATCAGGACATTGCCAACGAACATGACCGCAACTCGTCCAGAAACCGTCTGAACACATGGTCCATCAAGTCCACACGATCTACGGAGGCATTGGTTAACCATACAACGTGACCAAAAACTCCAAATGCTTGCTCCGAGATCCGAAAGCCACATAGCCACATCTGACTCATCAAACCTCAACTGATAATATCCAGTCCCGAAATCAAACTTCGAAAAGACTGAAGCTCACACAAGCTGATCAACCAATCGTCAATCCGAAGCGGAGGATACTCACTCTCCTCTGAAGCAAATCGGGCTTCCGGTAGTCAATGCACCACCTCGTCAAATCGTCCAACATCCATATAAACAGTGCAAGAGCACACCACACAAATATGTGGGATCGCACGAAGTCTCCTGAAATCTCCTCCAGCAAATCCTGGAGTTGAAACAATAGCTCCATCAGCTCTGCTAGCTCCGAACGACAAGATGCCGGTAAAATAAGTCTGGCGCCTGGTACAAGCTCAATGGTGTAGTCAGTCTCCCGAACTGGAGGAACACCTGGTAACTCCTCCAAAACACACCTAGAAACTCGGAAACCACCTCAATGTCACCAATGTCAGGTACAGCAACCATAGTATCCACAGCATATGCTAAACAACAACATAACTCGTCTCCACCATCCGCTCGACCATCACCGCGAAACAGTATTTTGGGGAAATCTGGTCGTCGAAACACAACCTCCTCCTCGAGGCACTCGAACACAACCAATTGCGTCGTCAGTAAGTCCATGCTCACAAACACACCAAAACCACAATATCCAGCTATAACAGATCCGCGGCTAACCCATATCCTTCAACAAGGATCTCGCAACCTCCGGATGGATACAATACTCTCCAAAACCTCGGAAGTGGAGATACAGGTACAATCGCTATGGATATCAAGCAACAGTAACCTCGGAGAAAAGTCTGTCCTCAAACAAGGTCATGGCACGAACTCCAACATTCCCAACTAGCCGCCCATGTCAAATGCGACTTACTGAATAACTCGTCAAAAGGGTACATTGATCAGACTGCAAGAACAGCATCATGATCCCTTCGTGAACTCTGAGCTGTCGAACCTCAAACACAGTTGGCTGAGGGCGCTCCCTCGCAACGTGACTCTCCTGGCCACCGAAACAGCAACTGAAAGTGCTCCACGAACACAAATCACCGCAACACCTGCTGCGTGAAAGGATCACCAACGACCGTCCTAACACATGCCACAGGACCAAATCCGCTACACTGTGATCTCCGCCATCGTCAAACGGATCAGCAGAGGATCCTCAACATAATCGAAAAGGCCACAGTCTGATGACGTCACTGATCCCGAAATGTCGGAACACAACCACATCAAAAACTCAACTAAGTCCACTTCCCTCAAACCATCACATAAAAAAAAACTGCGTACACATTTCCTTTTCATTAGCCTCGCCACTGAGTGCAGCACACTAAGCTCCTCACGGCAATCTCGAGGCATATCAATCAGACTCTCTCTGATGCTGAGGTTCAAACTCATCTCGAATCTCGTGCACTGCTTCCTCTGAAGCCACATAACACGTGCAAACAGTAACAAACATGTGAACAAAGCATCTCTGCCTCAGGTGGGTAAACACTCCACATTCAATTGCTGGATAGTCTGATTAAACCATTACCGTATACACTACACTCTGAAGGTAGGCCGTGGAGTCGCAACCGGAACTCACACAATATCAACCCACCAAACACAACAATCTGACTCAAGCAAACATCACTGCTACAAATCTCAGCTCTGAGGCAACATATAGACGCTCATATACACATTCCCAGGTAAACCGTGCCACACAATTCACTGAACTCTGAATACTCATCTGAATCCACTGTTCTCTGGAAAATCGCGCGTCGAATGATCCTCAACAGGATCCACAACTGAAACGACACGGAAAGCACGTCAGGAGGCATCCTAATGAATACAATATCGTTCACAACAAGTGGAACGTAATCATGGAACTTCAAATATTTGAAAGCATACAACACTCGGAATTTGATGATTATCCGCCGGCCGGTCGGGTCACCATTCCAGACATGCTGTACATTCTCAAATATCCTTAGTAAACACGACTACAGAAGTCTACAGAACCTATAACCTAATGCTCTGATACCAAGCTGAAAGGACCCAACCCCGATTTAGCTCCCTAAACCGGAATCGAACCCCTTCGAAAACACGAACCAATAAAAACTTTTCGAAATTTGGGCAGAGTTTCGCTACTAACGTAGAATTTCCATTACCTGCACGCGGAAAATGCACTTCATTCTATGCCACAAAAAGCAAACCGTGGGCACCAATCCCATCCGGATTTCTCAATATATCAACAGTAAAGTAAATCAATAAATATATCTATACTTTACTGAAATCCGGTGTAAAATCATATAGCATATACAATAGGACGCTCAGAGCGACTTCTAATACATAATCATATACTCATACCACAGTAGGTAGAACAATAAACCTACTGGATGAAACAAAGTAGCTCGAGCACTATGCCTCCGACCACGACGTGCGACACCAGAGCCTGAATTACAAACTGGGCACAGAAACCGAAAAACCCAGGGGAAAGACAATAAACACGTTAGAGTGAGTGGACGAAAATAAATGTCTCTCACCAGTTAATATATATGTTATAAAAACATATGCGAGTCCAGATAAATAGAAACAATAAAGTACACGAGGTAAAACCATAATCCTCCAGCGTACTGAGCATGCAAGTAAAAATCCCACGAGGTCACTCATGGACACACACCGTGCTAGTACAGTCAGAACCACGGAGTCCCTGACTTCCACGTGATTCTAGCCAGAAATGGCCTCGGATCAGTTGGGGATACGCCCCTCCTGGTATGGCCTACCATCGGGGATCAGCCGAGAGGCAAGTGTATCGATACAACAACGTAACCAAGACTGTACTCTGTGTAAACCAAATCATAAACATTTCGATGCAAATGCAAATAACAGCATATAAATGTATGTATACTCGTATACATATATTCGTACAAGTATATTCGTATAATCGTAAAACACATGCTCATGTAATCCGAAATCTCATATGCACGCTCAAGTTCATAAATCATATAAAAGACTCGCAAGAATTCCGTGAAAAGAAATGTCCACTCACAGACTGGCGTAACGCGTATCGCGTTAACCCGTGATCCGGCGGAATGTCCCTCGCCAAACAAACGATCACGAACACCTGAACAATCACAATGTCCAATACTCAAAGTTATAATCCGACAATTCAAATCAATTCACGAGAAACCACCGTTCTCGGAAACACACAATTCGAATACGACGAATCGTCGAAAATCCATATATACCACCTCAATACCTCGCTTTACGTTCGGAAGCTCAACTCGAAAAACGAACCTCCCCACTGCGATCGGGGCGCGATTTCGAGTCAAATGACATGCAATTCATCGAAAACCATGCCGGGCGAAAAGTCGCCGCCGCCTGCGGCGGCGCCACCGCCGTCGCCGCTGCCACAGTCGCCGGAAAACTCCAATCTGCCCAGAAAAATACATGGCATACATGGTTTCAAAGATCTCGACGAGCCCAACAACTTTCCAGTTATAGGTTAAGGCCAATTCTCACTCTAACTAGCTCAATTTCATGAAAAACTGAATTGTTCCACAAATTTCAATCTCAAAATTCTCCACACTCAAATCGAATTAGAACACCATGTTTATATGGTTAGAATCACAATGAAGAGGGCTACAAAACCCAGTACCTCTTGAGGTTCAACTCGGCCCGAAACGAAAGTCACCATTAACACCAAAAACCTTGAACTTTGGTTCCAAATATCCCTCTCCACCGTGAAGCTTGCCGAAAAGTGAGGCCGGAAATGGGTAAAGGGCATCGGGCCGAGCCCAGAAGTGGCCGGAATCCCGTCGCCGGAGTGGAGGCCGACGCCACCGTCGTGACTCACTCTCCCAACTCGGTCAAACCGAGTTGACCAAGGTCAACCACAATAATTCCAGTTTTGACTTTCCCCTTTTAGCAACCCACTATTTATACTTTCCCAAAAAGGAAACCCAATATTATCCATTTCGGCAAACTTCAAACGCGCGTAACTTTCTCGTCGTAATTCCGATTCCCATAATTCTCGCGGTCCCGAACTCGTCTCGACATATTCTTCCAATATTACCCAAAGTCAAACATATCGGTCAAATGGATAAAAAGTCAACCCTTGAATCAACACCCATTTAAATCGACTAAACAATCAATAATCGGAAATATTCACAACTTAAACTCTGTAACTCAAAATCATGCTCCGGAAGTTCCCACGAGCTCGAAATTAAATTCTGAACAACTTCCGTGAAGAAGCCGAAACCAAATTCTCGTCCGGTAATTTAGTCGCTAAGTAGCTCGCCATATTAATCCGTTTTCGTCGAAACTTCAAATATCCATAACTAATTCCTCGGTCGTCCAAATAACGATCCGGAACCGCCCACAAACTCGTAATCACACGTACAACGACTCTCAAGAAGAGACCTAGCTCCAATTCTCGGCCAACAATTTAGTCGTTAACGAGCTTGGCGATTCAATCAACTCTCGGCAATCTGCGACTATGCGATTTCACTGCTGATTCTGGTCCGGGTCGTCACACCAACTTTAACCAGAAATGATCCAAAACTCATCGTAAATTTTGAAAACCTCGCCGGAATCATTTCCTCCGATCGGCCACCACCTGCCACGGCAAGACCCAAGACCACTTGGGTTAAACTCACCAAGCCATGGGCTACAAAACCCCCATAACCTCGACCCTCATCGCCTTCGTTCGTGCCGCCTCCATCACCGGCGAAAAACCACCGCCGCCGGCCGATCTTCAACACGTCGTAACTTCCTCCTCCGGCCACCAACGACGCAATCCACCTACCAAATTGAAGAGCAAACAAAGCCCAACAACTTTCATCAAGGAAGTACGGCCAAATATGGACAAAATCGAGCTCACTGGCACCGAGAAGTTTCGAAGCTAAACGGGTCAGTTTTGACCTGTGGGTCAACGTGGTCAACCCAGAAATCCAAAAATGAAAATTTTCCCAAAATAACTCATATTTATTCCGTATATATACCGTACACATACCATCCCCAAATCGACGGCTATAATTCGATCTGGTCCAAATCGGACGGTCACGATTAAATCAACAATAAAATCAATACATTTTAAATACCTTCACACGAGCTTATCATAAAAATTCCCAGAAAATTCACACGAGCTTGGAATTAAATAATCTATGATCTACGCATTTTATGCTTGATTCTTAACGTCTTTCTCTTTACATTTAGCTTTGTTTTGACCTTAGTACTATCATTTCTTACTTACTTTGTTGTTTTTAGGTTTTGAATAAAGGAGTGCAATAAAAGAGGTGAAATGGAGCTTAAAACGCAGAAATTGGAGGTTTCCTAATTCGCTTAGGAAAAGTGGTATTTCCTACTTTGACTAGGATTCCTACTCGGGTTAGGAATGCAAATGGTTCGACAACTCGGAAAGTTTCGCGGAGCTGAAAAATGAAGTTTCCTAAATCAATTAGGAATGACGTGGCGAAATATCGGAGACGCGCAAAATGGTTGAGAAATGGTATTCGTAAAAGTTACTAAAATAGTATGCACAAATGGTTTCCCAAATGAAGAACGAATGCATTTCTCCTACGTGGACCAGGAAAGATCAAGTCGGCAAGCATTTATGGAAAGAAGTCATGGCCGAAATATTGAGATCATACTTGCCACATTTGAAGACCAAATATCTTGAATATCTTGAAGAAATTCGGCAAGGAGTATATTCCTTGGAGATCAAGAAAGAAATATCTAGAGTGGAATAAGGAAAGAAAATCTCAGAACAGACCTGTAACTTCAAGAGGCCACCGAAGTCGCAATTCAACTCCAAATATGGCGTTCCTTATATGGATTTTATAGCTCTCTGAATAAGCTTTCCAACGAGTCCAAAATCATAATTTTCTGAGCTCTAGAACTCCCGGAAAAGATGTTTCAAGACAGGCTGTCAAAAGCTGGCATTTCTACCCGGGTAAACTAGGAATCCCTAGTTTGGAGAGGAAAGTTGGACCTCTTCACCTATAAATAAAAGGGCTCGGTTTCATTCTCATTCATCTCTCATCATACAAGCCGAGCTCTTGTCCACAACACTTTGTCTCCTCCAAAATCGAAAATTCATCAAGAAGCCGAAGCTCCCCACACTCCAACAATCGACATCCTCCATAAGAGCAACTTAGGCAATCCGAAGGTTTCTCTCCATCCACTAGAAGGCCATCTACATGTTTTGCAACTGCGTTCACGACCAAAATGTGTAACATGTTACCTTCTACTCTCTTTTTGTATGAACGATTGATTTTTAAGGAAGAGTTTAAATAAGAGTGTGTGGTTATATAATTCTAGCATGTTTTTGTAACTTGTTTCGAATATGAGTTCTTTGCTATGCATGTATTTTCTATGCTTAATGCTTAACTTAAATGCGAGCGATCTTGGTTTATGTTATGATGTGTCTAGAATGCGAGCGATCTTGGTTCGAAAACATTGTCATTCGAGAAATACATGAACAACATAGTAAAGGCTTAGAGTTTTAATAGGTTGCATAAAATATGATTAGGTTATAAAGGAATGAGGTGAGTATGATGAGTTGATCAACGTGTATATATGTAATTAAACTTTATTTTCGGTTTTAGTAAGCATGTTTAGGATTCTATGTTCTTGTTTGTTTTGCTTGTCTATGAGTTTAAGCATGTTAGAACTTAGAAGCCAACGATGTGTTTGCCATGCCATATCTTTGTCTTTATTTTCGTAGATAATAAACAACCTTTACAAACCCCCCTTTCAAAACATAGCGTAAATATGCATGCACCCTCAATCCCCGGTTAAGAAAGATCCCTATTTATCAATGCTACATCTACACAAAAGGGTTTTAATTGTTTATGCGTTTTTGTTGATTGTTAAGTGTTAATTTAATGGTTGCAAAGTCTTGTATCAATTTTGGCGCCGCTGCCGGGGATTGTTAAGAATTGTGTGTTTATGCTTGTAAATATGTGAATATGTGTAAATAAGTGTGTATATGTATATGTAAAGTGTCGAAAATTTTTATACATGTTCATAATACGTTCCATTCTAACTTTTTGTTTTTGCAGCCATGTAAATAGGTACATATTAAAGGAAGTCTTCGATTTACATTGAGTACGCTAGTTTAGGCGATTAAGTCTCACTCATTGGAATAAATGGCGCCTCTTTTTCTTGTTTATCTCCTTAACCCCTCGTGATGTGTGGATTTCATCACCGCACACCATAACCTAAGTGAAGTTATGGACATGAGGTTGAGGGCGGAATCTACAAGGACTTGAGGGAATGTCTTTCTTGAAATTTTGGCTGAATGTCGGACATGGTGTCTAGAAACGGGTTATGAGTGGTGACAGGTTCTGGATCTAAGAAAGACTTGCATCAATGGAGTATATACCAATGATCCAGTAAGTGGATGAATACTTGTCTTTGAGTAAGAAATCTTTGGTAACTTGGTGTCTAGAAGGTGACGATTTCTATGACGGGTTTGGATCCGAGATCTCAAATCGGTCCTACCTCTCGTGGTCTCTCTTGCCAACTGGCCAAGCTTATTAAAGTTGCCCAAAGAAGACAAGGACTAAATCTACTTTCCATGATCGGTAAGCCTCGGGATGCATCGTCGAAATTAGTCCTACCTCTCGCGTTATCTCTATCCCCAACTGGCCATGTTTTTCGATTGAACTAAGGCCGATTGATTGAGAATGTACATTTTATCGCGCGGGTCGCACATCCAATGAAAGACCTAAAGGCCAAATGAACGTATTCTCTTTAAATTGAAGGCGAAAATCAATGAACAAAATACTTGTGCATATTACTTGTAAATTTCGTGTGCATTCTAACTTATAAAGGATTAACCACGTTGCATATAGCTTGCATAACCTGCCGGCGGCTTTGTGATGCTCGGATTTCACCACCGGGTACCCTAACCTAAGTGAAGTTAGGGACATGAGGCCAAACGTATGGCCACGTTGCATCATGTATTTAGCACGTAACTTTGTATGTTTTCTGCAGGTTTCTAACGTTTTCTCTTATGCATTCATACCATCTTCACATAGGATCTCTTATGTGTGCATTTAAAATCCTTCTAAGTGCATCCATCGTGATTTATGTTATACTGGCATGAATTCCGTGTGCATATGTGTGTGTCTTAACTTGTTTATAAGTCTTGCATTGTATATATGTCTAACTTTGCAGAAAACGTGTGTACATGTGTTTATAGTTCTTTTCATGCATTTCGTAGACATTGCATATATATATATCTATCTATTTAGGCATTACATCCATTTCCTACAATCTATGTCCTATATATATATAACGTGCACTTTGTTTCTATATGTTTTATGATTTCGTGTGTTTTTGTGTTTTCGTGTGTTTTTCTTGTACGTTACAATTTTGGTTAGTATCTTGCATTCCTTGTGTATTCTTTTGATGCTAACACTTGATCTTTGGTGGATGATCAGATTCTATGAATGTCCCATTCCCATTCGACTCCTATAGTTGATCTCCAAGCACTTAAAAACCGTTTGGCAAGTCTAAAGTCTCAAGTAGTACCGAGTGAACAAGTTCTCGACCAACCTATCATTGAGGAAGGTTTTGACTCTCCACGTTCATCCCATCACTCCACCGAGCACTCACAAGAGGAAGAGCAAGACATGGCACACAACAACCCACCGAATCCTCCCATCAACGAGAGGCGATCCCTTCGCCAACGTACTTGCTCCACCAAGTGGAGTAGCGGTCCTTTGTGCATTCGATTTCCAGATCCTCAAGAGGACAAGAAGGACATTGAGTTGAAGAGTGGCTTCTTACACCGTTTACCTATCTTCCATGGGCTGTCCAACGAAGATCCAAACATGCATCTCAAGCAATTTTAGTTCATTTGCATGAGTATGAAGCCTTCAGATGCCGATGAAGAACTCTTCAAGCTCAAAGCATTTCCCTTTACATTGATTGATAGAGCTCAAACTTGGCTTTTGGAACTCCCGCCTAACCACATCACGACTTGGAAGCAACTTGCGGACCTGTTCTTGGCTAAGTACTTTCCGGCCTCAAAGATCACTGTTTTGAGGAAGAAGATCACGGGAATTACACAAGCATCGGATGAGTCCTTTGGCCAATATTATGATCGTTTCAAAGTTCTATGCGCCACCTGCCCTTCCCATGGTTTTTCCGAGACAAACCTCATGAACTACTTCTATGATGGTTTAAAACCGATTGATAGAGAGCTCCTTGATGCCGCTGCAACCGGAGCATTCATGGATTTAGATGAGACAGAAGCTCGAACTTTGTTGGAAAACCGAGCCAATAATGATGCTCAATATGGGATGGCTCCACGAAAACAAGTGAATGAAGCTAGTTCAACGCAAGTTAAGGATGAGAAGTATGACAAGCTAACTTCCATGTTAGAGCAACTGCTTGAATTAGAGAAAAAGAGAGCCAAGGCAGCTCAAGGACCAACGTGTGGAGTATGTCAACTACAAGGGCACTACAATGATCAATGCCCTAATATGGTGGAACAAAATGGAGATCCGGAGCAAGTGAATGCTATTGGCGGATATCAAGGAGGCCAACATTACAACAACTATAACAACAACAATTTTGGCAACCGAGATCATCCAGGTTTCAAGTGGAGTAGCAATGAGGGATGTTTAAACCCTCCGGCACCTCAACAAGGCTACCAACGTGCTCCCTTCCAACCAAGGCAGCCATTGCATCAAGCTCCCATTCCAACGATGCAACCTATGCAACAATCTCCTCCGGTCCAACAATTTACAAATCCGGACTATGACAAGATGTTCACTCAATTGTCCGCCTCGACACAAGTTCTCTTGGAGGGACAAGCAAAGCAAAAGGAGACGTTGGAAACACATGGCCGAGACATCACCGAAATAAAAAAACAAATGGGCCAAATCGTGGACTTCATGGGCCAATTTCGAGATTCCGGCCACCTTCCACCTCAATCACAACCGCCAAATCGGAATGTGAGTGCAATTATTACGAGAAGTGGAAGAACTTTGGCACCTCCTTTGCCAAAGACAAGCTCGGCACCTACTCACACCATTTTTGAGGAGGAAGAATTAGAAGAAGATCCGGCTACTAAAAAAGCCAAGAAGAATGTGGCTCCTCACGCCACTAAGGCACAACCCTCATCATCACAATCTGCCCCAAACAAAGGTATTAACTTTATTCCTTCAAGTTTGGTTAATACTAATGCTTCGTTTGCTCGTGCACCATTCCCCCATAGGTTGACGAAATCTAAGAAAGATGATCAATACGAAGACATCTTGGACATCTTTCGGAAGGTGCAAGTAAATCTGCCCTTGATCGAGTGCATAAAGCAAGTGCCTATCTATGCGAAATTTCTCAAAGAGTTATGCACCCAAAGGAGGCAAACGAGAGCGAAGGAGGTTGTGAAGGTGAATGCAACCGTTTCAGCGGTTTTACAGCGTCGGTTACCCCCCAAATTGAAGGATCCGGGGAGCTTTTCTGTTCCTTGCGTGATTGGTGACAACAAATTCAGAGATGTTATGCTAGACCTTGGTGCATCCATTAACGTAATGCCTTATTACTTATATGCATCCATGGATTTAGGTGAGCTCAAACAAGACAACGTCATCATTCAACTAGCCGACCGTTCACATAAGTATCCTAGGGGATACGTTGAAGATGTTCTTGTGCAAGTCAACAACCTGATTTTTCCAGCGGATTTTTACATTGTTGACATGGAGGAGAGTCCTTTGAACACCACGCCATTGCTTCTTGGACGACCTTTCATGAGGACTGCAAGAACGAAGATTGATGTTTTTGAGGGAACGTTTTCCATGGAGATTGACGGAGAAAAGATTGAATTCAACATATTAGATGCCATGAAGGTTCCCACGGCAAGTGTCAATGCTATCTTTTCGATGGATATGGTAGAAGAGGCTGCTCAACAACACTTAGACACCATTGGAGATGATGTGCTCGACATTGCTATACAAGAAGGAGCGGGGCTGACTCAACTCAGGGATGAAGCCATTTTTGATGCACTTATCGAGATTTTGGAGCCTAGAATTCTTGAGATGGCTATGGCACTCAATGAGGCTCCACGGATTGCAAATAGGCCACCTCCAATTCTGTTGGCCTATGGAGAAAACAAGCTTGTTCCATCCGTGATTAAGGCACCGGAGTTAGAACTCAAAGTGTTACCGGCTCATTTGAAGTATGCTTACTTGGGAGAGAATGACACTTTGCCGGTTATCATTTCATCATCATTGGAGGAAGAACAAGAGGGCAAGCTCATCAACATGCTCAAACGTCATAAAACAGCAATTGGATGGACCCTTGCCGATATCAAAGGCATCAATCCGGCCACTTGCGTGCATCGAATTCTACTCGAAGATGGGGCTAAACCTTCGAGAGAAGCTCAAAGAAGACTCCATCCACCAATGATGGAAGTTGTGAAGAAGGAAGTTATCAAGCTCTTGGATTGTGGCGTCATATATCCAATTCCGGACAGCCGATGGGTCTCACCCGTACAAGTTGTTCCTAAGAAGTCCGGAATCACCGTGGTGAAGAATGCGGAAAATGAATTGGTGCCACAAAGAACCGTAACCGGCCATAGAGTTTGTATCGACTATCGGAAGCTCAATGCCACCACTCGCAAGGACCACTTCCCCTTGCCATTCATTGATCAAATGCTAGAGAGGTTGGCGGGACATGAATATTATTGCTTCCTAGATGGATACTCTGGTTACAACCAAATCAGCATCGCCGCGGAAGATCAAGAGAAGACAACGTTCACTTGCCCCTTTGGAACGTTTGCATATCGACGAATGCCATTTGGACTTTGCAATGCACCAGGTACCTTTCAACGTTGCATGCTTTCAATTTTTTCTGATTACATAGAGAAGATAATAGAAGTTTTCATGGATGATTTCAGTGTCTTTGGGAAAAATTTCGATGCATGTTTAGCTAAATTAGAACTGATTTTACAAAGATGCGTTGAAACGAACCTAGTGCTTAATTGGGAGAAATGCCATTTTATGGTTACTCAAGGGATAGTTTTAGGTCACATAGTTTCGAAAAGGGGAATAGAAGTTGATAAAGCAAAAGTAGATCTTGTGCGGTACTTACCCTCTCCGACTTCGGTTAGAGAGATACGTTCTTTTCTTGGCCATGCAGGTTTTTACAGGAGATTTATCAAGGACTTTTCCCAAATATCTCGTCCCTTGTGCAAGCTTCTACAAAAAGAAACTCCCTTTGTGTTCGATGATGAATGCCGAGCTGCATTTGACAAGTTGAAGGAGCTTCTCACAAGTGCTCCTATCCTTTGTGCACCGGATTGTTCACTACCGTTTGAATTGATGTGCGACGCATCCGACTACGCCGTCGGAGCTGTTTTAGGGCAACGGAAGGACAAGAAGCCCTACGCCATTTACTATGCTTCTCGAACATTGGACGATGCTCAAAGCAACTATACAACAACCGAGAAGGAAATGCTCGCCGTGGTGTTTGCACTTGACAAGTTTCGATCATACTTGTTGCAAAGCAAGGTGATTTTCTATACGGACCACGTTGCATTGAAGTATCTCATGGCGAAAAAGGATGCCAAGCCACGCCTCATTTGTTGGATACTTCTACTCCAAGAATTCGACATAGAAGTGAAAGATAAGAAGGGAGTAGAAAACGTGGTGGTAGACCACTTATCTCGAATTGTACATGACAAGGAGACGGTGGCAATTGAGGAAACATTTCCGGATGAACAACTCTTCGGACTTCAGGTAAGTACCTCGGAAACTCCTTGGTATGCGGATATTGTGAATTATTTAGTTACCGATAAATTTCCACCTCACATGCATAGTGTTCAACGCCATAAACTTAGACTAAATGCTAAACATTTCATTTGGGATGAGCCTTACTTGTGGAAACAATGTTCTGACTTAGTAATTAGAAGGTGTGTCCCCGATTGCGAATTTGAGTCTATTCTTAAGTTTTGTCATAACGATGCATGTGGAGGTCATTTTGGTTCTAGGAAAACAGCCTTGAAAATATTAGATTGTGGATTCTTTTGGCCTAATATATTTCGTGACTCTCATGAATTTTGTGCCTAGTGTGATAGGTGCCAAAGATCCGGTAATATAGGTCCTCGAGATGAAATGCCGCAGAACTATATTCTTTATGTCGAAATTTTTGATGTTTGGGGCATTGATTTTATGGGACCATTTCCCATGTCTAACGGTTATACTTACATCTTACTCGCTGTTGATTATGTGTCGAAATGGGTGGAAGCAAAAGCCACCCGTACTAATGATTCGCGAGTTGTTGCAGATTTCCTTAAAGCACAAATTTTCACACGACATGGAATGCCTCGCATTCTAATAAGCGATGGAGGAAGTCACTTTTGCAACAAGACAATAGACGCATTGATGAAGAAGTACGGCATCACCCACAAGGTCTCTACACCATATCATCCACAAACCAATGGATTGGCGGAAGTATCCAATCGCGAAATCAAGAAGATCTTGGAAAGAACTGTCAAGCCAAATCGCAAGGATTGGAGCCAATGTCTTGATGACGCATTATAGGCCTATAGGACGGCATACAAGACTCCCATTGGCATGTCCCCTTATCGACTTGTCTATGGGAAGGCATGTCATCTTCCGGTGGAGTTAGAACATAAGGCATGGTGGGCTGTCAAGAAATTCAATATGGATCGCGACAAGGCTGGTTTGCATCGAAAACTCCAACTTTGTGAGCTCGAGGAAATCAGGAATGATGCCTTCGACAATGCTTGGATCTATAAGGAGAAAACGAAGATGTTTCACGACAAGAGGATCCGGAGAAAGGAGTTCCTAATCGGCCAAGAGGTATTACTCTTTAACTCTCGCCTTAGAATTTTTCCAGGAAAGCTACGCTCTAGGTGGGTTGGACCTTTCATTGTCACCGAAGTTTTTCCATCAGGAGTCCAACAACCGGGAACGAATTCAAAGTCAATGGTCATCGTTTAAAGCCTTATCATTCGGCCATCAAAGAGGAAGTAGTGGAGGAAGAATCTCTATTCGAACCGGCCACATCAAATGAATGAAGAACTCTCAAGTCTTGGCTGTAAGACGTTAAAAAACAAGCACTTGTTGGGAGGCAACCCAATGGAGGAAATCGCCAAGGCTTTGTTCTCTCCTCCCTTATCTTTTTAATTTCATTGCTTATTTACTTTCCTTAGCTATAAAATTTTCGTGGGTCTCTCCCTTCATACGAAATTCTATGATTCCCTTAAATACATTGAGGACAATGTAGAGTTTAAGTGTGGGGGAGGGGTTTACTGAAAGGACCCAACCCCGATTTAGCTACCTAAACCGGAATCGAACCCCTTCGAAAACACGAACCAACAAAAATTTTCCGAAATTTGGGCAGAGTTTTGTTACTAGCGTGGAATTACCTTAACCTGCACGCGGAAAACACACTTCGTCCTATGCCACAAAAAGCAAACCGTGGGCACCAATCCCATCCGGATTTCTCAATATCTCAACAGTAAAGTAAACAATACATATAATAGCACTTTACTGAAATCCGGGTTTAAAATCGTATAACATATTCATCAGAGAACTCAGAGCGACCTCTAATACATAACCATATAAGTATACCACAGTAGGTAGAACAATAAACCTACTGGAAGAAATAAGACCGCTCGAGTACTATGCCTCCGACCACGACGTGCGACTCCAGAGTCTGAACTGCAAACTGGGCACGGAAACCGAAAAGCCCAGGGGAAAGACAATAAACACGTTAGAGTGAGTGGACGAAAATAAATGTCTTTCACCAGTTTATATATATGTTTAAAACAACATATGCGAGTCCAGGTAAATAAAACAACATAGTACACGAGGTAAAACTCACACTCCTCCAGTGTACTGAGCATGCTAGTAAAAATCTCACAGTCAGAACCACGGGGTCCCTAGCCCACACGTGATCCTAGCTGTAGAAGCACAGTCGGAACCACGGGGTCCCTAGCCCACACGTGATCCTAGCTGGTAACATCCTCGGGGATCAGCCGGGATGCAGTGTATCGATACAACCTCATAAACTACGACTGTACTCTGTGAAAACCAAATCATAAACAGCTCGAAGCAAATGCATGAAACATTATATCAGTGTATGTATACTCGTATACGCATATTCGTATATGTATAATCGTAAAGCACATGCTCGTAAAACCACAATCAAGCTGCATGCTCAAGTTCGTAAATCATAAATAAAAGACTCGCAATCATTTATGTGAAAAGAAGTTGTCCACTCACAGTCTGGCGTAACGCGTATCGCGTTAACCCGTGATCAGGCGGAAAGTCCCTCGCCAAACAAACAATTACGAACACCTGAATAATCACAATACCCAATTCTCACAAACATAATCCGACAATTCGAAACAAATCACGAGAAACCACCGTTCTCGGAAATACACAATTCGAATACGACGAATCGTCGAAAAACCATATATACCACCTCAATACCTCGCTTTACGTTTGGACGCTCAATTCGAAAAACAAACCTCCCCACTGCGATCGGGGCGCGATTTCGAGTCAAACGACATGCAACTTGCCGAAAGTCCAAAAAGTCAACTTTGACCGTTGACCGCCGTCCACGGCGGCGCCGCCGCCGGCCGAAGAATTTCACGGCGGGGCTACCCCTATTCCATGCAAAACCACCCACTGAGCAACTTTGTCAACTGCACCAAAGGCCAATTCTCACTCTAGCTAGGTCAATTTCACGATAAACCGAATTGTACACAAATTTTCCAATCCAAAATTCTCCAAATTCAAGCAAAATTAGAGCTTCAAATTCACACAGTAGCTTCAAGAGGATGAGAGCAACAAAGCCCATCCAAAATTGCAGCTCAAATCGGTGTAAATTATGGAACCCGAAATCACCAAAAATTCATAAATTTTGGCCGGATTTCTCACCTTCTCCAGCGAGCCTCGCCGTCAACGGTGACCGTAGAGGGGTAGAGGGGACCGAGGCGCGTCCAACGGGACCAACCCCGTCCCACGGGGTGGCCGGAATCGATCGCCACCGCGAGCCACCGTGGATGCCGTCGCATTAACTCTCTCCCACCGAGTTGACCCAGTCAACTCGGTCAACCCTCGTAATGGAAAGTCTCCCACCTGCCCAAAATAGCAGGTTACTATATATAGCCTTTCCCGATTAGGAAAATTCGTAATTATCCATTTCGACGAACTTTGAACACGCGTAACTCCTTCGTCGTAATTCCGATTCCGATAAATCTCATAGCCACGAACTCGTCTCGACATACTCTTCCAATATCACCCAAAGTCAAACACATCGGCCAAACGGATAAAAAGTCAACCCTTCAAACCAACACATATTAAATCGACTAATTATTCAACAAACAAAAATATTCGCAACTTAAACTCCGTAACTCAAAATCATGCTCCGGAAGTTCCCACAAACTCGAAATTAAATTCTGAACAACTTCCGTGAAGAAGCCGAAACCAAATTCTCGTCCGGTAATTTAGTCGTTAAGTAGCCCACCATTTAAATCTGAACTTCAAATATTCATAACTAATTCCTCGGTCGTCCAAATAACGATCCGGAACCGCCCACGAACTTGAAATCACACGTACAACGACTCTCGAGAAGAGACCCAGCTCCAATTCTCGACCAATAATTAAGTCGTTAATAAGCTCGGCAATTCCAATAACCGTCGGACAACTGCGACTATGCAGTAACTCATCGATCAAGCTGATCATACTGCTGATTCTGGTCCGGGTCGTCACATTTACAACTTTATTTGAATCATAAAATTTCAAAAACCGGGCGGACAATGGAACTTTCCGGCGGATGATGCCCTAAAAAAAAATTTATTTTATGTCTTTCTATTTAACTTAGGATTTTTAAAGAGTCTTTTTCATTTTTAGGATGCCCTTAGTTAGTCTATGATGAAAATGGACGGAAAAAGAATACATATGGCGGTGAATAAGCACTAAACTGTTTTCTTGTGATAACATGTAGTGGATATGGTTTGATTGTCATAACATGTAGTGGATATGGTTTGATTAAACATGGTATAGAATTCGCATGTTAGAATAAGTTTTAAATCATACAAACCTAAAAGTGAGTTTTTAAGCCTACATTACTTCATTTGAGAGTGAATTTCGTGCATATGGTTTTCAAAAACAAAACATGCCTCATCTAATTGCTTGCCATAGACTTTAATGAACTAGAGATTACTAGAACTTACTCATGTAGATTTGCAACGCTTTTAAGTTGATATATGCTCTGATTTTGGATATGATTAAAGGCGAATTAGGTTACCACCACTTAAACCAAATGGCCTTGTGTCCCATTGTGTGCACAAGTTGCGACACCCTTAGATTACCCATTTTGAGCCCACGTTTAGCCTTTTCTTTCATTCACCACATACATATCTAAACACTTAGCCTAGTGTAGAGTTCCTACCCTCGTTCTAAGGACTTGGTGAAGAATTTCGAAGCTAGCACAATGAAAGTGGCGTGAAGATGATGAAAAGATGTGTGTATAGGGATAGACTTGTCCAAAAAAATTTGTATTTGAATGCCAAAATTTTCGAGATAAAAAAAAGAAAAAGAAGAAAAATGTATAAAGATCTCGAGGCATTGTATTTAGATTGTATAAGTTTGGATTAATGTCCCCTATACTTATGAATTTGGAGATTACTACGAATTGAAGGCCCAAAAGTGAAGAAATATGGCATTTGTCCTGTTCATAAAGCTCAAAGGAAGTTGAGAATGAAGTATGGGCTCAAAAAGATGAAAATTGGCCCCCGATTCTAAAGTTTGACACAAGAAGAAGTGTAGAAAGGATGAGCCACGAATTTGAGAAGTTTTAAGTGCTAGACTAAGTCTTTGGAACGTGTTTTAACCACCACTTATCTAAATTTCGAATGCCTTAGCCTTAGCCTCATTACAACCTTTCTAAAGTCCTTTATGATCCTTAAGATGAGTAGTCTTCAATTGGTTGAGTAAGTTACATGAGTAAGCATATGGTTTGGTTCATTTGTGCAAGTAATTATGAGGTATGTCAATGCAATACATATACATTTTGAGTAAACCTCTTTTCATGAGTGAAAATATGATGAGAGCATCCATGTGAGATTGATTTAAACTTTTTCGAAACATGCATAGCTTTAACTTCACCATTGTTTTCTCCAAGTCCTACTTGTTCATGACATGATCATATTTTTCTTATCTCTCGAAAATTGTTGAACTTTTCACTATGAAATCTTGTGATTCCATCGCCATATACTTAAGAAAATTTCTGAGACAAATTGTGCTAAGGCTTTAGAAGTTGTTTTTATTTATTTGAGTCCATGAAATTTGTTCAACGTGGAGGCTAGCTCTTAACGTTGGTTTTATAATTTTAGTCTTTCTTTTATTTAGTATTTGCTAGGGACTAGCAAAGTCTAAGTGTGGGGGAATTTGATCTACGCATTTTATGCTTGATTCTTAACGTCTTTCTCTTTACATTTAGCTTTGTTTTGACCTTAGTACTATCATTTCTTACTTACTTTGTTGTTTTTAGGTTTTGAATAAAGGAGTGCAATAAAAGAGGTGAAATGGAGCTTAAAACGCAGAAATTGGAGGTTTCCTAATTCGCTTAGGAAAAGTGGTATTTCCTACTTTGACTAGGATTCCTACTCGGGTTAGGAATGCAAATGGTTCGACAACTCGAAAAGTTTCGCGGAGCTGAAAAATGAAGTTTCCTAAATCAATTAGGAATGACGTGGCGAAATATCGGAGACGCGCAAAATGGTTGAGAAATGGTATTCGTAAAAGTTACTAAAATAGTATGCACAAATGGTTTCTCAAATGAAGAACGAATGCATTTCTCCTACGTGGACCAGGAAAGATCAAGTCGGCAAGCATTTATGGAAAGAAGTCATGGCCGAAATATTGAGATCATACTTGCCACATTTGAAGACCAAATATCTTGAATATCTTGAAGAAATTCGGCAAGGAGTATATTCCTTGGAGATCAAGAAACAAATATCTAGAGTGGAATAAGGAAAGAAAATCTCAGAACAGACCTGTAACTTCAAGAGGCCACCGAAGTCGCCATTCAACTCCAAATATGGCGTTCCTTATATGGATTTTATAGCTCTCTGAATAAGCTTTCCAACGAGTCCAAAATCATAATTTTCTGAGCTCTAGAACTCCCGGAAAAGATGTTTCAAGACAGGCTGTCAAAAGCTGGCATTTCTACCCGGGTAAACTAGGAATCCCTAGTTTGGAGAGGAAAGTTGGACCTCTTCACCTATAAATAAAAGGGCTCGGTTTCATTCTCATTCATCTCTCATCATACAAGCCGAGCTCTTGTCCACAACACTTTGTCTCCTCCAAAATCAAAAATTCATCAAGAAGCCGAAGCTCCCCACACTCCAACAATCGACATCCTCCATAAGAGCAACTTAGGCAATCCGAAGGTTTCTCTCCATCCACTAGAAGGCCATCTACATGTTTAGCAACTGCGTTCACGACCAAAATGTGTAACATGTTACCTTCTACTCTCTTTTTGTATGAACGATTGATTTTTAAGGAATAGTTTAAATAAGAGTTTGTGGTTATATAATTCTAGCATGTTTTTGTAACTTGTTTCGAATCTGAGTTCTTTGCTATGCATGTATTTTCTATGCTTAATGCTTAACTTAAATGCGAGCGATCTTGGTTTATGTTATGATGTGTCTAGAATGCGAGCGATCTTGGTTCAAAAACATTGTCATTCGAGAAATACATGAACAACATAGTAAAGGCTTAGAGTTTTAATAGGTTGCATAAAATATGATTAGGTTATAAAGGAATGAGGTGAGTATGATGAGTTGATCAACGTGTATATATGTAATTAAACTTTATTTTCGGTTTTAGTAAGCATGTTTAGGATTCTATGTTCTTGTTTGTTTTGTTTGTCTATGAGTTTAAGCATGTTAGAACTTAGAAGCCAACGATGTGTTTGCCATGCCATATTTTTGTCTTTATTTTCGTAGATAATAAACAACCTTTACAAACCCCCCTTTCAAAACATAGCGTAAATATGCATGCACCCTCAATCCCCGGTTAAGAACGATCCCTATTTATCAATGCTACATCTACACAAAAGGGTTTTAATTGTTTATGCGTTTTTGTTGATTGTTAAGTGTTAATTTAATGGTTGCAAAGTCTTGTATCAATCTACAGTTCTCATGAAGGAAGTCAACACAAATTCTCGCCTGATGAAAAAGTCGTTAACAAACCTAATTACGTGATTAATCGGTGATAATTCAATTCCGTACTGATTAATACGTAGATTTTGGTTCGGGTTGTCACAAAGCATTCTCAAAATATTTGTATATTACAAAAAAAAAATTAGACCCCAGATTTTTGGCCTGAGGCTGTGGCCTTATGGGCCTCTATTCAGGTTCGGGCTTGAGCCTCTATTCAGGTTCGGGCCTGAGAGTCTCTCAAATCTCATTCACCGATTTGCACTTGATAATGTGATCAAACAATGTCAGGGAGATTGACTTCATTAACATGAACTCTGCCTTTGCATTCATGGTCATCCACTTCCTCAAGGCATCACGGTTTTGCCCATCAGGTTGAGTTGTACTTCCTCTACCAACAGCAGCCTGCAGTTCCTCACCAACCAAATATGACTGCATAGAAGACTTCCACATCTTGTAGTTTGAATTGTTGAGCAACTCGATATCGAGTCCAAAACTCCGACTCGAAGACTCCTTCTCTTGTAGAAACACTGGTCGATCTTCTTCTTTAAGGATTGACACAATAACCCTACAGCCCTTGGGGCTTTGATACCATGAAGAAAAAAACAACCACACAACATATATGAATGGCCCGAGAACAACCAAACAAGAACAAACCAGAAAATACACTCACAAAGAGGTGCTCAAGAGAACAAAAATACAGCTCAATTAAACTGATATGAATACAAAGGGACTCTCTCAACTGCTACAACACATAGACTATAAGCCGAGCCTTAAACTAAACTAAAGAGAATTATAGACACATAATAATATGAAATTGAACATCGAAAAGGGAAACAAGCAGTAAAGATACTTCCCACATTCCAAAACATTTTAAAATAGTCGACACAACAATTCATGCTGCTAACTATAATTAAGAATTTGAATCTCCAATTAGGCTCGAGGCATGCATTTTTCTATCATACATGCATGTACTAATCTAATATGGTTATTTACATACAGGCTTCTCTCCACTTTCAGTGATACTTCACCTGCCAAAAAACTCTCTTTTTACCCTTTGGTTTAGGAAACACTTCACCCATAGTGCCTGAACTCTTTGGATTAGGTCAAAAAGGTACCCGAACTCTCAAAACTATCAATATGATGCCCAGACTCTTAAAATCCTATAAGTGTGGTGCCTCGAACCATTTTCCGTTACTTCTCGGTTACGAGTGATGACTTGGCATTTTTTTTTGAAAAAAAAAAAGTTGAATGATTTTTATGTCTTTATATAAAATTCACCCATGGTGCCTGAACTCTATGGGTCAGGTCAAAAAGATGCATGAACCCTCAAAACTATCAATATGGAAGCGTCGACAGTGAAGGCAACGCAACTCGCGACTTAAAGGTTTGGCTGTCGAAGGGTGAGAGAGGCCCAGTGCGAGAGCATAAGCAATTTGGAGAATTGGATTGATTTGGGTTAAAATTAAGGGTCTCCAGCGAGGAGGGGGTTCGGATTTGATTTGCGTTTCCATACAATTCAGTTAGGTTTTTGCCGATTGGATTGTGTCGACGGATCTTTGCAGGATATTTTGTCGACGGTGGTCGACATCGTTTTTGTGAATCAAGTGGATCTGATAAGCTCAGAGCCGTCACAAATGTCAATAACGACTGTAAAGTGCCTTAGGTAATAAGTGATGGGAAAATTTGGTGCTAAATAATAAAAAATTTACTTTCAAAATTTGAACATTAGTTACAGCAAAATGTTGTCGCATATTTCCCAAAGGCGACAGGAAACTGTCACCACAATATTAGTGGCGGGAAAATTTGGCGCAAAATATTTAAAATTTGAATTTTGAACATTAGTGACGACATTAGCATTGGCATATTTTTCAATGGCAACGGTAACTGACGACGGTCATTCCCTAAGCTAAAAGTTTAACATTGTCATGTAAATGATTGTGATGGCTCGTGCTATCGCAAAATTCCCTTGGTGACGGTGGATTGTCGTCTCCTAGAGCATTGGTGACTGCACCATTGACGATGACACATTTGCCATCGCCCCGCCGTCGAGAAAGCTCTTTGACGACAACAAAACATGCTTTGGCGTCGACACCGCGTCGTGACCATATCAATTTTTTTGGTAGTACTAGGATGTGACACTAGAGCAAATTTCGGCCAAATTAATCTCTTTCAGGGTTGTTTTTAGTCAGTATCTTGTCGAATTAGGTTTTGAGGTAGTTATGCAGATTGTTGGGCTTGCCAAGAAATTTTCGTCAATATATATTAAATCACTGTCAGCGATGGTCGCCGACGGTGGCGCGTAAGATGCACATGGCTGTCGCCTATAGTGGCGCGTCTACCGGAAAAATCTATCTGGAACATGTTGAGTCATACACTATTAGGTTTGTATCGACGATATGATCGAATGTTGTTGTGAGGTATGTGTAGCATTTAAACTTTGCCAACTCAGTAGGTGGGCAATGGTGACGCGTGCCTGATAACGCTAAAACTAAACATCGAATAAACACTAAATATTCAATCATAACGTCATAATTAACTATGAAATTTAAAGAACAAAACATGGCAACAAACATATTCAGAAACCCTGCATGCTATCATATTTTTTAACTCATAGACAAAAAAAGAAATAAGAACATAGAACCCTAAACATGCTTGCTAAACCAAAAAAAAACATAAATTACTATATGCAAGTGATCATCCCATTCCATAAACATAAATAGTCACACGTAAGCACACAAAGTAACATAATCGCAAAGTTAGAGTCATCAAGCCTTTAGTCCAATTAAGATGATATTCAATTTGGAACCAAAACCTCAACAATAATCATCTAGATAACCACATTACGACAAAAACACAAAAAACAAACAACCACACACAAACTTGCATAATAATTTTGGCCAAAAGTCAAGGATAGTCAACACTTCACCAAAAAAAATTTGATAAGTTTTTTTGCAATTGGTCTCATAATTCAACTACCCATTAGTCCTAGATCAAAATTTCAAGCATACATTGACTTAATTAACACCAAGCACAAGCTCATCCCAAATTTTTTGAATTAGGGTTCACACATAACTCAATGTGTCCAATTTCAACAATTTCATGCTTTTTGAAGTTAAAATCACACAACTCATACATCTACATCAAGGAATATGCAATAACACACCATAAACACAATAGAATCACATCTTAATCACACAAAAATTCAAATTTAGGTTCTAGGTCCACGAAGAACATACCTCAAAAAAATATGGTGCAAAACCTTGTCCAATCACTTCAATCACCACACACAAGCAAGTAGAAAAGTAGAAGTAGAAAATTCAAATATTTTGAAAGATTTTGGGTGATTTTGGAGGTTAGTTGTTTATAGGGAGAGAGAGACGAAGAAGAGAAGAGAGTGTTGGAGGGGAAGAGAAAAGAGGCGAAGAAGAGAAGAGAAAAGAGAGAATTGGAGAAATTTTAAAAGTCAACTTGGGGTCAAGACCAGCCATAAATCAATTTCGACGGGTTGAAAAATGGACTCAACCCGTCGAATGTTTTATTTTGTTCCCCATGCGCATATGTTCGACGGGTCGAGGGATTGACTTGACCCGTTGAATGTGTGCTTCTATCTCGTCTGTGGTCTTTGTTTGACGGATCAAAGGAGTAAAACAATCATACTTCGACACGCCGAAAATTCCTCAGGTTTTTTATCCTAAACATGCACAAATTCTCAACTAAAAAATGCTACACAATCCTACCACAAATTTGACGCACACAAAGCAAAGATTCCTAACACATAAATACATCAATAAGCATAGAAATTTAAAGTGAAGTAAGAGGTTAGAAATGCTCCCCCTTGAAGACCAAAACATGGGATCCATAGTCACCAACAATCACCAACATGGAAGACCAAAATTGGTCTTGCCTTCCATGCTAGGTATCCTTGAATTTCTTCAAAATGGCATCCTAGGTCACAAGATCACAACCTCTACCTCACACTTTTATTTCTTGTGGCTTTCTCAATGGTGTCCGGCCATCACGGGTTCAAGTTTAACGACCTTAACACAGTCGAGGCGGAGAGTGAAACTTCAAAGCATCATAGTGTGCAGAAGATGCGCAAATTTCACCTCCACAACATTGCCGCTTGGTGCCACTCCTTCCCATGGCTTGATCTGGTGCCCATTCACCTTGAAGGTGCTTCCATCTCTCAAATTCTGCAAGGTCACTGCTCCATGAAGGATTACCTCCACAATCTCAAATGGACCATTCCATCTAGATCTTAGCTTCCCCATGTGTAGGGAGAGTCTAGAGTTGTACAAGAGCACCTTCTTGCCCACAACAAGCTCCTTGTGCCTCAAGCGGTTGTCATGGTACCTCTTCATCTTCTCTTTGTAAATTCGGGCACTCTCATAAACTTCTAGCCTCAACTCTTCAAGATCCATAATCTCAAGCTTCCTCTTCTCGCTACTAGCCACCAAGTGCATGTTCAAGGTGTTGATAGCCCATCTTGCTTTATGCTCAAGCTCCACCGGTAAGTGAAATGTTTTCCTATAGACAAGTCAAAATGGTGACATGCATATGGGAGTCTTGAAGGCGGTCCGATATGCCCAAAGTGCATCCTCAAGCTTTTGACTTCAATCTTTCCGGTTGGCACTCATAGTCTTCTCCAAGATACTCTTGAGTTCACGGTTGCTTATTTCCACTTGTCCACTCGTTTGGGGATGATATGGTGTGGCTACTTTGTGAACAACACCATACTTTTTCAAGAGAGCCTTGAGCTTGTGGTTGATAAAGTGAGAATCTCCATCACTTATAATGGCTCTTGGGGTTCCATGCCTTGTAAAGATGTCGACCTTGAGGAACTTGGTCACCACTTTGCCATCATTGGTTGGGCATGCTATAGCTTCCACCTACTTGGAGACATAATCTACCGCCACTAAAATGTAGTACATGACATGTGAACAAGGGAAATACCCTAAACATCAAAGATTTCAGTCTCCATGATTGTGTTCAATGAAATTTGATCCCTTGAATTGATTCTCCTAACGCATTGGCACCGATCACATGTTTTCAAAAAGGAGTGAGCTTCTCTAAAAAGTGTGGGCCACCACAACCCGGCTTGCAGAATCTTGTAGGCGGTCTTGGCTTGGAAGGCCCATGATGTCTGCCACATTCAAGTGCATGAAAAAAAGTGAGCACACTAAACATCTCCTCATGAGGCACACATCTTCTTAGGATTCCATATCTTCCCCCTTTGTACAAATAGGGGTCATCCCATATAAACTCTCGGCTAATTCTCCACAATCTCCTTTGTTAGTCACTTGACAAGTGGGCGGGTATGAAGGTACCATAGCTTGAGAGAAAGTTTGCAATGTTCGCAAACCATGGATAACTTGAAGTAGTGAACACTTCCTTGACATGGAATAGTTGCTCATCCAGAAATTCATCATTCAAGTCACCATCTCCCCCCTTGAGTTGGAGGAGTGAGAGGTGATCCGCAACTAAGTTATGCCTCCCCGGCTTGTCAATAATTTCCAAGTCCAACTCTTGGAGTAGTAGTACACATCTCAACAACCTTGCCTTGGACTCTGCTTTTGTGAAGAGACACTTAAAAGCACTGTGGTCCGTATGCACAATGACTTTGGAACCCACAATGTAACTCCGAAACTTGGCAAGAACAAACACAATGGCTAATATCTCCTTCTCCGTGGTAGTGTAGTTCCTTTGGGCCGGATTGAATGTCCAGGAAGCATATTGGATGACTCCCAACACATTGTCTCTTCCTTTCCCAAGCACTGCTCTCATGGAGTAATCATTTGCATCATACATGATCTCAAAAGGCAAGCTCCAATCTGGTTTGATGATCACCGGAGCCGACACTAGAGCACTTTTAAGGGTCTCAAAAGCCTCCTCAGTCTTCAGAGTGATGTAGTAATGTGCCTCGTTGGCTAGCATATCTTTCAATGGCTTGGCTATCTTTCTAAAATCCTTTATTAATCGGCAATAGAACCTGATATACGCATTTTATGCTCGATTCTTAACGCATTTCCCTTTACGTTTAGCTATGTTATAATCTTAGTTTTTATGTTTTTTTAATTTAATTTTTTATTTTTATGTTATTTGCGGTGGAGATGAATAACGGCGCGATTCGGAGGAATTTCGGCGATTTTGCGATTTTTGCGATTTCGGACCACCGGGAATGGGCCGGCCCATAAAGCATTTTGTGGGCCCATTTGTCAAAGTTTGTTTTGGCCCAAAATCAAGCCCAAGCCCATTAAATTCTGCAAGCAAGCCACTTGGTGAAGAGGAAAAGTCAAGTTTGGCAAGCTTTGTGACTAGGCTTGGTGACTAAGCTTGTGATCATCACAAAGGGTGACTAGGCTTGGTGACTAAGCTTGTGATCATCACAAAGGGTGACTAAGGGTGTGACTAGCCTAGGTGACTCTTGCTTGTGATGATCACAAATGGTGACTAAGGGTGTGACTTGCCATGGTGACTAAGGGTGCATTTAATGAAGAGGCAAGGTGGAAGAGAGAGGTAGGCAATTCATTTGCCTATATATAAGAGGGAGGCCAGCCATAATATAGATCATCACACAATTTCACAAGCCAAAGCTCTATACAATTCACCTCTCTTCCATACATAACCAAGGTTCTTCCAAAGTCGAAGCTCTCCACCACCTCCGGATCAAGAACGTAGAGTGCGTCATTCGTGTTCTTGAGAATCACCGCTTGTAGTTGGTGCGTAACCTCTCTAAAAGTGTAACCATGTACTCTAAACTCCATCTTCGTCTTTGTAATAATTTCGGTTATGTAATGAAAGAATTTCTCCATGTTTTTCTCTTATTTCGATTCTTCCATGTGTTCTTAATTTTATTAGTTTGGATGCATGTGCTAGCTTTAAGTTCTTAATGCTTTGAGTATGTTTTAGGATAGGGTGCGTCACCAATCTTCCTAAAAGATATCTCAATGATTTCGGCAACGTAGCAATTGCTTTAAGATGTTATGCGTCATAGCATTCTTATTCAACGAAAGCATGTGTATGTATCTCGACTAAAATTAAGGATTTCGTAGATGATAATTAAGGTAAAAGCATAAGAGTAGGCTAGGTGAGTGAAATAAGTTGATCACTTGTAATTAGTAATCTAGCTTCTTATTTTTTTTGTAAGCATAATTAGAATCTAAGGTTTCTTGATTGTTAAACTTGTCTATGAGTAAAATATGTTAGAAGTCTAGGAGTTCTTGTTGTGTTTGCATGTTTTGTACCTTAATTTCATAGGACATTAATCAACCAATTTCCAACCCCCCCCCCAAACCTTTAGATTTCTGCTTAAACGAAACCATGCATGCGCCCTTTAATTCCCCGGATAGAACGATCCTTACTCGCCAATATTACAACAACAAAATAAGGGTTTTAAATTGTATATGTGTGGACAATGTTTTTAGTGTCTACTTTGTGTTCACATTGAACGCATTTTCGCGCGTATCAATTTTTGGTGCCGTTGCTGGGTAATTATAAAGTTTTTGTGTGATTTCGTTGTATATATGTAAAAATAGGTAAATGAAAGCATGTCTATAATTTTCGAAATTCATACTTGATTATACTTATAGAAATATACATACATGTTTACAATTCATACTTATTACTTATATAAATTTATTTACACTTCTTATTTACACTTGCATAATTTATTTTCATGTTAAAGGATAGTCTTTGATTTAATTTGAGTACTAGCATTTAGTTATCAAGTTTCGCTCTTCGGATAGGGAGGTGCCTCTTTTGTTTGTCTATCTCCTTAACCCTTCATGAAGTGTGGATTTCATCACCACACCCCATAACCTAAGTGAAGTTATGGGCATGAGGTTGTGGGCGGAGTTTACAAACATTTTAGATTGTGTACTATCTTGTGATTTCGAGTAATAGTTGGTGCGTAGAGTGCGTCATTCGTGTTCTTGTGAATCACCGCTTGTAGTTGGTGCATCACCTCTCTAAAAGTGTAACCATGTACTCTAAACTCCATCTTCGTCTTTGTAATAATTTCGGTTATGTAATGAAAGAATTTCTCCATGTTCTTCTCTTATTTCGATTCTTCCATGTGTTCTTAATTTTATTAGTTTGGATGCATGTGCTAGCTTTAAGTTCTTAATGCTTTGAGTATGTTTTAGGATAGGGTGCGTCACCAATCTTCCTAAAAGATATCTCAATGATTTCGGCAACGTAGCAATTGCTTTAAGATGTTATGCGTCATAGCATTCTTATTCAACGAAAGCATGTGTATGTATCTCGACTAAAATTAAGGATTTCGTAGATGATAATTAAGGTAAAAGCATAAGAGTAGGCTAGGTGAGTGAAATAAGTTGATCACTTGTAATTAGTAATCTAGCTTCTTATTTTTTTTGTAAGCATAATTAGAATCTAAGGTTTCTTGATTGTTAAACTTGTCTATGAGTAAAATATGTTAGAAGTCTAGGAGTTCTTGTTGTGTTTGCATGTTTTGTACCTTAATTTCATAGGACATTAATCAACCAATTTCCAACCCCCCCCCAAACCTTTAGATTTCTGCTTAAACGAAACCATGCATGCGCCCTTTAATTCCCCGGATAGAACGATCCTTACTCGCCAATATTACAACAACAAAATAAGGGTTTTAAATTGTATATGTGTGGACAATGTTTTTAGTGTCTACTTTGTGTTCACATTGAACGCATTTTCGCGCGTATCAATTTTTGGTGCCGTTGCTGGGTAATTATAAAGTTTTTGTGTGATTTCGTTGTATATATGTAAAAATAGGTAAATGAAAGCATGTCTATAATTTTCGAAATTCATACTTGATTATACTTATAGAAATATACATACATGTTTACAATTCATACTTATTACTTATATAAATTTATTTACACTTCTTATTTACACTTGCATAATTTATTTTCATGTTAAAGGATAGTCTTTGATTTAATTTGAGTACTAGCATTTAGTTATCAAGTTTCGCTCTTCGGATAGGGAGGTGCCTCTTTTGTTTGTCTATCTCCTTAACCCTTCATGAAGTGTGGATTTCATCACCACACCCCATAACCTAAGTGAAGTTATGGGCATGAGGTTGTGGGCGGAGTTTACAAACATTTTAGATTGTGTACTATCTTGTGATTTCGAGTAATAGTTGGTCATGATGTCTAGAAGGGTTATGAATGGTGACAGGTTTTGGACTAAGAAAACAGAACACCATTGGAGTACATACTCTTACGAGTTAGCCTCGGGGTGTTTCTAAGAATAACAATGGAGTATATACTCTCACGAGTTAGCCTCAGGTTGTTCCCAGAAATTAGTCCTTACCTCTTGCGTTACATCTATCCCAACTGGTCATTTCCAACAATTATGAGAATAAATGAGAGTCAGTATACATTTTCGCGCGGGCCGCACGACGAAGAGATTTACTCAAATAACTAAATTGTGTATTCCTTTTAAATCTTAGGCGCACTCAATTTGTAGACGCACTTAAATTGATTTACATTGAGTACGAGTGTTGGTTATTAAGTTTCGTTCTTTGGAATAGGGAGGTGCCTCTTTTTCTGGTTTATCTCCTTAACCCCTCATGAAGTGTGGATTTCATCACCACACGCCATAACCTAAGTGATGTTATGAGCATGAGGTTGTGGGCGGAGTTTACTAAGGACTTGAGATTGTATATTATCTCAAAATTTTGGCTGATTGTTGGATATGGTGAGCGGGTTTATGATTGGTGCCGGGTTTTGGATCTAAGCAATAGAACACCATTGGAGTATATACCATTATTGGTTAGCCTCGGGGTGTCTCTAAGAACAACAATAGAGTATATACTCTAACGAGTTAGCCTCAGGTTGTTCTAAAAATTAGTCATTACCTCTCGCATTATCTCTATCCCTACTTGCCATTTCTAAACGTAACTAAGTTGAATTAATGAGAGTCAGTATACATTTTCGCACGGGCCGCATGTCCAAGAAATTTACCCAAAGATCATTTTGAGTACTCTCTTTAAATCATAAGTGCATATAAATTCGGACAATACATGAACTTAATAAATATGACATAATCCTTTAAAATATGGTATATAGGATTATGCATGCTTACGCATTTGGAATCAGACTTCATCTTTTGATGAACGAGATCCATTGCACAGTGGAGAGCCTCTGCACCACGTACCATCGGGGCCAAAGGAGAATAAATAATACTTAGTCAAATTTGTTGTTTTTCTTTTTTTTTAAATCTGTAAAGGACTAACAAAACGTTACTTTTAGCTTGCATAAACTTTCCGGAGGTTTTGTGATGCTCGGATTTCACTACTGAGTACCCTAACCTAAGTGAAGTTAGGAGCACAAAATCTAAGGAGAAGTCATTCATTCTTTGCATTCATATTTTAGCACGTAACTTGTGTGTTTTCTGCAGGTTCTAACATTTTTCTTATGCATTCACTCCATCTTTCACATAGGATTGTTGTTTGATGCATTTTATTTAATGAGAATGTGTTGTGCATAAATTCAATGTGAATTATTGTTTGCTTGCATTTGAACCATGTTTATATGTGTTCTAACTAAATTTGTAGCTTTTGCATTATATAGTGTTAATTTGCAGAAAACGTGTGTCTTAGTTCATTACATTCATTTGCATAGCCCTTTAAATCAGTTAGATCATTTTCATTACTTAGTAAATTACACTTAGTGTCGTAAACGTCATAAATTTTGTGTTTTTAGTAGTTTCAAGTCTTTGTGAGTTTTAAAAGTTTGTTTTGGTAGTTTTACTGTTTTATTTGTTTTTTGTGTTTTGCTTTGTTTTCTTTATATGTTTTACGTTTTTGGTTAGTATCCCTATATTCATTACCTATTCTTTTTGATACTATTACTTAGTCTTTGGTGGATGCTCAGGCTAATGAATGTTCGATCTGAATCCTGGACAATCTAACACGAAGTTTGAGGAAATTGTAGAGAGGATAGCTAGACATAAAGCTTAATTAGAACCGCTGTAGTTGGTGCGTAGAGTGCGTCATTCGTGTTCTTGTGAATCACCGCTTGTAGTTGGTGCATCACCTCTCTAAAAGTGTAACCATGTACTCTAAACTCCATCTTCGTCTTTGTAATAATTTCGGTTATGTAATGAAAGAATTTCTCCATGTTTTTCTCTTATTTCGATTCTTCCATGTGTTCTTAATTTTATTAGTTTGGATGCATGTGCTAGCTTTAAGTTCTTAATGCTTTGAGTATGTTTTAGGATAGGGTGCGTCACCAATCTTCCTAAAAGATATCTCAATGATTTCGGCAACGTAGCAATTATTTTAAGATGTTATGCGTCATAGCATTCTTATTCAACGAAAGCATGTGTATGTATCTCGACTAAAATTAAGGATTTCGTAGATGATAAATAAGGTAAAAGCATAAGAGTAGGTGAGTGAAATAAGTTGATCACTTGTAATTAGTAATCTAGCTTCTTATTTTTTTGTAAGCATAATTAGAATATAAGGTTTCTTGATTGTTAAACTTGTCTATGAGTAAAACATGTTAGAAGTCTAGGATTTCTTGTTGTGTTTGCATGTTTTGTACCTTAATCTCGTAGGACATTAATCAACCAATTTCCAACCCCCCCCCCCCACCCAAACCTTTAGATTTCTGCTTAAACGAAACCATGCATGCGCCCTTTAATTCCCCGGATAGAACAATCCCTACTCGCCAATATTACAACGACAAAATAAGGGTTTTAAATTGTATATGTGTGGACAATGTTTTTAGTGTCTACTTTGTGTTAACATTGAACGCATTTTCGCGCGTATCAGAACCCTGCATGCCCCAAGAAACTCCTAACCTCCTTTACATTGGTTAGAATGCAAAGCTTCTCAATCACCTCCATCTTGGCCTTCTCCACTTCAATACCTCTCTTGGAGATACAATAGCCTAGAAAAATTCCCTCCTTGACCATAAAGTGGCATTTCTCTCAATTTAGCACTAAATCCTTCTCACAACATCTTTGCCATACTAGCTCAAGATGGATGAGTCATTCATCAAAACTATCCCCAAACAAAGAGAAATCATCCATAAATACTTCAACAAATTCACCAATCATGCTCGAAAATATACCTTGCATACAACTTTGGAAAGTAGCCAGTGCATTATACAAACCAAAAGGCATTCTACGAAAGGCAAAGACCCCTTGAGGGCATGTGAAGGTTGTCTTATCTTGGTGCTCTGGATTGATAGCAATTTAGTTGTATCCACTATAACCATCTAGGAAGCAATAGTAATCATGCCCGGCCAACTTCTCAAGCATTTGATCGATAAATGGCAATGGGAAATGATCCTTATGGGTAGCTGCATTAAGCTTCCCATAGTCAATACAAAACCTCCAACTATTGACTATCCTTGATGGTATCAACTCCTCTTGAGCATTGGGCACTATGGTAGTCCTTCCTTTCTTTGGTACCACTTGTGTAGGTGAGATCCATGGGCTATCCGATATGGCATAAATGATCACATTGGCTTGGAGTTTGAACACCTCATTCTTTACCCCCTCTGGCATGTTTAGATTGAGCCGCCTTAGAGGTAACTGGCTTGGCTTGGTGTCTAAGGTAGTGTAGATATGATGTTCACAAATGGTGGGGCTGATGCCTTTGATATCACTTAAGAACAACTCAATTGCCTCCTTGTTTCTTCTCAACACATCAAGCAACATAGCCTCTTGACCCTCATCTAGTAATGATGAGATGGTCACCAGTTTCTCATGCCTCTCATCCAAGAACACATATTTAAGAGTGTCCGGTAGTTGTTTCAGCTCAAGCTCCGGGAGGATCTGTCCCTCTTGGATGGTGAGCAATGTGTCATGAACATTCACCTGATCTACAATATTCTAGGAGTAGTAGTTGCTTTCAAGTGCTCTAGCCCTCAAACCGGTGAATGGAAGTGGCTTGAGAGAGATCTTAGGCCTGTAGATATTTCGGGAAGTCATTATGCAATTCAATGCCATGTGCCCACAATAGTAAATCTCAACAAACATTCTTCATATCCAACCACTAATGTTGCATCCACCTTTTCCTCGGGATAACCATCCATGTAGATTTGGTTGGAGATATTATCTAACTCTTTATGAAGCTCTTTGTCAATTACTTTGACCATAAATGCATGTAATGTGGGGATAAGACCCGCATCATGGAAGATTTGGAAGGTTTCGGTTTTGTCAAATACCACCAAAATCAGTACTCCGCCCTTCACATCAATTTTCGTCCCAGCTGTAGCCATAAAGGCCCTTCCGAAGATGATTGGGAGATCTTCGTGTCCTCTAGGTTCCTCTATGTCAAGTATCACAAAATCGGCGGGTATCACTAGTTCGCCAATCACCACTAAGACATCTTCAACTATACCCCGCGGATGCACCACACTTTGATTGACAAGTTGTAGTGACATACTCACCAGTTTGATTCTTCCTAAGCCAAGCCCTTGGTATACCGAGTAAGGCATCAAATTGATGAAAGCACCAAGATCCATCAAGGTCTTCGAAAAGTACTTCGTTCTGATGGTACATGGCACGGTAAAGCTTCTTGGATCCGCTAAATTTTTTGTCACCTTCCTTTGTATGATAGCCGATACTGTGGCATTGAGCTTCATTTTCTCGGATCCTTAGACCTCCCCTTGTAGCTTATTCTTATAGCTTCGGTTGGTGCATAGGTCTTTCAAGAACTTGGAGTATATTGGGATAGTTTGGATGGCCTCAAGGAGAGGAATGTTAATTTCTACCTTCTTAAATACATCCAAGCACTCCTTAGTCTTTCGATTCAGGTTTACTTGAGCCCTCTCCTTGTTCTTCACTTGGGGGAAGGGTAGGTATACTTTTTCCTCACTTCGACCCTTCTCGGAATGCCCCTTAGACTTGTCTTGCCCCTGTTTCTTGATGGGTTGAGTAGACTTCTTGAAGGGTCGAGAGGTTTTTCCATCAGAGGAAATAGTGTGCATTCGACGGGTCGAACAGGATCCTCAACCCGTTGAATTCTGGGCAGCTCCTCCTCTTTGTTCGTTCGTCAATTCATGCCCTAGATGCTCTTTAAATGTGTCTCTTCCTTCTAAACTCTTTCCAGCAGCCCCATGTCGACTCATTGTATTATAGGAATATACATGCTCAACCTTAAGCCCTTCGTCTTTATCCTCCGACTCACTAGCATTTTCATACGGAATCAAAGTGGTCTTCTTTTGAAATCTCACCACCTTTTCCCCACTAGTGGTAGCCTCTTCAACTCTGGTATGGTTCTTAGACACAATTGGTGTGTCCAAGTCATCTTCATTATCGCTCTCCACAATAAGAGCATCATCATAATTCTTGAATCCCCTTCCGGATCTCAACACCACCTTGACTACATTGACTTGGTGTTTGGGATTCTTCTTAGTGGTAGAGGGAAACTCTAAGGCTTTGTTATTCCCTTGGCCTTGATGTGCCTTAGCCAATTGGCTCACTTGCATCTCCAACTTATGAATAGTGCTTTGGCTCTCATTTCGGAGTGTTTGGTTATCCTCTTTCAAACTCATAAAGATTTCAAGAAAAGCCTTTTTTATCTTCAGCTTGAGTCTTTGCTAAGTCTTCATGGCCCTTCACTAACCTAGCCAAGAGCTCATCCATGTTGCACATAGACGTCTCTAATAGTAGTGGAGGAATTGGTGCTTGTAGCAAAGGTTGTTGTTGAGTTCGTGGAACAAATGGCGCTCGTGGTGGGTAAAGGTTATCACCCGAGGCATTAGCAAAACCCCTACTAGTTCTTGAATCAGGAAACTCCTCTTACTTCCACTTCCGGAAGCACCAAAGTTGTCATGGTTTCCCCTTTCATTGTACATTCCTCCTTGTCCTTGGAACCCACTATTTGGCCTTGGCAACCCACCTTGACTTGGTTTCCTTGACTTTGATTTTGACCACCCCATGACAAGTTAGGGTGGTTCCTCCATCCCGGATTATAGGTGTTGTAGTATGGATCATTCTTTTGTTGGTCATAGAAAACTCCTTTGTACTCTTCAATAATTTCTGGATAATCCTCTTGATGAGGACAACTCAAAGTCTCATGCACTGTGTTTTCGCATATTAAGCAAGTGACCGGGTCTACACAAATTTCCGACACTTGGTGGGCTTGGCCTCCATTTCTACTTTGCTTCATTAAGAGTTCGAACTTCCTATTCATTGATTCCTCAAGCTGCTTAATAGCATCTTCTTATTGATGGCATCCCTTGACTTTATACATACCACCTCTATTGGTTTAGGTGGCCTCCCTCATTGATACCTCCAGCTTCTTTATACAAGGCTTGATATCCCACAATGCCGACCTTTCCGTAAACTTCTCAAGCAAGAGATGGGCTTCCTCCGCGGTCTTGTCCATGAAATCTCCACCACATGCATTGTCGACCTTTCTTCTCATCTCTGTGCTTAGCCCTTAGTAGAAAGGGGACATAAGCATGTCTTAAGTTTGCCCGTGGTTCGGACAACCAAGCTTTAATTCCTTGAATCTTTCCTATGCTTCACAAAACAACTCACCACCCTCTTCAAGGAAGGTCATTAAGCTTGTTCTTCTTTCGTTAATTTTGCCCGGAGGGAAGTATTTAGTGATGAACTTCGTTTGGAGGCCTTCCCAAGTGTTGATAGAGTTAGGAAGGAGCTTGTTGAGCCAATCTTTTGCTTTGTCCTGTAAGCTTGATGGAAAGACCCAACCTCAATTGTTTAGGGTCCATATTGAGGATTTTTAGGCGGGCATATGCCTCCTCAGACTCTAATAAGTGCAAGTAAGGGTCCGAATTGGCATGGTGATATACGCATTTTATGCTCGTTTCTTAAAGCATTTCCCTTTACGTTTAGCTATGTTATTATCTTAGTTTTTATTTTTTTCTTATTTAATTTGTTCTTTTGAAGATATTTACGGTGGAGATTAATAACGACGCAATTCGGAGGAATTTCGGCGATTTTGCGATTTTTGCGATTTCGGACCACCGGAAATGGGCCAGCCCAAAAAGTATTTTTTGGGCCCATTTCTCAAAGTTTGTTTCGGCCCATTATCAAGCCCAAACCCATCTAGTTCGGCAAGGAGGCCACTTGGTGAAGTTGAAAAGTCAAGCTTGTCAAGCTTTGATGACAAGGCTTAGTGACTAAGCTTGTGATCATCACAAAAGATGACTAAGTGTGTGACTTGCCATGGTGACTCTTGCTTAGGGTTCACAAATGGTGAGTTGCCATGGTGACTCTTGCTTTGTGATGATCACACTTGGTGACTAAGGGAGTGACTTGCCATGTGACTAAGGCTTGCATTAAATGAAGGGAGGCAAGGTGGAAGAGAGATGAAGGCATATGCTTGCCTATAAATACCAAGGGAGTTCGGCCATGATAAAGCATCACATAATTTTACAAGCCAAAACTCTATACACTTTACTACTCTTCCATACACAACCGAAGTCCTCCCGAAGTCGAAGTCCTCCGCCACCTCCGGATCAAGAACGTAGAGTGCGTCATTCGTGTTCTTGAGAACCACCGCTAGTAGATTGGTGCGTCACCTCTCTAAAAAGTGTAACCATGTACTCTAAACTCCATCTTCATCTTTGTAATACTTTCGGTTATGTAATGAAAGAAATTCTCCATGTTCTTCTCTTATTTCGATTCTTCCATGTGTTCTTGATTTTATTAGTTTGGATGCATGTGCTAGCTTTAAAGTTCTTAATGCTTTGAGTATGATTTAGGATAGGGTGCGTCACTTATTGTCCTAAATTATACCTCATTGATTCGGCAAAGAAGCTATTGTTTTAAGTTGTTATGCGTCATGACATTCTTATTCAACGAAAGCATATGTATGTATCTCGACTAAAATTAAGGATTTCGTAGATGATAAATAAGGTAAAAGCAAAGGAGTAGGTTCGGTTAGTGAATATGTTGATCACTTGTAATTAGTAGTGTAACTTCTTATTTTTAGCAAGCATAATTAGACTTGAAGTTTCTTGATTGTTAAAACTTGTCTATGAGTAAAACATGTTAGATGCCTAAGAGTTTTAGTTGTGTTTGCATGTTTTTGCACTTTAATTTAGTAGGACATTTAATCAACCAATTTCCACTCCCCCCAAACCTTTAGATTTCCGCTTATTAACGAAACCATGCATGCGCCCTTAATTCCCCGGATAAAGAACGATCCCTACTCGCCAATATTATAATGACAAAAGAAGGGTTTTAAATTGCACTACGTGTGGACAATGTTTTTAGTGTCTACTTTGTGTTAACATTAAATGCATGTTTTGCGCGTATCAATTTTTGGCGCCGTTGCCGGGGAATTAAAATGTTTTTGTATGATTTCGTTGTATATATGTAAAAATAGGTAAATAAATGCATGTCTATAATTTTCGAAATACATACTTGTTTATACTTATAGAAATTTACATACATGTTTACAATTCTTACTTCTTACTTATACGAATTTATTTACACTTCGTATTTACACTTGCATAATTTATTTTCATGTTAAAGGATAGTCTTTGATTTAATTTGAGTACTAGCACTTAGTTATTAAATAAATCTCTATGGAATAGGTGGTGCCTCTTTTGTTTGTCTATCTCCTTAACCCTTCGTGAAGTGTGGATTTCATCACCACACGCCATAACCTAAGTGAAGTTATGGGCATGAGGTTGTGGGCGGAGTTTACAAACACTTGAGATTGTATACTATCTTGTGAATTCGAGTAATAATTGGTTATGATGTCTAGAAGGGTTATGAATGGTGACTGGTTTTGAACTAAGAAAACAGAACACCATTGGAGTATATACTCTTACGAGTTAGCCTCGGGGTGTTTCTAAGAACAACAATGGAGTATATACTCTTACGAGTTAGCCTCAGGTTGTTCCCAGAAATTAGTTCTCACCTCTTGCGTTACATCTATCCCAACTGGTCATTTCCAACAATTACGAAAATTAACGATAGTTGGTATACATTTTCGCGCGGGCCGCACGGACAAGTGATTTACTCAATAACTAAATCGTGTATTCCTTTTAAATCTTAGGCGCAATCAAAACGTAGACGTACTTAAATTGATTTACATTGAGTACGAGTATTGGTTTTAAGTTTCGTTCTTTGGAAATAGGGAGGTGCCTCTTTTTCTGGTTTATCTCCTTAACCCCTCGTGAAGTGTGGATTTCATCACCACACGCCATAACCTAAGTGAAGTTATGGGCACGAGGTTGTGGGCGGAGTTTACTAAGGACTTGAGATTATATACTATCTCAAAAATTTGGCTGATTGTTGGATATAGTGAGCGGGTTTATGATTGGTGCCGGGTTTCGGATCTAAGCAATAGAACACCATTGGAGTATATACCGTAACTGGTTAGCCTCGGGGTGTTTCTAGGAACAACATTGGAGTATATACTCTTACGAGTAAGCCTCGGGTTGTTCTAATTATTAGTCCTTACCTCTCGCGTTATCTCTATTCCTACTTGCCATTTCTAAACGTAACTAAGCTGAATTAGCGAGAGTCAGTATACATTTGAGCACGATCCGCACGTCCAAGAAATTTACTAAAAGATCATTTCGTGTACTCTCTGTAAATCATAAGTGCATATGATACGGATAAATACAAAACTTAGTAAATACGACATAAATCCTTTAAATAGATGGTATATCGGATTAAGCATGCTTAGACCTCGTGGAATCAGACTTCATCTTCGGATGAACGAGACCCATTGCACAGTCGAGAGCCTCTGCACCACGTACCATCGGGGCCAAAGGAAATAAATAAAACTTAGTCAAACTTTTGTGTTTGTTTGTGCATTAAAAACTGTAAAGGACTAACAAACGTTACATTTAGCTTGCATAGCCTCTCTTAGGCTTTATGATACTCGGATTTCACTACCGAGTACCCTAACCTAAGTGAAGTTAGGGGCATAAGACCGAAGAAGAGGTCATTCTTTGCATTCATATTTTAAGCACGTAACTCGTGTGTTTTCTGCAGGTTCTAACGTTTTCTCTTATACATTCACTCCATCTTTCACGTAGGATTGTTGTTTGATGCATTTTATTGAAAAAATGTGTGGTGCATAAATTCAATGTGAATTATTGTTTGCTTGTATTTGAACCTTGTTTATATATGTTCTAACTAAATTCTTAGGTTTAGCATTATATAGTGTTAATTTGCAGAAAACGTGTGTTTTAAGTTTATTACGTTCATGTGCATAGCCCCTAAAATTGATTAAATCATTTGCATTACATAGTAAATTACATTTAGTGTCTTAACTATTATAAATTTTGTGTGTTTTAGTAGTTTTTAAGTATTTGTGAGTGTTTATAGTTTGCTTTGATAGTTTTACTATTTTATGTGTTATCGCTTTGTTTTCTAAATATGCCTTACGATTTTGGTTAGTATTCCTATATTCATCTCATATTCTTTGTTGATACTAACACTTGGTCTTTGGTGGATGCTCAGGCTAATGAATGTCCGAGCGGAATCCTGGACCATCTAGAACAAAGTTTGAGGAAATCGCAGAGAGAATAGCGAGACTTAAAGCTCAAACAGACATCCTGGATTATCCCATCATCGAGGAAGTTTCCGAGTCTTCACATTCATCAACCGACCATAGTTTAGCCTCATCAACCGACCATACTTCAGAACAGGAAGCACAAGACGTCAACATGGCCAATGCAGGACAGTCTCTTCGCCAGCGTACCTGCTCAACCGAATGGAACAGCGGGCCTTCGAGCATTGCTTTTCCACTACCGGAGGAAAACATGAAGGAAGTCGAGCTGAAGAGTGGTTTCCTCCACAGACTACCCATTTTTCACGGACTTTCCAATGAAGATCCGAACAAGCATCTCAAACAATTCCAATTTGTTTGTAACAGCATGAAGCCATCCGATGCTGATACGGAGCTCTTCAAGCTGAAGGCATTCCCATTCACCCTAACCGACAGGGCCGAGTCTTGGCTTATGGAACTACCGCCGAACCATATTACCTCATGGAAGCAACTGGCGGATATGTTCCTAGCGAAGTACTTCCCGGCCTCAAAGATCACCGTCTTGAGGAAGCAAATCACTGGCATTACACAGAAACCGGACGAGACCTTCGGCCAATATTACGACCGATTCAAGGTTTTGTGTGCCACTTGCCATCGCATGGATTTTCCGAGACCAACCTCATGAATTACTTTTACGATGGTCTCAAGCCGATCGATAGGGAATTGCTAGATGCAGCAGCTACCGGTGCATTCATGGACTTAACCGAAACCGAAGCTAGAACTCTTCTAGAAAATCGGGCGAATAATGATGCACAATATGGAATGTCCAACAGACGAGCAGTCGGTGAAGTGAGTTCTAAACCCGACACGGACGAAAAATACGACAAACTAGCTCATATGCTAGAGAAGGTTTTAGAGCTCGAGACGACAAGAGCCAAAGCAACTCATGGGCCTGTTTGTGGCATATGTCAAGTACAAGGTCACCATAATGACCAATGCCCTCAAGCACCAGAGCAAGCTAGCGAAATGGAGCAAGCTAACGCCATCGGCGGATATCAAGGAGGCCAACGGTACAACAACTACAACAATTTTGGCAACCGAGACCATCCAGGTTTTAGATGGAGCAGCAACGAGGGAACTTTGAACCCTCCAGCACCTCAACAAAGTTACCAACGCCCTCCATTTCAACCAAGGCCACCGATGCAGCATGGTTCGTCATCTCAATCCTTCACCAACCCAGATTACGACAAGATGTTGTCGCAACTTTCGGCCTCCACACAAGTTCTCCTCGACGGACAATCGAAGACAAAGGAGACACTGGACTCACATGGTCGAGACATCACCGAAGTGAAGAAGCAGCTTGGCCAACTTGTTGATTTCATGGGCCAAATCAAAGAAACCGGTCGGCTTCCACCTCAACCCACTCCTAATCAACGAAACGTGAATGCCATCGTCACAAGGAGTGGGAAGATACTTGAAGAACCAAAGACCAAGCGAACTCATCTCGATGAAGTCACCATCGAGGACATCACCAACGAAGACGATGATGAGATCGATCCGGCAACTCAAGAAGCCGAGAAGAAGAAGGTGACGCCTATTTTCACCAAGGCACAATCCCCTCCACAACCCACCCCAATCAAAGGTAAAAGCCCTATTCCTTCAAATACGGTTATTACTAATTCTCCTTTTGCTGTTGCACCTTTCCCTAGCAGATTATTAAAATCAAAGAAGAAGGATGCCCAATATGAAGATATCTTGGACATCTTCTGAAAGGTGCAAATGAATTTGCCCTTGATCGAGTGCATAAAATAGGTGCCGATATACGCGAAGTTTCTGAAAGAATTATGCACACAGAGGAGGCAAACTCGAGAGAAGGAGGTTGTGAAGGTGAACGCAACCGTTTCGGCGGTTTTGCAGCGTCAGCTACCCCCAAAACTGAAGGACCCAGGAAGCTTTGCAGTTCCCTGCGTAATCGGTGACAACCACTTCGAAGACGTGATGCTTGATCTAGGAGCCTCCATCAACGTCATGCCTTACTATCTTTACGAATCGATGGAGCTTGGAGATCTCAAGCAAGATGGTGTTGTCATCCAATTAGCCGATCGCACACACAAGTATCCGAGGGGATACGTAGAAGACGTGCTCGTGCAAGTCAACAACTTAATATTCCCAGCCGATTTCTATATAGTTGACATGGAAGAGAGTCCACTGAACACCACGCCGCTGCTGCTTGGGCGACCTTTCATGCGGACTGCAAGAACGAAGATCGATGTGTTTCAAGGCACTTTCTCCATGGAGATTGATGGAGAAAGAATCGAGTTCAACATCCTGGACGGGATGAAATTTCCAATGTCTAGCGTAGCTGCCATTTCGACATATGATCCCGTGGATACCTTAGCACAAGGCCACCTCGACACCATCAATGAGGATGAACTCGACATGGCCATTCAACTCGGGGATGACGCCCTTCTCGAGGCCTTACTAGAGCTTAAACCTCGAATTCAAGACATGGCCATGGCCCTAAATGCCGCACCACGAAAAGTAAGTTTTTCTCCTCCTTTACCAATTACTTTTGGTACTAATAAAATTGTTCCTTCTATCGTAGAAGCTCCAGTTTTAGAACTCAAGCTACTACCGGATCATCTGAAGTATGCGTACTTGGGCGAGAATGAAACTTTACCGGTCATTATTTCGTCCGCGCTAGAAGAGGAGCAGGAGGAGAAGCTCGTGAGTGTACTGAAGAGGTACAAAACCGTAATAGGCTGGACGCTTGCGGACATAAAGGGAATTAATCCGGCAACATGTGTGCATCGGATTTTCCTCGAAGAAGGCACCAAGCCTACGCGGGAAGCGCAACGTCGGCTCCACCCTCTGATGATGGAGGTGGTAAAAAAGGAGGTAATTAAACAAATGGACTGTGGAGTTATTTACCCTATTTCTGATAGCCGTTGGGTTTCCCCAGTGCAGGTAGTACCCAAGAAATTGGGAATCACCGTCGTCGAGAATCTGGAAAATGAACTTGTGCCACAAAGGACGATCACTGGACACCGAGTGTGCATTGATTACCGGAGGCTCAACGCCGCAACCCGCAAGGATCATTTTCCATTACCATTCATCGACCAAATGTTGGAAAGATTAGCCGGCCATGCATTTTATTGTTTTCTCGACGGATACTCCGGCTACAACCAAATTAGCATTGCGGAGGAAGATCAAGAAAAGACAACGTTCACATGCCCTTTCGGAACGTTTGCATACCGCCGAATGCCATTTGGACTGTGTAATGCACCAGGTACATTTCAACGTTGCATGCTCTCAATTTTCTCCGAGTACATTGAAAAAATTATTGAAGTATTCATGGACGACTTTAGTGTATTTGGGAGTGATTTCGATGCATGCTTAAACAATTTAGAAACTATTTTACAAAGATGCGTTGAAATGAACTTGGTGCTTAATTGGGAGAAGTGCCATTTCATGGTTACGCAAGGGATCGTGTTAGGTCATATTATTTCTGAAAAAGGGTTAGAAGTTGATAAATCTAAAGTAGATCTTGTGCGTCACTTACCCTCTCCAACTTTGGTTAGAGAGATTCGTTCTTTTCTTGGACACGCAGGATTTTATCGTAGGTTTATCAAAGACTTTTCCCACATCTCACGCCCGTTGTGTAAATTACTGCAAAAGGAGACCCCGTTCGTATTTGATGAAGAATGCAACGCTGCCTTCAACAAGTTGAAGGAACTTCTCACGAGCGCTCCTATTTTAAGCAGCCCTGATTGGTCTCTGCCATTTGAACTCATGTGCGACGCCTCAGATTATGCCGTAGGAGCCGTTTTGGGTCAGCGGAAGGACAAGAAACCCTACGTAATTTATTACGCCTCTCGGACGCTTGATGAAGCTCAAAGAAATTATACTACAACCGAGAAGGAGTTTCTTGCAGTGGTTTTTGCTTTAGATAAATTTCGGTCTTATTTACTTCAAACTAAAGTAACTGTGTATACTGATCATGCAGCTTTGAAGTACCTAATGCTGAAAAAGGATGCAAAACCACGGCTTATCAGATGGATACTTCTACTCCAAGAATTCAACGTCGAAATCAAGGATAAGAAGGGAGTAGAAAATGTTGTCGCTGACCACCTATCACGTTTGATAGGTGACCATGAGACTATTGAAATTGAGGAAACTTTTCCGGATGAAAAACTCTTCGGAATTGAGGTGAGTGCTTCGGAAACTCCTTGGTATGCCGATATTGTTAATTACTTAGTTACCGGTGAGTTTCCATCTACCATGCATAAATTTCAACGTGACAAACTTAAAAATAATTCTAGAACTTTTATCTGGGATGAGCCTTATTTATGGAAACAATGCTCCGACTTAGTCATTAGGAGATGTATCCCGGATAGTGAATTTAAGCATATTCTAGAATTTTGTCACAATGAAGCATGCGGGGGACATTTTGGTTCAAGGAGGACAGCCTTTAAGATTTTAGATTGCGGTTTCTTTTGGCCTAGTTTATTTCGCGATGCTCATGCATTTTGTGCTGCATGTGATAAGTGCCAGAGATTCGGTAATTTAGGACCTAGAGATCAAATGCCACAAACTTATATGCTTAATGTCGAAATTTTTGATGTATGGGGTATTGATTTTATGGGACCATTTCCTCCCTCCAATGGTTATACGTATATTTTACTCGCAGTAGATTATGTTTCTAAATGGGTGGAGGCAAAGGCCACCCGTACTAATGATTCGCGAGTTGTTGCAGATTTCCTACGAACTAACATCTTTACTAGATTTGGAATGCCATGCGTTCTAATTAGTGATGGAGGAAGTCATTTTTGCAACCGCACGGTGGAAGCATTGATGAGGAAGTATGGCGTAAGACACAAGGTTTCCACACCATACCACCCTCAAACAAATGGAATGGCAGAAATTTCCAACCGTGAAATCAAGAAGATATTGGAGCGAACCGTCCGCCCAAACCGGAAAGATTGGAGCCAGTGCTTAGATGACGCATTATGGGCTTACAGGACTGCCTACAAGACTCCCATCGGTATGTCACCTTTTCGACTAGTTTATGGGAAGGCATGCCATCTTCCGGTAGAACTGGAGCATAAAGCATGGTGGGCTGTTAAGAAGTTCAACATGGATCGAGATGCGGCTGGACTGCATCGAAAGCTACAACTTTCTGAGCTCGAGGAGATACGAAATGATGCTTTCGACAACGCATGGATTTACAAAGAGAAAACCAAGATGATCCATGACAAGATGATTCGTGGCAAGAGTTTTGAACCGGGGCAAAAAGTCCTACTTTTCCATTCGAAGGTCAAACTCTTTCCCGGCAAATTACGATCAAGGTGGAATGGGCCTTACACGGTTGTTCAAGTTTTCCCCTATGGAGCCGTCACAATTCAATCTTTGGATAGCGGGAACTTGTTCAAAGTTAATGGCCACCGTTTGAAGCCTTATCGTGAAGCACTCACAGATCAAATCGTGGAGGAAGAATCGCTGGAAGAGCCGGCCACCTCAAACACGTGAAGGGAGACAACAGATTTGTTTTCTTCTCCCCATTTAAATTAATTTAATGGCTTTTTGCGTATTTGATACGCGCAAAACATGCATTTAAAGTTAATGATCAGTAGACCTTAAAAACACCGATTACGCGCATTGAAATTTAAACCCTTCTTTTGTCATTTATAATATTGGCGAGTAGGGATCGTTCTTTATCCGGGGAATTAAGGGCGCATGCATGGTTTCGTTATTATGCGGAAATGTAAATATTTGGGGGGATTGGAAGTTGGTTATTTAATCTACGAATTTAAAGTACATAACATGCAAACACAACTAAAACTCTTAGGCATCTAACATGTTTTACTCATAGACAAGTTTCAACAATCAAGAAACTTAAAGTCTAATTATGCTTGCTAAAAATAAGAAGTTACACTATTAATTACATGTGATCAACTCATCTTATTAACCTACCCTTTTCATGCATCAAACCTTTGTGTAAGTTGCGAAATTCATAACTTATAACTAAGTACACATGCTTGATAATTGTGTAGGAATGCAACTTAGCGTATAAACATCCTAAACAACATACGATCATCGAAACATGCAAAAGAGAGGGACTTAGCGTATTTTCTAATACATGCATTCGAAGCTTTAAGATTGTATCAAACATGCATAAAAAGCTATAAATCATAAACACATGCATATTACAAATCGGTTTAGGCACATGAAACACAAATCTAAACTTGTTATTCATTTGATACACAAATCTAAACTTTCTAAACTTGTTATTCCAATACATCAAAAGATTCACATACAAAGCTAAAGAAATGAAAGTGAAGATCATGGTTACACTTTTTATCTTGAGTGCTTGATGAACTACGGTGGAGATGGACTTCCTTCACAAGGGACTTAGCGTATTGTGAGGGATGGAGGATGGTTTGCTTCGGCTTGGAAGGATGGAGGAACCCTAGCTTGCTTCGGCCTTGAATGGAGGAAGATGATGCTTCGGCTTGGTGTGAGAACTCTTAAGTGTTTATGGTGGAGGAGTATTTGTGTAGAGCTTTGGCTAGTAAATGAGTGATCCCTCTCTTCAAGGCCGGCCTCCCTCTTATATAGGCAAGGATGTGTGCCTTCTCTCTTCCACCTTTCCTCCTCCATTTAATGCATGCAATGATCATTAAGGCAAGTCACACACTTAGTCACACACTTAGTCACCATTGCCGAACCCTAAGCATGAATCACCTAGCTTGTCACCATGGCAAGTCATCTTTTCATTCAATGCAAAGCAAGAGTCACCTAGTGTAGTCACCATTTGGGAACCCTAAGCATGAATCACCATGTGTAGTCACCATTTGTGATTATTAGCTTGATAATGTTGACTTGCCCTTTCAAAACAAGACTTTTCCTCTTCACCAAAAGGCATCTAGGCCGAATTACATGGGTTTGGGCTTGTTAATGGGCCGAAACAAGAGTTGAGAAATCGGCCCATAATTTGCTTTTTGGGCCGGCCCATTTTTCGTGGTCCGAAATCGCAAAAATCGCAAAATCGCCGAAATTCCTCCGAATTGCGCCGTTATTAATCTCCACCGTAAATATCTTCAAAATAACAATTTAAGTAAGGAAAACATAAAAACTAAGATAATAACATAGCTAAACGAAAAGGGAAATGCGTTAAGAAACGGGCATAAAAATGCGTATATCAAATTCCCCCACACTTAGACTTTGCTAGTCCCTTAGCAAACACTAAGTTAAACTAAGACTCTCTAAGAATTTAAAACAAAAGAAAGAACAACTAAGCCCTTAGCTAAAATTTGTCTCAGAATTTGCATAAGTATATGGCGATGGCTCACATGAATTTCAACGTGTATGCTCAACGAATTCAAGAGATAATTGCGATATAATTTATGTAATGAACAAGTAAGACATAGAGAAAACAATGGTTATGTTATAGCTGTGCATGCTTTGAATAAAGGTTTAATCAACTCACAAGGATGCACTCATCATATTTTTCACTCATGAAAATGGTTCACTTAAAGTGTATATGAATTGAAATGAAAACCACATGAATAAAGTTTGATTATTTGCACAAATGAACCAAAACCATAAGCTTACTCATGCAACTTACTCTACTAATTGAAAGCTACTCATTTTAAGGATCATAAAGGACTTTTAGTGAGCTTGTAATGGGGTTAAGGCTAAGGCATTCGAAATTGAGATATGTGGTGATAAAAACGTTCCAACGACTTAGTCTAGCACCATATTCAGTCCTCCATCTCCATTTGAATGTTACCATGTATACTTCAATGCACTAATCTACCCTTTTGAGCTTTTCGGACAGGACAAAGGCCATATTTTGTTCTATTTTTGGGCCTTCAATTTATCGTAATCTCCAAATCCGCAAATAAGGGGGACGTTAATCCAAATGGTTTATTCTTAGAACACAACATATTGCCATGAGAGATAATAATTTTTTTTTTTTTTTCATTCTCTCAAATATTTTTTTTTTTCTTTTTGGCAATTTCATACTTTTTAAGTTATTTGGACAAGTCTTTCCCCTTACTCACATTAACTCTTTCAATCTTTCTTACCAAACCATAATCTTATGTGCTAGTTTCGAAAAATTCTCACCAAGTTTCCGGAACAAAGGTAAGGATATTCTATACTAGGGTAAGTGTTTAGGTATATATGGTGATAAAAGAAAAGCTTAACGTGGGCTCAATTGGTTTATCTAGGGGTGTCGCAACTTGTGCGTACAAATGGGATACATGGATATATGGCAATGTGGTGGAAAATCCTAAATGCCTTTAATCATTTCCAAAATCAAAGTATGTATCAACTTAAAAGCTTTGCAAATTGACATGAGTAAGTTCTAGTATTCTCTAGTTCATTAAAATCTATGGCAAGCAATCAAATGAGGCATATATAAGCTAGTAGCTACGAAATGGATGTACATTCACTCGAATAAAGAACAGATAGCTCAAAAGCTCACATAGGGTTCATATGATTAAAAACTTATTCAAGCATGCGATTTCTGTACCATGTTTTGCAATTCATATCTACTACATGTTAAAAACATATAGAATATCTCAATTAGCACAAGAATTCGATGCATGTGATTCATACGCCATATGTGTTCGTATTGATCCAATTTCATCATTGACTAGTTAAGGGCATCCTAAAGACTCTGAAAAACACTAATTTAGACACAATTAAATTGTAAACCCTTCCCCCACACTTAAACTCTACATTGCCCTCAATGTACTTAAAGAAAACATAGAATTTAAACATGGAGTGTAGGATCTACGAAAATTTTAATCTAATACGCAAAAAGCCATTAAATTAAGTAAAAGGGGAGAAGAAAACAAATCTGTTGTCTCCCTATTGGGTTGCCTCCCAACAAGCGCTCGTTTTACGTCGTTAGCTTTGGACGTGATGCATCAGTTTGGTTTTGAAATGGCCGGTTCTTGGAGTTGCATCTCCTCCACGGTGTGCTCCGCAAATGCCTCAAAATATGGCTTCAAGCGATGGCCATTTACTTTGAACTCACTACCTTTGTCGATAGATCGAATGAGAACTGCTCCATGAGGTAGGACTTGAGAAACTATGAATGGCCCCATCCATCGAGAGCGAAGCTTTCCCGGAAAGAGCTTAAGTCTTGAATTGAAAAGCAATACTTTCTGCCCCGGTTCAAAACTCTTCCCGCGAATCATCTGATCGTGGATCTTTTTCGTCTTCTCTTTGTAGATCCACGCATTGTCGAAAGCATCATTTCTGATTTCTTCAAGTTCACAAAGTTGAAGCTTCCGATGCAAGCCTGCGGCATCTCGATCGATGTTGAATTTCTTCACGGCCCACCATGCCTTGTGCTCTAGTTCAACCGGAAGATGGCACGCCTTCCCATAAATTAATCGGAAAGGGGACATACCGATGGGGGTCTTGTAGGCAGTCCTGTAAGCCCACAATGCATCGTCTAAGCATTGACTCCAATCATTCCGGTTGGGGCGGACGGTTCGCTCCAAGATCTTCTTTATCTCACGGTTGGAAACTTCAGCCATTCCATTGGTTTGAGGGTGGTATGGTGTGGAAACCTTGTGTTTGACGCCATACTTCCTCATTAGTGCTTCCACCGTGCGGTTGCAAAAGTGACTTCCTCCATCGCTGATTAGAACGCGTGGCATTCCAAATCTACTGAAAATGTTAGTTCGTAGGAAATCTGCAACAACTCGCGAATCATTAGTACGGGTGGCCTTTGCCTCCACCCATTTAGAAACATAATCTACTGCGAGTAAGATGTAAGTAAAACCATTGGAGGGAGGAAATGGTCCCATAAAATCAATACCCCACACATCAAAAATTTCGACATTAAATATGTAGTGTTGTGGCATTTGATCTTTAGGCCCTAAATTACCGAATCTTTGGCACTTATCACATGTAGCGCAATATGCATGAGCATCGCGAAATAAACTAGGCCAAAAGAAACCGCAATCTAAAATCTTAAGGGCTGTCCTCCTAGAACCAAAGTGTCCCCCACATGCTTCATTGTGACAAAAGTCTAGAATGGGCTTAAACTCACTATCCGGGATACATCTCCTAATTACTAAATCGGAGCATTGTTTCCATAAATAAGGCTCATCCCAGATAAAGGTTCTAGCATTATGCTTAAGTTTGTCACGTTGAAATTTATGCATGGTAGACGGAAACTCACCGGTAACTAAGTAATTTACAATATCGGCATACCAAGGAGTTTCCGAAGTAGTTACCTCAATTCCGAAGAGTTTTTCATCCGGAAAAGTTTCTTCGATCTCGATAGGCTCATGGTCACCTATCAAACGTGATAGGTGGTCAGCGACGACGTTTTCTACTCCCTTCTTATCTTTGATTTCTATGTTGAATTCTTGGAGTAGAAGTATCCATCTGATAAGCCGTGGTTTTGCGTCCTTCTTGAGCATTAGATACTTCAAAGCTGCATGATCGGTAAACACAGTTACTTTAGTTTGAAGTAAATAAGACCGAAATTTATCTAAAGCGAAAACCACGGCAAGAAACTCCTTCTCGGTTGTAGTATAATTTCTTTGTGCTTCATCAAGTGTCCGAGAAGCGTAATAGATTACGCAAGGCTTCTTGTCCTTCCGCTGACCCAAGACGGCTCCTACGGCATAATCCGAGGCGTCGCACATGAGTTCAAATGGCAGAGACCAATCAGGGCTGCACAAAATAGGAGCGCTCGTAAGAAGCTCCTTTAACTTGTTGAAGGCAGCGTTGCATTCTTCATCAAAGACGAACGGGATCTCCTTTTGCAGCAGTTTACACAAGGGGCGGGAAATGTGGGAAAAGTCTTTGATAAACCTACGATAAAATCCTGCGTGTCCAAGAAATGAACGAATCTCTCTAACCGAAGTTGGAGAGGGTAAGTGACGCACAAGATCTACTTTAGATTTATCTACTTCTAACCCTTTTTCAGAGATAATATGACCTAACACTATCCCTTGCGTAACCATGAAATGGCACTTCTCCCAATTAAGCACCAAGTTCGTTTCAACGCATCTTTTTAAAATAGTTTCTAGATTGTTTAAGCATGCATCAAAATCATTCCCGAATACACTAAAGTCGTCCATGAATACTTCAATAATGTTTTCAATGTACTCGGAGAAAATTGAGAGCATGCAACGTTGAAATGTACCTGGTGCGTTACACAGTCCAAATGGCATGCGGCGATATGCAAACGTTCCGAACGGGCACGTGAACGTTGTCTTTTCTTGATCCTCCTCCGCAATGCTAATTTGGTTGTAGCCGGAGTATCCGTCGAGAAAACAATAAAATGCATGGCCGGCTAATCTTTCCAGCATTTGGTCGATGAATGGTAAGGGAAAATGATCCTTGCGGGTTGCGGCGTTGAGCTTCCGGTAATCAATGCACACTCGGTGTCCAGTGATCGTCCGTTGTGGCACAAGTTCATTTTCCAGATTCTCGACGACGGTGATTCCCGATTTCTTAGGTACTACCTGCACTGGGGAAACCCAACGGCTATCAGAAATAGGGTAAATAACTCCACAGTCCATGAGTTTAATTACCTCCTTTTTTACCACCTCCATCATCGGAGGGTGGAGCCGACGTTGTGCTTCCCGCGTAGGCTTGGTGCCTTCTTCAAGGAAAATCCTATGCACACAGGTTGCTGGATTTATTCCCTTGATGTCCGCGAGTGTCCAGCCTATTGCGGGTTTGTACCTCTTGAGCACACTCACGAGCTTCTCCTCCTGTTCCTTTTCTAGCGCGGACGAAATAATGACCGGTAAAGTTTCATTCTCGCCCAAGTATGCATACTTCAGATGGTCCGGTAGTAGCTTGAGTTCTAAAACTGGAGCTTCTACGATGGAAGGAACCATTTTATTAGTACCAAAAGTAATTGGTAAAGGAGGAGAAAAGCTTACTTTTCGTGGTGCCGCATTTAGGGCCATGGCCATGTCTTGAATACGAGGTTCAAGCTCTAGTAAGGCCTCGAGAAGGCCGTCATGTCCAAGTTGAATGGCCATGTCGAGTTCATCCTCGTTGATGGTGTCGAGGTAACCTTGTGCTAAGGTATCCACAGGATCGTATGTCGAAATGGCAGCTACGCTCGACATTGGAAACTTCATCCCGTCCAGGATGTTGAACTCGATTCTTTCTCCATCAATCTCCATGGAGAAAGTGCCTTGGAAAACATCAATCTTCGTCCTCGCAGTCCGCATGAAAGGTCGCCCAAGTAGTAGTGGCGTGGTGTTTAGTGGACTCTCTTCCATGTCAACTATGTAAAAATCGGCAGGGAATATCAAGTTGTTGACTTGTACGAGAACGTCTTCTACGTATCCCCTCGGATACTTGTGGGTGCGATCGGCTAACTGGATGACAACACCATCTTGCTTGAGATCTCCAAGCTCCATCGATTCGAATAGATAGTAAGGCATGACGTTGATGGAAGCTCCGAGATCAAGCATCACGTCTTGGAAGTGGGTGTCACCGATTACGCAAGGAACTGCAAAGCTCCCTGGGTCCTTCAGTTTTGGGGGTAGCCGACACTGCAAAACCGCCGAAACGGTTGCGTTCACCTTCACAACCTCCTTCTCTCGAGTTTGCCTCCTCTGTGTGCATAATTCTTTGAGAAATTTCGCGTATATCGGCACCTGTTTTATGCACTCGATCAAGGGCAAATTCACTTGCACCTTTCGGAAGATGTCCAGGATATCTTCATATTGGGCATCCTTCTTCTTTGATTTTGCTAATCTGCTTGGGAAAGGTGCAACAGCAAACGGAGAATTAGTAATCACCGTATTTGAAGGAATAGGGCTTTTACCTTTGATTGGGGTAGGTTGTGGAGGTGATTGTGCCTTGGTGACAGTAGGCGTCACCTTCTTTTTCTCGGCCTCTTGAATTGCCGGATCGATCTCATCTTCTTCTTCGTTGGTGATGTCCTCGATGGTGACTTCATCAAGATGAGATCGCTTGGTCTTTGGTTCCTCAAGTATCTTCCCACTCCTTGTGACTATAGCATTCACGTTTCTTTGATTTGGAGTGGTTTGTGGTGGAAGCCGACCGGTTTCCTTGATTTGGCCCATGAAATCAACAAGTTGGCCAAGCTGCTTCTTCACTTCGGTGATGTCGCGGCCATGTGAGTCAAGTGTCTCCTTTGTCTTCGATTGTCCGTCGAGGAGAACTTGAGTGGAGGCCGAAAGTTGCGACAACATCTTGTCGTAATCCGGGTTGGTGAAGGATTGCGAAGACGAACCCTGCTGCATCGGTGGCCTTGGTTGAAATGGAGGGCGTTGGTAGTTTTGTTGAGGTGCTGGAGGGTTCAAAGTTCCCTCGTTGCTGCTCCATCTAAAACCTGGATGATCACGGTTGACATAATTGTTATAATTGTTATACCGTTGTCCTCCCTGATATCCGCCGATGGCGTTAGCGTGCTCCGGCTCGCTTGCCTGCTCCTGCGCTTGAGGGCATTGGTCATTGTGGTGACCGTGTGTTTGACATATGCCGCAAACAGGCCGTTGAGTTGCCTTCGCTCTTGTCGTCTCGAGTTCTAACACCTTCTCTAGCATATGAGCTAGTTTGTCGTACTTCTCGTCCGCGTCGGTTGTTGAACTCGCCTCACCGACTGCTCGTCTGTTGGACATTCCGTATTGTGCATCATTATTCGCCCGATTCTCTAGAAGAGCTCTAGCTTCGGTTTCGGTTAAGTCCATGAATGCACCGGTGGCTGCTGCATCCAGCAATTCCCTATCGATCGGCTTGAGACCATCGTAAAAGTAATTCATGAGATTGGTCTCGGAGAATCCATGCGATGGGCAAGTGGCACATAAAACCTTGAATCGGTCGTAGTATTGGCCGAAGGTCTCGTCCGGTTTCTGTGTGATGCCAGTGATTTGCTTTCTCAAGACGGTGATCTTTGAGGCCGGGAAGTACTTCGCTAGGAACATATCCGCAAGTTGCTTCCATGAGGTAATATGGTTCGGCGGTAGTTCCATTAGCCAAGACTCGGCCCTGTCGACTAGGGTGAATGGAAATGCCTTCAGCTTGAAGAGCTCCGTATCAGCATCAGATGGCTTCATGCTGTTGCAAACAAATTGGAATTGTTTGAGATGCTTGTTCGGATCTTCATTGGAAAGTCCGTGAAAAATGGGTAGTCGGTGGAGGAAGCCACTCTTTAGCTCGATATCCTTCATGTTTTCCTCCGGTTGTGGAAAAGCAATGCTCGAAGGCCCGCTGCTCCATTCGGTTGAGCAGGTGCGCTGGCGAAGAGATTGTCCTGCATTGGCCATGTTGACTTGTTGTGCTTCTACTTCTGAATTGTGGTCGGTTGATGAAGCTAAAGTATGGTCGGTTGATGAATGTGAAGACTCGGAACCTTCCTCGATGATGGGATGATCCAGGATGTCAGTTTGAGCTTTAAGTCTCGCGATTCTCTCTGCGATCTCCTCAAACTTTGTTCTAGATGGTGCAGGATTCCGATCGGACATTCATTAGCCTGACATCCACCAAAGACCAAGTGTTAGTATCAACAATTAATATGAGATATATAGAGGAATACTAACCAAAATTGTAAAGCATATTTAGAAAACAAAGGGATAACAAATAAAATAGTAAAACTATCAAAACATACTATAAATACACACAAATACTTAAAAACTACTAATACACAAAATTTATAATAGTTAAGACACTATATGTATTTTACTAAGTAATGCAATTGATTTAATTGATTTTAGGGGCTATGCACAAGAATGTAATAAACTTAAAACACACGTTTTCTGCAAATTAACACTATATAATGCTAAACCTAAAAAAAATTTAGTTAGAACATGTATAAACAAGGTTCATTTACAAGCAAACCATAATTCACATTGAATTTATGCACCACACATTTTCTTGCAATAAAATGCATTAAACAACAATCCTACGTGAAAGATGGAGTGAATGCATAAGAGAAAACGTTAGAACCTGCAGAAAACAAACGAGTTACGTGTTTAAACTATGAATGAAAAGAATGACCTCTTCTTCGATCTTATGCCCCTAACTTCACTTAGGTTAGGGTACTCGGTAGTGAAATCCGAGTATCATAAAGCCTAAAAAGAGGTTATGCAAGCTAAGTAGTGGTTGTTAGTCCTTTACAGTTTTTAATGCACAATAAACACGAAAATTTGACTAAGTTTTATTTATTTCCTTTGGACCCGATGGTACGTGGTGCAGAGGCTCTCGACTGTGCAATGGGTCTCGTTCATCCGAAGATGAAGTCTGATTCCAGGAGGTCTAAGCATGCATAATCCGATATACCATCTATTTAAAGGATTATGTCGTATTAAGTTCATGTATTTATCCGTATTCGTATGCACTTATGATTTACAGAGAGTACGCGAAATGATCATTCGGTAAATTTCTTGGACGTGCGGCCCGCGCGAAAATATATACCGATTACAATTCAGCTGAGTTACGTTTAGAAATGGTTAGTAGGAATAGAGATAACGCGAGAGGTAAGGACTAATATTTAGAACAACCCGAGGCTTACTCGTAAGAGTATATACTCCAATGTTGTTCCTAGAGACACCCCGAGGCTAACCAGTTACGGTATATACTCCAATGGTGTTCTATTGCTTAGATCCGAAACCCGGCACCAATCATAAACCCATTCACCATATCCAACAATCAGCCAAATTTGTGAGATAGTATATAATCTCAAGTTCTTAGTAAACTCCGCCCACAACCTCGTGCCCATAACTTCACTTAGGTTATGGCGTGTGGTGATGAAATCCACACATCACGAGGGGTTAAGGAGATAAACCAGAAAAAGAGGCACCACCTATTCCAAAGAACGAAACCTTATAACCAATACTCGTGCTCAATGTAAATCAATTTAAGTACGTCTACGTTTTGATTGCGCCTATGATTTAAAAGGAATACACGACTTAGTTATTGAATAAATCTCTTGTCCGTGCGGCCCGCGCGAAAATGTATACCAACTATCGTTAATCCTCGTAATTGTTGGAAATGACCAGTTGGGATAGATGTAACGCGAGAGGTGAGAACTAATTTCTGGGAACAACCTGAGGCTAACTCGTAAGAGTATATACTCCAATGTTGTTCTTAGAAACACCCCGAGGCTTACTCGTAAGAGTATGTACTCCATTGGTGTTCTGTTTTCTTAGTTCAAAACCCGTCACCATTCATAACCCTTCTAGACATCATAACCAACTCTTACTCGAAATCACAAGATAGTATACAATCTCAAGTGTTTGTAAACTCCGCCCACAACCTCGTGCCCATAACTTCACTTAGGTTATGGCGTGTGGTGATGAAATCCACACATCACGAAGGGTTAAGGAGATAGACAAACAAAAGAGGCACCACCTATTCCATAGAGATTTATTTAATAACTAAGTACTAGTACTCAAATTAAATCAAAGACTATCCTTTAACATGAAAATAAATTATGCAAGTGTAAAAAAAAAAAAAAAAAAAAAAAAAAAAAAAAACTAAGTATCAATAAATTCGTCTAAGTAAAAGTATGCATTGTAAATATGTATGTAAATTTCTTTAAGTATAAACAAGAATGAACAAGTATGTACTTCGAAAATTTAGACATGCTTTTAATCACAAATGTACAACGAAATCATACAAAAACATTCTAACTCCCCGGCAGCGGCGCCAAAAATTGATACGCGCAAAACATGCATTTAAAGTTAATGATCAGTAGACCTTAAAAACACCGATTACGCGCATTGAAATTTAAACCCTTCTTTTGTCATTTATAATATTGGCGAGTAGGGATCGTTCTTTATCCGGGGAATTAAGGGCGCATGCATGGTTTCGTTATTATGCGGAAATGTAAATATTTGGGGGGATTGGAAGTTGGTTATTTAATCTACGAATTTAAAGTACATAACATGCAAACACAACTAAAACTCTTAGGCATCTAACATGTTTTACTCATAGACAAGTTTCAACAATCAAGAAACTTAAAGTCTAATTATGCTTGCTAAAAATAAGAAGTTACACTATTAATTACATGTGATCAACTCATCTTATTAACCTACCCTTTTCATGCATCAAACCTTTGTGTAAGTTGCGAAATTCATAACTTATAACTAAGTACACATGCTTGATAATTGTGTAGGAATGCAACTTAGCGTATAAACATCCTAAACAACATACGATCATCGAAACATGCAAAAGAGAGGGACTTAGCGTATTTTCTAATACATGCATTCGAAGCTTTAAGATTGTATCAAACATGCATAAAAAGCTATAAATCATAAACACATGCATATTACAAATCGGTTTAGGCACATGAAACACAAATCTAAACTTGTTATTCATTTGATACACAAATCTAAACTTTCTAAACTTGTTATTCCAATACATCAAAAGATTCACATACAAAGCTAAAGAAATGAAAGTGAAGATCATGGTTACACTTTTTATCTTGAGTGCTTGATGAACTACGGTGGAGATGGACTTCCTTCACAAGGGACTTAGCGTATTGTGAGGGATGGAGGATGGTTTGCTTCGGCTTGGAAGGATGGAGGAACCCTAGCTTGCTTCGGCCTTGAATGGAGGAAGATGATGCTTCGGCTTGGTGTGAGAACTCTTAAGTGTTTATGGTGGAGGAGTATTTGTGTAGAGCTTTGGCTAGTAAATGAGTGATCCCTCTCTTCAAGGCCGGCCTCCCTCTTATATAGGCAAGGATGTGTGCCTTCTCTCTTCCACCTTTCCTCCTCCATTTAATGCATGCAATGATCATTAAGGCAAGTCACACACTTAGTCACACACTTAGTCACCATTGCCGAACCCTAAGCATGAATCACCTAGCTTGTCACCATGGCAAGTCATCTTTTCATTCAATGCAAAGCAAGAGTCACCTAGTGTAGTCACCATTTGGGAACCCTAAGCATGAATCACCATGTGTAGTCACCATTTGTGATTATTAGCTTGATAATGTTGACTTGCCCTTTCAAAACAAGACTTTTCCTCTTCACCAAAAGGCATCTAGGCCGAATTACATGGGTTTGGGCTTGTTAATGGGCCGAAACAAGAGTTGAGAAATCGGCCCATAATTTGCTTTTTGGGCCGGCCCATTTTTCGTGGTCCGAAATCGCAAAAATCGCAAAATCGCCGAAATTCCTCCGAATTGCGCCGTTATTAATCTCCACCGTAAATATCTTCAAAATAACAATTTAAGTAAGGAAAACATAAAAACTAAGATAATAACATAGCTAAACGAAAAGGGAAATGCGTTAAGAAACGGGCATAAAAATGCGTATATCAGTATTACATTAGAATTTTCGTAGATCCTATACTTCATGCTTAAAATCTATACTTTTACTTTAGTACATTGAGGGCAATGTAGAGTTTAAGTGTGGGGGAAGGGTTTACAATTTAAGTGTGTCTAAATTAGTGTTTTTCAGAGTCTTTAGGATGCCCTTAACTAGTCGATGATGAAATTAGACCGATATGAACACATATGGCGTATGAATCACATGCATTGAATTCTTGTGCTAATTGAGATATTCTATATGTTTTTAACATGTAGTAGATATAAATTGTAAAACATGGTACAGAAAATCGCATGCTTGAATAAGTTTTTAATCATATGAACCCTATGTGAGCTTTTGAGCTATCTGTTCTTTATTCGAGTGAATATGCATCCATTTCGTAGCTACTAGCTAGCTTATATATGCCTCATTTGATTGCTTGCCATAGATTTTAATGAACTAGAGAATGCTAGAACTTACTCATGTCAATTTGCAAAGCTTTTATGTTGATACATACTTTGATTTTGGAAATGATTAAAGGCATTTAGGATTTTCCACCACATTGCCATATATCCATGTATCCCATTTGTACGCACAAGTTGCGACACCCCTAGATAAACCAATTGAGCCCACGTTAAGCTTTTCTTTCATCACCATATATACCTAAACACGTACCCTAGTATAGAATATCCTTACCTTTGTTCCGGAAACTTGGTGAGAATTTTTCGAAACTAGCACATAAGATTATGGTTTGGTAGGAAAGATTAAAAGAGTTAATGTGAGTAAGGGGAAAGACTTGTCCAAATAACTTAAAAAGTATGAGATTGCCAAAAAGAAAAGAAAAAAATTATATTTGAGAGAATGAAAAGAAAAAAAAGTTATATATATCTCTCATGGCAATATGTTGTGTTCTAAAGTAGAAACCAATTGGATTAACGTCCCCCTTATTTGCGGATTTGGAGATTACGACAAATTGAAGGCCCAAAAATAGAAAAAAATATGGTCTTTGTCTTGTCCGAAAAGCTCAAAGGGTAGTTTAAGATTGATGTTTACATGATATTAGTTACGGTGGAGATGGAGGACGAATTTGGTGCTAGACTAAGTCGTTGGAACGTTTTTATCACCACATATCTAAATTTCGAATGCCTTAGCCTTAACCTCATTACAACCTCACAAAAAGTCCTTTATGATCCTTAAAATGAGTAGCTTTCAATTAGTAGAGTAAGTTGCATGAGTAAGCTTATGGTTTTTGTTCATTTGTGCAAGCAATCAAACTTCATTCATGTGGTTTTCATTTCAATTCATATACACTTTAAGTGAACCCTTTTCATGAGTGAAAAACATGATGAGTGCATCCTTGTGAGTTGATTAAACCTTTATTCAAAGCATGCATAGCTATAAACATAACCACTGTTTTCTCTATGTCTTACTTGTTCATTACATAAATTATATCGCAATTATCTCTTGAATTCGTTGAGCATACAAAGTTGAAAATCATGTGAGACATCGCCATATACTTATGAAAATTCTGAGACAAATTTTAGCTAAGGGCTTAGTTATGTTCTTTCCTTTGTTTTAAATTCGTAGAAGAGTCTTAGTTTAACTTAGTGTTTGCTAAGGGACTAGCAAAGTCTAAGTGTGGGGGAATTTGATATACGCATTTTATGCTCGTTTCTTAAAGCATTTCCCTTTACGTTTAGCTATGTTATTATCTTAGTTTTTATGTTTTTCTTATTTAATTTATTCTTTTGAAGATATTTACGGTGAACATTAATAACGACGCAATTCGGAGGAATTTCGGCGATTTTGCGATTTTTGCGATTTCGGACCACCGGAAATGGGCCAGCCCAAAAAGCATTTTTTGGGCCCATTTCTCAAATTTTGTTTCGGCCCATTATCAAGCCCAAACCCATCTAGTTCGGCAAGGAGGCCACTTGGTGAAGTTGAAAAGTCAAGCTTGTCAAGCTTTGATGACAAGGCTTAGTGACTAAGCTTGTGATCATCACAAAAGATGACTAAGTGTGTGACTTGCCATGGTGACTCTTGCTTAGGGTTCACAAATGGTGAGTTGCCATGGTGACTCTTGCTTTGTGATGATCACACTTGGTGACTAAGGGAGTGACTTGCCATGTGACTAAGGCTTGCATTAAATGAAGGGAGGCAAGGTGGAAGAGAGATGAAGGCATATGCTTGCCTATAAATACCAAGGGAGTTCGGCCATGATAAAGCATCACATAATTTCACAAGCCAAAACTCTATACACTTTACCACTCTTCCATACACAACCGAAGTCCTCCCGAAGTCGAAGTCCTCCGCCACCTCCGGATCAAGAACGTAGAGTGCGTCATTCGTGTTCTTGAGAACCACCGCTAGTAGATTGGTGTGTCACCTCTCTAAAAAGTGTAACCATGTACTCTAAACTCCATCTTCATCTTTGTAATACTTTCGGTTATGTAATGAAAGAAATTCTCCATGTTCTTCTCTTATTTCGATTCTTCCATGTGTTCTTGATTTTATTAGTTTGGATGCATGTGCTAGCTTTAAAGTTCTTAATGCTTTGAGTATGATTTAGGATAGGGTGCGTCACTTATTGTCCTAAATTATACCTCATTGATTCGGCAAAGAAGCTATTGTTTTAAGTTGTTATGCGTCATGACATTCTTATTTAACGAAAGCATGTGTATGTATCTCGACTAAAATTAAGGATTTCGTAGATGATAAATAAGGTAAAAGCAAAGGAGTAGGTTCGGTTAGTGAATATGTTGATCACTTGTAATTAGTAGTGTAACTTCTTATTTTTAGCAAGCATAATTAGACTTGAAGTTTCTTGATTGTTAAAACTTGTCTATGAGTAAAACATGTTAGATGCCTAAGAGTTTTAGTTGTGTTTGCATGTTTTTGCACTTTAATTTAGTAGGACATTTAATCAACCAATTTCCACTCCCCCCAAACCTTTAGATTTCCGCTTATTAACGAAACCATGCATGCGCCCTTAATTCCCCGGATAAAGAACGATCCCTACTCGCCAATATTATAATGACAAAAGAAGGGTTTTAAATTGCACTACGTGTGGACAATGTTTTTAGTGTCTACTTTGTGTTAACATTAAATGCATGTTTTGCGCGTATCACATGGCCAAAGAACAACGGGAGAGTTTGCAAGAAACTTTGCTTGATCTCAAGCGGCTTGCCCACTAATGGTTGTAGCACGATGCATCCTGTGTGAGCCGCCAAATAAGGAAGAGCACACTCCCTTAATGGTCTCCCTTCATTTACTCCATCCTCCATAGTGATTCACTCTACTTAATTACGATTCCTCCTCCTCTCTAAATGGTGGATTTTCAAGGGGTAGCTCTTCTTCTTCCTCAAGTTGAGATCGACTTGAATTGTAAACACCCGAGGTGCGCGACCCGGATTCTCACATTATGCCTCTACAATAAGATTAAACAAACTCCGAAGTACTTCTTGGTTATTCACTTTCAACACTAGTATACCACCCTCTTCTTCACTACTAGTGCTTGACCTTTCTCTTAACGAAGCCACGATGTCAAACCCCAAATTGGTCTTCCATAAAATAGATGATGACCCTAGAAGATGGCGTGTGTAGACGTGGATGATGAAAGGGCATAAACCTGAAAAACAAATTAAGCAACCACTTGATGTTGGGTCTCCAAAATCTCAAAATACTCAAAGCCTTTGATCAACGCATTTTATGCTAGATTCTTAACGCATTTCTCTTTATATTTAGCTTTGTTTTGACCTTAGTATTCTCAGTTCTTACTTATTTTATTGTTTTTCAGTTTTGAATAAAGGAGTACAATAAAGGAGGTGATTTGGAGCATAAAATGTGCTAAGTGGAGAAGTTTCCTAAATCAACTAGGAATGACGTAGCAAAATATGGATCCGAAATGGTCTTCTCAAGTTACTCAAATGACGCAAGGCAAAATGAAGACATTTCAAATGGTGGATCGAAAATCAGCAAGCATTTTGGGCAAAATCAAGCAAGGAGATATTACCGAATAGATGGAGGATCAAAAGTATTAAGTATATCTCAAAAGTGCCTTATTTGAAGATCAAAATATCCTACAATATATGGTAGGTTCGGCCAAAATGACTTGGAGCTCAAGAAACACAAGATATGGAAAGATCAAGATTTCCCTACTCCTAGTAGGAAGAGGAAGATATGCCTGCCAGCTCATCAATCTTCAATGGATCACAAAATCTTCAATTCAACTCCAAATATAGTGATCATATATGTCTTCTTCAAGCTCTCGAGCTGATCTTTCCAATAAATCCAAAATCATAATTTTCTGAGCTCTAAAACTCCCGGAAAAGACGTTTCAAGACAAGCTATCACAGGCTGTCAATTCTACCCGGGTACACTAGGAAAACCTAGTTTGGAGAGGAAAGTTGGAATTCTTCACCTATAAATACAAGAGCTAGGCCTCATTCTCAATCATCACTCATTCTAGACGCCTAAGCTTGCCAAAGATCATCTCCTCAACCTCAAAACACTCGGCCATCCTCTAAAACACGAAACACCACCAAACTTCATCCCACCAACACTCTCCTCCACCTCAAGAAGGACTTTGCTCGATTTGGCTGGGAATTCTTGGGCTCGTCATCAACTAAGGAGTAGCTACACTTGAAGATTTGCGGTGCGATTTCACGGAGTCTAAAAGTGTAGCATGACCCCTTTTTATTTTGTTTCGGTTTTTGTTTTTATTTCCTTTGTTTGTATTTTGAGAACAAGTTTTGATAATAGGCTTTATATTTCTAAATTCTTCTAAGTTTCTTCCATGTGTTTTTAGCTTTGATTCGAATGCATGTGTGTGCTTATATGTTCTTAATGCTTGAAACTGTTTTTAAGTAGATACTCGATTTGGTTCTCTTTTAAGCATGTTTCACGAACTAATAACAAAGATAAAATTGGATTAGAGAGTTAGCTCGATTTGGTTGCTGTCTTGTTCAATTATAAGCATGTGTGTGTGTTTTGATTAAATTTAGGAATTTCGTTGACACTTAGGGAGTCTAGGTATGAAACGGCAAAGGATGAAGGAAAAAGTTGATCACGTGTATATAGTAGTTTAGTGTTTATTTTCGGTCTAGTGAGCATGTTTAGGGTTCTTTGTTCTTGTTTGTTTTCTACTTGTCTATGAGTGAAGCATGTTAGAACTTAGGATTTCTCTATGTGTTTACTAACCATTTCTTGTCTTTAAATTCGTAGGAATTAGTAAAAAACAACCTTTTAAAATCCCCCCATTAACCATAGCGTAGTCACGCATACACTCTCAATCCCCGGTTAAGAACGATACCCTACTTACCAATGCTACAACTTACAAAAAAGGGTTTTAATTGCTTATGAGTTTTTGTTTAGTGTCAAGTGTTTATTTAGTACTTAGTAAAAGCGTGTATCAATTTTGGCGCCGTTGCCGGGGATTGTTAAGAAATTGTGTGTTTACGCTTGTAAATATGTAAAATTGTGTAAATAAAAAGCATGTACATAAATCTTGTAAAGTGTCGAAATTTTTACTTGTTAATATTACTTGTTCATATTATGTGTTATTCTAACCTTTTTTTTGCAGCCATGTATATAGTTAAACATTAAAGGTAGTCTTCGACTTACATTGAGTACATAAGTTTGGTTGATTAAGTCTCACTCATTGGAATAGATGGCGCCTCTTTTTCTTGCTTATCTCCTTAACCCCTTGTGACGTATGGATTTCATCACCACACACCATAACCTAAGTGAAGTTATGGACATGAGGTCAAGGGCGGAGTTTGCAAAGAAGTTGAGGGAATGTCTTTCTCGAGATTTTGGCTGAATGTCGGACATGTTGTCTAGAAACGGGTTATGACTGGTGATAGGTTTTGGATCTAAGAAATACTTACACCATTGGAGTATATACCGGTTGGCCAGGTTAGCCTCAGGGTGTATTGTCGAAATTAGTCCTACCTCTCACGTTATCTCTATCCCTAACTGGCCATGTTTTTCGATTAAACCAAGGCCAATTGATTGAGAATGTACATTTTATCGCGCGGGTCGCACGTCCAATGAAAGATCTAAAGATTAAGCTAGTGTACTCTCTTTAAATGGAAGGCGCAAACCAATGTACAAAATAAGTGTGCATTTACTTGTAAATTTTCGTGTGCATCTAACTTGTAAAGGATTAACCACTTGCATTTGTAGATTGCATTAACCTTCTGGCGGGTTTGTGATGTGTGGATTTCATCACCACACACCCTAACCTAAGTGAAGTTAGGGGCATGAGGCCAAAAGAAAGGTCACGTTTGCATCATGTATTTAGCACGTAACTTTGTGTGTTTTCTGCAGGTTCTCACATTTTCTCTTATGCATTCACTTCATATTTCACTTAGGTTCTTGTTTGATGCATTTGAATGACGATTTAATTGTTTTGAGCATGAATTTGAATGAAACGTGGTGTGCTTGCATTATTCTACTTGTATATATATGTTTCTAAATCTTTGCATTGTAAATATGCCTAATTTTGCAGAAAACGTGTAAATTGAGTCTTAACTTATTCTATCAACTTTGCATTCATTTTAGGGAGTCTAAAGCCTTGCATTCACGTTTACAATTCTTGAAGTGTCTTAACTTAGTGTTTTACAGTTTTCGTGTGTTTTTGGTTTGTTTTTCTTCGTGTGATTTGTTTTGGTGTGATTTTGTGTGTTTTTATTGCTTTCTTTTAATTTTCAACGTTTTTGGTTAGTGTCTTGCATTACTTGTATATTCTTTTGATACTAGCACTGTTTTGAGGAAGAAGATTACAGGAATTACACAAGCATCAGATGAGTCTTTTGGCCAATATTATGATCGCTTCAAAGTCTTATGTTCCACCTGCCCTTCCCATGGTTTTTCCGAGACAAACCTCATGAACTACTTTGATGATGGTTTGAAGCCGATTGATAGAGAGCTGCTTGATGCCGCTGCTACAGGAGCATTCATGGATCTAGATGAGACAAAAGCTCGAACTTTGTTGGAAAACCGAGCCAATAATGATGCTCAGTATGGGATGGCTCCACGAAGACAAATAAATGAAACTAGTTCAACGCAAGTTAAGGACGAGAAGTATGACAAGCTAACATCTATGCTAGAGCAAGTGCTTGAACTCGAGACGAAAAGAGCCAAGGCAAACTGAGGACCTGTATGTGGCGTTTGCAATATACAAGGGCACTACAATGATGAATGCCCTACGATGAAGGAGCAAGGCAATGGCAATCCGGGGCAAGTTAATGCAATTGGAGGATATCAAGGGGCCAACGTTACAACAATTACAACAACAACAATTTTGGCAACCGAGATCATCCGGGTTTCAAGTGGAGTAGCAATGAGGGATGTTTAAACCCTCCGGCACCTCAACAAGGCTACCAACGTACTCCCTTTCAACCAAGGCAGCCAATGCAACAAGCTCCCATTCCAACGATGCAACCTATGCAACAATCTCCTCTAGTCCAACAACAATTTACAAATCCGGACTATGACAAGATGTTCACTCAACTGTCCGCTTCAACACAAGTTCTTTTGGAGGGACAAGCAAAACAAAAGGAGACGTTGGATCTACATGCACTACAAGAAAATGAGTCATCACCGGCGAGATTCCGGCCAACAAGGCCGGCGACCGGAAAAGTCGCTGGTAATGTCCATCATTACCGGCGACTTACTCCGTCGCCGGTAATGTGGCCGGAATCTCGCCGGTAATGTGCCCTAGACATTGCCGGCGACGGTTGGAGTCGCCGGTAATGTCTAGGCCACATTACCGGCGAGATTCCGGCGTAAAGTCGCCGGTAATGTCTTCATTTCCGGCGACTTACTCCGTCGCCGGCAATGTGTCTTATATTTGATGCCGGATGGGGCAGCTCGATCATTCAATCATTTTGAGCGAAAAAAATCCAAAGAAATCGAAAGAAGGAAAACGTACGCTCTGAAATCGATCATTCGGTATATTGTCAAAATTAAGGCGCGCGTCGAAAACTCGATCATTCAGGAAGCTATATATATAGGTACGTAGGTGTATATATACGTATATGTGGTATATATATATGTGTGTGTGTGTGTTGATCAAATCCAATTCGTGAGATATATATGAAATGTTGTTGATGTACGGTCACCAAAACGAGAAAACAGGTTGTAGTTAATCTTGTGTCTGAATCAATGACTGGTATTATCGTATTGTTATCGGAGCCAGGCTTAACAGAGCCTCCTCCTACCCAGTCAAATACGTTTTGAATTGAAAAAAGGAGAATACTATAATCGAGTACTGAATCGAATTCAGAGATTAGATCGATATATATACATATGCATGCATGTGTTGATTTAATTAGAGTTGAATTGAGAGATCACGTCGATTATTAGTAGTGAATGTGTGTGTATATATATAACTAATACGTAAAATTGTTAGAATTTTCAGGATGGACAAGAGTTGGATGAGCCTCGAAAGATGGGATGTCAGATATCACCAGGGAATTAGGAGTTTTGTGGATTTTGTGAAGGTTAATTGTGGAGACACTACACTTCATTATTGCCCGTGTAAAGAATGTAAGTGTTTCAGCGATCGATTTCGATTTCCCATTGATAAAGTCCAGAGGCACCTGAGTAAATACGGGTTTTGGGATAAGTACACTTGTTGGATTTATCACGGTGAAACATCGGTAGCGGGTCCGCATGATCATGGACAATTTGGTGAGAGGGCCAGTCCACGCTATGATTATGGAGATTTTGCTGAGAGGGGCAGTTCATCCTATGATCCAACATCGATGTTAATCAATGATATGTTTCCTCATGAGAGCGGTGTATTTGCTGATGAAGCACCAAATGTCCCTCCCGTCGTTGAGGGTTTCCCCCATATCGAGCCAGTCGAACCATTACCTGGAGGTCATGCCAACACAAGCGGTATGGACAAGTACAACAACCTGATTGCATTGCAACAGACTCCGTTGTACGACGGTTGTAGTAAGACTGTTCTTGAAAGTCTGATGGGAGTGATGCAGCTAAAAATGGAGAACAAATTGTAGTCGGAAATTGTAGTCGGAAATTGTATACGGAAATCGTAGTCGTTAATCGTACGTATACGGAAAATGTAGTCGTTAATCGTACGTATACGGAAATCATTAATCGAAAATGTTGACGGAAAATGTAGTCATTAATCGTACGGATACGGAAATTGATAATCGAAATTGTAGTCGGAAAATGTAGCCGGAAATCGTAAACGGAAAATGTTGTCGGATATTCTTCGGGAAATAATGACATTACCAACGAGTTGAAGTCGTTGGTAATGACATTACCAACGAGTTATAAGCAACTCGTTGGTAATGACATTACCCACGAGTTAACTCGTCGTTGGTAATGTCATTACCAACGACTTGAAGTCGTTGGTAATGACATTACCAACGAGTTATAAGAAAATCGCCGGTAATGTTTTCTGGTTTCCCCCATATCGAGCCCGAGCCTTTCATTTCTCCTCCTCTCCCTCTCCTCCTCCTCTCCCTCTCCTCTCCCTCTCCTCCTCCCAAATCGGTCCGGTGAGTGTATGTGCTCCTCCTCCTCCTCTCCCACTCCTCCTCCTTATCCTCTACTCCTCCTCTCCCTCTCCTCCTCTCCACCGATCCCCTCTCCTCTCCTCCTCCGAAAATCTCCTCCTCCCCTCCTCCCCTCCTCTCCTCCCCTCACCATTGTAGGTGGAAATTCATGGCAGGTCTGATCCTCTCTCTCTCCCTCTCTCTCTCTCTCTCAATTTTTAATTATTTTTTTGCATGTGTATGTGTATGTGTATGTGTATGTGTATGTGTATGTGTATGTGTATGTGTATGTGTATGTGTATGTGTATGTGTATGTGCATGTGTACGTGTATGTGTAAATTAATTAGGGTGCTAAGTTGAAAATTAGGGTGATAAGTTCTAAATTAGCATGTATGTATATATGTGATGTATATATATATTTAGGTATGTGAATATGAAGTGATGTATATATATATGTGAAAATTATGTATAAATGTGGTTTGGATGAATATGTGATGTATATATATGTGGAAATTAAACCTAATTAAGATGCATGATATATATATGTGTGAAAAATGTGGAAAATTAATTAGGGTTTGTGATTTGGATGAATATGTGATGGATAAATTTAATTAAGATGCATGATGTATATATATATACACATCGAATATGTACAGTCGTTAATTTAGGTGATATAGTTGTTAATTAATCGTATAAATGAAGGTGGAAATCGGGATCGGGACGGTTTAGAACCAGAACGGTTTTAAACCGGAACGGTTTGGAACCGGAACGGTTTGGAACCGGAACTTATTGTAACTGGAACCGTTATGTTACAAACGGTTCCGGTTACAAACAGTTCCGGTTTCAAACGGTTCCGGTTCCAAACCGTTCCGGTTCCGATTTGTTATAGAACCGAAACGGTTTGGAACCGGAACTTATTGTAACTGGAACCGTTATGTTACAAACAGTTCCGGTTCCAAACAGTTCCGGTTTCAAACGGTTCCGGTTCCAAACCGTTCCGGTTCCGATTTGTTATAGAACCGAAACGGTTTGGAACCGGAACGGTTTGGAACCGGAACTGTTTGTAACCGGAACCGTTATGTTAGAAACGGTTCCGGTTTCAAACGGTTCCGGTTCCAAACCGTTCCGGTTCCGATTTGTTATAGAACCGAAACGGTTTGGAACCGGAACTTATTGTAACTGGAACCGTTATGTTACAAACGGTTCCGGTTCCAAACAGTTCCGGTTTCAAACGGTTCCGGTTCCAAACCGTTCCGGTTCCGATTTGTTATAGAACCGAAACGGTTTGGAACCGGAACTTATTGTAACTGGAACCGTTATGTTACAAACGGTTCCGGTTCCAAACAGTTCCGGTTTTAAACGGTTCCGGTTCCAAACCTTTCCGGTTCCGATTTGTTATAGAACCGAAACGGTGTGGAACCGGAACGGTTTGGAACCGGAACTGTTTGTAACCGGAACCGTTATGTTACAAACGGTTCCGGTTACAAACAGTTCCGGTTTCAAACGGTTCCGGTTCCACACCGTTCCGGTTCCGATTTGTTATTGAACCGAATCCATGACTATTACGATGTCCAGGAGGTTTTGCGGCTAATTGGCTTCGGAGAGGTTCCCGAAATAGTGGAGGGAACAGTAGTCAAGCTTCCTCCTCGCCCGCAGTTAGCAACACGCCCAGTGGGCCAATGATGACTGCTCGCATGAGAGCCTTGCTAGAGGCGCGAGCTGAGGAGGAAGCTGCACGATCAAGAGCCGTGGAACCGGAATTCGTGGCTCGAGCCTCAGTCTCTAGACGCTCAATCAGCAGACGTCCCTCCGGTGGCAGAGCCTCAGACGAGCGAAAGTCAACGGGGGCATCAGAAACTCCCTCAATCCGAATGCCCCATATTCGGATGGTGCCTACTCCCGTTTCACGGGAATCATCTGAGGCACATGGTGGTGCTGGCGCCTCATCGTCCAGGCCTCGTCTATCTCCGCCGTCCGGTCTCTTCCTACCCGACGAGATTCCTGTCATCCCTGAATTCGATGATAGGGGGATGCTGATATACGCATTTTATGCTCGTTTCTTAACGCATTTCCCTTTTCATTTAGCTATGTTATAATCTTAGTTTTTATGTTTTTCTTAATTAATATGTTATTTTGAAGATATTTACGGTGGAGATTAATAACGACGCAATTCGGAGGAATTTCGGCGATTTTGCGATTTTTGCGATTTTGGACCTCCGAAAATGGGCCGGCCCAAAAAGCAAATTGTGGGCCGAATTCTCAACTTTTATTTCGGCCCATTATAAGGCCCAAACACATTCAATTCGGCAAGGATGCCCTTTGGGGAAGTTGAAAAGTCAAGCTTATCAAGCTAATCATCACAAATGGTGACTCTTGCTTAGGGTTAATAAATGATCATCACAAAAGATGACTTGCCATGGTGACTCTTGCTTTGGGCTTGTAAATGATGATCACACATGGTGACTTGCATGGTGACTTGCCATATTGATCATTGCTTGCATTAATGGAAGGAGGCAAGGTGGAAGAGAGAAGGCAAACATCCTTGCCTATAAATACCAAGGGAGGCTGAACCATTCAAGACATCACTCATTTTACTAAGCCAAAGCTCTACACAAATACTCCTCCACCATTAAACACTTGAAGGTTCACACAAAGCCGAAGCATCCATCTCCTCCATTCCAAGCCGAAGCATCTCCTCCTCCATTCCAAACCGAAGCATCCATCTCCTCCTCCAAGCCGAAGCTATCATTCTCCATCCCTCACAATACGCTAAGTCCCTTGTGAAGGAAAGCCATCTCCACCGTAGTTCATCAAGCACTCAAGACAAAAAGTGTAACCATGATCTTCACTTTCATTTCTTTAGCTTTGTATTTGAATCTTTTGATGTATTGGAATAACAAGTTTAGATTTGTGTATCAAATGAAGAACAAGTTTAGATTTGTGTTTTATGTGTTTAAACCGATTTGTAATATGCATGTGTTTATGATTTCTAGCCTTTTATGCATGTTTGATACAATCTTAAAGCTTCGAATGCATGTGTTAGAAAATACGCTAAGTCCCTCTCTTTCGCATGTTTCGATGATCGTATGTTGTTTAGGATGTTTATACGCTAAGTTGCATTCCTACTCAATTATTAAGCATGTGTATTTAGTTAGAAGTTATGAATTTCGTAACTTACAAAAAGGTTTGATGCATGAAAAGGGTATGGTTAATAAGATGAGATGATCACATGTAATTAGTAGTGTAACTTCTTATTTTTAGCAAGCATAATTAGACTTGAAGTTTCTTGATTGTTGAAACTTGTCTATGAGTAAAACATGTTAGATGCTTAAGAGTTTTAGTTGTGTTTGCATGTTTTTGTACTTTAATTTCGTAGATTAAACAACCAACTTCCAATCCCCCCAAACATTTACATTTCCGCTTATTAACGAAACCATGCATGCGCCCTTAATTCCCCGGATAAAGAACGATCCCTACTCGCCAATATTACAAATAACAAAAGAAGGGTTTAAATTGCAATGCGCGTAATCTGTGTTTTTAAGTTAACGTGAATGCATGTTTTGCACGTATCAATTTTTGGCGCCGTTGCCGGGGAGTTAGAATGTTTTTGTATGATTTCGTTGTACATTTGTGATTAAAAGCATGTCTAAATTTTCGAAGTACATACTTGTTCATTCTTGTTTATACTTAAAGAAATTTACATACATGTTTACAATGCATACTTTTACTTAGACGAATTTATTTATACTTAGTTTTTACACTTGCATAATTTATTTTCATGTTAAAGGATAGTCTTTGATTTAATTTGAGTACTAGCACTTAGTTATTAAATAAATCTCTATGGAATAGGTGGTGCCTCTTTTGTTTGTCTATCTCCTTAACCCTTCGTGATGTGTGGATTTCATCACCACACGCCATAACCTAAGTGAAGTTATGGGCACGAGGTTGTGGGCGGAGTTTACAAACACTTGAGATTGTATACTATCTTGTGAATTCGAGTAAGAGTTGGTTATGATGTCTAGAAGGGTTATGAATGGTGACGGGTTTTGAACTAAGAAAACAGAACACCATTGGAGTATATACTCTTACGAGTAAGCCTCGGGGTGTTTCTAAGAACAACAATGGAGTATATACTCTTACGAGTTAGCCTCAGGTTGTTCCCAGAAATTAGTTCTCACCTCTCGCGTTACATCTATCCCAACTGGTCATTTCCAACAATTACGAGGATTAACGATAGTTGGTATACATTTTCGCGCGGGCCGCACGGACAAGAGATTTATTCAATAACTAAGTCGTGTATTCCTTTTAAATCATAGGCGCAATCAAAACGTAGACGTACTTAAATTGATTTACATTGAGTACGAGTATTGGTTATAAAGTTTCGTTCTATGGAATAGGTGGTGCCTCTTTTTCTGGTTTATCTCCTTAACCCCTCGTGATGTGTGGATTTTATCACCACACGCCATAACCTAAGTGAAGTTATGGGCACGAGGTTGTGGGCGGAGTTTACTAAGAACTTGAGATTATATACTATCTCACAAATTTGGCTGATTGTTGGATATGGTGAATGGGTTTATGATTGGTGCCGGGTTTCGGATCTAAGCAATAGAACACCATTGGAGTATATACCGTAACTGGTTAGCCTCGGGGTGTCTCTAGGAACAACATTGGAGTATATACTCTTACGAGTAAGCCTCGGGTTGTTCTAAATATTAGTCCTTACCTCTCGCGTTATCTCTATTCCTACTAACCATTTCTAAACGTAACTAAGCTGAATTGTAATCGGTATATATTTTCGCGCGGGCCGCACGTCCAAGAAATTTACCGAATGATCATTTCGCGTACTCTCTGTAAATCATAAGTGCATATGAATACGGTTAAATACGAACTTGATAAATACGACATAATCCTTTAAATAGATGGTATATCGGATTATGCATGCTTAGACCTCCTGGAATCAGACTTCATCTTCGGATGAACGAGACCCATTGCACAGTCGAGAGCCTCTGCACCACGTACCATCGGGGCCAAAGGAAATAAATAAAACTTAGTCAAATTTTTGTGTTTGTTTGTGTATTAAAAACTGTAAAGGACTAACAAACGTTACTTAGCTTGCATAACCTCTCTTAGGCTTTATGATACTCGGATTTCACTACCGAGTACCCTAACCTAAGTGAAGTTAGGGACATAAGATCGAAGAAGAGGTCATTCTTTGCATTCATTTTTTTTAGCACGTAACTCGTGTGTTTTCTGCAGGTTCTAACGTTTTCTCTTATGCATGCACTCCATCTTTCACGTAGGATTGTTGTTTAATGCATTTTATTGAAAAAAAATGTGTGGTGCATAAATTCGATGTGAATTATTGTTTGCTTGTATTTGAACTTTGTTTATATATGTTCTAACTAAATTCTTGGGTTTAGCATTATATAGTTTTAATTTGCAGAAAACATGTGTCTTAGTTTATTACATTCTTTTGCATAGCCCATAAAATTGATTAAATCATTTGCATTACTTAGTAAATTACATTTAGTGTCTTAAGTATTATAACTTTTGTGTATTATTAGTAGTTTTTAAGTATTTGTGAGTATTTATAGTATGCTTTGATAGTTTTACTATTTGTTATTGCTTTGTTTTCTAAATATGTCTTACGATTTTGGTTAGTATTCCTATATTCATCTCAAATTCTTTGTTGATACTAACACTTGGTCTTTGGTGGATGCTCAGGCTAATGAATGTCCGATCGGGATCCTGGACCATCTAGAACAAAGTTTGAGGAGATCGCAGAGAGAATAGCGAGACTTAAAGCTCAAACTGACATCCTGGATCATCCCATCATCGAGGAAGTTTCCGAGTCTTCACATTCATCAACCGACCATACTTTAGCCTCATCAACCGACCACAATTCAGAAGCAGAAGCACAACAAGTCAACATGGCCAATGCAGGACAATCTCTTCGCCAGCGCACCTGCTCAACCGAATGGAGCAGTGGGCCTTCAAGCATTGCTTTTCCACAACCGGAGGAAAACATGAAGGATATCGAGCTAAAGAGTGGCTTCCTCCACCGACTACCCATTTTTCATGGACTTTCCAATGAAGATCCGAACAAGCATCTCAAACAATTCCAATTTGTTTGTAACAGCATGAAGCCATCTGATGCTGATACGGAGCTCTTCAAGCTGAAGGCATTTCCATTCACCCTAGTCGACAGGGCCGAGTCTTGGCTAATGGAACTACCGCCGAACCATATTACCTCATGGAAGCAACTTGCGGATATGTTCCTAGCGAAGTACTTCCCGGCCTCAAAGATCACCGTCTTGAGAAAGCAAATCACTGGCATCACACAGAAACCGGACGAGACCTTCGGCCAATACTACGACCGATTCAAAGTTTTGTGTGCCACTTGCCCATCGCATGGATTTTCCGAGACCAATCTCATGAATTACTTTTACGATGGTCTCAAGCCGATTGATAGGGAATTGCTGGATGCAGCAGCCACCGGTGCATTCATGGACTTAACAGAAACCGAAGCTAGAGCTCTTCTAGAGAATCGGGCGAATAATGATGCACAATATGGAATGTCCAACAGACGAGCAGTCGGTGAAGCGAGTTCTACAACCGACGCAGACGAAAAATACGACAAACTAGCTCATATGCTAGAGAAGGTTTTAGAACTTGAGACGACAAGAGCAAAGACGAAGCTATTCATGAGTTTACCAAGCCGAAGCTATCATTCTCCATCCCTCACAATACGCTAAGTCCCTTGTGAAGGAAAGCCATCTCCACCGTAGTTCATCAAGCACTCAAGACAAAAAGTGTAACCATGATCTTCACTTTCATTTCTTTAGCTTTGTATTTGAATCTTTTGATGTATTGGAATAACAAGTTTAGATTTGTGTATCAAATGAAGAACAAGTTTAGATTTGTGTTTTATGTGTTTAAACCGATTTGTAATATGCATGTGTTTATGATTTCTAGCCTTTTATGCATGTTTGATACAATCTTAAAGCTTCGAATGCATGTGTTAGAAAATACGCTAAGTCCCTCTCTTTCGCATGTTTCGATGATCGTATGTTGTTTAGGATGTTTATACGCTAAGTTGCATTCCTACTCAATTATTAAGCATGTGTATTTAGTTAGAAGTTATGAATTTCGTAACTTACAAAAAGGTTTGATGCATGAAAAGGGTATGGTTAATAAGATGAGATGATCACATGTAATTAGTAGTGTAACTTCTTATTTTTAGCAAGCATAATTAGACTTGAAGTTTCTTGATTGTTGAAACTTGTCTATGAGTAAAACATGTTAGATGCTTAAGAGTTTTAGTTGTGTTTGCATGTTTTTGTACTTTAATTTCGTAGATTAAACAACCAACTTCCAATCCCCCCAAACATTTACATTTCCGCTTATTAACGAAACCATGCATGCGCCCTTAATTCCCCGGATAAAGAACGATCCCTACTCGCCAATATTACAAATAACAAAAGAAGGGTTTAAATTGCAATGCGCGTAATCTGTGTTTTTAAGTTAACGTGAATGCATGTTTTGCGCGTATCAGATGCCTGTTTATATTGAAGGACGGCCGGATTTCCTGACCGTGGAGGAAGCGTATAACTTCCTCCCGTTCGACCCCGTGTATCTTTGGAGTGTGAGGTGCACCAACCAACAAACGGACGATGCAGGTAAATTTTATTTAACATCAGATTGATTACTTAATTATTACTTAAGACTTGCGATAGGTTCAATTAATGATATCAATTTGTTGACATTGTATTATTAGGCAATTTCGTTAATGGGACTGGAAAACGGAAAGGGGCTAGAGGCACCTGCACCGGGAAGAGACTTGAGCAGGCCACCGGCGGAAGGAAAACGCCCATAAGGGCCAATGAGGATGGCGAGGTGATCGAGGCATTCGACACCACGCGCAAATATGTCAGCATGGCCGGTGCGATCGTGCGGGACAAGGTCCCAATGCTTTGGCCAGATTGGGAATCTGTGCCTATCTACGTGAAGATGCAAGTGCATAATGCACTCAGTGTGAGTAAAATCGTATTTTTATTACGTAAATTTTACATTTATTAATTAAGTCCGAATAAATATATAATTTTACCTTTTATATATTCATATTGCAGGTGTGGTTTGACGTGGATGAAGTTCTTATTCACATGTGGGTAGAGCGTCAACTACATATGAGGTGATGTGCTTCGACTTATTTGAATATATATCGAGTTAGATTTTTGTTTATCAAGTGTTTTACTATCTCTAACTTTTTTTCCTTCTTTTAATATAGGTATAAAGAGTGGAAGAACGAGCTTTCTTCCCATTACACTGTATACAAGGAGCTAGGCCGAGGTTCCACCCCTAGCGAATTCCGGTTTAGGGAGTACGAGTGGCTGTGGCTGATAGCCCACTTCGAGCACCCCAAAGCTCGGGTATGCATCCTTAATATATCTTTCAAGCCTAAAGTATCGTATCAGATTGAAATAGTTAGTTACTAATTTTTTTTCATATGTTTATCAAACAAGGCGATTTCGAAGACGAACCGGGCGAATAGATTGAAAAACACCAGGGCCCATCATGCAGGTTCACTCAACTACATGGGTTGGTCGACTAAGGCGCAGCAACAACAAGAGGTGAACCCGTTGGTGTATATTCATCAGAAGTTCTACCCGCAGTGCCCTGAAGAAGCGGTAAGTCTTTCGCCTCTCAATGTGTTAATAAAACTATTTTTGAAGATGGAATTAGATTTTGTTAGCTAATACGTTGTTCATTTTCCCTTTTCAATTAGTCGAGAGTAGAGGAGGCGACCGCAGAAGTGACCATGAGTATAGCTCGGACAAACCATCCTGACTGCTCCGAGGAAGAAGTCACCCAGTATGCCTCTCAGATCGATCCGCTTGATCCCCCGATAGCGGCTCGGATCATGGCAAAAGCGTGCGGGACTGGAAAGAATACCTACTACTGCAGGGGAATGGGCTCGGCGGGTGAAGGAGTATTGAAGAACACTTCAGAATACTCTACCGGGTCAAGAAGTTCAACTTCTAGTCGTAACCTCGCAGCGGAGCTTCATAGGACGCAGAGGGAGTTGGAGGAGCAAAAGAGGCAGATGGCCGAGTACCAAATGCAGCAGACACAGGTGCAGGCTCAGATGTACACATGGATGCGGACGATGTACGAGGCTCAGACTACCGGACAACCGTTCCCCACACCTCCCCCGGTCCCGGTCCCTCCCTTCCCTAGCTATCCACCACCACCACCGCACCAGTCAACGCCAGAGCAAGACCAAGGTAGCCACCGGAATTCAAATGAGTACATGGCTTACTTCAACCCTGATGACCCGCAAGTTCCTGGACCTGACCTGTAGTTGTAGTTAATTTTTTTATCGTCGTTGCTATTTGTACTGTACGTTGGACATTTATGTTGAACTTGTATGACTGTCTTTGCTACGTGTACTGTTGAACTTGTATGATTGTACGGTTTATCCGGTTCAATGCAGGTTATGGAATTGGGCCCAATCCAGAACCGCGTTTTTTTTTCAAAATTTTTTCCCACATTGCCGGCGATATGGACTCGAGTCGCCGGCAATGTCTCAAATTCCGGCCACGGCGGCGCTGCCATTGCCGGCGACGCCGTCGCCGGTAATGTCCGAGACATCACCGGCGACTACAAGTCGCCGGTAATGTCCGAGACATCACCGGCGACTTGAGTCGCCGGCAATGTTCGAGACATCACCGGCGACTTGAGTCGCCGGCAATGTCAACACCGGCGGGGAATCACCGGCGACGTCATTGTCGGCGACAAGTCGCCGGTAATGTCAATTCCGGCGAAAAAAAAAGACAAGGCCGGCGACGGCAGGTCGCCGGTAATGTCTCCATTTCTGGTAGTGATGGCCGAGACATCACTGAAATCAAAAAGCAAATGGGCCAACTCGTGGACTTCATGGGTCAATTCTGTGAATCCGGCCATCTCCCTCCTCAATCTCAACCACCAAATCGGTAACACAACATGAGGAACTTCACATCTAGGCTGTAAGACGTTAAAAAACAAGCGCTCGTTGGGAGGCAACCCAATGGAGGAATTGTCAAGGATTTGCTCTCTCCTCCCTTATCTTTATAATTTCATTGCTTATTTACTTTCCTTAGCTAAAATTTTCGTTGGTCTTTCTCTTCATACTTAGTTCTATGTTTCCTTTAAATACATTGAGGACAATGTAGAGTTTAAGTGTGGGGGAGGGGTTTACAACTTTATTTGAGTCATAAAATCATAAAAATCGAGCGGACAATGGAACTTTCAAGCGGATGATTCCCTAAAAAAAAATTATTTTGTGTCTTTCTATTTAACTTAGGGTTTTTAAAGAGTATTTTTCATTTGTAGGATGCCCTTAACTAGTCTATGATGAAATTGGACCAAAAACGAATACATATGGCGTTGAATAAGCACCGAACTGATTTCTTGTGCTAAGTGAGATATTTTGAGTGTTATAACATGTAGTGGATATGGTATGTTTAAACATGGTATAGATTTCGCATGTTAGAATGAGTTTAAAATCATACAAACCTTAAAAGTGAGTTTTTGAGCCTACATTATTCCCTTTGAGAGTGAATTTCGTGCATATGGTTTTCAAGAACAAAACATGCTTCATCTAATTATTTGCCATAGATTTTAATGAACTAGAGATTACTAGAACTTACTCATGTAGATTTACAAGCTTTTAAGTAGATATATGCTCTGATTTTGGATATGATTAAAGGCAAATTAGGTTTTCCAGCACTAAACCAAATAGCCATGTGTCCCATTGTGCGCACGAGTTGCGACACCCCTAGATAACCCATTTGAGCCCACATTATGCCTTTCTTTCATTACCATACATATCTAAACACTTTAACCTAGTGTAGAATATCTGTACCCTTGTTCAAAAGATTTAGTGGGGATTTTTAAAGCTAGAATCATGGAGATGTATGTATGGGGATAGACTTGTCCAAATACCTTGAAAAAAAAAGAGTTTGCAATTGCCGAAAATAGAAAAAAGAAAAGAAAAAAGAATTGAGAGCAAGAAAAAGAAAAGGGTAAAAAGAAAAAAAAATCAAAAGTTATCCGGCAATAGGTTTTTAGTGTACATTGTTTGGATTAATGTCCCCCATACTTGTGGATTTGGAGTTTGTTATGAATTGAAGGCCCAATAGTAAAGAAATATGGCCTTTGTCCTGTCTACAAAAGCTCAAAGGAAGTTTAGAATGAAGTTAGGGTCCAAAAAGATGAAATATGGCCCGTGTACTTAGGGTTTGACCTTGGTGATGTTTTGGAAAGAGGATGAACGAATTTGATGATGCTTTGGTGCTTTAACTAAGTCTTTTGAATGTTCTTAACCACCACACACCCAAATTTTCGAATGCCTTAGCCTTAGCCCCATTACAACCTTTCTAAAGACCTTTATGATCCTTAAGATGAGTAGCCTTCGATTGGTTGAGTAAGTTACATGAGTAAGCATATGGTTTGGTTCATTTGTGCAAGTAATTATGAGGTTTTCGATTCAATTTATACATTTTGAGTGAAGCCCTTTCATGAGTGAAAATATGATGAGTGCATCCATGTGAGCTTGATTTAACCTTATTCGAAACATCCATAGCTTTAAATTCACCATTGTTTTCTCCAAGTCCTACTTGTTCATAACATGATCATATTTCTCTTATCTCTCGAAATTTTTGAACTTTTCACTACGAAATCTTGTGACTCAATCGCCATATACTTGAAAGAAATTTCCGAGACAAATTTAGCTAAGGGCCTAGTCGTGTTTTTAGTTTTCAAACTTTTCAAGTCCTTAGAATTTTCCAACGCATGGAGACTAGCTCCAACGTTGGTTTTGTGTGTTTTCTTATTTCTAGTCTTTCTTTTATTTAGTTTTTGTTAGGGACTAGCAAAGTCCAAGTGTGGGGGAATTTGATCAACGCATTTTATGCTAGATTCTTAACGCATTTCTCTTTACATTTAGCTTTGTTTTGACCTTAGTATTCTCAGTTCTTACTTATTTTATTGTTTTTAGGTTTTGAATAAAGGAGTACAATAAAGGAGGTGATTTGGAGCATAAAATGAGCTAAGTGGAGAAGTTTCATAAATCAACTAGGAATGACGTAGCAAAATATGGATTTGAAATGGTCTTCTCAAGTTACTAAAATGACGCAAGGCAAAATGAAGACATTTCAAATGGTGGATCGAAAATCATCAAGCATTTTGAGGAAAATCAAGCAAGGAGATATTACCGAATAGATGGAGGATCAAAAGTATTAAGTATATCTCAAAAGTGCCTTATTTGAATATCAAAATATCCTACAATATATGGTAGGTTCGGCCAAAATGACTTGGAGCTCAAGAAATACAAGATATGGAAAGATCAAGATTTCTTTACTCCTAGTAGGAAGAGGAAGATATGCCTGCCAGCTCATCAATCTTCAATGGATCACAGAATCTACAATTCAACTCCAAATATAGTGATCATATATGTCTTCTTCAAGCTCTCGAGCTGATCTTTCCAACGAATCCAAATTCATAATTTTCGGAGCTCTAGAACTCCCGGAAAAGACGTTTCAAGACAGGCTGTCACAGGCTGTCAATTCTACCCGGGTACACTAGGAAAACCTAGTTTGGAGAGGAAAGTTGGAATTCTTCACTTATAAATATAAGAGCTAGGCCTCATTCTCAATCATTACTCATTCTAGACTCCTAAGCTTGCCAAAGATCATCTCCTCAACCTCCAAACACTCGGCCATCCTCTAAAACACGAAACACCACCAAACTTCATCCCACCAACACTCTCCTCCACCTCAAGAACTTTGCTCGATTTGGCTGGGAATTCTTAGGCTCGTCATCAACCAAGGAGTAGCTACACTTGAAGATTTGCGGTGCGATTTCACGGAGTCTAAAAGTGTAACATGACCCCTTTTTATTTTGTTTCGGTTTTTGTTTTTATTTCCTTTGTTTGTATTTTGAGAATAAGTTTTGATAAGAGGCTTTATATTTCTAAATTCTTCTAAGTTTCTTGAAAGGACCCAACCCCGATTTAGTTGCCTAAACCGGAATCGAACCCCTTCAAAAACACGAACCAACAAAAACCGTAGAAATTTTGGCAGAGTTTCGTTACTAACGTGGAATTACCTTAACCTGCACGCGGAAAATACACTTCATCCTATGCCACAAAAAGCAAACCGTGGGCACAAATCCCATCCGAATTTCTCAATATATCAACAGTAAAGTAAAACAAATAATATATCTATACTTTACTGAAATCCGGAGTAAAATCGTATAACATAAACAACAGATAGCTCAGAGCGACTTCTAATACATAATCATATACGTATACCACAGTAGGTAGAACAATAAATCTACTGGAAGAAACAAGGTAGCTCGAGCACTATGCATCCGACCACGACGTGCGACACCAGAGCCTGAACTGCAAACTGGGCACAGAAAGCGAAAAGCCCAGGGGAAAAACATGAAAATCGTTAGAGTGAGTGGAAGAAAATAAATGTCTTTCACCAAGTAATATATATATATATATATAAACATATGCGAGTCGAAAGTGTAAATAATCAAATGGTACACGAGGGAGACTCTAACTCCTCACGCATACAGAGCATGCATAAAATCCCACGGGGGTCACTCGTGGACACACCCGTGCTAGTACAGTCCGAATCACGGGATCCCAGACCCACACGTGATTCTAGCCAGAAAGGCCTCAGGTCAGAGGTCTGCCTCCCCTCCGGTAAAGGCCTCGGGTCAGGAGTCACAGCCTCCCCTGGTAAAAGCCTACCATCGGGGATCAGCCGAGAGGCAAGTGTATCGATACAACAACGTAATTGAGACTGTACTCTGTGTAAATCAAATCATAAATAGTTCGATGCAAATGCATGAAACAGCATATAAGTGTATGTATATTCGTATACGTATACCCGTATAAGTATAATCGTATAATCGTAAAACACATGCTCATGTAATCCGAAATCTCATATGCATGCTCAAGTTCATAAAACGTATATCAAGACTCGCAAACAATCCGTGAAAAGAAATGTCCACTCACAGACTTGCGTAACGCGATATGCGTTAACCCGTGATCCGGCGGAAAGTCCCTCGCCAAACAAACGATCAGGAACCCCTGAATAACCACAAAATCCATTTCTCACAAACATAATTCGACAGTTCAAAACAAATCACGAGAAACCACCGTTCTCGGAAACACATAATCCGAATACGACGAATCGTCGAAAATCCGATATGTACACCTCAATACCTCGCTATACTTTCGGATGCTCAAATCGAGAAACAAACCTCCCCACTGCGATCGGGGGGCGATTTCGAGTGAAATGACATGCAATTTGTCGAAAACCCAAAAAGTCAAACTGTTGACCGCCGTTGACCACCGCCCACGGCGGCACCACCACTAACATGAAAATTCCACGGCGGAGCAACCACCAATCCATGCAAAATCACCCACTGAGCAACTTTGTCAACTACAACAAAGGCCAATTCTCACTCTAACTAGCTCAATTTCATGAAAACCCGAATTGAAACATAAATTTCAAATCCAAAATTCTCCATCCACAAATCGAATTAGAACACCATACCTATATGGTTAGAATCATAGTGAAGAGGGCTACAAAACCTAGTGCTTGATTAAGATCAATTCGGCTGAAATCACAAACCACCATTAACCCCAATTTTTCCAAACTTTAACCGGTAAAAACTCTTCTTTCCAGCGATCCACGCCGTCGACGGTGGCCGGAGACGTCACCAGAGGACTGAGGCGAGTCGAACAAGGCCTGCCCCGAGCCTTGGGGTGGCCGGAAAGTGCACCACCGCCATAGGCCGAGCACCACCGTCGTGAGCTCTCTCTCTTGCCAAAACTGGTCGGTCAACGCCATTAATCCCAGGTTTGACTTTCCCAAAGGGGAAAGTCACAATAAATACTCATTTAAAACTTTCCCAATTTGGAAACTTCCAAAATACATTTTGCGACAAACTTTAAACTCCCGTAACTTTCTCGTCGTAATTCCGATTCCGATAATTCTCGTGGCAACAAACTCATCTCGACATGTTCTTCAATTATCATCCGAAGTCAAACACATCGACCAATCAGATAAAAAGTCAACTGTTCAAACCAACACATAATTAAACCGACTAATGAATCAACAATCGGAAATAATCACAACTTAATCTCCGTAACTCAGAAAAATGCTCCGGAAGTTCTCACAAACTCGAAATTAAATTCTCAACAACTTCCATGAAGAAGCCGAAACCAAATTCTCATCCGGTAATTTAGTCGTTAAGAAGATCGCCAATATTAACCATTTCCGTCGAAACTTCAAATATTCATAACTTATTCATCGGTAGTCCAAATAACGATCCGGAACCGCCCACGAACTCGAAATCACACGTACAACGACTCTCGAGAAGAGACCCAGCTCCAATTCTCGGCCAATAATTAAGTCGTTAACAATCCCTGGCGAGTAAATCCATTATCGGAAATCCACACTGATACGCTAACTCGCGAATTGAGCTGATTCCACTGCTGATTCTGTTCTGGGTCGTCACATTCTTCCATGTGTTTTTAGCTTTGATTCGAATGCATGTGTGTGCTTATATGTTCTTAATGCTTGAAACTGTTTTTAAGTAGATACTCGATTTGGTTCTCTTTTAAGCATGTTTCACGAACTAATAACAAAGATAAAATTGGATTAGAGAGTTAGCTCGATTTGGTTGCTGTCTTGTTCAATTATAAGCATGTGTGTGTGTTTTGATTAAAGTTAGGAATTTCGTTGACACTTAGGGAGTCTAGGTATGAAATGGCAAAGGATGAAGGAAAAAGTTGATCACGTGTATATAGTAGTTTAGTGTTTATTTTCGGTCTAGTGAGCATGTTTAGGGTTCTTTGTTCTTGTTTGTTTTCTACTTGTCTATGAGTGAAGCATGTTAGAACTTAGGATTTCTCTATGTGTTTACTAACCATTTCCTGTCTTTAAATTCGTAAGAATTAGTATAAAACAACCTTTTAAAATCCCCCCATTAACCATAGCGTAGTCACGCACACCCTCAATCCCCGGTTAAGAACGATACCCTACTTACCAATGCTACAACTTACAAAAAAGGGTTTTAATTGCTTATGCGTTTTTGTTGAGTGTTAAGTGTTTATTTAGTACTTAGTAAAAGCGTGTATCAGCCTTGAGGGCCTCCACAGTGCTTCTTTGACACCCCCCTTGATATACGCATTTTATGCTCGATTCTTAACGCATTTTATGCTCGATTCTTAACGCATTTCCCTTTACGTTTAGCTATGTTATAATCTTAATTTTTATGTTTTTCTTATTTAGTTTGTTATTTTGAGGTTATTTACGGTGGAGATGAATAACGGCGCAATTCGGAGGAATTTCGGCGATTTTGCGATTTTTGCAATTTTGGACCACCGGGAATGGGCCGGCCCAAAAAGCATTTTGTGGGCCCATTTCTCAAAGTTTGTTTCGGCCCAAAAACCAGCCCAAGCCCATTAATTTTGGCAAGGAAGCCACTTGGGGAAGAGGAAAAGTCAAAGTTGTCAAGCTTTGTGACTAGGCTTGGTGACTCTTGCTTTGTGATCATCACAAAGGGTGACAAGGCTTGGTGACTCTTGCTTTTGATCATCACAATGGTGACTAAAGGTGTGACTAGCTTGGTGACTCTTGCTTGTGATGATCACAAATGATGACTAGGGGAGTGACTTGCCTTGGTGATTAATGCTAGCATTTAATGAAGAGGCAAGGTGGAAGAGAGAGGGCAATTCCTTTGCCTATATATAAGAGGGAGGCCAGCCATAATACAAATCATCTCCCATTTTTACAGGCCAAACCTCTACACAAATACCTCTCCTGCATAAACACTTCAAGGGTCCTTTACAAGCCGAAGCAATCCATCCTCCGAAGCCATCGATCATTCACAATACGCTAAGTCCCTTGTGAATGAGAACCACCTTCAAGAAGTCATCAAGCATTCAAGACAAAAAGTGTAACAATGATCTTCAATCTCTTGTCTTTTGCTTTGTATTGGATCACTTTGATGTATTTAATGAAGAACAAGTTTGAATTTGAGTTATATGTTCTTAAGCCTTTTCGTAAATTGCATGTGTTTATGATTTCAAGCCTTTTATGCATGTTTGATACAATCTTAAAGCTTCGAAAGCATGTGTTACATAATATGCTAAGTCCTCTCTTTCGCATGTTTCGATGATCGTACTTTGTTTAGGGTGTTTAGACGCTAAGTTGCATTCCTACTCAAATATCAAACATGTATATTTAGTTGGAAGCTATAAATTTCGTAGTTTACTTAGAGCATTGAGGCATGAAAAAGAGTAAGGTTAATAAGATGAGATGATCACTTGTAATTAGTAGTGTAGCTTCTTATTTTTAGTAAGCATGATTAGACTTTAAGGTTTCTTGATTGTTAAACTTGTCTATGAGTAAAACATGTTAGAAGTCTAGGAGTTCTTGTTGTGTTTGCATGTTTTTGTACTTTAATTTCGTAGAATAATTAACCAATTTCCAATCCCCCCAAACCTTTAGATTTCCGCTTATTAACGAAACCATGCATACGCCCTTTAATTCCCCGGATAGAATGATCCCTACTCGCCAATATTATAATGACAAAATAAGGGTTTTAAATTGCTTTACGTGTGAACTGTGTTTTTAGGGTCTACTTTGTGTTAACGTTAAACGCATGTTCTATGCGTATCACCCCTCAAGGAAACATCGATGAGCACTCTAAGAGTTTGAACGAGATTCTGGTACGTGGCACAGTGGCATTCACTGTGCTATTCACACTGAGGTGAACCGAGGTAAAGGCATGTGTGACCCAATATACCGGAATCGCCAAATAAAGTCCTAAGAATCTAGGGTGTTGCGGAAATTAAGTTTGCTAAATCTAGACACATTAACTACTATGTATAAAATAAAGACACTACTTAGATATGCTCCCAAGAATGTAAATAGCTCAAGATAAAAGAGGTAGAGATAAGTGAAAACCTCAAGCACAGCATAAAATTCGACGGGTAGAGAGAAGTTTAGGACAACTTCGATAGGTCGAATGTAAGCTTCTGTCTCCCTCTAAACCAGTTTTCAACGGGTCGAGAATGAGGCTCGACAGGTCGAACTGATTGCCCTGCAAAAAGTTAGTAACACAAGTTCTAGTGCAAATTCATCTTAAAGCTATCAACCAAAGTATTCAAGGGATCAAAGACAATCAAAAAAAAGTCCTAGATGATAAAATGAAGAAAATTATAAAGCTAAGAAAGAATTATCAAGAAAAATGTCCGGTATTACCACAATAAAGGCTATCCAAAGCTAAGGAATTAAGAAGAGCCGAATCCCCAGCAATGGCGCCAAAAACTTGTTGAAGGTTTTGTACCCCTTAAACTTATGAACTATTGACTAACTCATAAATACAAAGGGTTCTTCACTCGCAAGTGCATGAGGTCAAGTTTTCTGTATAAATGTGGGAAGTCGAGTGTCGTACCCACGAGGATTAAGCACTTAGACCCCATAGCTCACAATGTTTAGCACAAAGACTACGATTAACTAGACACGACTTGACACAAAGACTAAAATAAAAGGTGGAAATGAATCTCACACCGCTAAGTCCTTTGGAGACTTAGCATTGTGAGGGATGGTGAAATTATGATGAGTGATTAACGAAGTTGATTGGTTTATTTGATTACACTAAAATGTTAAAGCTAAGATAACATGAATTCAATATAAGGGGAAAATGGTCGACTAGGGAAATCTCCACTAACCATATGATGCATCAAACAACATCCCGATTTATGTAATGGATTAAAGTCTTTTCACACAAGTTAATGTCCAAATCGTGACCTTTTGGGTCACGCTTGGTTTTGAACCCAAGTTCCTAGGTCGTTTTAAACTCTATATGACTTGAGCCCAACATTGAAGTATTTCGTGAATCGAAACCAAGACCCAAGCCATTTTGGGCTTGCATCTCGATTGTATGTCACGTTGTGAAGTCAACAAGCATATCGTGTGATATATGTGGAAGGTTCCCCTTCTCAAATCTCTATTGGAGAATCCAAGAGAAAGTCTATGTGTTTCCCTCGACTCACACCTGTTGGGTTACGAGTCAAGAGAATCTACTAATAGCCACAGTAGCCTTTTTGATTTAATGTGTGCCTGACTAAAGTCCCTTAAGTCTATTAAGACTCAAAGGAGCTTTAGTCCATGCTAGGTGCTAAGGAAACCAAGTCTCAAGGTAAACCTCTTAGAAAATACCATAATCATGTTTACATGCTCATCTAGCCTTAAGTGAGTAGCTAATTCAATTAAGGTCCATTTTTAGTCTCTTTATACATACATTAACTTAGCTAGGGTCAACACATGCATAAGTGAAACTAGACATTAAGCTCAAGCACAATAAACATCCACAAAGACACAATTGCTCATTCACAACATACAATCACATAACATACACTAAAATCATAAATCATACATAATCCAAGGCATCATTTGTTCATCATATGGCTAGGGTTCTAACCCTAGTCTCCCAAATAGACTACTCACTACACAGCTAAGATAGAGTATAGATACATATATTAGAGACAAATAGTTTAAGAAATAACTGACGAGTCCCAAAAGCTCCAAGCTCTTTAAGCTCCGTCTTCACTTCTTGCTCCAAATGCTTCTATGCTCCTCAAAAGTGATGTACCGACCTTAGGCTAGGATGAGATGGTGCAGATAAAAGTATAGTGGTAGTGATGGAGGTTTCTAAGCATTTAGGTTGTGCTAGAGTGAGTTTTTGAGGTGGAGGAGATAGCTATTTGGTTTGGGTATGGGATAAAGGAGTTAGAAAGAGTGTAAAACTATGAGAAATCTGAAAATGAAGAGAGTTGTGTGAGTGGGGAGAATAGAGCTCGAATTTGGCTGAGTTTGGAGGCTCCATTTCAACCTTAGGATGATAATAAAAGAGGAGGTGGAAGATCTAAGGGTTAACTTTGAATTAGGGAAACCATGATCCACTATTTTAGGCTATGGAAGACTAAACTCCAAATTAGTGACATAATGTTGTCCAACTTCTTCTCTTTCTCTTCAAATCAGATTAGTAAGCATAAATGGGTTGAATGAGCCTCCATTGGGCTAGACTTCATGTGATTGGGTCGGCTGGCTGTGGCAAATTTCCGCAGGTTTCGAGCAACTTCTTGCTACTTTCGGTGGAGCTATTTTGTCATTTTCCTAAAGTTACTCTAAATTCTCTCGTGATCTCGGAAATATATACGTATTCTCCAATAAATATCTAATTCTTCATATTTAATGCATTTCCGAACCAACTCCATATTTCCTAGCAAGAACAGAAAACGTCATAAGAACAATGCTTTATTCATAGAAAACAAGCTATAAGCATAAATTTAGGAGCGTAATAGGCACATAATTTTGGTCCTAACAGTATTCTTATTTATAAATTATTTTATTATTTTAGGTCAAAAATAAAGAGGAATGAATAAACGAGGCAGAAATGAGCTCAAAACGCAGTAAGGAGGAAGTTCCTAATTTCGGAAAAGAAATGGTTCGAAAAATGATCTTCAAATGGTTACTAAAATGTGTTTTTAAATGGTGTCAAGAAATAGCAACCCAAATGACAAATGAAAATGATGAAGATGAAGCATTTCTCATGCTCGGGCCAGAAAAGAAGAAGAGATGGTCGAATCATATGTACCAAATATATTTCATACATGCCTGATATGAAGCACGAAATATATTGCAAGAATAAGGCAAGATCGTCCATGATATTCCTTGGAGAGCAAGAAGAACGAAATCAAGAAGGTGAATATCTCTCATGCAATAAGGAAAGAATATCCAAGTTGGAGACCTGCAACTTCAAGAAATCATCGACGATGTATGCATGTGTTTTGTAGAACTAGACTATTAGAATTTTGTTGGTATTGTTTGATATGCATGTTATGAACGAGTGAGGTAAAAAAAAATGAGATGATCATGTTAGCTTAGGTTTATTTTCTATCCGGAGCATGTTTTAGGCATTCTAGGTTTTCTATTTGTGTTTCTTTGTCTATGAGTAATGCATATAGAATATCTAGGCTGTTTGATACATGTTACACGTTTTTCATACTTAGGATGTTAGAACAACTTTTCCAACCCCCCATACCTTTAATTTTCTGTTTATAAACGTTATCATGCTTAGTACCTCAATCTCCGGTTAGAACGATCCCTACTTATCAATGCTATATCTACAGAGAAGAGTTTTAAATTGTTTACGTGTGAACTATGTGTTGAGTATCTACTTTATGTTAACATTTGATGCATGTTTTACGCGTTATCACTCATATCAATTACAAGGTCAGCATTGAATCGCGTTTCCTAATGGATCGATGGATTAAACTGGTTAGCCTCATGAAAAGAAATAAGGATTTATTTACTCAAATCTCCTTTATCTTCTGGATAATTTGGAAATGTAGATGCAATTAAGTCTTCAAATATGTGCCTTCTGACCCTGAAAAGGTGGCCTCTCAAGCCTATGTTTCGGGTTTGGAGTTCATTGAAATTCAACAACGTGTAATAGTTTCCCCTCCGGTTAGAATCCCTAGCTCACCCCCCTTTCAGTCCAGAGGCCGGTCCCCTCCCCTTCAAGGCTATTTTATGATCAACACAGATGCCTCTTGGTGTAGATCATCTTTTTTTGTGAGTCCAGGAGTTATTGTGCATGATCATTTAGGAACTATCATTCATGACTTTGTTGGAAAATCAAAAGCAATCTTGGCAAAAGTTGCAGGAGCTTCGGTCATTGTGGAAGGTCTCTATCTTATCCCTCAGCTCCCCTTCGCTCCAATCATCTTCTCCTCTGATTCAAAATCTTTGAATGAGGATATTACTAGCAAAACGCCCCCTTGTGATTGGCAATCATCTAACTTGGTGCTTCAAGCCCGGTACCTTAGCTCAATCCGGCAAATTCACTGGATTTGGTCCAGCAGGTTGACTAATAAAGTAGCTGATCATCTTGCAATGTTAGCAAATAGAGATAAGTGCCCGACTGATTGGTTATCCAACCCTCCCGTATCTCCAGATTCTATTTTGTATCAGGATGCTATGTTCAAGCCTCCTTAACTTTCTATCTTTCATCTTAGGTTCTCCCGGTCTATGGGACTGAACCTCTCTTCTTCCTCTGTTGTTTTTTCATTCTATGGAAGGTTTCCCTTGCCAAAAAAAAATATCAGTTTTGGCTAAAGCCTGTACTTCGCGCTTCTATCTCTCCAACAATCGAAAACCCAAAAAGTCAAATATAGTAGTTTCATCTTCTTCCTCAAATTTTCAGCTAACCCACTTACCCATGCACAATCAAAATTTGTAAAACCCTTGACTTTGTTCGCACCGACTGTATTTGCTTTTTGTGCTCTCTCAAATTCCCGGAAGCTTCAAACTTTCAGATTGCTAAATGTTAATTTGCTATAGCTTCCTAGTTTCTATATTTGTTTTGTGTTATCTTGCATCTACTACTTTCAGTGTTCTATTGTAACAGATTGGTGTTCAACTATGTTTTATTCATTCACTTATGGTTCAAGATTTGGTGTCGCTTTAAGCTGTTTTCTTATGTCTGTTTTTTGCTTTGCCTTCCAGATTCAGTTCATGGTCTCCTTGAACAATTATTTCAATCTTCAACACCGGCATCGATTCATTAATTCAATTATATAAACACATCTACTGAGAGCTTATAAGAAAAAAAAAATAGAGATGTCATGATTTCTGTAACATAAAATGAGTTCATGTTTTAAAAAAAATACGCCAATTAGAAAATTGTAAGGAGTTCATGATAAAATCGGATTGATTACGGTTTAGGAGTTAACCTGAAGTACCAATTAATTAACAGTTCGGCGGTCCTTAATATGAGTTTAGATGTATAGAGTAGTTGAGATGAAGAAGAATATAACAAGGCCACTCAATCCCATGTAGCCATTCATTCTGGGATTTGTGTGGTTAACTTCTACGTTTGTGAGTTTTCCTCAACTCTTTGATGGGACTCTCATTAATACAATAAAGCAGTGTTGTTCCTTTTGTTGAAGACTCTATTTCAATTTTGTTCGATGGATTGGTTTAACTTATGATTAAGTGAATTACTGATAGTGAACTGGATAGTTAACTTATGATGGTTAATTAACTTATGAAACTGAATTAATTTTATGGCAATTGATAGATTACTGATTGATTTGATTAGAAATTTAGCTTACAGTACTCCTATATGTCTTAACAAAACTGCCTTGCCTATTTGCCATTAAAATTATTACCCTGTTTGGCTTTTGCATCTCGATTGTGATATTTTAGGAAGCTGTTTTTGAAAGTTTTGGGTTGAAGAAAATGATATATGGATATTGCAATTCATCTTTCATCGGTACTTTTGAAATTTCGATTTGGTTCCATTCATTAAAGGCTCCAGCATAAATAGATTATACTAATCCATGCAGCATAGCGCGGGTTCATTTGCTAGTATGACCTAAACCAAAAAAATAAGACATACTTTAGATGAATTTCTAAGTGATTTTTATTATTAGCGTTTTTTGGAGGAAACACTTTCAAGAGATAGCACCTCCTAGAAAAACTACTTCTAAGTGTTGTAAGGGTGTGTTTAGAAAATCTTCTCTTATAAGAGAATAAACTTTTCATTCAACTTTTAAAATAAGAGACGTTTGATAAATCAACTTTTATTCAAAAAAAAAGTAAATTTCTTCGTTATTTTAAAAAGTACCTCTGGAATTGTTTTTAAAAGTTGCCTTTCGAGAAAACACGTATGAGCAGTGTTTTTAAATGTAAATTTGTGACATTCCCAAAATACCCTTATGCAATTCTTAATTGGCACACAAGTCTTTTTTCTTTTTCACGTATCTTCCCTCTTTCTTCTCTCTCCCATTTTGAGACTTCCAGAATGCACGGCTCGCCAAAAGAAATTCATCTGCCATGAATCAAGCTTTTCCATAGCTCTGCTCCTCTAGAATCGTCATGGAAACCATTGGGTGACCTTAGAATTATAAAGAACGGTAAGCTCCCTAATCTCAAGCTTAATATCAATTCAAAATTAAGACTTTTAATATTTCAATTTTAGGGTTTTTGTTTCAAATCTGAGTTGATTCTGTGAAAATGAATGCTTTGAATTGAATTGAATTCTATGGACTTGTCTATTGGGTATTGAATTACTTGCACTGGATTTTTCGAAGACAACCAAAGTACAGGGTGCACAGACAGTTAAAAAGGCTATGCAAATATCTGTTTGCTGTATTGTTGTTGCCTATAGAATATTTAGTCAAAGAAAGCAAATAAGTGTTGCCATGTATATTCATGCTTGTCATGTTTCTCTACTTTGTATGATTGTATCTGAATGAAGTGTTAGTAATTTTGACTTGTTTTCCTTGTTGATTATTTTTATCTGCTTGTTGTTTATGCAAGAGAAGAATTTTAAGCTATGTAGTTGGTTTCTGAAAATGAGTCAGATGAATTTTAAATGAGGCGTATGAGAATTCTAAATCCACATAATTCTCTTTCATCATATTCTAAAGTTGTTGTGAATGTTTGTTCTGTTCAATCATATAATCAACATCAGAAAATTTAGTATTAAGTTCAGGATTTGCTCACTACATGATGCAAACCCAGATGATTATGGAAATGAACATGGGCATGGCGGCAATGCGGATTATGGACGTGGACATGGGGCTAAGGATGTCGTGGAATCTTTATCATTACCAAGTGGCCCAATTACAAGAGCTAGGGCTCGGAAGTTCCAGGAAGCACTTAATGGGCTGATTCAAGAGAGTGGAGATAATTCTGAAATTATCAAAGAGGAAGCTAAATTTGTGCATGTCATGGAGGTCATCATGAAGGGCAACAATTAAGGAGCATGAATTAAGGGAGAATAATTACTGAGAGAATAAAGGGAGCATTGATCTGATCTTTATTCTCAGATTTTATGATCAGTTTTATTTCTTATTTTATGATCAGTTTTATTTCTTAGCATTATGGGCCTTAATTAGCAATTAAAGGCCATAACTTCTAATTTTCTGTTTTGATTTTTGTTCTCTCCTATATTCCTATATAAGGAGATCTTTGCTTTGTTTGTAATCAGATTCTCATAGATGAAAATTGTGAGAACTTGTGTTCTTCTTGGTTCTTATTAGAACTCTTTCTGAGCTTATCAAGGTAAAACTTGTGGCGCTCAAACCCAAGCTTATCACTTAGAAATTAGTGGGTGCATTTCTCTGTGTGGCGCTTGTCCCTTTCGTAGTCTTAGGTTCCCATCTCTTTGGGTGTGGGGTCTAGACTCAACAAGCTTTGTCTTCGCGTTCTTGGTGTTCGGTCCACTTTTATCGGGTTTCATCACAGTTGTTGGTGAGGTTCGTATCTGTTTGGTATCAGAGCTTCGGCTCCAAGGCAAGTTTGACTATCTTTTATTTTCGAGTTTATTAGAAAAAAAAAACGCACAGAAAGAAAAAGAGGTGCGAAAAAAAAAAGAAAAAAAAAAGAAGTGAAAGTTCCAAAGTTTCTTTTGTCCCAGAAATTACAGAAATTCTCAATCAAAATAGTTATTCCATTTGAGAATTAGTATACCTTTGATTCATACCAGAAAGTCTTGTTAAGTTTTGGGTGTTTACATACAATCTTGATTGCTGCTTGATTTTACTTCTTGAATGTTCATTGAGTTTGATTAAGAACTGAAAAAAAACACAAAGAGTGGTAAAAGGCAAGAGTGTATGAGAATATCAGAGGGTAAAAGCCATTTAGAGAGAAACACGAGTGTGAGTGTATCATTGTTTGAGTGAAACACGTGAGGGAGTGTTTGCGAGGATTTCTAACTCCATTTTGCAGATTTAATCATGGCACATGATCACAGAGATGAAGAAACTCCAATACAAATTCCAACGTTCCAACTAGATGGATTATTAGCAGAGATGAGGCGTATAATGCGGGCAGAGATGGAACATTTGCACGTAAGGTTGGATGAAGTGGAGCAAGCAGCGCCTAGGAGACGACCACGAAATAGACACGATGAGGAAGAAGGATCAGATCCAGAAGAGCAATAAGGTGGAGGTAGGAATAGGAGGTCTAGACGTGATAACGACATGGGGAGCATAAAAGTGAAAATTCCATCATTCCAAGGAAAGAACGATCCAGAAGCATATTTGGAATGGGAGACGAAGATGGAATTGGTGTTTGATTGTCACAACTACTCCGAAGAGAAGAAGGTAAAATTGGCTGCTATTGAATTTACTGATTATGCTATAATTTGGTGGGATTAGTTGATTGTCAATAGGCGAAGGAATAGAGAGCTACCAGTAGGCACATGGGAGGAGATGAAAAGATTGATGAGGAAGCGATTTGTGCCCAGCCACTATTATCGAAGTTTATACCAGAAGCTACAACGATTGACTCAAGGGTACAAAAGTGTGGATGAGTACCACAAGGAGATGGAGGTCGCAATGATCCGAGCTAATGTAGAGGAGGACGAAGAAGCCACCATGGCAAGATTCTTGCATGGCTTAAATAGCGATATTGCAGACGTTGTGGAGCTGCAACACTACGTGGAGTTATCTGATATGGTACATCAAGCCACAAAAGTGGAAGCACAACTAAGGCGGAAAAGTCTTGCAAGGAGAGGAACAACTACGGGTTCCACTAATCCTTGGAAACCAGCCCCAAGGAGAGATGGGCCACAACAAAACAAGCCAAAGTTTGAGGCTTCAAAAATTACTAAACCAGCAGCGGCAAACACATCTGGTAATAGCAATGCTTCTACTTCTAAATCTCGTGATATAAGGTGTTTTAAATGTCAGGGAAAAGGTCACATATCCAGCCAATGTCCAAACAAAAGGGTGATGGTGATAAACTCCCAAGGTGATTTAGAGTCGGAGGAGGAAGAAGAGGATGAGGTCATTCCAACTTATGAGGATGGCAGTGACGCAGAAATTCCTATTGTTGGGGACTTGTTGGTAACAAGAAGAGCTCTCAATGCACAAGTCAAGCCGGATGAGAGTAACCAAAGGGAGAACCTATTCCATACTCGGTGCTTGGTAAATAAGAAAGTGTGCAGCGTTATCATTGATGGAGGAAGTTGCACGAATGTTGCGAGCAATTATATGGTGGAGAAGTTGGGACTAACAACCTTGAAGCATTCCAGACCCTACAGATTGCAATGGTTGAATGAATGTGGTGATATAAAGGTAACGAGACAAGTGGTGGTGTCATTGTGCATTGGCAAGTATGAAGATGAAGTACTTTGTGATGTGGTGCCAATGCAAGCATGCCACATACTGTTAGGGAGACCATGGCAGTATGATCGAAGAGTCACACATGATGGGTACACAAATAGGTATTTTTTCACCCTTAGAAAGCAACCTATTACTCTTGTTCCTTTAACTCCAAAGCAGGTCATGGAGGACCAACTTCATTTACAAAATACTAGTGAGAAAATGAGAGAAAAAGAAAAGAGTGAAAAAGAAATTGAAAGAAAAAAGAAAGAGAAGAGTGAAAAAGAAAAGGAGAGAAAAGAGAAAACAAAAGTTGAGAGTGAAAAAGAAAAAAATTCAGCCATGGTGAGAGAAAGAGAGAGAAAATATAGTTACATGACAAGAAAAAGTGAGATTAAGAGAGCTTTAGTTTCACATCAGCCCCTGATTGTACTCATGTACAAAGAGGCTCTATATTGCACTAATGACCTTGTCGGATCTTTGCCGAGCAATATTGTTTCTCTTTTGCAGGAATTTGATGATGTCTTTCCCGAGGAAGTGCCATGTGGACTGCCACCAATTCGAGGGATTGAACATCAAATTGATTTCATACCCGGTGCATCAATTCCAAACAGACCTACTTATAGAATAAACCCCGAGGAGACAATAGAGTTACAAAAGCAAGTGGGTGAGCTGTTGGAGAAAGGGTATGTAAGGGAAAGCTTGAGTCCTTGTGCGGTCCCGGTAATATTGGTTCCTAAGAAGGATGGCACCTGGAGGATGTGTGTTGATTGTCATGCAATCAACAACATAACGGTAAAGTATCGTCACCCTATTCCTAGGTTAGATGATATGCTTAATGAACTACATGGTGCTTGTGTGTTTTCAAAAATTGATCATAAAGTGGATATCATCAGATTAGGATGAAAGAAGGAGATGAATGGAAAACTGCTTTTAAAACTAAATATGGTCTTTATGAGTGGTTAGTAATGCCTTTCGGCTTAACTAATGCTCCGAGCACATTCATGAGATTAATGAACCATGTTTTACGAGCATTCATAGGCAGATTTGTTGTTGTGTATTTTGATGACATCTTAATCTATAGCAAAACCTTGGAAGAACATGTGATGCATCTTAAATCTGTTTTGGATGCTTTGAGAAAAGAAAAGTTGTTTGCTAACCTTAAGAAATGTACATTTTGCACGGATAAGCTTGTATTTCTTGGGTTTGTTGTTGGAAAGGCAGGAATTGAGGTGGATGAAGAAAAGGTGAGAGCAATCCAAGAGTGGCCAACACCTACAACAATCAGTCAAGTGAGGAGCTTCCATGGATTGGCGAGTTTCTATAGGCGGTTTGTGCGTGATTTCAGTAGCATTGCCGCCCCTCTCACAGAAGTCATCAAGAAAAATGTGCCTTTTAAGTGGGGAAAGGAACAAAAGAAGGCATTTGATTTAATAAAGGAGAAATTAACTAATGCGCCTTTACTTGTTTTACCTAATTTTTCTAAGACTTTTGAAATTGAGTGTGATACTTCAGGAATAGGAATTGGAGCTGTTTTGATGCAAGAAGGCCGACCAGTTGCCTATTTCAGCGAGAAGTTAAGTGGAGCGGCCTTGAAATATCCAACATATGACAAGGAGATGTATGCTTTGGTAAGAGCATTGGAGAATTGGCAGCATTATCTCTGGCCAAAGGAGTTTGTGATCCATACGGATCATGAATCATTGAAGCATTTGAAAGGGCAGCAAAGGCTGAACAAACGTCATGCAAAATGGGTAGAGTTCATCGAAACATTTCCCTATGTGATCAAGTACAAGAAAGGTAAGGAAAATATTGTTGCTGATGCACTGTCCAGAAGGTATATTTTACTCAACACTTTAGAAACAAAGTTGCTTGGTTTTGAATACATTAAAGATTTATATGCACAAGATCCTGATTTTGGTGAAGTGTTCAATGCATGTGAAAGAGTGACCTTTGGCAAGTTTTATAGGGACCATGGATACTTATTTCGTGAAAATAAATTATGTGTTCCTGTTTGTTCTTTGAGAGAATTACTTGTGAGAGAAGCTCATGGAGGTGGATTGATGGGTCATTTTGGTATTGCTAAGACTTTAGGGATTTTACATGAGCATTTCTTTGGGCCTCATATGAAAAGAGATGTTGAGCGAATCTGTGAAAGGTGCATAACATGTAGGCAGGCTAAGTCTAAGTCGAACCCACATGGTCTATATACCCCTTTGCCCATACCTTGTGAACCCTGGACTCATATTTCTATGGATTTTGTTTTAGGTTTACCTAGGACCAAGAAGGGAAAAGATTCGATTTTTGTGGTTGTGGATAGATTTTCAAAAATGGCACATTTCATTGCGTGCAATAAGACTGATGATGCATCTCATATAGCTGATTTGTTCTTTAGAGAAATTGTTAGGTTGCATGGCATGCCTAATACCATTGTTTCAGATCGTGATGCAAAGTTTTTGAGTTACTTTTGGAAAACTTTGTGGGGAAAATTGGGGACAAAGTTATTATTTTCTACTACTTGTCATCCTCAAACAGATGGGCAAACTGAAGTGGTGAATAAAACATTGTCAACTTTATTGCGTTCAATCATTAAGAAGAATTTGAAAACTTGGGAAGAATGTTTGCCACATGTAGAGTTTGCTTACAATAGAAGCATGCATTCAGCAACTAAGTTTTCCCCATTTCAGATTGTTTATGGCTTTAATCCATTATCACCTTTGGACCTTACTCCTTTACCTTTGCAGGAACGTGTGAATCTAGATGGTAAAAAGAAGGCAGAAATGGTGAAGAATATCCATGAGAAGGCACGGTTAAATATGGAGCGGAGGACAGAACAATATGCCCATCAAGCAAACAAAGGGCACAAGAAGGTCGTTTTTGAACCCGGAGATTGGGTGTGGTTGCATTTTAGGAAGGAAAGATTTCCAGCAAAAAGGAGTTCAAAACTGTTACCGCGGGGTGATGGACCATTCCAAGTGTTGGAGAGGATCAATGATAATGCTTACAAACTTGATCTACCAGGTGAGTATGGTGTAAGTGCTAGCTTTAATGTTACTGACTTATCTCCATTTGATGTAGGCGAAGATTTGAGGACAAATCCTTTTCAAGAAGGGGAGAATGATGCAAACCCAGATGATTATGGAAATGAACATGGGCATGGCGGCAATGCGGATTATGGACGTGGACATGGGGCTAAGGATGTCGTGGAATCTTTATCATTACCAAGTGGCCCAATTACAAGAGCTAGGGCTCGGAAGTTCCAGGAAGCACTTAATGGGCTGATTCAAGAGAGTGGAGATAATTCTGAAATTATCAAAGAGGAAGCTAAATTTGTGCATGTCATGGAGGTCATCATGAAGGGCAACAATTAAGGAGCATGAATTAAGGGAGAATAATTACTGAGAGAATAAAGGGAGCATTGATCTGATCTTTATTCTCAGATTTTATGATCAGTTTTATTTCTTATTTTATGATCAGTTTTATTTCTTAGCATTATGGGCCTTAATTAGCAATTAAAGGCCATAACTTCTAATTTTCTGTTTTGATTTTTGTTCTCTCCTATATTCCTATATAAGGAGATCTTTGCTTTGTTTGTAATCAGATTATCATATATGAAAATTGTGAGAACTTGTGTTCTTCTTGGTTCTTATTAGAACTCTTTCTGAGCTTATCAAGGTAAAACTTGTGGCGCTCAAACCCAAGCTTATCACTTAGAAATTAGTGGGTGCATTTCTCTGTGTGGCGCTTGTCCCTTTCGTAGTCTTAGGTTCCCATCTCTTTGGGTGTGGGGTCTAGACTCAACAAGCTTTGTCTTCGCGTTCTTGGTGTTCGGTCCACTTTTATCGGGTTTCATCACAGTTGTTGGTGAGGTTCGTATCACTACATGACTTGTCTATTAGTGGTTTTCTCTTTTTTATTTTTATTTTTTTATATTTGAAGCTTCACTCTCCCCATATTTTGTTGTGTGTTGATTTGTGTTCCTGCTGCTTCTGGTTTCTATTCCAGTAAACCTGTATGTATGCCTGAGCAGCTCATACAAAAATTATATCTCCTAATTGTACCCAAAATGTGTTTGATGATTGTCTTGTTCATTTTTTGGGATAGTCGGTTCTTTTCTTTATTCTGTGTGATCCATAAAATAGGGTTGAACTTGCAAGAAACCTCAGGTACATAAATATACGTTACTGATTATACTGCTGATTTGTTGGACTTCATAAACATCATGTAGAATTCCTATATATGAAGCAAGACATAAAGACAATTGTGAGAGAATTGTTTGTGTTTGTGTGCATGTAATTGATCGGAAGATGCAAGAATGACTTCCTATTTGTTGGTCTATTTCTCTGAAAAAAAATTGTTGATAGGGGATTTACATCACCGGCAGTAGTTTGATCGGTGTAGCAATCAATGCTCCTCACATCACTTCCAAAGAATCTCATCAGGTGATCGATAGTTCTGATCGAAACATGGAGAATCAATAGTAGGTGGTGTCAAATGATCAAAACGATGCACAAGTTGAAGAGGCACTGGAGCTCATTTTCTTCCAAGCCTCTGAATGCTACGTCTACCTAGTAAGCAGCTCAATTTTGAATTCAAATCCTGTAGTACTCCGATTATTTTTGTTACTGTGATTAGATATCACCTTGATTTAGATTCTGGTTTATATTAAATACAGTGTCATTTAATTTGTTTCGTTTTTGTTAGTTTGAGTTTCGCGTTAGTGAGGTGATACTTAGGATCTGTTTAATCAGCAATGGTTTTTGTGATAGAATATTCGGATTTTTTTCTATCGAGTATGGCTGGTTATAATGCTTTGTTCTTCGAAACGGAAACTTTGACTGTGATGTGCAACTAAAATGGTATATTTGATTTATGCAGATACCATCGAGAAAAAGTTCAGCTTCGTATGCCCCCAGCTCATTTATATGGAAAATTTGATATGGCATTGCATAAGTTGATTTTATTTATTTGTATTGCCGAATGTGCTTCCGCTCATATATTGGTACTTTCTAAGTGAATTTATAGAGTTAGGATTAATTATAGGATATATTACAAAATCTAATAAGTAGTTAAAATATTTGATTAAGTGCTTTAGTTATATTTTATCAATGTACTTTAAATTTTATCTCCAAACCAACTCAGTGTGGTGGATCATGGTTTGTTTGTGGACTTGTTATATTTGGAGTGTAGATCTTCTTGCAAGTTTGGTTGATCTTGAATTTACGGAGAGCTTATTCTGAATGTTTGGTAAATTTCTATGTGTTGAGTTATGTTGTTAAGGTCATCTTGGTTTAGCACTTAAATCGAGATCAGATTTTTTCAGTTGGTATCAGTCATTTAAAATATCGAGCAATAACATCAAGAACATATGTAAGATTTTTATTTTTACAATTTGTTTTATTATTATTGTTATAGACAATATTCGATCAAAATACAACCAAAAAGAAAAGAAAATAATAAATAAATAAATATACTTGTGACTTTTACTTTTGAATTTACTAAAACTTCTATTTTTAAAAATCCTTTAAAAAAATATTTATCAAACACCTACCTCCTTTTCTACTAAGGAACTTATTTGTATGGGAAGAAAAACTAACTTTTTTTTTTAAGAATAACATTACCAAATATAACTTCAGTGATTCCCTAAATTTTTTAAAAAACATTGTATTACATAGAGCTGCTCACCTACGTAACAAGAATTAAGGAATAGAATGGGATGAAACAATCTCAGCCGTCCAGTAATTAATAAATAGATTTTAGGACTCAAATTAAAACAAAGGATCTCTCTCTCCCTCCCTCCTCAGTCTTTCTTTCTCTCGGCCAGCCTCACCCTCTCTGCTCACCGCATGTGCTTTGTCTTGGATGCCCAGAGAACTTGCTTGAGTGTCCAAGAGAAGGTCGACACCAACGACGGAGGCAGCCGAAATCTCGAAACTCAAGTACAAGATAAGATCTGGTGTAAATTTTATGACCCAAATTTTGAATTTGGATGTTGCGACTGATTTTGAGCTTAGATAGCTTATCTGCAAGTATCTCACTGGATACTCTATTCATATCTTTATCTAGTTAAAACCGATGTATTCAACAATCTTCATACTTCGAAATCGAACTCAAGTATTTATCTTCGTAGAAAAAATTAAACATAAAAAATTCGGAATTGACTTACTCCACAACTATGTTTGGGTAGAGCGCTGAGCTATAATTGAACCAGGGAGAAGAAGAAGAAGAAGAAGAAGAAGAAGAAGAAGCTAAAGAACCCCTAAAAATGGCAGATGAGGGCTGGCTCTTGATAGAGGCCCCACGAGCTAGAGAAAGAAACCAAGTGGGTAAGTAAGTTCTAATCTCAGCGGTCAAATTTATACATTATTAGATGGACGACTCACGTCCATCGTCTCATTATATTCCTCAAATATTATTATCCAGGTGAGCAGCTCTGTTGTATTATAAGAGCATCTGCATCGGGCGAGCTTTTGCTCGATCAAGATGGTGGAGCCCACCAGCAAAGGTTTACTCGAGCAAGAGGAGGAACAAAATTTGCTCCCGTGATTGCTCTAGCAGATGGTGGAGTTCATAGAAGAAATCATTTGCTTGCTCGAGCTTTAGTTCCTCCATCGCTACGTAATCAGCTTTTGCTTGACCATCTTACTGACTGACCTAGCAGTTGTTGGAGCAAAATCTCTCATTTTGCTCGCCGGTGTAGATGCCCTAACCAAACATCTTAAAATAGATAAAGATAGGAAGTACTCATCTAAAATTTGGCGCAACCGGGGCAAGCGCACGTGAGTTGCACGTGACAATGCCTGCACACTCGGTGCTGATGTGGAATAGAAATAAAGAAAAGAAATATTGTATAAACTAGTAAACCTTGTCGCAGAATTATTAGATTAGTTGGAGACTTAGGAGTCGGAGTCGGAGTCGGAGTCGGATTTGGATTTGTGCTTGTGCTTGTGTTTCTGCTTTTGCTTGTTGACGATCGCGGTGGATGGGAAATGCTAACGGCAAAGAGGAGGAGGAGGAGGAAGAAGAGGAGGAGATCGAAGACGATGATGAGGGATCTGACTTGGTCAACGGCCAACTGGAAAACATGGCTCCTCCTCTTCCCAACTTGAACTTGAACTTGTTCTCTCCCCAGGTTCTATCTCTTTGTTTGTTTCTTTGCTTTTCACTCGCTATCAACTCTCAATTTCTTAAAATCATAATGGTCTTGTCTGCTGTTCAATATACATGGGCGGCTCTGAAAACTCATGCTTCCTCTTGCATCCCTTTTCATAAACGAATCGAATATATCAAACAACAGGAAAAAGAATACCAAATCTTCCCAAAACTCATTCACTTCTTACTACTATAAAAGGACTTTTGATCAGTGCTCGACTAGCTTTTGGATTACCCACCACTCTATATTGCAAATGCATTAGTTATCCCTATTATGCTAGTATCGTATAGCGAAAGATTTAAGCAGCTATATGGTTTTCCGGACAAGAAACTAGAAAGAGGATATGCCTCGCAAGAGAGTAATCCGAATAATGGGATGATTTAGTTAGCTGCTGATTGTGCATTACAGGTTCCTGTACCTCCACTGCAAAATGGTCACGTTTCCCCTCAAATGTGGAATGCTGAACTTCAGGGAATTGATCATCCTCCTCTACAAGGAATTCCCACCATGATTACGTGGAGCTATGGTGGGACCAATTTGGGTGTGGAGGGCTCTTGGGACAATTGGAAATCCAGGTAAATTGTTGCCATTTGTTGAAGAGTGTTTTATTTTATAAAGTGAAATTTGTGAATTCAAAGCTTGGTACATTTGTTGTTTGTCTCTGCAGGAAATTACTACAGAGGTGCGGTAAGGACCATTCAGTTCTTTTGGTCTTGCCATCAGGCATATACCGGTACAAATTCATCGTTGACGGAGAATCTAGATATATCCCAGATCTTCCATTTGTAGCTGACGAAATGGGCCATGTTTGCAATCTTCTTGATGTTCACGTAGGAATCTTACTCTTCTCTCGATATCTGTTTCTGTTGATTTATTTTGTGTATTTCCTTTTTCCTTTTACATTTTACAGAGTGAGGCATCCAAACCCTAGCCTTATGATGAAATGCTTCAATGAGTATCACATAGTAGTTGTATAGTAAATTATATTTTCACTGCCTGGGCCAGATAGCCAAAATACAAATTATCATTATTCTAGATTCCTGAAGTAGAATTGAGAAAGACATAAGCACAAAACACACACATTCACAAATACAGTACAACATGAAGTTGCAGACCGTAGTTCCCTTGTAATACTCCTTTTGGAAAGTGATTTTAGAAAGGATATAGATGACCGAGTCATGTGCAGCTGCTTGCTTGCATGAGCCTCCAATTTCATGTAACCTTCTTTGGTGTGATATTCTTATTTGTTAACTTTTGGTGTCTTAACAGGACTATGTGCCAGAAAACTTAGAGAGTGTGGCTGAGTTTGAGGCTCCTGCATCTCCAGAGTCCAGCTATGATCAAGCGTTTCCAGCAGAGGAAGATCTAACAAAGGAACCTGTGATTATCCCACCACAGCTGCAACTGACTGTCCTTGGCATCGAGAATTCAGATGAAGATTCTCCAAAACCTCGACACGTTGTACTTAACCATCTCTTCATAGAAAAAGGATGGGCTTCTCAGTCAATGGTTGCCCTGGGACTAACTCACAGATTTGAGTCTAAATATGTGACTGTGGTCCTATATAAATCACTCAAAAGGTAGATGTGCCAGCAATTGACTAGCCTCTGTAAAGGAAATTTGCTTCATATAATTCGCTTCTGTTGTGTGAATGTGGCCCTTCTTCCCTAATTGGCTTATGTTAGACCTTTGATAGCTAGTCTCTAGTAATACACTAGATACTACCATAATCTCGCTCTATCTTTGAGGTGCGGTTACTCTGGTTAGGTGACACGAGTGTCTACTGTCTAGTTACCTCTATGAATCGAGTTTATCAAAGGGTTGTCATGCCATGAGAAACCAACGTCCGCTCATGGGAGTAGCTATGTCTTTTATTATAAGAAAAATGCTTTGGCTCAAACTTATCTTGATATCATTTCATTTTGATACCATTGTCCAAACTATTTTAATTTATACAACATTTCGTGATTTATAAAATCGAGATCATTTATCGTATAATTTATCTCGTAAAGATAATGTATACAAAAATTTGATCAAACTAAAGATCGTTTGCTCATTAATTTTTGTATAACAAATATAAGATTGTTAATGTAATGTTAAAATTCACAATGATTGTTTATTTGTTTAATGAAATTAGATATACAAGAGATCTTATTTTCATTCATTTTTTGTTGAATTGTTCTTCAAATCATGGTCAATAAGACACTCATTAATTTGACAATTTGGCCTATGGGGTCAAAAACATCTATAGGCGGCCTGCGGCCCATTTAGTCCAAGCCCAGTCCGGTTCAAATTTAGGCCCAAAAAAGTTCACCCCTGTGGGTATAAAGTTGGCCTTGGGCCGAGGTCATAAAGTCTATGGGCCCAAAAAATCCTGATCCGTAAAGCCTATTTAAATATAATAAAATACTTTATTATTATAAATGTCTAAAATCTGTAATTTACCTTAATTTCAATCATTCATATGCAAATTATCCATTTTGAGGCTTATTTAGTGTATAAAATTGTTAATATATTTTATTGTTAAACACTATTAATTTTCGGGTTTTTTATTTAATACATAAAAAAACTAGACATTGCCTGGAAAAGCTTGATAAGTCCCGGCCCATGGGCAGTCTGTGGGTTTCAAATTTTAAAAAAAAAAACTCTGGCCTGAATTTGGAGGCTATATTCTTGCCCGACCTGACCCGACCCGATTTATTGTCCACCTCTAGTTTGGACAATAGTGTCTAAATCAGTTTGGACCCAAATAATTTTTGCACCTATAACGATGACATGTATAGATGTATAATGTAGGTTTGGACTTTCAAATTAGAGTTTTTATCATGAATGGTACCTCAGAAATGGGTTATTCATCACTTTAGTACATCACTTTTAAAAATTATCAATTCGATACCTCACATTCAAATACATACCTAGGATCAGTATCCCCTGTTAATAACGTCGTTAACTTATTAAAAAATTATTGACAAAATGCTATTTTTAAGACAAATATTTTATTGAATGCAAAAGAGAGGTAAAGAACAAAGAAAACAGATATAGAAAAAAATAAGAAAACAAAAACTTGAAAAAAAATTCGTTCAATATATAATTTTGTAAAAATAATTTTTCAATAAGTTTATTTCCTGAGAAGGAAATAAAGATATAAAATTCCATTTAAATTATTTTCTTTCTAAGAGGTGGAATAGAATAACCATCTGTTCCAAAAAGCGTACGCCTTGACCGCCTAGGCGCGAAAATTCACTGCAACGTTCAATTGTTGCTGTAGGCGGGGCAATTCAACGGCAACCGATTAGGCGGGCGAAAGGCGGGGATTAATCGGACGCTTAATCGATCGGCGGGAGAAAGACGGGATTAGGCGGCAGGTATAAAATCCCCAAATCGAAACCCAGTTAACCCACAAAAGTTCAGTCCCCAAATCGAAACCCAGTCTATAAAATCCCCAAATCGAAACCCAGAGAACGCCGAGCCGAGCCAGTTCAAAGTCTCGACGGAGACCGGGCTGCAATAGAGAACGTCGACGTACATCTCAGCCAACATTCAGTTTCAAGTTCAAACAGGTATGATTCTCTTTCGCCGGTTTCAATTCCGATTCAATGTGTTTGATTACTTTGAAGTCTTTGATAATTGATACTTTAATGGTTTATGCTTATTTGTTGATTCAGTTGATTACCTTTAATACCTTGTATTGCCGAATGGTTGAGACCAGTGAGTTTAGGAAAAAGCTGTAGTATTTATGCTTCATGGAATAGATTCGAAAGATCCGTGAGCAATTTAAGTTTGTTGGTGGAGTTCATGGAACCAATGCTTCTCCTGTCCAGAGAAACTGATTTTGTGATAATTTGAGAAATGTTGTTCATGTAGAATGGTTTTGACTTCATTGGATGAGCCTTAGTCCTTCAGGTATCCTAGGGATATCTAATGGTGGAAGTTGTGATAAGCTTCCAGTTGCCTTCACAGTAGTTTTTTCGAATGTGATCTTAACTCTTGCGGAGCCTGTTATCAACATGTAGCAAAACATTATCAGTGTGTTTGCTCATGTTTAAGAGTTAAGACATGCATAGATTGCTACATAAATCAAAATAGAATGTTAGTAAGTACCTATGAGTTCAAATTTATGGTCTAATGTGGCAGTCAGTTCAATAGGCAGCAAAGGCCACGGAGCACCTAGTTGAAGCTCCACTATGTTATCAAAGTCTTTGCTTAACACGTCAATACGTCGGAATACCTATTCCAAAACACCATGAAAAATGAGTAATCTATATATATGTATCAGATTTTAGAAGATGCATGACATGTTTTGGAAGAGACCAAACAAGGTCAGAAAGAAGATTTATAATGGATCAATCAGGAAACATAATTGAAGAAAAAAAGAGAGAGGGAAGATATCTAGTCACAATCTAACAAGCTCATAATATCTGACCAGGTTATCTGACATCACAAAATTGTGAATTTAGTTACATAGATATCCAAGTCCCCAAATAGTAGATTGAATTGGTCAGTCATACTACAGGGGATGAGAACATATTAGTACTGTAGTACTATTTCAAATATTTGGCAAGGTGGTATGAAGTAACCTTAATTTGTTAAACGACATATTCCAAACTTTTCTTCCCTAGCAAGGCTAGCAATGAAGGACAATTACAAAATCTATTAAGAAAAGTAAAATTAAATAAGGCTCATTTGACTTCACAGAGTTACTTCTGCTTCTGCAGTACAGTTATTGGTAGTAAGGCCCCTGTATCATTTGAATAACGTAATTGGCTAAGTTTATGTCTTTCTATATTTCATGGTTTCTGGCATAGCAACTTCTTTTTGTAGCTTTGATCCAGCCTTGTTGATAAAGTTTTACTACTTTCTTGGTAAAATGAACCAACCTTGGTCTAATATATAGGGACGTGAATAAATGAAAATGTCCATGGTAGTAAACAACGAAAACAATCAACTATAAGGGAAATGGTGGAGGAATTAATGCTACAAAAGTACAAATTGATAAAGGTCTCCAAAAGATGGTGGGAATCAGCTTTTATATATAGTAATCTTGTTGTTCGCATCAAGCTGTAAGGATAAAATCTGCCAAGTATTTTCTGATGCATTAATAAAGATTATTTGTCAAAAAATTGTATCTGAAATGGATACTAGGATAGTTGGAAACCCATGTAGCCATGAATTATACCCAAACTGAGTGTCATGCATCCAGGTTTGTAGTCTTAAGGAAACTGAAAATGCTTGGATAAGGTCACTGGACTGGTATAAATAATGATTCATATTAGATGGTGTTTCAAGTAAGCTAAGGGTGACAGATATCATAATTTTCAAACTGCAGATGCTGCATTCCTGATCTGTGTACAATGAGTATATGTTTGTTTGCTGTAGTTTGGGAACCACACAGAGTTTGCCTCGGACAGACTGAGATTCATATGTGATGCAGCAGTAGTAATTCAGTTTTAGACTTTAGTTCAGGGGGGGATGATTGTATGACTGGATACTGTGTATGTACTGTGTAGTCTGTATGCAACTGGATAACTGGATACTGTGATGCTGTGTAGTACTGTATAGTCTGGAACTCTGGATACTGTCATTACTGTGTAGTCTGTATAGTCTGCAAGTCCCTGTAATTGTATGTTGTGTACAGTAACTCAGTAAGTACTGGATATTGTATATCAGTGTATGTACAGTGTACTGTATAGTCTGTTGTGACGACCCGAACCAGAATCAGTTGTGTGTTTGGCACGATTCTCGAGATTTGGTTATAGTCGCAGTTTTGCGATATTATGTGGTTTGCCGATTCGATTCGCGACTTTGTTTTTGGTCAAGAATTTGAGTTGGGTGTCTTCACGGAAAGTGTAGAGTACGTGATTTCGAGTTCGTGGGTGGTTCCGGAAGATTTTTCCGATGACCGAGGAATATTTTATGATTATTTGAAGTTTCAGGTTCCGACGAGTTTATCCGATTGTTTCGAGTTTATCCGAATTGTGATGGTTATCCATTTCGAATCGTCGATCGACCCGAGGGACGAGTATAAATATCGGAAAGTCAAAAAAAAAATAGTCGTGAATTGTCGGAAACTTCATTGTGAACTTTGACCAAGCTTTGACTTTTGGTTGACTTTCCTATTTTGGAAGGTGGAGGAGCTACCGAGAAGGGAAGTTTCCCGAACGGGAAAGTGAACTCCGGCGACCGGATTCCGGCCACCATCCGCCACGGGACAGGTATGGTTAGAGCCCTTATGTGATTTCGAGTACATTGGTGTATGGCTTGTTGGGTTTTGGTGTCGTTTGGGATGGACCCGATTAGGGTCGAATTCGTCTCCGTCGCCGGAGTCGGTGGAGATGTTTCCGGCGAGTTTCGAGGGACAAGATGTTGGGGGTTTTGCTGCCCGTGCCTTGTAGATGCTACCTAGGTGGTTAGATTTGGATGAGGTTGAGTTTGGTGGCAAACCCGAATGGGTTTTCCGGTGGAAATTTCCGGTCGGGTTCCGTGAATTTGAGGTGGTTCCGGGCTGAATTGGACTTCGTGGTAGAAGAGAAATATGCTCGCCTTGACGAGACCTTGAGAACTGGAGAGTTTGGCCTTGTAATTCCACCGTTGACGGCGCGCCGCCGCCGGCGGCGGCGGTCAACGGCCGGAAAAGTCAACTTTTCAGATTTCGATGTAATTAATGTCATTTTTCTCGTAATCACGCCCTGGTTATCGTACGGAGGTTTTCGGGTTGTTTTGGTTAGCTGATTTTCAGTCGAGATTTCGAGTGGGGATTTCGGGATTTCCGTAATTCATTTTGCACCGCATTTTGTATTTTCGGGAACGGTTGGTTTCTGTGCATCCGTTCAGTGTTGTGGATTACGATTTTGATCAGTTATGTTTATATATATTCAGGAGATCGAGATCGAGATTTGGATCGTGATCGTGCTTCGGGCGAGGGTACTTCCGCCGGACCACGTGTTTAGCGCGAGTTTGCGCTAGCGGATCTGTGAGTGGACAATTTCTTTTCACGGAAACGATTGCGAGTCTTTTATATGATTTATGAACTTGAGCATGCGTATTGAGATTACGGATTACATAAGCATGTGTTTTTACGATTATACGATTATATTTAAACGGATATACGTATACGAATATGCATACACTATATGTTGTTTCATGCATTTGCATCGAACTGTTTATGATTTGGTTTTCACAGAGTACAGTCTTGGTTACGTTGTTGTATCGATACACTTGCCTCTCGGTTGATCCCCGATGGTAGGCCATCCAGGAGGGGCGTCGTTATCCCTACCTGACCGGTGAGGGGCGTTTCCCCGGAACCGAGGCCATTTCTGGCTTAGAGTCACGGGGACTAAGGACCTCGTGACTCGGACTGTACTAGCACGGTGTGTGTCCATGAGTGACCCCATGGGATTTATACTTGCATGCTCAGTACACTGGAGGAGTGTGAGTTTTACCTCGTGTACCATGTTATGTTTTTATTTACCTGGATTCGCATATGTTTTTATAACATATATACTCGGTGAAAGACATTTATTTTCGTCCACTCACTCTAACGTGTTTATTATCTTTCCCCTGGGCTTTTCGGTTTCCGTGCCCAGTTTGCAGTTCAGGTTTGGTGTTTTCACGTCGTGGTTTGGAGGCTAGTGATCAGAGTCATCTGTGTTTTCCAGTAGGTTTCAGTTTCACCTACTGATGTACATGTTGTATATATTTTATACTAGAGGTCGCTCTGATACATTCCGATACTTGTTTATACGGATTTTCTCGGATATACATATATATAGTACAGTATGTTTACTGTTTGTTGATTATATTGATGTTGAGAAATCCGGATGGGATTGGTGCCCACGGTTTGCTTTTTGTGGCATAGGACGAAGTGTTAATTTCCGCGTGCAGGTTATGGTAATTCCACGCTAGTAACGAAACTCTGCCGAAATTTTGAAAAGTTTTTGTTGGTTCGTATTTTCGAAGGGGTTCGATTCCGGTTTAGGGAGCTAAATCGGGGTTGGGTCCTTTCAGCTTGGTATCAGAGCATTAGGTTGTCAGATTCTGTAGACTCTTGTAGTTGTGACGCTTAGGGTATTTGAGTTGATACAGCATGGCTGGAGTGATGACCCGACTGGCCAGCGGTACTCATCAATACTTCGGGTGTTGTGTGTCCTCAAATATCTGCGGTTTCATGATTACGTTCTTTCTGCTTGTGCCTAATGCTTGTCTTGTATCAGTAGGATGCCTCCTCGACGTGGTCCCCGTGTTGACCGGGATGATGATCCTGATGAGGATCGCCGAACGCGCGACTTGCTGATGCGAGTGCTGCGTTTGGAAGAGCGTTTTGACCCTGTGGTCAAGGCTCGTACTGCGGGTGCTACTGTGTTTTCGGGTTCAGTTGATCCAGAGATATGCGAGGCATGGTTGGTTCAGATTGAGCGTGTTTGTGAGCGTCTGCAGTTTACACCTGAGCAGATGTCAGTAGCCGCAGTTGGTTTACTTGAGGGTGATGCTTACTTTTGGTGGGTCAGCACTGACAGAGTTCCTGTGGATACTCCGTGGACATTGTTTCGTGATCTGTTTATGCGGAGGTATTTTAATCAGGCTACCCAGCAGCGCAAGTACGAGGAGTTCACGAACTTGAGGCAGGGCAGTTTGTCTGTACTTGAGTATCGGGATCGGTTTACTCATTTGTCTCGTTTTGCGCGGGATATGGTGGCTACAGAGGAAGCCAAGTGTCGTAGGTTTGAGCTGGGATTGAATCTAAACATCAAGGCGACGTTGACTACGATGCCGAGGAACAACTTTGATGAGTTTGTCAGTGCAGCTCTCCGAGGCGAGGATATTGAGCAGGAGAGACAGCAGAGGTACCAGCCGAGACGATTTGAGGAAGGTGGACCGAGTCAGGGGCCTTCGAAGAGGCTGAGTTCTGATACTTCCTGTTCAGCTTCATCCTCAGGTGGTGGATCTTATCGACCACCAGCTAATGTATCTAGACGGAGACCGGGATGGAGGAGAGATCGACCGCAGCGACCACAGGCTAGTGGGAGTTCTAGCGGTTCTAGTTATCCTCGACGTACAGGTGGCACTTTTGCTGTACCGCGGGAGTATCCCTTGTGTAGCTTCTGCAACAAGCGTCATCTTGGTGTATGTCAGCGGAGCACTGTTATTTGTTATAGCTGTGGCCAGGTGGGTCACTATTCGAGAGAGTGTCCTCAGTCGTATGGTACTGGTGGACAGGCGGCCCAGAGTTCCGGAGTTGAGCGAGGTGCCACTACGGGAGCTCGACCAGCACAGTCTGCAGGTCAGGGTAGACAGCAGGGACAACCCCAGCGAGGACGACCAGCCGGACAGGCGAGAGTTCATGCTATGACTATGCGTGAGGGCAGAGCATCACCGGAGGTCGTTATTGGTACGTTACATGTTTTTGGTATTCCTGTAGTTGCATTGCTAGATCCAGGTGCCACACATTCATTCATATCATATAGACTATCATCATTGGCTACGGTACCTGCATCTCCACTTCCGGGGCTGTGGAGAGTGTTGTATCCGTCAGGTGAAGTTGTGAGCATCGGATGGGTTTACCGAGATTGTGAGGTGTTTGTTGATGGCCATGGCTTAGCCGCAGATCTGTTATTGCTTGATATTGTGGATTTCGATCTGATATTGGGTATGGACTTTTTGGAGTCACACTGGGCCATGTTTGATTGCCACAGGAAGGAGGTCGCGTTTCGACGACCCGAGTTACCTGGTATACCCCCTGTGCGGGAGATTGATTTTACCATTGAGTTATTGCCGGGTACTGGACCGATTTCCCAGACACCGTACCGGATGGCGCCTGCAGAGTTGAGGGAGTTGCAGATTCAGCTTCAGGAGTTGTTAGAGAAGGGATTCATTCGACCGAGTGTTTCTCCGTGGGGTGCTCCAGTGTTATTTGTGCGGAAGAAGGATGGGTCTATGCGTTTGTGCATCGACTATCGGAAGCTGAATCAGATTACAGTGAGGAACAAGTATCCGTTGCCTCGGATTGATGACTTGTTCGATCAGCTGAAGGGAGCAGCAGTCTTTTCGAAGATTGATCTTCGATCCGGATATCACCAGTTGAGGATCCGGGATTCAGATGTTGCCAGGACAGCTTTCAGGACGCGGTATGGGCACTATGAGTTTTTGGTTATGCCGTTTGGGTTGACCAACGCCCCCGCAGCTTTCATGGACTTGATGAATCGGGTATTTCGACGATTCCTGGACAAGTTCGTGATAGTATTCATTGATGATATTTTGATATACTCGAGGAGTGTGGGCCAGCACAAGAAGCACTTGCGAGCGGTGTTGCGGACTTTGCGGGACCATCAGCTGTTCGCGAAGTTTAGCAAGTGTGAGTTCTGGTTGGATAGTGTGAAGTTTCTGGGCCACGTAATTTCGGCCGAGGGAGTTAGTGTTGATCCTGACAAGATCGAGGCCGTGCTGAATTGGAGTCGACCCACTACTGTGCCGGAGATCCGGAGTTTCTTGGGGTTAGCAGGCTATTACCGACGGTTTGTACAGGATTTCTCCCGGATAGCTACACCACTGACCAGATTGACGAAGAAGGGCGTCAAGTTTGAGTGGTCTGATGCGTGCGAGGAGAGTTATTTGCTCCTGAAGGAGAGATTGACTACCGCACCGGTTCTGACATTACCAGATGACAGTGGTGAGTATGTTGTGTATAGCGACGCGTCGAAGTTGGGCCTTGGCTGTGTGTTGATGCAGCATGGTAGAGTTGTGGCGTACGGTTCCAGACAGCTGAAACCGCACGAGGTCAACTATCCGACGCATGATTTGGAGTTAGCCGCTATCGTGTTAGCGTTGAAGAGTTGGAGACATTACCTGTACGGTGCTCAGTGTAAGATTTTTACTGACCACAAGAGTCTCACTTACTTGCGGACACAGCCGGATCTGAACATGAGGCAGCGCCGATGGATGGAGTTGATCAACGATTACGAGTGCACTTTCGAGTACCATCCCGGGAAGGCCAATGTTGTGGCAGATGCACTTAGCCGGAAATCGGGAGCCTCATTGTTTCACATGTGTGTGGCCAGAGTATCGATGTTAGCCGAGCTACGGGCTACGGGTGCTGTGTTTGGTTATGATGATGATGGAGCTTTGTTGGCTAGCTTTCAGGTACGACCCGTATTGGTTGATCAGGTACGGGAGGCACAGGATTCAGATCCTTACTTGCTGAGCAAGAAGACCATGGTACGGAATGGTGTGCCTACAGAGTTCCGTTTGAGCGACGACGGTACGTTGTTGTTCAGAGGTAGATTATGTGTACCCAGAGACGAGGACTTAAAGAAGGAGATTCTGGACGAGGCCCACAGTTCAGCGTATGCGATGCATCCCGGAGGTACGAAGATGTTTCGTACACTTCGAGCTTACTATTGGTGGCGCAACATGAAGCGGGAGATTGCCGCATACGTGAGTCGGTGTTTGATTTGTCAGCAGGTGAAGGCGGAGAGGCAGAAACCAGCAGGGAAACTACAACCACTTGAGATTCCAGTTTGGAAGTGGGAGCATATTACGATGGATTTCGTCTATCAGTTGCCGCGTACTTCGGCGGGCAACACTGGCATTTGGGTTATCGTTGATCGATTGACGAAATCTGCACATTTTCTTGCACTTCCAGGAAAGATTTCAGTGGGCAGATTGGCAAAGTTGTACTTATCCGAGATTGTTCGCTTGCATGGTGTACCTGTATCGATTGTTTCTGACCGTGATAGTCAGTTCACTTCTGAGTTTTGGCAGGCTTTACAGCGAGCGTTGGGTACGAGACTACGGTTTAGTACAGCTTTTCATCCTCAGACTGACGGGCAGTCCGAGCGGACCATTCAGACTCTTGAGGATATGCTGAGATCGTGTGTATTGCAGTTTCGTGGAAACTGGGATCAGCAGTTGCACTTGATCGAGTTCGCCTACAACAACAGCTATCAGGCCAGTATTGAGATGGCACCGTACGAGGCTCTGTACGGGAAGCAGTGTCGCACTCCATTGTGTTGGAGTGAGGTGGGCGAGCGTTGGCTCATTGGTCCTGATTTGGTGAAAACTACGATGGAGGACATTCAGATTATTCGAGATCGACTGAAGATTGCCCAGGATCGGCAGAAGAGTTACGCGGATGTGAGGAGGAAGAGTTTAGAGTTCGAGGTTGGTGATTGGATCTTCCTGAAACTATCTCCGTGGAGGGGAGTTGTGCGTTTTGGGAAGCGTGGCAAGCTTCGACCGCGGTACATTGGTCCGTATGAGATTACGGAGAGGGTTGGAGCTGTTGCTTACAGACTTGAGTTACCGGCTGAGATGACTCGTGTGCATGATGTCTTCCATGTTTCGATGTTGCGGAAGTACATCTCAGATCCTTCACATGTGATAGCCCCACAGCAGTTGCCGATTAGAGAGGACTTATCGTATGTTGAGGAGCCAGTACAGATTCTTGATCGACGTGAGCAGGAGCTGAGGCACCGTGTGATTCCGCTGGTGAAGGTCTTGTGGCAGAACCACTCAGTTGAGGAGGCCACCTGGGAGACCGAGCAGCGTATGCGGGAGCAGTATCCTCATCTGTTCACATGACAGGTACGTAAATTTCGAGGTCGAAATTTCTTTAAGGGGGGTAGATTTGTGACGACCCGAACCAGAATCAGTTGTGTGTTTAGCACGATTCTCGAGATTTGGTTATAGTCGCAGTTTTGCGATATTATGTGGTTTGCCGATTCGATTCGCGACTTTGTTTTTGGTCAAGAATTTGAGTTGGGTGTCTTCACGGAAAGTGTAGAGTACGTGATTTCGAGTTCGTGGGTGGTTCCGGAAGATTTTTCCGATGACCGAGGAATATTTTATGATTATTTGAAGTTTCAGGTTCCGACGAGTTTATCCGATTGTTTCGAGTTTATCCGAATTGTGATGGTTATCCATTTCGAATCGTCGATCGACCCGAGGGACGAGTATAAATATCGGAAAGTCAAAAAAAAAAATAGTCGTGAATTGTCGGAAACTTCATTGTGAACTTTGACCAAGCTTTGACTTTTGGTTGACTTTCCTATTTTGGAAGGTGGAGGAGCTGCCGAGAAGGGAAGTTTCCCGAACGGGAAAGTGAACTCCGGCGACCGGATTCCGGCCACCATCCGCCACGGGACAGGTATGGTTAGAGCCCTTATGTGATTTCGAGTACATTGGTGTATGGCTTGTTGGGTTTTGGTGTCGTTTGGGATGGACCCGATTAGGGTCGAATTCGTCTCCGTCGCCGGAGTCGGTGGAGATGTTTCCGGCGAGTTTCGAGGGACAAGATGTTGGGGGTTTTTCTCCCCGTGCCTTGTAGATGCTACCTAGGTGGTTAGACTTGGATGAGGTTGAGTTTGGTGGCAAACCCGAATGGGTTTTCCGGTGGAAATTTCCGGTCGGGTTCCGTGAATTTGAGGTGGTTCCGGGCTGAATTGGACTTCGTGGTAGAAGAGAAATATGCTCGCCTTGACGAGACCTTGAGAACTGGAGAGTTTGGCCTTGTAATTCCACCGTTGACGGCGCGCCGCCGCCGGCGGCGGCGGTCAACGGCCGGAAAAGTCAACTTTTCAGATTTCGATGTAATTAATGTCATTTTTCTCGTAATCACGCCCTGGTTATCGTACGGAGGTTTTCGGGTTGTTTTGGTTAGCTGATTTTCAGTCGAGATTTCGAGTGGGGATTTCGGGATTTCCGTAATTCATTTTGCACCGCATTTTGTATTTTCGGGAACGGTTGGTTTCTGTGCATCCGTTCAGTGTTGTGGATTACGATTTTGATCAGTTATGTTTATATATATTCAGGAGATCGAGATCGAGATTTGGATCGTGATCGTGCTTCGGGCGAGGGTACTTCCGCCGGACCACGTGTTTAGCGCGAGTTTGCGCTAGCGGATCTGTGAGTGGACAATTTCTTTTCACGGAAACGATTGCGAGTCTTTTATATGATTTATGAACTTGAGCATGCGTATTGAGATTACGGATTACATAAGCATGTGTTTTTACGATTATACGATTATATTTAAACGGATATACGTATACGAATATGGATACACTATATGTTGTTTCATGCATTTGCATCGAACTGTTTATGATTTGGTTTTCACAGAGTACAGTCTTGGTTACGTTGTTGTATCGATACACTTGCCTCTCGGTTGATCCCCGATGGTAGGCCATCCAGGAGGGGCGTCGTTATCCCTACCTGACCGGTGAGGGGCGTTTCCCCGGAACCGAGGCCATTTCTGGCTTAGAGTCACGGGGACTAAGGACCTCGTGACTCGGACTGTACTAGCACGGTGTGTGTCCATGAGTGACCCCGTGGGATTTATACTTGCATGCTCAGTACACTGGAGGAGTGTGAGTTTTACCTCGTGTACCATGTTATGTTTTTATTTACCTGGATTCGCATATGTTTTTATAACATATATACTCGGTGAAAGACATTTATTTTCGTCCACTCACTCTAACGTGTTTATTGTCTTTCCCCTGGGCTTTTCGGTTTCCGTGCCCAGTTTGCAGTTCAGGTTTGGTGTTTTCACGTCGTGGTTTGGAGGCTAGTGATCAGAGTCATCTATGTTTTCCAGTAGGTTTCAGTTTCACCTACTGATGTACATGTTGTATATATTTTATACTAGAGGTCGCTCTGATACATTCCGATACTTGTTTATACGGATTTTCTCGGATATACATATATATAGTACAGTATGTTTACTGTTTGTTGATTATATTGATGTTGAGAAATCCGGATGGGATTGGTGCCCACGGTTTGCTTTTTGTGGCATAGGACGAAGTGTTAATTTCCGCGTGCAGGTTATGGTAATTCCACGCTAGTAACGAAACTCTGCCGAAATTTTGAAAAGTTTTTGTTGGTTCGTATTTTCGAAGGGGTTCGATTCCGGTTTAGGGAGCTAAATCGGGGTTGGGTCCTTTCATCTGTATTCTGTAATCTCTGTATGCAACTGGAATTCAGTTTTAGAACTTTTAGTTCAGTTTGGAACTTTGGATTACACATGTACAAGGTTGCCTTCTTCTTCTTTTTTATAAAGGAAGGTTGTTTTTTTTTTATTTCTCTCGAATATCTTTGTCTACAACTCTACATCATTATGGTTTGTGAGTTTTTGCGGATTAGCGGATTGAATAATTGTATGATTTGAATTGTGAATTAGGTGAAATGACACGTAATCCGATGTCTTCTTCTTCTACATCCGTTGCAATGTCGAAAACTCCTTCCGTAACTTTGAAACGTCATTCAAATGATATTAGATGGAACTATGCGGAGTTGGTCGATCCTAATAAGAAGGATAAAGTCAAGTGCTTATTGTGTGGACATGTTTCCAACGCCGGCATATATAGATTGAAGCAACACATTGCTCATGTCGGTGCAAATGTAGCCAAGTGTCCAAAAGCTTCGGATAGTGACAAAGCCAAAGTTTTAACGGCACTTGAAGAAGTGAAGAACAAAAAGAAACAAAAACAAGTGCATGAAAAAGAAGTGAGAGAAGAAGTTCAACTTGATAAAGAAGATGCAGTTGAAGGGCAAAGATCAAACTCATCAAAGGCATCAAAGACACACTCTCTTGGTCCTATGGATAAGTTTGCCAACCCAATCGATCCAGATTCTTTGTTAGCTAAAGGTCAACAAATAAAGATGTGGCAACCAACTATCAATGAAGCACTTTTCAAGGAAAGAACACAAGAGGTGCATCGATTTTTGGCTAGATGGATGTATGAAGCCGGTGTAGCTTTTAATGCTATTGATTGTGATAGCTTTTAGAGGTTTGTAGAAGCGGTTGGTAAATTTAGCCCGGGATACAAACCTCCAAGTCAATATCAACTAAGAGAGCCATTGTTAAAGAAAGAGGTTGAGAGAACAAAAGAGTTACTCAAGAAGCTAGCATGAAGAAGAGTGGATTAAAAATGGTTGTTCTATCATGACTGATGCATGGAGCGATCGTAAAAGATGAAGTATAATGAATCTTTGTGTTCATAGCAAAGAAGGTGTTACATTTGATTCTTCTAAGGAAGTTTCGGAAGATGCACACACCGAAAAATATATTTTTGAGTATGTTGATGAATGCATAGAAAAAATTGGGCATCAACGTGTGGTTCAAGTTGTGACGGACAATGCTACTAACAACATGGCAGCGGCGGAATTGTTGAAGATGAAGAGACCAAATATATTTTGGACTTCATGTGCCACTCACACTATCAACCTTATGCTTAAAGATATTGGCAATCAACCAAGATTCAAAAGTGTCATTGAGAAGGCAAAAGCCTTCACTATCTTTGTGTATGCACATCACAAGACGTTGACAATGATGAGAAAGGCCACGGGTGACCAAGATCTAGTGAGGATGGGAGCTACAAGGTTTGCTTCTTCTTTTCTAACTTTACAAAGCTTACATGATAAGAAAGTTGAATTGAAGGCTATGGTTACTAGTGATGATTGGGATAAATGCAAACACTCCAAGACGGAAAAAGGGAAAGCCGCTTATAGTACCGTGGTAAGCCCTAATTTTTGGGGTGGGGTTTCAACTTCCTTAAGAGTGTTTTCTCCTCTAGTTAAAGTGCTACGCATTGTTGATGGAGACACACCCTCAATGGGATTTGTCTATGGAGAATTGCAACAAGGAAAGGAAGAAATTAAAAGTGTGTTCAACGGTCAAGTGAATTTGGTTGATCCTATCCTACATTCAATTGAAAGGAAAGGTAACGGAAGAATTGATTGCTCATTGCATTTGATGGGTTATCACTTGAACCCTTACTATTTTTACAAACTTGAATTTAGTGGAGTTCTTCCGGCTCCTATTATGGATGCAATGTTTGAGTGTGTGGAGAAGTTCTTTCCCGATGATGACCAAAGACAAGATGTGGTGTTAAATGTAGATTTACCCAAGTATAGATCGAAACAAGGGACTTTTGGAAAAGTTTATGCCGAGAGAGCATGGAAAATGATTGGTGAAACTAAAGATCCGGGTATGTAAATTGCTCTTTTCTTATTCACTTATTGAGTTAGTGTGAAATGATGATTATATTTGTGGCTTATTCATTATGTTTTTGCCTCTTTAGTTACATGGTGGTGCAATTATGGAAGTGATGCACCCGGATTGCAAATGATGGCTATAAAGATTCTTTCTTTGATTACAAGTTCATCCGGTTAATTGTGAGAGAAATTGGAGCACTTTTGAAGGAGTAAGTAGTGTTTTGTATGTTAATTTATAATTATTTTAATGAATAAACTTATAAAACTAACTCATATAATTATTTTCTATTACTTTTAGGTGCATACCAAAAAAAGAAATAGGCTTGGAACAACAAGATTGAACGATCTTGTTTATGTGCAATTTAATGCTAAGATCCTTAATAGGAAGAAAAAAACAAGAGATCCACTTCTTGCTAGTGACGCTTCTAAGGCACAAGGATGGCTAATTGAAAATGTTGATGATGAAGATCTTGAGTTCGATCTTACTTTGAATGAAAATGTTATTGTTGAAGAGGGAGCAATTAGAGAACTTGATGATGACGTTGAAGAATCCGAAGATGATAACGTAGATGAAAGAAATGATGACAATCATGACATGTATGAGTTCGACGGTTTCGAGTGATCATTTCACTTGAAAAAGTTATCACTTCTTTTTTTGTGCTTTTATTTGAATTGAAACTTTTGAATTGTTGTTTGATGAGATTATGACAATATTTTTGAGTCAATGTATTTTTATGATATATTTTTATAATTTTCTTATTTATTCATGGTATAATATACCATATAAATTAATACATATATAATTAATATATATAATTACCGCCTAATTTAAACTCCGCCTAGGCTGCTAGGCACTAGGCAGTAACTCTACCGCCTAATTCTGCCTAGCGCCTTTTAGAACCTTGGAATAATCCGGTTAAAACGTAATGATCATACGTTTATAATGCATTATATGTCCCATAGTAGGTCTTATTGTTACTAACAGTAGGTATTGATCTTAATTATGAATTTGAATGTTAGGTATCAAAGTGATAGTTTTTGAAAGTGATGTATCAAAGTAATGAATGATCATTTATGAGATACCAAAATGATGAATGACCCATTTATGAAGTATCATTGATGATAATTCCTCTTCAGATTAAAAGTTTTGAAAATCCAACTTTTAATTACATTTACGACGGCTGAACTATTTGATATTTAGATATTCTCAAGACTAAATTCATTCTATAAATATCAAAACAAATGGAAAATTGTTACGTTTTGAAATTAAATCAACACACAAACCAAATGTGTAAACTTTACCACTTTAACGCTCATAAATGATAAATTCCGAATATGAATGCATTGACAATATTTTGTTTCGTAAACTTTAGCATTATGATCTACTCCCTCCCATTTGTACGCACCATAATGCTAATTGCCATGCTTGATATTATCAATGCGTTCTCGATATGCATACAACCTGCATGAGATAGCTGGGATGCACAATCCTATTTAAATGAGTTAGATGCATCAATTTACAGAGCTTGGAACAATTCTACAGAAGCGGTCAGTGGAGATGTATGTTCATATCGATCCAATCCAAATATTTTGAAGTATTCATCTTTTACTTGCTTTGAAAATATTCTGCTTGTAGAACTTCAGTTCAGTGATACTTTCTCTGATGTCATCCAGGGCTCTGTGTTTGTTTTCTTTAGAAGGTGCTCTCTTGTTATCTGCTTCGCAATAACAAACATTACAACTGTAAAATTTATTTGCTTGTAGAAATATTACTGTCAGAAAAAAAGAGCAGCACCAAAAGAATTGCACCTTTTCGGAGATTACAGCAAAACTTGATTTTAAGGAATGTTATTCTAGTACAACATTTAAATTTTAAAACAACATAATGTGGCATTCCAGAAGAGAAAAATATTCCAGAATGCAGCAGCCGATGAAACACTTATGTGGCAGCTGATGAAACATGTAAACACACACTATCTCACGCGGCATCAACCTTGTACTAAGACTAAGGAACTCTACTCTAGATTGCAAGCGTGGGGAACTAATGCATAACTAGTTGGAAATATATTTTTTTGGAAACAAACTAGTTGGAACTATCAAGGAACTGATATTTACATTTAAATGCCTCTAAGTTGGGCATAAGCAGCAGAAATATTTTACTATCACTGTCAAAAGTTCTACCTTGAGGATACCAGCGTATGCATAGAGCTTTAACACTGCTAACATCAACAACTACATGGGAGAAGAGGCTGGCCAATTCTGGCATATATTTCTGCCAGGCAAAAAAGTCAGTCAAGTAATTTGGAGCTGATTACATTGACAATTGTAACAGAATGAAGAAAGAAAGAACATGAGCGGCAAAGACAATAGCAAAATGTACTTATATATTAGGGAGGTGAAATTGCCACCCTTTTCACAAACCAACACCCCTCACCCCCTTTTAATTTTTTTTTAATATTTTCATGCAAAATCGCATTGAAACTACACACGAAAAACAAAGAAGAGGGTGTGGTTCGTAAATTTATCAGTTCTTATCCAGATTGAAGTGAAATCCAGAGCAAAGCTGCTCTTCGAAGATAAAATAAATAAATTAATTAATAAATTAATTAAAAAAAAGAGAGTAGAGAAACTGAAGCTAACATAACATGATGCTTGGAAGGAAACCTAAGCAATGAGTGGTTTGGATGATCAAGTTATTTTATCAATTGGCACACAACGCCGCTTCACTCTCTTTTCTCAAAGCAACGCTATGCTCTTAATAAGAACTGTATGTATACGTTTTCGATCGATAAAAATGTAGAGGCTACATAATCTCAAGAACTAAAAAGTGTGTTTAACATATTTTTACAGTGAAACACCTGAAGGAAACTATCAGTCCCATTCTTAAATCAATGTAACTTCCTCATTTGCCTCAAGTAACCCCTGATCTCTCTGAACTAGACACAGCACCAAAAGGCCATCAAAGCCACCTCTAGACAAAATAAATAAATAAATGAAAATCCAAATACAAGCTAAAACCTCTTACTAAAGAGAACTTGGAAAACAGAAACAAGCAGCTTGCAATTATAAGAGAGGCTAATCTAAACACCTTTGACACTCATGATATGGAGACATTATATATGTAAAGCAAGCTTGTATACCAACAATACTTTCCTTGTATGTTTAGAGAATTGTATAGATTCAAAATGAAGGTTTCTGCCAATGAACAGATGATTAACCAGACTTAAAACCCGATCATAGCCAAACTTAAAATCACCCTTTCCCAATAAAATAAAAAATTAATCAAACCAATCAAGGCAACGTATAGATATTTAGCAATAAAGATAATGAGAACTAGCAGGTGCACCACTAATTTTTATGAATGACTATTATTCAACATAAGCAATCAGTTGAGGAGAAATCAGTAACATTACCTTTAAAAAGACAAAATCCACATAAACCGAATTTCCTGCCAAAAGAGGTGTATATGTTCCAATGTTTCTCTTTACAAATTCTATAACCTGCAGGAGTCAAGCTTATATCAATTACACAGGAAATCAAAAGATGGAAGCCTGCAACCATTATCAGCTCAAAGAACTTTGATTAAATTCCAAAACCAATTTGATGCACAATATTTTTTTTAAAAAGTACACATTTGGTTCCTATTCTAAAATCTTAGTTTTAGTAATAACCAAAGTGTCCAACTCCTAAAAAGCAACGCATTATCAAAGAATAACTTGACGGGTTTAAGGAAGAAACAAAAGCTTTTGAAGTTTCACCCCTTTCCTTTAAATATCACACAAGCACGCATACAGAACGTAATATCAGGCCCAATCTTAGTTATTGGTAGTGTATCATGTTCCCTTATCTGGCCCCAAATTATTTGTATAATTTTAATGTCATATTTGGCATGACGTTTCATAACCCTACTGGTGTCCATGTAACATCATACCTATTTCTATGACATCTTGGTATTTAATCAAATACAGCTTAAATTAAAAAAAAAAATGTACGAGAGCGCGCAAAGCTGATTGGAATTTCTCATGTACCTGCTTCTCCGCTTCTCCTTCGCTAATTTTACTTTGGAGAACTTTTGTTATCAACCCTAATTTTATCAAAATAATCACTTTGTTACTCATAGAACTTTCAATCACATGCTGTAATGGTAATATATTGACCTCGATGGAAACATGTATCACATGATGTGCCCTGCTTACCACTATCTTTATGATGACTTTGACACCATTCTCCCATCCTATCCAAACATTCCTTACTCTGATGAATAACCAGATCAGGGCCCTGATAATAAAATTAATAAAATGAAACAGGAGGGGAGAACAAAGATAGTAAATTTCTAGGGATGGTAGGGACATTTGTCTCTAATTATTTGTCAAAGTTAGATACAGGATACATTCAGTTGAAAGTGAGAAGTACCTCTACAGATTTGGTTAGTTTTCCATCAGTAACTATGCAAGCAATCTCCAGTATCCGGTCAACTTCAACATTCAGACCTACATGGCATATAAGTGAAAACCAGGGCATCATATCGATAATACTAACTGGACCAGATAAGAGACAACAAAAACACTTGGAACAATCATGTGGTAGCTAGCCTCTAATGATCCCGAATTTACTATCATAGTTTCTCATTTTGGTTGTATTGGTCAGATTTCAAACATCCAAACATTAGGGGCACGTTTACTTACTTAGAATCAGAATTACCATGAATCATAATCAACTGGAATCAGAATTGAAAGGAATCGGAATGAGAATATGTCATTTCCATTGAGTTATTTACTTACTATTTGAAATCATAATAGTAATCGGAATCAAAACTTGTTTGATTACTGAAATACCCATACAAAACAATAACTATATTTTCATATTCAATAACTTTCTTTTTTCTTTTTTATCAATTTAAGCAAAGTTTGTTGGAAAAATGATTAAAATGATACCGCGTAAGAAAAAAACTTATGTGCTAACTAAATACCAAAAAATCTCTAAGTAAATGTTAAATCTAGTAAGCTCTATAACTAAACAAAATTTCAAATTCAACAAAATAATAATCATAGTACCTTTAGAAAAATTTGAAATATAACCATTCGTAATAGAAATTTAGAATAGAAATTAAAATATCAAGTCTAAAGATATTAGAGTCATTTAATAATACATAAGGTTTAAAAAAAATATTTGTAAAAGTATTATTGGTATAAAAGTTGATTCCGGAGGAATGATTCCCAAACCCACCTCCCCCTTGAGAATCAAATTCAGGGTTTATTCAGGAATGATTCCTGATAAGGAGGTGAGACCCACCTCCATTCCGATTCCCAAATGTGCAAGTAAACAACGGAACTCTCTCATCCCGGAATCATTCCCAGATATTTGATTTCTATTCCCGATTAGTAAACATGCCTTAGGACTGTCTCATTCTTGCATCATGAATAAGGATGTAATCTACAGCTCCTTGATTAGTGCAAGCCTGAGCAGAAAGGTTTGATGATTCTAACATGGGAAAGAGGAAGCAGCCTAAGTTTTGTGTATCAAATTAGCAAAATCTATTCATGATTACTTGTGCATAGAATGATTGAATGAATGGAGTTAGTTAGTTAGACATGTATGTATGTTTGGATGAAATACCAGTCATTTCCAAGTCAATCCATACAAGAGGCAGCTTGTATTCTTCACATTGTTGGTGATTCGTCGGCGTCACCTTATCCTTGTTCTTCTTGCCGCCAAATTCTGTACAAGCTCGCCCTTGTTGATTGTTATAAATGAATGATAGAGTAAGTAGAAGAAGGAATAGAAGCATCAACTATACAAGTGACAAGTGACAAGGTACCTGAAGCTGAAGAGTTGGCTGTGTTTGGAGTATCATCGTCGTCTTCCACGTCGACCTTGAGCACAGAGAACGCGTTTGACAGATTCTCCATTTTCTTCGACTCTGCGTCCCCCGGCGGCGGCGTTTAGTTAGGTTAAATATTTAAAAATATATTTAATAAAATAAGGCTAATAAATATATAATAAACTTCAAAGTGGGTCCCTCGCAGGCCTGCCTGGACTGAGCTCCGACTCCGAAATTTCCAAGTTGAAGAGAGTCAAGTCTTACATGAATGTGAGTCGAAAGACTCTTTTTGTTCCTCCTTCCTTCCTTCCTTGAAATCAGAATCTTCCATTGACTAACCAAACCCTAATTAAGCTTCAATGGATCCATCATTATTTCCCCCACATACATCATCTTTGATATTTCCTCTATTATACTCTTTACTTTTCATTGCTAATTTGTGCAAGACACAATCACAATGGGAATCTTGTGTGGCAAACCAGCAGCAGCAGCTAAGTGCGCTCATGCTTCTTCCAACACATTCTCTGCTCCGCTTGGCTTGTGTTCCTCTCTGTTTCTAAGTATCCTTTTCCCGGAGTATGATTGATAGTTTATCCATTTTGATTTGTACATGAGTATTTCCCCTACTTATTGATCATATGTATTCTTTGATGTTTGTGGTTTATTCTTTGATGGTACATGAGTATATCTGAAAAAATCTGCACATGGTTTGCGGTATTAAGAAAGGAGATGACTCCGATTAGAAGAAAAAAAAAGGGGAGATGACACCTTAAATAAACATACACCTATACATGTTTAATTTCAATTTTATTTTCATGTAATGTTTTGTCATTTTTACTCTACATGTGTGATTTTTTTTAAGTTTCTCATTTCAGGAGAAGTACAAAGTCCAGTGGCAAGGGAGCGTCCTCTTATAAGGATACACAATTAGGAAGTGGGGATACTAAAGCTGTTGTAGCATCTAATGCAGCAGATACATGTGTTCCCATCACCCTTAAGTCCTTTACTTTCATTGATCTCAAGAATGCCACTAAGAATTTTCGCCCCGAGAATCTACTTGGGGAGGGAGGCTTCGGGTTGGTCTTCAAAGGCTGGAATGATGCAAACACCCTAGCTCCCACTAGGCCAGGAACTGGCTTAGTTGTGGCTATCAAGAGGCTCAAGCGAGAAAGCTTTCAATGTCACAAGGAATGGCTTGTATGGACCCTTGCTTTTCTTATCTAATTTCTACCACCTACTGTTGTTCCTATTCCCTTACCTTAATTAATTCATTTTTTGCACTTGGCAGGCAGAAGTGAACTATCTGGGTCAGCTTCACCATGAAAATCTTGTCAAATTCATAGGGTATTTACGAGTTTATGCCTAAGGGAAGTCTGCTATTTACGAGTTTATGCCCAAGGGAAATCTGGAGAATCATTTGTTTAGGAGCGAGTATAAGTACGTATCCTCTTGCTATATTTATTTTGATTATTTATGATGCTTCTACTGTTCAAATTGTTTCTTGGTCATTGAACATATAAATACGTTTGTGGTTAGAAACTTAGAATGCTGGTGAACTTCATTCAATATCTGTATAGTGTGGTTGCCAGAAATCGTGTACTCCTTCGAACTAGATTCCCCGTCCCTCATCCTGTTCATGATTACCTATTTCTCTGCATCAAGTAGTAAGTAACTATGCTGTCAGATTGTGTGATATACTCCCTTCCATATCAATCACCATTTCTCATAAACTTGTCAACATCAATCCCATGGTAATGTTCAAATCTTTGACAAAGTCATAGGGTTTTTAGAATCTTGGCAAAGTCATAGGATATTGCTCAAAATCATTTTTTCAATGACTACTTAGTTTGCTCATAATCTAATATGTAAGCAAAGCAAAAAGAAAATTGCTTTATTTTGGTAAAATATAGTTGCGTAGTTCTACTATGCTGTTGAGAAAAAAGATCTATGACCAATAACTATATTTTCGTTTGTGCATATATTAATCCCCAGCTGATACCATTTGGTTTTCCAGAACAAGAGGCTAACTGCTGTAGTCAATTTGTACGAACTTTTCTTAAATGGAATCTTTATAAATGCCTCTGTCCCTTGCTGAAGAGACCATTATTGTCATGAAGCCAGTATGGTACAAACATATGATTGGTAACCCTACCCAAAGAGACCCTTATTGTTGTCTCAGAAGAAACTATTTAATTGGAATAATAGTCAGGAATACTCCCTTCGCTTACTTGATGTGTTCTGCTTATTTAAGTAAAGGAATATCTCTTACAGAAAATGACACTGCATAATTGCATATAATCCCTAACATTACCTTTCTTGTCAAAGGATATGTTTTTTCTATCCAGCACATACCTGAACCATTTCATAATTCCTATATTGTTCTGCAGAAGGTGTTCAACCCATAAGATGGGTTATGCGAATAAATATCACAATAGATGTTGCAAGGGGATTGTCCTTTTTACATTGTTTAGATGCTAATGTCATCTACTGTGACTTGAAGGCCTCAAACATTCTACTGGATTCAGTTTGATTTCTGAATTGTTCACTAAGATCTCATTTGTTGGTGACACTGTCCACGCTCAAGTATAATTAATATAAGCAAGCCTGATGATAGAGTTTAGTTTCACACTTTGATATAATAATTTTATGCAGGATTTCAGTGCCAGGCTTTCTGATTTTGGCATAGCAAGGGATAGTCCTACTGGAGATAACACTCATGTTTCTACCAGAGTAGTGGGAACTCGAGGCTACGCTGCACCAGAATATGTTGCTACAGGTTAGTGATACCTTTGAATTTCGTGGTTAGAGAGAACACTGGGCGAACTCATATTAATCTCTGTTACAATACTCACACTTGTCACCCGCATAGAACAATTGATTATCACATACGTCATAGGATGGGAAGTCCTGGAAATTTTAAGGAGCATAGATCAGACTTAAAGCATGTTGGTTGCCTTATTCATTTACTGTAAAATTCTGTGTATCGAGTGTGGACATCATGACCCAAAAAAAATTGAGAATTTAAAACCACGCTATGAGTACATGTTCTCGTACTCTTCATGTGATCATAATACCGTAAATAGGCTGTATCTTCTGACATATAGTTTACACTGTTACTTAGCCAGATAACTGAAACTTTGGCTCATGCTATTTAGTAAATTTGGTTCTTTTAATCTTATTGTCAGTTCCTCCTGTAGTCTTGTTCATTTATCCAGACGAGTTAAAGTCATATGAGTTTGTATTATGTGCCTCATTTGTTTTGCCCCTAATCATTTTCAGTTCATTACCCTTGATCTCTTTCTGCCTATTCATTTATTGTTCTAGCTTATTTCTATATTTGTTGGAGGATAACTAAAGCAGCAAGTACCCAGAAAACAAAAACATTGGAAAATTGATACAGGAATCTTAGACAACATTTTAAAGCATAATCTGTTGACTGACAAGAAATTTCGCTTTCTTCTTCCATTATGATTCAAAATCGAACAGGTCACTTGACACCAAAGAGCGATGTGTACAGCTTTGGTGTCGTGCTGTTAGAGTTACTATCAGGAAGAAGGGCAATGGATGAGGAGAGAGCTGAGAATGTGGAGGAAACTCTGGTAGATTGGGAAAGCCATTTTTTGTTGATAGTAAACGAGTTCTTAGAATCATGGACACAAGGTTTGGGGGTCAATATCCTAAGAAAGCGGCCCAAGCTCAGCAGCACTTGCTTTACAGTGTTTTCATACAGATCCAAAGTATAGGCCACTCATGATTGATGTTCTAGGCACATTGGAGCGACTCCACACAAAGGACGCACTCGGACCCAACAACAGAAGCTAGCTCAACCTCCTGGAGTTAAGCATTTGAACCATTTCACTAGATAGCTAGATTAAATACAATCTTCAAATGTGCCCCTAGTGTTCTTTTTTGTGCCTTGGGTATACAAACAATTTTTCTTTTCGTTAGGTGAAGATGAGAAACACTTGAGAGTCATTTTTAGTGGAATGAAATGGAAGGATTTAATGCTGTGAATTCATGAGGGAGCCATTGAGATCCTATTATAATAAGGACTTGGTGACTTGGCTCTTCCTTTTGGTCCTCTAGAACTATTCCTGTGTAATTTACTTGACAAAGCTAAAGTCTCCGCTTTTGCCAAAAAAGGAATAGCTTGTCTTGGAAAATTGAGAATTTATTGTGCATATTTATGTATGTGTCAAGTTATAAACTGAAAACTTTTGATATGTGGTTTGGATCTTTTTTCATGTTATTAGCTAACGTTTTAATTTTATTAATTTTTTATTAAAAAAATATTCAATTCACCCGGATATCATTTTGATAGGGAATTGAACCTCTAACCTTTCAACCTATGAGAATAATATCAGGGTGGCCAACCACTGGATTAATTTTATCAGTTTACTACTTCAGAGTTTGGTCTTTTTTCATGTTGTCATCTAAGGTTTTGATTAATTTACTACTTGAGATTTTATTTTTTCATCACTTTTTAACTTCTTTAAGAGGGATGACAATTTGTTTATTCTTAACACAACAATTCATATTAATTTTTTAAAGAGAAAAACTATTTTCACCTCCTCAATTACTTTGTTTACCCTATAATCCATTAATTAATAAAAGATCAAATACCCATATACAAAATTACAATAAAGGACTTTACCAATTGACAATTTACAATATGTTTTCTTATACCACCCACTACCCAATTAACGCATTAAAACGTATTCCTAGAAAAATCATTATGCCCTAAATCTTTTATCAAATTCAATTCAACTCATGTTGACACAAACACCCTTTTTTCTCCAATTCATACCACTTCAGGACATATAGAAACACAACACTACCATCGTTCTACTAGAGATTGTAGGTTTTTGTTTTGTTCAATAGGTGTCAACTGAAAATCACGACTCCGTTCAGCAAGATCCCATTGAAAACTATGTCAAATTTTAGTAGAACCCTGCTAAATAGACAGATTATTTAGTTGTATACTATACCGAATGAAACGAAAATCTGCAATAAACATAACTTTTAGTAGGACCTTACTTAATGAAGACATGTTTGTAAGTAGACCCCTACTAAACGAAATGAAAACCTGATGTTAGCATAAGCGCTTGGGCTTAGCACTTCGTACGTACACACTTGACCAAAAATGGAAAGCATACGAGTAGAGGAAAATGTGAGTGCATCGGGTCCTACATCGAATGAGTAGTTGAAAGTGCTCCCTGGAGTAAGTATAAAGGTAAATTGTTTATTATTGAATTAGTTTAAGTGATCATTCACGTCATAGATACATTTTGTTCCTTATTCTATTCTTTACCAAAAACGCATTCTTACTTAAGCATCGGAGGGTGTTAGCTGGGTCTGCCCGTCTTCGCTTCTAAAGCTCTTTCTTTTTGTCTCAGCAACCAGGCCTTAACCAGAGAAAAGTTCATTCAGTATTCAACCCACCATCTTCAAAGATGTTTCATGGATTCTCACCTAGAATCTGGTCGAAACATTTGGCATCGTCTACGAGATCTTTCTCCCCCGCATCAACAATAGTCTGTTTGCTTTTCCCTAAGCTATAGACTTTCCCTCTTCGTACAACATCATCTTGGAATGCCCCACCTTAATGAAACTAAAAGTAATCATAGCTACGCACATGCTTTACCTTCAATTCCCTACTGACTTTCGATACTAATTTTGTGCGGGGTTATCAATTTGTTAAGCGCCCAATTAATCCTCGCACAAGGGAAGTTGTCCGCCAAGAGATCCTAGCCCTTATGGACAAAGACGAAGTTGCAGCGACTCTAGACGATCTGCGAGAAGGTATAAATTCTATCCGCCCGACTAGCGATAAGGGCAGTTTGATTAAAGTTTAGGTCGACCCAGATCATCCTTAGTAGGTAGTAAAAATAGGTGCCCAACTGGTCGTACGCTGATATGCCAGGAATTTCTACCAACTCATTTCTCATAGGCTTAGCATAAATCAAGGCACAGGCCCAGTGAAACAGAAGAGACATGCCTATGAGGAGGAAACATATGATGTCATGCAAGCAGAGGTGGAGTGCCTGCTCAAGATTGGTTTCATTCGCCTGGTGAATTATCCAAAGTGGATGTCGAATACAGTAATGGTAAAGAAAAGCAACGACACTTGACGCATGTGCGTCGATTACACCAATGTAAACAAGGTGTGCCCAAAGGATAGCTTCCCACTACCACGCATCGACCAGTTAGTGGACACACTAGTCGGTTATGAGCTACTCTCTATGATGGATGCATATTTATGGTACAACCAGATTAAAATGCACCCAAATGACCAAGAAGCCATCATGTTCACAATAGACAAAGGTATGTACTGTTACAATGTTATGCTGTTCGGATTAAAGAATGTTGGCTCTACATATCAGCAATTCATGAACTTCATTATGGAGGAGGTGAATGGGGTAATCGTTGAAGTTTATGTGGATGATATATTGGTCAAGAGCGAGACTGCCCAGGGGCATGTCACTAATTTATGCATTGTGTTTCAGATATTATTGGCGCGGGGCGTCAACCTAAACCCGACGAAGTGTACATTTGGCGTTACCGCCAGTAAGATTTTGGGTTATGTTGTGACTTAGCGCGGTATTGATGCCAACCCAGACAAGATCAAAGAAATAATGGATATGGCACCCCCATCCACCAAAAAGGAGTTGTAGAGCCTCACTAAGAAGTTGGCATCCTTGAATTAATTCATCTCTCATTACTAAGATAAGTGTGAACCCTTCTTCAAAACGCTTTGCCTTACCAAAAACCGTGAGGTTCAATGGACGCCAGAATGTGAGATAGATTTTATCAATTTGAAGTAATATCTTGCCTCTATCCTTACTCTATCCTGCCCAGTAAAGGGAGAAATCTTATTTCTTTATTTTGTCACTTCCTTAACCTCTACCAGTTCCGCCCTAATCAGAAGAGGGGACGACAAAGAGCTCCCTATATTTTATACATGAAAAGGCATGACAGATGTTGTAACTCGATACCTCGCCTTAGAGAAACTGGCATTGACACTAGTCACAGTCGCCAAGAGGCTCCGCCCATACTTCAGGTGCACAGCATTCACGTCCTTACCAACTTGTCGCTAAGACAAATTCTCTAATCACCATACCATAGTGGGCACCTGAGTTAATGGGCTATCAAGCTCAGCGAGTTCGACATTGAGTATAAGCCCCATACTGCCCTTAACGGTCAAGATGTCGCAGACTTCATCATTGAGTGTATAGACCTTGAGCTCGCCTAGCCCACTGCATTCACGCCCATTCATGACACCCCCACTCCCGTTCCAGTTCTTCAAAAATCCAAATGGAATCTATATGTGGACAAATCCAATAATTAAACAGTAAGCGGTGCAGTAGTGATCCTTACAGGTCCAGGGGGTGTCCATACGGAGTGTGCACCCCGTTTGATTTCAAAGTTTTGAACAACGAGGCGAAATACGAAGCTCTCATAACTTGACTCTAGTTGTCACATCAGTCAGGCGCTAGGGATATCAATATATTCAATGATTCCCAGCTGGTAGTAAACCAAATCATAGAGGACTTCAAGGCGCATGATGCACTACTAGAAAAATGCTCTTAGACATCAGTCTACAACCAATGTAAAAAAAATATGAACTGATGTCTTAGTGGGTTATGTAAAAGATCGAAACTACTAAGACATCGCTTTGAAAGCGAGGTCTAAATTTGAGGCAAGCATCGGTTATACTTACAAACCTGATATAATGATCTCTATTTGGTGTATGTAACTATTGTTAAACCTTCATATTTTTACACTTTTTGTCTATTGCAATAGCAGTCTGTAACATAATTATGACATTTAAGATCCTAATTCTAAAACCGATATCCAATTATAACTTACACATCGGTATTTAAGTGCAAGACATCAGTTTTTCCTACAAAGTTGATGTCTATGTTAATCTTTGACATCGATAATTTTTCACAGTCTGATGTGCAATAATTTTATTGAAATTAATTTTTGTTTGTACAGTGATGTGACGACCCGAAACAGAATCAGAAGCGTAATCAGCTTAAGCCATGAGGTTATGCATAATCGCAGATCTCCGATAATTGATTGAATCGCCAGCTTTGATCACGAATAAATTATTGGCCTAGAATTTGAGTTGAGTCTCTTCTCGAGAGTTGTTGTACGCATGATTTCGAGTTCGTGGGCGGTTCCGGATCATTATTTGGACAACCGAGGAATATAATATGAATATTTGAAATTTCGGAATACTGTTGAGTTTATCCGTTCGTGTTCGAGTCTATCCGAATCGTGATTGTGATCCGTTTTGGACCGTTGATCGACCCGAACAGTAGATGGAATTATTATTGACTTGATTTGCGAGTTTCGCGATTTGTCGTGATTTCGACATAATCTGCTAATATGGCGGCTTTGTTAGCGACTAAATTACCGGACGAGAATTTGATTTCGGATCCTTCGTGAAAGTTGTAGAGAATTTAATTTCGATCTTGTGGGAACTTCCAGAGGATTTTTCCGAGTTACGAGAATTATGTTGCGAATATTTTCGACCGTTGATTATTTAATCGGGTAAGCTTGTGTTGGTTTGAACCGTTGACTTTTTATCAGAATTTTCGAAGTGTTTGACTTTGGGTGGAAATTAAAGAACATGTCGAGTTGAGTTTGTTGCCGCGAGAATTATTGAAATCGAAATTACGACGTGAAAGTTACGGGTATTCGAAGTTTGTCGTAAATTTAATGGTGGGAGTTTCCTAAAATAGCAAGTATATATGTGGGTTTCCTCTTTTGGCAACTCAAACATGTTCATTAATTGAGGTTGACCGAGTCAACTCGGTGGAGGAGGGAGGCGCGATGTGCTCCACGGCTCGCCGGCGGCGAGCTCCGTCTGGCCATCCCAAGGCACGAGGCTAGTCCCTTTCGACTCGGCCTGGCCTCCCCGTGGTGTTGCCGGCCACCGTTCACGGTGAGGTTGATGGTGGAGAGAGAAAATTCCGGCCAAAGTTTGTGATTTTTGGGGGTTTTTGCTCGATCTTATTCCGGCCAAATTGAGCTACAAGATGTAGTGGGCTTTGAAGCTCTCAACACCATGAAGCTACCTATGTAAGTATGGAGTTCTAATTTTGCTTGTACATGGAGAATTGTTGGATTGAAAAGTTTGTGTAATTTCGGTTTGCTTGAAATTGAACTAGATAGAGTGAGAATTGGACTTCGGTGTAGTTATAAAAGTTGCTTGTTGGATGATTTTGAGTGGAATAGGCTTTGGTCCGTCGGAAAATTTCATGTTTGGGTGGCGGCGGCGGCGGTAAACGGCAGTCAACGGTTGACTTTTCGGGGTTTTCGACAAGTTGCATGTCGTTTCGCTCGGAATCGCGCCCCGATCGCAGTGGTGAGGTTTGTTTTTCGAATTGAGCGTCCGAAATTATAGCGAGGTATTGAGGTGTGATTATTGGATTTTCGAAAATTCGTCGTTATTGGATTATGTGTTTCCGAGAACGGTTGTTTCTCGTGGTATGATTTGAGGTATCGAGTTATGATTTTTAGAAATGGATTTTATGATTATTCAGGGGTTCGTGATCATTCGTTTGGCGAGAGATTTTCCGCCGGATTACGGGATTAACGCGAACTGCGTTACGCTAGTTTGTGAGTGGACAACTTTTTTTCACTGTCAATCGCAAGTCTTTATACACGTTTTACGTGCATGAGCATGCATACGAGATTATGTTTTATATGAGCATGTGTTATACGATTATGCCTATACCAGTATACATTACGTATATGCATTTATATATTGTCTCATGCATTTGCATCGAACTATTTATGATTTGATTTACACAGAGTACAGTCTCAGTATATGTTGTTGTATCGATACACTTGCATCCCGGCTGATCCCCGATTGATGCCTACCAGGAGGGGTAGTACCCCGACCTGACCGGCGAGGGGCAGTACCCCGGAACCGAGGCCTTTCTGGCTAGAATCACGTGTGAGTCTGGGATCCCGTGATTCGGACTGTACTAGCACGGATGTGTCCATGAGTGACCCCGTGAGATTTTCCATGCATGCTCTGTACGCGAGTTGGAGTCAGCGTCTCCTCGTGTACCATTTGATTTTTATATATTTTGACTCGCATATGTTTTTATAACATATATCATTCGGTGAAAGACATTTATTTTCGTCCACTCACTCTAACAGTTTTCATGTCTTTCCCCTGGGCTTTTTGGTTTCCGTGCCCAGTTTGCAGTTCAGATTTTGGTGTCGCACGTCATGGTCGGAGGCATAGTATTCGAGCGATGTTTCTTTTATGGTAGGTTCTTAGTTTGGCATACTATTTGTATATGTATACTAGAAGTCGCTCTGAGTATTCTGATGTATATTTTTATACGATTTTCCCCGGATTTCGGTAAAGTATAGTTATATTTATTACTTTACATTACTGTTGATATATTGAGAAATCAAGATGGGATTGGTGCCCACGGTTTGGATTTTGTGGCATAGGATGAAGTGTATTTTCCGAGTGCAGGTAATGGCAATTCCGCGTTAATAGCGTTGCTCTGCCGAAATTTTGATGGTTTTTGTTGGTTCGTATTTTCAGAAGGGGTTTGATTCCGGTTTAGGAAACTAAATCGGGGTTAGGTCCTTTCAAGTGATGTATTTTCTTTTTATTGACATCAATTTTTATCACAAAACTGTTGTATAATCTTGTTCTTGACAGTACATTCTCACATAACAGATAAATTACAAAGCCAAAATCAGGAATACATTCATTCAATACTAAAATATCAAGTACAAGATTGCTACAAATGAGGTTAAAAGTATAAGAATTCTTGATTTTCTTAGACAAACATAGCTTACACATGTCTAAGTCTACGTTTATATACAATGGATGTGTATGTTCACCTATCACCTATGTCTTTTCTTTGTTCTTGTGCTCCTTTTCTACTTGCATACACATGACATTCCTTACTAACTTGTAGACGATTCAGATCCAACCAACCGATTTTTATAAGTTGCTTATACCTAAGCTGAGTGACCACTACCACATATGGCATCATTACCGGCGAGATCACCGGAGACAAGGCCGGCGACCGGAAAAGTCGCCGGAAAATCGCCGATAATGTTTCAAAACATTACCGGCGACTCCAACCGTCGCCGGCAATGTTAAGCCGAACATTTCCGGCGATTTTCCGGCCGGAATTTCGCCGGAAATGTGTGGCTCGACATTGCCGGCGACGGTTGGAGTCGCCGGTAATGTGTTGAAACATTACCGGCGATTTTCCGGCGTAAAGTCGCCGGTAATGTCTTCATTTCCGGCGACTTACTCCGTCGCCGGCAATGTCTCTTATATTAGACGCAGATTGCAGCAGCTCGATCATTCATTCATTTTGATCGAAAAAAATCCAGAGAAATCGAAAGAAGGAAAACGTACGCTCTGAAATCGATCCTTCGGTATATTGTCAAAATTAAGGCGCGCGTCGAAAACTCGATCACTCGGGAAGCTATATATATAGGTACGTGTATATATACGTATATGTGTATGTATATATATATATATGTGTGTGTGTTGATCAAATCCAATTCGTGAGATATATATGAAATGTTGTTGATGTCACCGAAACAAGAAAACTGCTTGTAGTTAATCTTATCTTGTGTCTGAATCAACGACTGATATTATCGTAGTGTTATCAGAGCCAGGCTTAACAGAGCCTCCTACCTAGTCAAATACGTTTTGAATTGAAAAAAGAAGAATACCATCATCGAGTACTGAATCGAATTCAGAGATTAGATCGATATATATATATATATGCATGCATGTGTTGATTTAATTAGAGTTGATTTGAGATATCGCGTCGATTATTAGTAGTGAATGTGTGTGTATATATATAATTAATCCGTAAAATTGTTAGAATTTTCAGGATGGACAAGAGTTGGATGAGCCTCGAAAGATGGGATGTCAGATATCACCAGGGAATTAGGAGTTTTGTGGATTTTGTGAAGGCTAATTGTGGAGACACTACACTTCATTATTGCCCGTGTAAAGAATGTAAGTGTTTCAGTGATTGATTTCGTTTTCCCATTGATAAAGTCTAGAGGCACCTGAGTAAATACGGGTTTTGGGATAAGTACACTTGTTGGATTTATCACGGTGAAACATCGTTAGCGGGTCCGCATGATCATGGATAATTTGGTGAGAGGGCCAGTCCACGCTATGATCATGGAGATTTTGCTGAGAGGGCAGTTCATCCTATGATCCAACAGCGATGTTAATTAATGATATGTTTCCTCATGAGAGCGGTGTATTTGCTGATGAAGCACCAAATGTCCCTCCCGTCGTTGAGGGTTTCCCCCATATCGAGCCAGTCGAGCCATTACCTGGAGCTCATGTCAACACAAGCGGTATGGATAAATACAACAACCTGATTGCATTGCAACAGACTCCGTTGTACGACGGTTGTAGTAAGACTGTTCTTGAAAGTGTGATGGGAGTGATGCAGCTCAAAATGGAGAACAAAATGTCTGTCAAAGCTGTTGATTCTTGGTTGAAGTGGACTGCTTCGCTACTGCCACCCGGTTATCGTCTTCCTTAGGGCTGGGCACAAATCCCGCAAATCCCGGTCCCGTCCCGGTCCCGTCCCGATCCCGGCGGGATTTGAAACTAAAAATGTTCATCCCGTCCCGTCCCGTCCCATCAGAAAAACAACGGGACGGGACGCGGGACTGAAATTTCTCATCCCGTTAGGCCCGTCCCGTCCCATATATAAATTTAAATTGATATTGACCGTTGATTTTAATTTTGTATTGCTATGTTTTTAATCTTGTATTGCTATATTTTTAATCTTGTATTGCTATGTTTTTAATTTTCTTCTTTTCTTGTTAAACTTATGATATGTGAACTTGTGTAACAGATTATGGATGTTATTCTTGTTATGTTTGATATTATTAGGTTATGGATTGTGACTTATGAATGTAAGCAAGTTATGTAATTGTAATTAGATCATAGATACATGTGATTTATGAATGTAATTAAATTTTTCTTCTTTTTTGTTTCCAATTTTGTGGTGGGATTGGGCCCGTCCCGTCCCGATCCCGTCCCGTCCCATGTGGGATTGGGCCCGGCGGGATTTACTCTCAAAATGCAAGGCCCGTCCCGATCCCGTCCCGCATATAACAACCGGGACGGGACGTGGGATGACCTCAATCCCGTCCCATCCCGTCCCATGCCCAGCCCTAGTCTTCCTACCACTCATCATAAGGTGCGACATATCCTGAAAGATCTTGGGCTTTCCTACATCAAAATCCATGCATGCAGATATGATTGTATTCTCTTCTGGGGAAAAGATCTCGAAGACCTTGAAGCCTGCCCGGTATGTTTTACAGAAAGGTATAAGTTGACTCCTGCAGGCAACAAGAAAGCTGTGAAGATACTTCGATATTTCCCGCTTATTGATAGGCTGGAGCGGTTGTTCATGTGTGTTTTCACGGCCGAGGCAATGAGATGGTGGGCTGAGAGGAACTTGCCTGACGATGACACCCTTATACACCCTTCCGACGGAGAGGCTTGGAAGCACATGGTCAGGGAGTTTGATCATTTTGCAGCAGAGGTCCGAAATGTTTGGCTAGGGCTCTCATCTGACGGATTCAACCATTTTGGCAACATGAGTCTTCAATACAGTATATGGCCAGTTATTTTGGTACCGTACAACCTTCCACCATGGATGTGCATGAAGAAGGAATACAATATGCTGACTCTGTTAATTCCGGGCCCGGGTTATCCAGGAAAGTGTCTCGATGTGTATTTGAGGCCTTTGATTGAGGAGCTTAAGTACATGAGTGAGTGTGGTCACCCCACTTACAATAGGTTCAAAACGAGATGTTCCAGATGCATGCCATGCTTGTTGGCACCATCAGTGATTTTCCTGCCCGCGGTATGTTGTCGGGCAACGTTACCAGGGGTTACAGGGCTTGTTCAGAGTGCATGACGGTTGATTGTTGCAGTCCTCATTGCAGTAAAATTGTTCAGATACGTCACCATTGTTGGCTTCCATATGATCACCCATTTAGGCAGGATCCAGACGCGTTTGATGGGACTGTGGAAACAGGTGTGGCACCCAGGCGATGGACAGGGGAAGAAATTTTGGAAGTGTTGAATGAATATGATTTTGGCCAACTGAGCAATCATCCTGACATAGTCGCGTCAATTCCAGACAAGCCCGAAAGGTATAAGTTTTGGACACACAAGAGCATATTCTGGGAACTCTCATACTGGCCCAGGTTGCCTATCAGACATTACCTAGATGTCATGCACATAGAGAAGAATATGTGTGAAAGTGTTGTGGGCACAGTTCTTAACTTGGAGGGGAAAACAAAAGACATCCCTAAGGCACGCATTGATCTGAAAGCAATGGGTCTGCGGAAACATTTGTGGTTAAGAGATGGTAAGAGAAAAATGCCGCAAGCTCCTTACACCGTAAAGCCGAAGCATAAGCATGAACTTTTTCGGTGGCTGAGTAATGTCAGGTATATATTCTTATGGCTACGCAGGAATTTGGCCTTAAATTTTTATCGGATTATGGTTATATGCGAGAAATATAATTGTTGCCTATGGATATATATATATATATATATATATATATATATATGCAGGTATCCTTATGGCTATGCAGGAAATATAAGCAGGTGTGTTAACTTCCGGGACAATAAGATGTACGAATTAAAGAGTCATGACTGCCATGTATTGCTTCAACGCTTTTTCCCTATTTTCATTCGAGGGTACCTGCCCAAAGAGGTGGTGGAGCCGTTGGTGGCCTTGTCAAGATTCTTTCAGAAGTTATGCACCAGGGAAGTTAAAAAATCAGACCTCAGGGAGATGCAAGATGACATCATTTTTATCATGTGCAAGCTTGAGAGGATATTTCCCCCAAATTTTTTCAACATAATGCCTCACCTGATGATCCATCTTCCCGAACAATTGTTGCTTACCGGTCCCGTACACTACACTTGGATGTATCCCATGGAAAGGTACAAATGATTCATACATTTGGTTTGCCTATGTTTTTATATGTAAATTCTTATTTTTTAAGTAAGTTAACATGCACTTGTTAACTTGTAGACAATTGGGAGCCTACAAGGACTATGTGAAGAATAAATATGCACCTAAAGGGTATATCGCTGAAGCATATGTTGCGCACGAGTGTGTAACGTACACCAAAGTGTACTTGGGAGCGCTTGAGGACCCCCAACAACAGATGCCGATAGATGAACCCCAGTTCAACCTTTCTATCATCTCCAGTGACGTGGTAGTACAGGGAAGCTTGCCAAAGTCGTACAAGTTGGATGGAAATGAGGTAGCCATTGCCCACTGGTCGGTACTGATTAACTGTCAAGAAGTACAATATTGGAAAAACTATCATCTTCACTGCCCTGCTATTGCCGGAAATGTTGATTGCCACAACAGGACGTTTGCAAACTACTTTGGTCAATGGGTAAGGGTATATGTGTATATGTCTATTTTTATATATATCCTTATATAGCATGTATGTATGTACGTGGTTTTGTGGTTTCAAGATGACATAATTTCTTGTGTACGTATTACTGGACGTTTTCAGATGAACCATGTAGCAGATGATGGTTGCCTAGAGTGGTCAAACGAATTGAGGGTCCTGGCGATGAAACCGATTGCTTCAAAAGTTTACTCGATGTGTCAGGTCAATGGCGTGAAATTTATATGTGAAAATCGAGACGACCGACTGAAAACACAGAATTGTGGGGTGATGGTCCATGGTGGGCAGGATGGCGTTGACTATTACGGTGTCCTTCATTCAGTTGTTGAACTAATTTATGGGAACCGCATGAAAGTGCACTTGTTCAAGTGTAGATGGTTTGATACTAGCCCGGAGAACACAAGGACCGATCAGTACGGAACATTTTCGGTGAATACTGCTACTACCTGGTATGAAGATGACCCTTTCGTTCTTGCCTCATCAGTAAAACAAGTGTTTTACCTGGACGATCTTCTTAACAAAGTCCCGTGGAAGGTGGTTAACCATGTTGCTCATAGAAACATATACAGTGCTGCCACACTTGGTGATACCGCAGATGATGAGGAAGTTACTGCATACCAAGAGCCAAACGCTTTTGACATTCCGGAATCATCTACGATTTGCCTTAATAATGTGAGATCTGGGAGTGTGGTTCGAATTACTGGAGCAGAACTTCTCGATGTTAATCCATATGAAGTTGACGCTGATTCAGATGACGAGGAGCGACACATATTGCCAGAGGTTACATATGAAACCGAGTCAGACTCAAGTGATGAAGATGATTACGATTATCATCCTTAGTACGTTGGAAATTGTAGTCGGAAATTGTAGGCGGAAATTGTAGTCGGAAATTGTAGTCGGAAATTGTAGTCGGAAATCGTGTCGGAACGTAGTCGGAAAATGTACTCGGAAAATGTACTCAGAAAATGTAGTCGGAAATTGTAGTCGGAAATTGTACGTAGTCGGAAATCGTGTTGGAAATCGTAGTCGGAAATTGTGTCGGAAATCGTTGTCGAAAATTGTAGTCGGAAATTGTACGTAGTCGGAAATTGTAGTCGACCATCGTAGTCGGAAATCGTAGTCGGAAATTGTAGTCGGAAATTGTAGTTATATATGGTCGGAAATGTTGTCGGAAATTATTTAGTCAGAAATGTGTCGGAAATAGGTCGATCGGATAATCTTCGAGAAATAATGACATTACCAACGAGTTAGCAACTCGTTGGTAGTGTCATTACCAACGAGTTACGACGTAACTTGTCGGCAATGGTGGCGGTATTTCCAGGGCAGCTCGAGCTCTCCTCCCCTCTCTCCTCCTCCCCATTTCTCTTCGCATCGATCTCTCTTCCCTCTTCCCTCTCTTACACCGAAATTCTCTCTTCACCTCCCTCTCCTCCCTTTCCTCAATCCTCTCTAATTAGCTTCCTCTCCTCCCCTCTCCCCTCTCTTCCTCTCCTCCCCTCTCTCCTCCCCTCTCCTCCCCTCTCTCCTCCTCTCCTCCTCCTCTTCCTCCTCCCCTCACCTCCGTCGCCGGACAACAGTTGGGTCGAGCTCCACCATGGCAGGTAATAGCTCACTCTCTCTCCCTCTCTCTCTCTCATTCCACATTTTATTTTTATGCATTTTGATTAATTAATTTTTGATAATTGTGGGATGTATGTATGCACGTGGAAAATATTTGTAAAATGTAATTAAGGTATGTTTGAAAATTGTGGGAAAATAATGTGGATAATTGTGGGGTGAAGGAGAAATATATGTGATGTATATATGTGAAAAATTAATTAATTTATATGGAATGTATATATATACGTATGTTTGAAAAATGTGGAAAATTAATTAGCTAGGGTGAATTGGATTAATATATGATGTATATATATATGTGTGAATTAAGGTGAAATTAAGATGCATGATCGATGTATACAAAGTGTATATGTGATGTATATATATGTGAAAAGTTTAAAGCCGGAAATGATGTATGTATATATGATAAGTTAGGTGATATAGTTGTTAATTTAACGTATAATAGGTGAAAAATCGGCTTCGGAATTTAACGTGTTTGGATTAAGGTGATATAGTTGTTAATTTAACGCGCGTATATATTAAGGTGAAAAATCGGAATCGGAACAGTTTGGAACCACAACGGTTTTAAACCGGAACGGTTTGAAACCGGAAATGTTTATAACCGGAACCGTTTGTAACATAACGGTTACAGTTCGAAACGATTCCAGGTTCAAACGGTTCCGGTTCCAAACCGTTCCGGTTCTGATTAATTTGTTATAGAACCGAAACGGTTTGGAACCAGAACTGTTTGTAACCGGAACCGTTTGTAACATAACGGTTCCGGTTACAAACAGTTCCGGTTTCAAACGGTTCCGGTTCCAAACCGTTCCGATTCCGATTTATTATAGAACCTTAGTACGTTGGAACCGGAACCGTTTGGAACCGGAACTGTTTGTAACCGGAACCGTTTGTAATATAACGGTTCCAGGTTCAAACGGTTCCGGTTCCGATTTGTTATAGAACCGAATCCATGACTATTACGGTGTCCAGGAGGTTTTGCGGCTAATTGGCTTCGGAGAGGTTCCCGAAATAGTGGAGGGAACAGTAGTCAAGCTTCCTCCTCGCCTGCAGTTAGCAACACGCCCAATGGGCCAATGATGACTGCTCGCACGAGAGCCTTGTTAGAGGCGCGAGCTGAGGAGGAAGCTGCACGATCAAGAGCCGTGCAATCGGAAGTCGAGGCTCGAGCCTCAGTCTCCAGACGCTCAATCAGCAGACGTCCCTCCGGTGGCAGAGCCTCAGACGAGCGATAGTCAACGGGGGCATCAGAAACTCCCTCAATCTGAATGCCCCATATTCGCCCGGTGCCTACTCCCGTTTCACGGGAATCATCTGAGACACATGGTGGTGCTGGCGCTGGCGCCTCATCGTCCAGGCTTCGTCTATCTCCGCCGTCCGGTCTCTTCCTACCCGACGAGATTCCTGTCATCCCTGAATTCGATGATAGGGGGATGCCTGTTTATGTTGAAGGACGGCCGGAGTTCCTGACCGTGGAGGAAGCGTATAACTTCCTCCCGTTCGACCCCGTGTATCTTTGGAGTGTGAGGTGCACCAACCAACAAACGGACGATGCAGGTAAATTTTATTTAACATCAGATTGATTACTTAATTATTACTTAAGACTTGCGATAGGTTCAATTAATGATATCAATTTGTTGATATTGTATTATTAGGCAATTTTGTTAATGGGACTGGAAAACGGAAAGGGGCTAGAGGCACCTGCACCGGGAAGAGACTTGAGCAGGCCACCGGCGGAAGGAAAACGCCCATAAAGGCCAATGAGGATGGCGAGGTAATCGAGGCATTCGACACCACGCGCAAATATGTCAGCATGGCCAGTGTGATCGTGCGGGACAAGGTCCCAATGCTTTGGCCATATTGGGAATCTGTGCCTATCTACGTGAAGATGCAAGTGCATAATGCACTCAGTGTGAGTAAAATCGTATTTTCATTACGTAAATTTTACATTTATTAATTAAGTCCGAATAAATATATAATTTTACCTTTTATATATTCATATTGCAGGTGTGGTTTGACGTGGATGAAGTTCTTATTCACACGTGGGTAGAGCGTCAACTACATATGAGGTGATGTGCTTCGACTTATTTGAATATATATCGAGTTAAAATTTTGTTTACCAAGTGTTTTAATATCTCTAACTTTTTTTCCTTGTTTTAATATAGGTATAAAGAGTGGAAGAACGAGCTTTCTTCCCATTACACTGTATACAAGGAGCTAGGCCGAGGTTCTACCCCTAGCGAATTCCGGTTTAGGGAGTACGAGTGGCTGTGGCTGATAGCTGATCTACACGTTTTCTACGTGATTCTTAATATGTTTTTCCCTTCATTTAGCTTCGTTAGGGCTCTAAGTATTTCATTTCTAACTTACTTTAACGTTTTAGGTACAAAATAAAGAGGAATCAATAAAGGAGGCATAATTGAGCTTAAAATGCACTAAGCGGAGATTTTCCCAATTTGGTTAGGAAAATGATCTTTCCCTATTCGAATTAGGAATGAATGTCAGCCATGAAATTAACGTCTACATCATGAAAGGAAGCATTGAAGCTAAAACGAAGAAGAAACGAAGTTTCCTAATCTCACTAGGAATTTCCGGAAGAGCAGAAAAATGATGACGGGATCATGTGCGAAAGTTACTAATTTTGGGTTCCAAATGGTTTCTAAAAAGTGTGACCAAATGGTTTCCAGAATTAGTAACCCAAATGAAATGAAAAATGGTGTCATTTGTCCCGGTCAAACCAGGAAAAGAAGATGGTGCGCATGGAGTATATTCTGGCCGAATATTGCATATCTTGCTTGCCTAATTCATTGCCGAATCATGTGTATCTTCACTACCATATTTGAGACCGAAATATCCAAGATATTATGCCCAAATTCGGACTAGATATTCCTTGGGAATCAAGAAGAACAAAATCTGGCAAGATATCTCAAATCAGAAATCAGGAAAATAATCCGTCAACTTCTTCAGACGATTGCGAACAGCCCAGACCTCTGATTAATGTATATGATACCTCGTTGGAAAGATCTTTGAATTATCTTTCCAACGACACCAAGATCGCAATTTTTGGAGATCTACAGCTCCCGGAATGTCCGTTTTACCAAAAAGGGTCAGATCTGTCCGGAAAGAGAAAGAAGAGATTTTCCTTGTGCACCAAGCTCATCCTTGTGCCTATAAATTGAAGACTTCGGCTCATTCATCATCATCTCTCATTCTAGTACTCAAAGCTCTGCCCAAAACACTACCTCTCCTCCCTTGCACCAAATCTGAAGAAGCCATCCCTCCAACGCCATAAACACCATCCTCCACCGAAATATTAGGGGAGTCCCGAAGTATTTCGCCATCTCCATTGAAGAGCAGCTTACACCAAGTAGTCTAGGGGAGTCCCGACAACAAAAAGTGTAACCATAACTCTTCTCTTATTTCTTTGTATTTTTGGCATTCTTTGGAGTGAAGTTGTAAAGGATTTTGGTTATATAATTCTAGTTAATTTTCTGCCATCTTCTAGTTCTTACGTTTTTGCTATACATGTTTATTCTATGCTTAATACTTAATTTGAATGCAGGGGAGTCCCGGTTTAGATTATTGATGTGTTAAGGGAGTCCCGAAGCACTTAATCACGAAATTAACATGAGTTATATAGTTGAGGACGTAGGCACTTTTAGGTTGCATGAAATTGGTTAGGTTATAAAGAGTTAGAGAAAAAGATGAGATGATCACATGTATATATTAGATAGGTTTTATTTTCGGTTTAGTAAACATGTTTAGGTTCTTTGATTCTTGTTTGTTTTGCTTGTCTATGAGTATAAAGCATGATAGAGTCCTAGGAATTCTAAGTGTGTTTTACTTGCCATTTTTTTTTGTCTTTAATTTCGTAGGTCATTAGAACACCAATTCAAACTCCCCCCATACTTTCTAACGTTTTCATGCAGGTGAACACCCTACAATCCCCGGTTAAGAACGATACCCTATTTACCAATGCTACATCTACACAAAAGGGTTTTAAATTGCATTTCGTCTAGATTGATTATTGAGTGTTAATTTAGTAGTCACTTTAGGCGTTATCAATTTTTGGCGCCGTTGCCGGGGATTGTTAAGTTTTATTTGTGTGTTTTCGTTTGTGCATATGTGAAATTGTGTAAATAAGTTTATTTTGGTTTTCAGTTTTCGGAACACCTACTGTCCCGTTTTTGTGCAATTTATTTGACGTAGCTAGAAGTCTTAGAAAATTATGAAAATTTACAGAGTTGTTCATTGGTGTGTCTAGTTTCTGGTTGTAAAATTTCATTGAAATCGGACCAACCAATAATTCTGGAAAATTCTTACATGCAGCTGTGTTCAAACTGTGCGATTCTGGATTGTGTAGTTGTTCTGAAATTTGTAAATAATACATACATGTTTATAATTTTAATTTTTGTTCATACTAACCTTTGTTTTGCAGCCATCTAACACGTTAAAGGAAGTCTTCAATTTACATTGAGTACATGAAATTGGTTGATTAAGTCTCACTCTTTGGAATAGATGGCGCCTCTTTTTCTGGTTTATCTCCTTAACCCTTTGTGTTTCATTCTAAATACAAGGTTGTGGGCGGAGTCTACTAAGAACTTGAGGGAGTGTGTTATTCTCGAAATATTGGCTGAATGTCGGACATGGTGTTTAGATGGGATATGACTGGTGACAGGTTTTGGATCTAAGAAAGAGAAACATCATTGGAGTACATCCCTTGATCACGGTAGCCTCGGGTTGTTTCTCGAAATTAGTCCTACCTCTCGCGTTATCTCTATGCCTACTGGCCATGTTTTTCGATTGATCCAAGGCCGATTGATTGAGAATGCATACTTTATCGCGCGGGTCGCACGTCCATTGAAAGACCTAAAAACCAGATTCGTGTACTCTCTTTAAATTGTAGGCGCACTCAATTTGGACATGCTTGGACATAATACTATGTCGAAATTGTGTGTTTGTGCATATTAACTTGTAAAAGGATTAACCACATTGCATTTTTAGCTTGCATAACCTTCTGGCGGCTTTGTGATGCTCGGATTTCATCACCGAGTACCCTAACCTAAGTGAAGTTAGGGACATGAGGCCAAGAGATAGGTCACGTTTTGCATCATGAATTAGCACGTAACTTTTGTGTTTTCTGCAGGTTCTAACATGTTTTCTCTTATGCATTCACTCCATCTTTCACGTAGGATTGTTGTTTGATGCATTTTTTGTAATGAAAGTGTGTTATGCATGAATTCGATGTGAATTATTGTTTGCTTGCATTTGAACTTTGTTTATATGTGTTTATACTAAATTTCGTGGCTTACACATACTACTAACCTTAATTTGCAGAAAACGTTGTTTAGTGTGTGTCTTAGTTCATTTCATTCATATGCATAGCCTTTAGGATGTCTAGATCATTTGCATTACATGGTAGATTGCATTTAGTGTATAAAATGTCATAACTTAGTGTTTTTAGTGTTCTTATTAAGTTTCGAGTCTTTTGTGTGTTTTTGAGTTTGTTTTAGTAGTTTGAGTGTTTCCTTTGTTTTGTTTTCTTTGAGTCTTTTGTACGTTTTGGCTTAGTATCTTGCATTCATTGTGTATTCTTTTGATACTAACACTTGGTCTTTGGTGGATGATTTAGGCTATTCTTGTATGTCCAACGCATCATCTTCTACACTCCAAGATATTACCGACCGTTTAGCACGACTTAAATCTCAAGCACTACAGGATCAAGAGAGCTACGGTTTAGGACAGCCTGTTTTTGAAGAAGTGGTAGTTGAATCTCCTCATTCATCACACTCCACCGAAATTTCATTTGCAGAAGAACAAGATATGGGCGACGGAGCGAACAACAACATTCCTCCAAACATTGGGGCTCCTCCACGAGTTACACTTCGCCAATCTACTTGTTCAAATGCATGGAGTAGTGGTCCATCATGCATTGCGTTTCCGGAGCCTGTCGGAGACAAGAAAGATGTTGAGTTGAAGAGTGGTTTCCTCCACCGATTGCCTATCTTCCATGGGCTGTCCAATGAAGATCCGAACATGCACTTAAGACAATTTCAGTTCATCTGTTCGAGTATGAAGCCCACGGAAGCCGATGAGGAAATCTTCAAGCTCAAAGCTTTTCCCTTCACTCTTGTGGATAGAGCTCAAACTTGGCTTCTTGAACTTCCGCCAAACCACATCATCACATGGAAACAACTTGCGGATAGTTTCTTGGCTAAGTACTTTCCGGCCTCGAAGATTACTGTTTTGAGGAAGAAAATCACGGGAATTACCCAAGCTTCGGATGAATCCTTTGGCCAATACTATGACCGTTTCAAGGTTCTTTGCGCCACTTGCCCTTCCCATGGATTCTCGGAGACCAACTTAATGAATTACTTCTATGATGGTCTCAAACCGATTGATCGTGAACTTCTTGATGCCGCTGCGAATGGAGCATTTATGGACTTGGATGAGACTCAAGCCCGTACACTTTTGGAGAATCGAGCTAACAATGATGCTCAATATAGGATGGCTCCTCGAAAACAAGTGAATGAAGTGAGTTCAAGCAAGGTTGCAGATGAGAAGTATGACAAGCTAGCCTCTATGCTAGAACAAGTACTTGAACTCGAAGCTAAGAGAGCCAAGGGAGCTCAAGGACTAGTTTGTGGCGTTTGTCATATGCAAGGACACCACAATGATCAATGTCCTAGCATGATGGAGCAACAACAAGGAGACATGAAACAAGCCAACGCCATAGGGGGATATCAAGGGGGCCAACGTTACAACAATTATAACAACAACAATTTTAGCAACCGTGATCATCCAGGTTTCAAGTGGGGATCAAATGAGGGATGTCTCAACCCTCCGGCATCTCAACAAGGCTACCAACGTACCCCATTTCAGCCTAGGCCGCCAATGCCTCCACAAATGCCGCCACCTATGCAGCAAGCTCCGGCCCAACACTTCACCAATCCGGACTACGATAAAATGCTTTCCCAACTGTCCGCTTCTACACAAGTTCTTTTGGATGGACAAGCAAAGACGAAGGGCACGTTGGAGTCTCATGGCCGAGATATTGGTGAGATCAAAAAGCAAATGGGTCAACTTGTGGACTTCATGGGACAAATCCGACAAACCGGACAGCTACCACCGAATACTATCCCCAATCCGAGGAATGTGAATGCCATACAAACACGGAGTGGGAAAGTACTAGAAGCACCAAAGACTAAGAGATCTCATCTTGATGAAGTTACAATCGAAGACATCACTCATGAGGAAGAAGATGAGAGTGATCCAGCCACAATGGAGGCTGAGAAGAAGAAAGTGATGCCAAATGTCACTAAGGCACAATCACCCACGCCATCATCCCCAACAAAAGGTAAAATTCCTATCCCTTCAAGTACGGTTATTACTAATTCCCAGTTTGCTAGTGCACCTTTCCCAAGCAGACTTTCGAAGTCCAAGAAGAAGGATGAGCAATATGAAGACATTTTGGATATCTTCCGGAAAGTGCAAGTGAACCTACCCTTGATTGAGTGCATAAAGCAAGTGCCGATTTATGCAAAATTTCTCAAAGAGTTATGCACCCAGAGGAGGCAAACGAGGGAGAAGGAGGTGGTGAAGGTGAATGCAACCGTGTCAGCGGTTTTACAACGTCGGCTACCCCCAAAATTGAAGGATCCGGGAAGTTTTTCAGTCCCGTGTGTTATTGGTGACAAGAATTTCGAAGATGTCATGCTTGATCTTGGAGCTTCCATCAACGTTCTGCCATACTACCTCTTCGAATCGATGGAGCTTGGAGAGCTGAAGCAAGATAATGTCATCATACAACTAGCCGATCGTTCGCATAAGTATCCAAGGGGATACGTTGAAGATGTTCTGGTTCAAGTCAACAACCTCATATTTCCAACAGATTTCTACATTGTTGACATGGAGGAGAATCCTTTGAATACCACACCACTTTTGCTTGGACGTCCCTTCATGAGAACCGCAAGAACGAAGATAGATGTGTTTGAAGGTACCTTTTCCATGGAAATCGATGGAGAAAGGATTGAGTTCAGCATCCTTGACGCGATGAAATTCCCAACAACAAGTGTGGCTGCCATTACCTCGTATGACATTGTGGAAAACATGGCGCAGCAACACTTAGACACAATTGGAGAGGATGAACTCGAAATGGCCATCCAATTAAGAGCGGGGCTGACTCGACTCGGGGATGAAGCCCCTTTTGATGCTGTAATTGAGATTTTGGAGCCAAGGATTCGTGAAATGGCCATGGCACTAAATGAAGCACCACGTTATGAAGGTATACCACGTCCTCTTTCTATTTCTTATGGTACTAACAAGCTAATTCCCTCCATTGTTAAGGCACCAGAATTGGAGCTCAAAGTGTTACCGGATTACTTGAAGTATGCATACTTAGGAGAAGATGATACTTTGCCGGTAATCATATCATCAACGTTGGAGAAGGATCAAGAGGACAAGTTGGTGCTTATGCTTCAAAAATACAAGACCGCCATAGGTTGGACGCTCGCGGATATCAAAGGAATCAATCCGGCAACATGTGTGCATCGGATTTTGCTGGAAGATGGCGCCAAACCTACACGTGAAGCGCAGAGGAGACTCCATCTGCCAATGATGGAAGTTGTGAAGAAAGAGGTAATTAAACTCTTAGATTGTGGAGTTATTTACCCAATTTCAGATAGTAGGTGGGTCTCCCCCGTCCAAGTTGTGCCAAAGAAGTCTGGAATTACAGTTGTGAAGAATGCGGAGAATGAGCTTGTTCCTCAACGAACCGTCACTGGTCATCGAGTTTGCATTGACTATAGGAAGCTCAACGCCACCACAAGGAAGGATCACTTCCCTTTGCCATTCATTGATCAAATGCTAGAGCGGTTGGCTGGTCACGCATATTATTGCTTCTTGGATGGATATTCCGGATATAACCAAATCAGCATAGCGGAGGAGGATCAAGAGAAAACAACGTTCACATGCCCATTTGGAACGTTTGCTTATCGTCGCATGCCATTTGGATTATGCAATGCTCCCGGTACGTTTCAACGTTGCATGCTTTCTATCTTTTCTGATTACATTGAGCAGATTATAGAAGTCTTTATGGACGATTTTAGTGTATTTGGGAGGGATTTCGATGCATGCTTAGGAAATCTAGAACTTATTTTGCAAAGATGCGTTGAAACTAACTTAGTGCTGAATTGGGAGAAGTGCCATTTCATGGTCACTCAAGGGATAGTTCTAGGTCACATAGTTTCGAAAAAAGGAATAGAAGTTGATAAATCTAAGGTAGATCTTGTTCGCTACTTACCCTATCCGACTTCGGTTAGAGATGTTCGTTCTTTTCTTGGTCATGCAGGATTTTACCGAAGATTCATCAAGGACTTTTCCCACATAGCTCGTCCCTTGTGCAAATTGCTTCAAAAGGACATCACCTTCGAGTTTGATGAAGAGTGCAACGTTGCCTTTGCAAAATTGAAGGAGCTACTCACGACAGCCCCTATACTTTGTGCACCGGATTGGTCTCTACCATTTGAATTGATGTGTGACGCCTCGGATTATGCCGTGGGCGCTGTCTTAGGACAACGGAAGGAAAAGAAGCCCTACGCCATATACTATGCCTCTCGGACTTTGGATGAAGCTCAAATGAACTACACTACAACCGAGAAGGAACTTCTTGCTGTGGTTTTTGCATTGGACAAGTTTCGATCATACTTGCTGCAAAGTAAGGTGATTGTGTACACGGATCATGCGGCATTGAAGTATTTGATGGCTAAGAAGGATGCCAAGCCACGCCTAATTCGATGGATACTTCTGCTCCAAGAGTTTGACATTGAAATCAAAGACAAGAAGGGAGTAGAAAACGTGGTGGCTGATCATTTGTCAAGGATTGTGCATGAGAAGGAAGACGTGGCTATTGAGGAAAAATTTCCGGATGAACAACTCTTCGGAATTCAGGTAAGTGCGTCAGAAACTCCTTGGTATGCAGATATTGTTAATTACTTAGTAACCGATAAGTTTCCATCTTCCATGCATAGCTTCCATCGTGACAAGATTAGATTTAATGCTAGGTCTTTCATTTGGGATGAACCTTACTTATGGAAACAATGTTCAGACTTAGTAATTCGTAGGTGTGTCCCGGATAGTGAATTTCAGTCTATACTTGAATTTTGTCACAACTTAGCATGTGGAGGACACTTTGGTTCGAGAAAAACAGCCCTGAAAGTGTTGGAGAGTGGATTCTTTTGGCCTAGTATCTTTCGTGATGCTCATGAGTTCTGTTCTAAATGTGATAGGTGCCAAAGATCCGGTAATATAGGACCTAGAGATCAAATGCCACAAACTTACATTCTTAATGTCGAAATCTTTGATGTCTGGGGTATTGATTTTATGAGACCTTTTCCTCCCTCTAACGGTTTTACTTACATTTTACTCGCTGTTGATTATGTATCGAAATTGGTGGAAGCAAAAGCCACCCGTACTAATGATTCGCGAGTTGTTGCAGATTTTTTAAAGGCTAACATTTTTACAAGGTTTGGAATGCCACGCGTTCTAATCAGCGATGGAGGTAGCCATTTTTGCAACAAGACGGTGGAAGCTTTGATGAGAAAGTATGGAGTTACACATAAGGTTTCGACACCTTATCATCCTCAAACAAATGGATTGGCTGAAGTTTCCAACCGTGAGATCAAGAAGATCTTGGAGAGAACCGTTAAGCTGAACCGGAAAGATTGGAGTCAATACTTAGATGATGCGTTATGGGCATATAGGACTGCCTACAAAACTCCCATTGGTATGTCACCTTTTCGATTGGTTTATGGGAAGGCATGTCATCTTCCGGTGGAGATAGAGCACAAAGCATGGTGGGCTGTGAAGAAGTTTAACATGGATCGAGATGAAGCTGGTCTACATCGAAAGCTACAACTATGTGAGCTCGAGGAAATTAGGAATGACTCATTCGACAATGCTTGGATCTACAAGGAGAAAACGAAGGCTTTTCATGACAAAATGATCCGTCGGAAGGAGTTCATAATTGGCCAGCAAGTGCTACTCTTCAATTCTCGACTTAAAGTATTTCCCGGAAAGCTACGCTCTAGGTGGCTGGGACCCTTCATTGTTATTGAAATTTTCTCACATGGAGCTGTTCTTATCAAAAATCCAACAACCGGGAATGAATTCAAAGTTAATGGCCATCGTTTGAAGCCGTATTATGAGAAATTCAAGGAGCATAACGTGGAAGAGGACACTCTTAAAGACCCGGCCACTTCAAACACATGATAACATGGAGCACATCTCGTCTAGGCTGCAAGACGTTAAAAAACAAGCGCTTGTTGGGAGGCAACCCAATGGAGGAGTCTACAATCAGATTTGCATTCTCTTCCCCTTATCTTTTTTAAATTTCGTTGCTTTTACATTTCTTAGCTAGCTTTTTCGTAAAACCTATATTCCATCTTGATTCTATGTTTTACTTGATTACATTGAGGACAATGTAGAGTTTAAGTGTGGGGGAGGGGTTTACAACTTTATTTGAGTCATAAATTGTAAAAACCGGGCAGACAATGGATTTCCGGCGGATGATGCCCTAAAAAAAATGTTTTCTAGAGTCTAATTTAGTGTAGTGGATGAACACTTGTCTTTTAGTAAGATATCTTTGTGACTTGGTGTCTAGAAGGGGACGGTTGCTAGGACGGGTTTTGGATGTGAGAAAGAACTTGTTCGAAATCACTCCTACCTCTCTTGGTCTCTCTCGCCAACTGACCATGTTATTAAGGTTGCCCAAAGAAGATGAGGACTAAATCTACGCTTGTTTGAGAGTCTTGAGTCTTTTTGTTTTAACTTAGCGTTTTAAAGAATCTTAGGATGCCCATAGTTAGTCTATGATGAAAATGGACCAAATTTGAACAATATGGCGTTGCATTCATGATTCTTGTGTTAATTGAGTTATTTTGAGTGTCATGACATGTAGTAGATATGGATAGTTAAACGTGGTACAGATTTCGCATGTGAGAATAAGTTTAAGTCATATGAACCTTAAACGTGAGTTTTGAGCCTATATATTTCTTTTTGGAGAGAATTTCGTGCATTAGTCTCAAAACTAAGCATGTGCATCATATGATTACTTGCCATAGATTTTAATGAACTAGAGATTACTAGAACTTACTCATGTCGAATTTGCAAAGCTTATAGTTGACATATACTCTGATTTTGGATATGATTAAAGGCACTTAGGTTTTCCACCACTTAGCCAAATTGCCATGAGTCCTATATGAGCGCACGAGTTGCGACACCCCTAGAAAGCCACTTTTGAGCCTACATTGAGCCTTTATTTCGTTGACCTTATATGCATCTAAACACTTAGCCTAGTGTAGAGTTCATACTCTTGTTCTAAAGACTTGGTGAAGAATTTCGAAGCTAGTATCAAGGAATGTGGCGTGTGAATGGAGAAAAGAGAGGGGAATTCTTGTCCAAAAGCTGAAAAAGTGTGATTGCCAAAAGAAAAAAAAAGAAAAAAAAAGATAGAAAATAAGCTCTCTGGCGATATGTTCAAAGAATAAAGTTTGGATCAAGAGAAGAAAATAATGAAGTTTGGGTCCAACACAATGAAATTTGGCCCTTGTTTATGAAGAATTGACCATGGAGGCGTGGAAAAGATGAAGGAGTTTGATTTCAAGAAGTTTTTGATATTTCGACTAATTCTTTGGAACGTGTTTACCACCACATATCTATATTCCAAATGCCTTAGCCTTGCCCCATTACAACCCTTCAAAAGACCTTTTTGATCCTTAAGATGAGTAGCAGTTAATCTGTGGAGTAAATCGCATGAGTAAGCATATGGTTTGGTTCATTTGTGCAAGTATTCATTCATGAGGTTTTCAAATACTTCTATCCATTTTGAGTGAAAATATGATGAGAGAATCCATGTGAGTTGATTTGAACCTCATTCGAAACATGCATAGCCTTAAACATCACCATTGTTTACACCATGTCTTACTTGTTCATTACATGAATCATGGCTTGATTATCATTTGAAATTTTGCAATGTCATCGCCATACACTTATAAAAATTTCTGAGACATCTTTAACTTAAGGGCTTAGTTGTTTTGTTTTTAGTCTTAGATTTTTTCAACTTGGAGACTAGCTCCAACGTTGGAACCTTTCCTTCTTTCTTTCTTTTGCTTTTCTTTTAACTTGTGTCCAAGTATTTGCTAGGGACTAACAAAGTCCAAGTGTGGGGGATTTGATCTACACGTTTTCTACGTGATTCTTAATATGTTTTTCCCCTCATTTAGCTTCGTTAGGGCTCTAAGTATTTCATTTCTAACTTACTTTAACGTTTTAGGTACAAAATAAAGAGGAATCAATAAAGGAGGCAGAATTGAGCTTAAAATGCACTAAGCGGAGATTTTCCCAATTTGGTTAGGAAAATGATCTTTCCCTACCCGAATTAGGAATGAATGTCAGCCATGAAATTAACGTCTACATCATGAAAGAAAGCATTGAAGCTAAAACGAAGAAGAAACGAAGTTTCCTAATCTCACTAGGAATTTCCGGAAGAGCAGAAAAATGATGACGGGATCATGTGCGAAAGTTACTAATTTTGGGTTCCAAATGGTTTCTAAAAAGTGTGACCAAATGGTTTCCAGAATTAGTAACCCAAATGAAATGAAAAATGGTGTCATTTGTCCCGGTCAAACCAGGAAAAGAAGATGGTGCGCATGGAGTATATTCTGGCCGAATATTGCATATCTTGCTTGCCTAATTCATTGCCGAATCATGTGTATCTTCACTACCATATTTGAGACCGAAATATCCAAGATATTATGCCCAAATTCGGACTAGATATTCCTTGGGAATCAAGAAGAACAAAATCTGGCAAGATATCTCAAATCAGAAATCAGGAAAATAATCCGTCAACTTCTTCAGACGATTGCGAACAGCCCAGACCTCTGATTAATTCATATGATACCTCGTTGGAAAGATCTTTGAATTATCTTTCCAACGACACCAAGATCGCAATTTTTGGAGATCTACAGCTCCCGGAATGTCCGTTTTACCAAAAAGGGTCAGATCTGTCCGGAAAGAGAAAGAACAGATTTTCCTTGTGCACCAAGCTCATCCTTGTGCCTATAAATTGAAGACTTCGGCTCATTCATCATCATCTCTCATTCTAGTACTCAAAGCTCTGCCCAAAACACTACCTCTCCTCCCTTGCACCAAATCTGAAGAAGCCATCCCTCCAACGCCATAAACACCATCCTCCACCGAAATATTAGGGGAGTCCCGAAGTATTTCGCCATCTCCATTGAAGAGCAGCTTACACCAAGTAGTCTAGGGGAGTCCCGACAACAAAAAGTGTAACCATAACTCTTCTCTTATTTCTTTGTATTTTTGGCATTCTTTGGAGTGAAGTTGTAAAGGATTTTGGTTATATAATTCTAGTTAATTTTCTGCCATCTTCTAGTTCTTACGTTTTTGCTATACATGTTTATTCTATGCTTAATACTTAATTTGAATGCAGGGGAGTCCCGGTTTAGATTATTGATGTGTTAAGGGAGTCCCGAAGCACTTAATCACGAAATTAACATGAGTTATATAGTTGAGGACGTAGGCACTTTTAGGTTGCATGAAATTGGTTAGGTTATAAAGAGTTAGAGAAAAAGATGAGATGATCACATGTATATATTAGATAGGTTTTATTTTCGGTTTAGTAAACATGTTTAGGTTCTTTGATTCTTGTTTGTTTTGCTTGTCTATGAGTATAAAGCATGATAGAGTCCTAGGAATTCTAAGTGTGTTTTACTTGCCATTTTTTTTTGTCTTTAATTTCGTAGGTCATTAGAACACCAATTCAAACTCCCCCCATACTTTCTAACGTTTTCATGCAGGTGAACACCCTACAATCCCCGGTTAAGAACGATACCCTATTTACCAATGCTACATCTACACAAAAGGGTTTTAAATTGCATTTCGTCTAGATTGATTATTGAGTGTTAATTTAGTAGTCACTTTAGGCGTTATCAATAGCCCACTTCGAGCACCCCAAAGCTCAGGTATGCATCCTTAATATATCTTACAAGCCTAATGTATCGTATCAGATTGAAATAGTTAGTTACTAATTTTTTTCCATATGTTTATCAAACAAGGCGATTTCGAAGACCAACCGGGCGAATAGATTGAAAAACACCGGGGCCCATCATGCAGGTTCACTCAACTACATGGGTTGGTCGACTAAGGCGCAGCAACAACAAGAAGTGAACCCCTTGGTGTATATTCATCAGAAGTTCTATCCGCAGTGCCCTGACGAAGCGGTAAGTCTTTCGCCTCTCCATGTGTTAATAAAACTATTTTTTGATATTAATAGATTTTGTTAGTTAATACGTTGTTCATTTTCGCTTTTCAATTAGGCGAGAGTGGAGGAGGCGACCGCAGAAGTGACCATGAGTATAGCTCGGACTAACCATCATGACTGCTCCGAGGAAGAAGTCACCCAGTATGCCTCTCAGATCGATCCGCTTGATCCCCCGATAGCGGCTCAGATCATGGCAAAAGCGTGCGGGACTGGAAAGAATACCTACTACTGTAGGGGAATGGGCTCGGCGGGCGAAGGAGTATTGAAAAACACTTCACAATACTCTACCGGGTCAAGAAGTTCAACTTCTAGTCGTAACCTCGCAGCGGAGCTTCAGAGGACGCAGAGGGAGTTGGAGGAGCAAAAGAGGCAGATGGCCGAGTACCAAAACATGGTCCAACAACAGACACAGATGCATGCTCAGATGTACACATGGATGCGGACGATGTACGAGGCTCAGACTTTCGGACAACCGTTCCCCACACCTCCCCCGGTCCCTCCCTTCCCTAGCTATCCACCACCACCACCGCACCAGTCAACGCCAGAGCAAGACCAAGGTAGCCACCTGAATTCAAATGAGTACATGGATTACTTCGACCCTGACCCGCAAGTTCCTGGACCCTAACCTGTAGTTGTAGTTAATTTTCGTATCGTCGTTGCTATTTGTACTGTACGTTGGACATTTATGTGTACTGTTGAACTTGTATGATTGTACGGTTTATGTCTTTCAATGCAGGTTCTGGAATTGGTCCCAATCCAGAACCGCGTTTTTTTTCCAAAATTTTTCCACACATTGCCGGCGACATGAACCTCAGTCGCCGACAATGTCTGAAAGGACCCAACCCCGATTTAGCTCCTTAAATCGGAATCAAACCCCTTCGAAAACACGAACCAACAAAAACTTTTCGAAATTTTGGTAGAATTTCGTTACTAGCGTGGAATTACCATTACCTGCACGCGAAAAATACACTTCATCCTATGCCACAAAAAGCAAACCGTGGGCACCAATCCCATCCGGATTTCTCAATATATCAACAGTAAAGTAAAAACAATAAATATAATAATACTTTACTGAAAATCCGGTGTAAAAATCGTATAACATAACAATAGATTTCTCAGAGAGACCTTTAACACATAAATGTATATGTATACCACAGTAGGTAGAACAATAAACCTACTGGAAGAATTAAGGCAGCTCGAGAACTATGCCTCCGACCACGACGTGCGACACCAGAGCCTGAACTGCAAACTGGGCACGGAAACCGAAAAACCCAGGGGAAAGACAATAAACACGTTATAGTGAGTGGACGAAAATAAATGTCTTTCACCAGTTAATATATATATGCTATAAAAACATATGCGAGTCCAGGTAAATAAAAACAACATAGTACACGAGGTAAAACTCATACTTCTCCAGTGCACTGAGCATGCAAGTATAAATCCCACGGGGTCACTCATGGACACACACCGTGCTAGTACAGTCCGAATCACGAGGTCCTTAGTCCTCGTGACTCTAAGCCAGAAATGGCCTCGGTTCCGGGGAAACGCCCCTCACTGGTCAGGTAGGGATAACGACGCCCCTCCTAGATGGCCTACCTCCTGGAGGCAAGTGTATCGATACAACAACGTAACCAAGACTGTACTCTGTGAAAACCAAATCATAAACAGTTCGATACAAATGCATGAAACAACATATAAGTGTATGTATATTCGTATACGTATATCCGTATAAATATAATCGTACAATCATAAAACACATGCTCATGTAATCCGAAATCTCATACGCATGCTCAAGTTCATAAATCATATAAAAGACTCGCAAGATTTCCGTGAAAAGAAATTGTCCACTCACTGACTGGCGTAACGCGTATCGCGTGAACCCGTGATCCGGCGAAAAGTCTCTCGCCAAACAAACGACCACGAAACCCCTGAATATTCACAAAGTTCATTATTCAAAGTCATAATCCGACAATACAAATCAAACCACGAGAAACCACCGTTCTCGGAAACAGATAATTCAAAGTCGACGAATCGTCGAAAATCCGTATATACCACTTCAATACCTCACTTTACGTTCGGACGCTCAACTTGAAAAACGAACCTCCCCACTGCGATCGGAGCGCGATTTCGAGTCAAATGACATGCAACTTGTCAAAAATCCAAAAAGTCAAACTTTGACCGCCATTGACCACCGCCCACGGCGGCGCCGCCACTGACCGGAACATTTCACGGCGGAGCAACCCCTATTCCATTCAAAATCACCCACTGAGCAACTTTGTCAACTACAACGAAGGCCAATTCTCACTCTAGCTAGGTCAATTTCACGATAAACCGAATGAACACACAAATTTCAATCCCAAAATTCTCCACACACAAATCAAATTGGAACACCATACCTATATGGTTAGAATCATGGAGATGAGAGCTACAAAACTCAGTCCTTGTTTGAACTCAACTCGGCCCAAAACAAAAGTCACCATTAAACCCAAAAACGTTGAACTTTGGCCGGTTAATTCTCATTTTCCGGTGAGCTATACCGTGGAAGGTGGCCGGAATGAAGTCGAGGATATCAAGGCGAGTCCAAAGGGACCAACCCCACGGCCTGGGGTGGCCGGAATCCTCCTCGCCGTGAGCCACCGTTTGCCACCGTCGTGAGCCATCCTCCACCGAGTTTGACTCGGTCAAACTCGGTCAAACCCAATTAACTCCTCCTTTGACTTTCCTTTTTCGGCAACCTGCTATTTATAGCCTTTCCCGATTAGGAAACTTCATGTTTATCCATTTCGACGAACTTCAAACGCGCGTAACTTTCTCGTCGTATATCCGATTCCGATAATTCTCGCGGCCACAAACTCGTCTCGACATACTCTTCAATAATCACCCGAAGTCAAACATATAGGCCAAATGGATAAAAAGTCAACCCTTCAAAGCAACACACATTAATTCGACTAAATAATCAACAAACGGAAATAATCACAACTAAATCTTCGTAACTCAAAATCATGCTCCGGAAGTTCCTGCGAACTCGAAATTAAATTCTGAACAACTTCCGTGAAGAAGCTGAAACCAAATTCTTGACCGGTAATTTAGTCGTTAAGTAGCCCACCATTTAAATCCAAACTTCGAATAGTCATAACTAATTCCTCGGTCGTCCAAATAACGATCCGGAACCGCTCACGAACTCGTAATTACCCGTACAACGACTCTCGAGAAGAGACCCAGCTCCAATTCTCGGCCAATAATTTAGTCGTTAACGAGTCTGGCGATTCAAATAACTGCCGACAAACTGCGACTATGCAGTAACTCATCAATCAAGCTGATCATACTGCTGATTCTGGTCCGGGTCGTCACAATGTCTCACATTCCGGCCACTGCGGCGCTGCCATTGCCGGCGACTTGAGTCGCCGGTGATGTCTACGACATTACTGGCGACGTCGTTTCCCGTCGCCGGCAATGTTAACACCGTCGGGGAATTTTCGGCGACGTCATTGCCGGCAACTTGTCGTCGGTAATGACAATTCCGGCGAAAAAAAAAGACAAGACCGGCAACGGCAGGTCGCCGGTAATGTCTCAATTTCTGGTAGTGGACTGCAAACTACCCAACCAGTCATCAAAGTAAGGCATTATATGTAATAAAAATGTTGAGCTTAAAAGGCTTAAAATCTGTCGATGACCCACATAATCTTCCTAACCATGCTTTACATGTAAAGAACAACACTTTACTTCTATAAGTACATGAACCAATTTTGATTGTGCTAATGAACAAAAATGCAGGAAGGTTAATAAAGCAAAGTTATGCAAGGATATAAGAACATGCAGAAAAAGCAATTACCATTTGCTCAATAATGTTGCAAAAAAGAATGATCTTGAAAAAGCCTTACTTCTTCTTATTTCCCTGAGCATCATTCTCGAGTATCCTCGCCATTTTCTCCTATTTCAAAAGTGAATGAGTACTTATCAGGAAGAAACCCCAAGTTCAGTTAAATATTATAGTCCTATATTATAGAATCCAAGCCTCATAGTTAAAAACACATTTGCAATGGGTAAGCACTAGGTTACCTTAGTAGTAGATTGGCAGCCTCTTCAAATGTAGAGCCAAGTCACTATCTACTTCCTACATGTCCCACACATAAAAACAGATCGATCACACTTATAACCAACACAAATTACATACCTAATATATATTTTCAAAAGTAGAAGCAGCCCAGTTTATGATTATGATGGTGGTGTCTAACATATCAAGAAAGAGTGCATCGTATATCACAACCTAATGTATCCTTTCAAAAGTATAAGCAACCCAATTTATGATTAAGATGGTGAGGCATAACGAATTCTCACCAGGTCATGAAAGCAAGAATTCCCCACAAAGCATGTGCATCACAAAAAAACATAATCAAGCATAATCGTCATAATCAACATAAGCACAGAATCAACATAATCATCCAATGATCTGTCTCTAAAAGCATTGATCATATTTCACTATCAAAGCAAATATGTGGCAAATTACATATATAGTTGTTGACGTATAGTGATCAATATAGACCAAGTTGTTGAGTTTATGTTAACCATGAGCCTTCATCTTTATGAAAAAAAAACTAAACTAACCATGAAGATTGTTGAATCGATCACAAAATGCATATCTCTTTATCAAGCAGATCGATCATTGTTCTTTACTGATATGTTGCTTTCATATCTTCTAGATTAAAACCCACTGCAAATTATAATTTTTTTGCGATCTGCAATTTTGCAAATTCTATCATCACATGTGTTTTGGGCATTCAAAAATTGTACTAGTAAGTTTCAATTCAAAATCCAAATTGAACACAACAAAACCAAACTTATTTACTCCAAACTGAATGCAAATTGAACCCAAAAATATCATGAACTTAAACTCAAACTAAACCCAAATTGCAAACAAACCAAGAAGCACAACTCAATTTTACATACATGAGTTACATCTTATGCGTTCCTCTATCAATTTGCCTTATGCAAATACCCAGTGTATCGCGAGATTCGGTGAGGACTAGATAGTGGAGATTCGCGAGAGTTGGTGACAGCTGGACTGCTAGAGAGTGGAGAGTCGTGATTGCCTGATGAGGACATGAGGTAGGAAAGACACAGAGTTACAGAGAGAAAACGAGATTAAAGCCGGAAAGCGAGAGAAAGAGAAAAAGAGAACCTTCAAGAGAGATAGTACCCATTTTCAGATCTGATTTAACACAAGCTTGCTCTTTAACTAATTTCTCTGCAAACGAACAACACAACAACAACGAATAATCTCAGAAACTTTTAATCACACATCAAATGAAAATGAACAAAATCTGATGAATCAGAACCTGCGATGGGCCTAAAGCGTAGGAGAAACTCTTCGGAGCTCCTGAGACGAATTTGGAAAAGGGCTTTATCTAATCTACGCCGAAGCATTTCATCGTTAAGGAAGTCGAGCGCGACGACAACGTGGGTTCGAGACAGCGTCAAGCACGACAGCGGCGTGGTTCAAGGCAACATCGAGCGAAAGAGAGAGGATATCTAGGTCAGGCGAGAAAGTAGAGAGAGAGAGAAACTAAGAAAGAGTTTTTAAGAGAAGTCGGGTAGCTCGGGTTAAGTCATTCCTTCCACTTTTATTTTGCAATCAAAATTAGGTTCCCGTGCACAAGCAAATGTTTTAATTTGATCTTTTTCACGTGTTTTTTTTAAATGTAGGCATTGGTTAGTTATTACAATCGATGTTAATTATTAACAAAAACATCAAATTTTAAAAAAGCGATGTCGTAGAACAATTTTATATCAGACAAATTTCTAACCAATGTTAAAGGTGCGATGTCTAAGACAAAAATTCTGGTAGTGATGGGCAAATGGCCGCTTATTTGGCTCTCGCAAAAATTTTGCTGGGAAAATTTCAGTTCTACAACATAATCCAGGTCCCCTGCGCTTTGAATGCGAAGGCCGATGCCCTCGCCCAACTGGCCCTCACAATCAGTATAAAATAAGAAAATATTCTATTTGTGTCTTTCCGTTGATTTCTGTGAAATCATGCGAGTTCAAAATAATAAACTAAATAAAATATGGAGGTGGACACTCAGAGTGTTTGTCCTAACCCAAAGCGTCTCGATGACGGTAAATAAAAGGTGATGAGCTCGTCCAGGGTGTTTATCCTAACCCGAGATAATCTGGGTCGGCAGGGTGTTTGTCCTAACCCAGTCTGACTCAACTAGTCAGTGATCAGCCAACTAGTCAAAGCATCGATCGATGCAAAAAATAAAACCTTCACAAACATACCTCCAACTCGACTGTAATAAAATACAGGAAACTGTAGATCTTTATAAACATGAACTCACAATAACTGTGAAAATAAATAAACGTCCACTCACCCTACAATGTCGGGATATTCATAAAGCCTTAACCTGCTAATCGACGCAATAAACATCCGACACGGCCTACTAACTCGTAATCTTGAAACCACGTTTATAATTAATACCTACTCGTCTATATTCTTCATAAATAGCTAGACTCGTAATCCGATGAGCAATAATGTCGAGAATCTCACATTCTCGAATACCGTATTTTTTGACTAATTACGAACTCAATCAAATTTCGAATTCAATTCCTTGCATTCCTTCACTGTAAATCAACTTTAAAGTCGCAACATAAATCTCAAACATTGAGCGACTTGAATTTAAATCGATAGCCAGATCGTCTGTTAGTAATATCGTGAAATCAATTAATTATTATTCGATTAAACACACGTCTAAATTTATTAAGTCCAGACCCATTCAAAAACCTCACCATTGCATTAGGCAAAAAATTAAGAGTGGAACGACATAAAGTTTTCCAAAAATCCAACAACGCCGGAGCTCAGCATTGCATGGCGGCGCGTGGGGCCACGCACCACCGGCAGCGGCAGCCGGAATCCCCACCGACACCAAATCAAGCAACATGCATACCAAAATGTTCATCTCAACAAGCCCAACAAGATTTGTGAAGAACACAACCTCAAAATCAAACCGAAAAACCTCTAAATTGCCGGAAAACTAAAAACCCACCCGAAAAATTAATTCCCTCAATCGCTGACGTCCAGCCAGGGTAAGAGCCGAGACGTGTTGCGTTCAACTTGTCTCATCCTAGGCTTTAATACCTGATCTACGCATTTTATGCTTGATTCTTAACGTCTTTCTCTTTACATTTAGCTTTGTTTTGACCTTAGTGCTTTCATTTCTTACTTACTTTATTTTTTTTAGGTAGAAATAAAGGAGAAAATAATAAAGGAGGAGTTTTGGAGCTAAAAGCGTATTAAGGAGGAAGTTCTCAATTCCGGAGAAGAAATGGTCCGAGGAATGGTCTTCAAATGGTTACTAAAATGCATTCCCATATGGTGTCAAGAATTGGAAACCAAATGCCAAATGAAATGGATACCAAAATGGTGGACAAAAAGATGAAGACATTTCTCCCGCGCGACCCAGGAAAGAGCAAATATGGCGGAATATATGGAGCATATAATGGACGAATTTTGGGAGGATATTCCATGAAGATAAATACCTTATTTGAGGGCCAAAATATGTGCAAGAATATGGTATATTCGGCCAAGAATTATTAGGGAATAAGGAATGCAAAATTTGAAGATATGAAGATTTCCTTTTCCTTGAAGAAGAAGAAAACAGGGTAGCCAGGTCACTTAACTTCTAAAATCCGTAGTAAATCCAATTCAATTCCAAATATGGCGTTCCTTATATGGATTTTATAGCCCTTTGAATAAGCTTTCCAATGAAACAAGAATCGGAATTTTCCAAGATCTGAAACTCCGGGAAAACGTATTTGAAGACAGACTGTCAGATTTGCCCGGGTACATAAGGAAAGTCTTGTTTTGGTAGGAAAAACCCTACTCTTCTCCTATATAAAGGGGAGCTCGACTCATTCATTCTCATCACTCATCATACAAGCCAAGTCTCTGCCTTAGACACTTCCTCTCCACAAATCTCGAAATTTCTTCAAGGAACGCCATCCTCCACACCATCTTCACTCGGCCTCCACCTCGCCATCCAAAGAAGGATCTTGTGCATGCTTTGCCGACTGCAATCACGACACAAAGGGTGTATTTCGATCCCTCTACCTTCTCCTTGTATGAATTTCAGTTTTGTAGAGTGTAAAGACATGTTTTTGTAATATAATTCTAATTTTATTTTATGTCATCTATTTCGAGTCTAAGTCTTTTCTGTGTGCTAATCTAAATGCGAGCAATCTTGGTTTAGGTTAGATAATGTGTCTTCTTCACTTAATGCTTAACTTGAATGCGAGCAATCTTGGTTTAAGTTATGATGTGTCTAAATGCGAGCAATCTTGGTTTAGTCACTTAATTACGAAAGATGCATGCGAACCACATAGTAAAGGCTTAGATAAAACTTAGGTTGCATATAATATGATTAGGTTATAAAGAAATGAGGTAAGTGTGACGAGTTGATCATGTATATATGTAATTAAACTTTATTTTCGGTTTTAGTAAGCATGTTTAGGATTCTATGTTCTTGTTTGTTTTGCTTGTCTATGAGTTTAAGCATGTTAGAACTTAGAAGCCACGATGTGTTTGCTATGCCATGTTTTTGTCTTTAATTTCGTAGACTATAAATAACCAACTTATAAACCCCCCTTTAACCATAGCATAGTCATGCATGCACCCTCAATCCCCGGTTAAGAACGATACCCTATTTACCAATGCTACATCTACACAAAAGGGTTTTAATTGTTTATGCGTTTTTGTTGATTGTTAAGTGTTAATTTAATGGTTGCAAAAGCGCGTATCAATACCCCCCTAACCTCGATGTCTAAACTTGTGACGACCCGGAACAGAATCAGAAGCGTAATCAGCTTAACTCGTGAGTTAGCATATAATCACAGATTTCCGATAACTGATTGAATCACCAAACTTGATCGCGACATAATTATTGGCCAAGAATTTGAGTTGAGTATCTTCTCAAGAGTTGTTGTACGCGTGATTTCGAGTTCGTGGGCGGTTCCAGATTATTATTTGGACGACCGAGGAATATAATATGAATATTTGAAATTTTGGAATACTGTCGAGTTTATCCGTTTGTGTTCGAGTCTATCCGAATCGACTTGATTTGCAAGTTTCGCGATTTGTCGTGATTTCGACATAATCTGCTAATATGGCGGCTTTCTTAGCGACTAAATTACCGGGTGAGAATTTGATTTGGGATACTTCGTGAAAGTTGTAGAGAATTTAATTTCGAGCTTGTGGGAACTTCCGGGGGATTATTCCGAGTTACGAGGATTATGTTATGAATATTTTTGACCGTTGATCATTTAATCGGATAAGCTTGTGATGGTTTGAACCATTGACTTTTTATCGTATTTGTCGAAGTGTTTGACTTCGGGTGGAAATTGAAGAACTTGTCGAGATAAGTTTGTTGACGCGAGAATTGTTGGAAACGGATTTACGACGTGAAAGTTACGTGTGTTCGAAGTTTATCGAAAAGTGTATTTGGGAGTTTCCTAAAATAGAAAGTATTTAAATAGGGTTGCTGTTTTGGGAAAGTCAAACTTGCATTTGTTTGTGTTGACCGAGTCAACTCGGCAGGGAGGAGGACGACGGTGCTGTGCCACGGCTCGCCGGCGGTGGCTTGCCGTCCGGCCACCCCAGGGCTCGGGGTTGGTCCCGTTCTACTTGCCTCGACTTCCCCTTCACCTTTCCGGCCACCGTTTACGGCGAGGACGCCGGAGGAGGGAGAAATCCCGGTTGCAAAGTTGATGAATTTTGGGGTTTTTGGTCGATCTTTTTCCGGCCGAATTGAGCTACATGAAGTACTGGGCTTTGAAGCTCTCATCACCACGAGTGTACCTATATGTGTATGGCCTTTCAATTTTGCTTGTACATGGAGAATTGTTGGATTGAAAGTTTGATGTGATTTCGGTTTTGCTTGAAATTGGACTAGTTAGAGTCAAAATTGATCTTTGGTGTAGTTATGAAAGTTGCTTGTTGGATGATTTTGAGTGGAATAGGTCTTGGTTCGCCGGAGAATTTCACGTTTGGGTGGCGCCACCGCCGCCGGCGGTGGTCAACGGCGGTCCTCCGGTCAAATTTGACTTTTTGGGGGTTTTCGACGAGTTATATGTTGTTTCACTCGGAATCACGCCCCGATCGCAGTGGTGAGGTTTGTTTTTTGATTTGAGCATCATAAATTATAGCGAGGTTTTGTGGCGTGATTATCGAATTTTCACGATTTCGTTGTTATTGAATTATGTGTTTCCGGGAACGGTTATTTCTCGTGACGTGGTTTGAGGAATCGAGTTATGATTTTGAGCAGTGGAAATTTATGATTATTCAGGAGTTCGTGATCGTTCGTGTGGCGAGGGATTTTCTGCCGGATCACGGGATTAACGCATATCGCGTTACGCTCACCTGTGAGTGGACAATTTCTTTTCACTGATAATCGCGAGTCTTTATATACTTTTTATGAGCATGAGCATGCATACGAGATTATGGTTTATATGAGCATGTGTTATACGATTATGCCTATACCAGTATATATTACGTATAAGCATTTACTTATTGTATTATACATTTGCATCGAACTATTTATGATTTGGTTTACACAGAGTACAATCTCAGTATATGTTGTTGTATCGATACACTTGCATCCCGGCTGATCCCCGAGGATGTTTACCGGGGGAGGCTATGACCCCTGATCCGAGGCCTTTACTTGGGGGGGGGGGTGGGCAGACCTCTGACCTGAGGCCTTTCAGGCTGGAATCACGTGTGGGTTTGGGATCCCGTGATTCGGACTGTACTAGCACGGATGTGTCCATGAGCGACCCCGTGAGATTTTTACATGCATGCTCAGTACGCTGGAGGAGTATGAGTTTACCTCGTGTACTTTATTATCTTTATTTATCTGGACTCGCATATTTTATTTTAACATATATTATTCGGCGAAAGACATTTATTTTCGTTCACTCACTCTAACTGTTTTCATGTCTTTCCCTTGGGCTTTTCGGTTTCCGTGCCCAGCTTGCAGTTCAGATTCTGATGTCGCACGTCGTGGTCGGAGGCATAGTATTCGAACGATGTTTCTTTTATGGTAGGTTCTTAGTTTGGCCTACTATTTGTATATCTATATTAGAAGTCGCTCTGAGTATTCTTATGTTATGATTTTATACGGTATTCCCCGGATTTCTGTAAAGTATAGTTATATTTATTACTTTACATTACTGGTATGATATTGAGAAATTCGGATGGGATTGGTGCCCACGGTTTGATTTTTGTGGCATAGGATGAAGTGTTATTTTCCGGGTGCAGGTAAAGGCAATTCCGCGTTAGTAATGAAACTCTGCCGAAATTTTGATTGTTTTTGTTGGTTCGTGTTTTCATAAGGGGTTTGATCCCAGTTTAGGAAACTAAATTGGGATTGGGTCCTTTCAAAACTTGTAACAACCCGAACCAAAGTTCACGTATAAACACTACAAGAAAACAACACTTAGACCACGGAAACGTAATTGTTCCGTGGTCCAAGTGACACCTGGACCACGGAAAAGACTCTGTGGTCCAAGTACCACCTGGACGACGGAGAATACCATCTCCGTCGTCCAGGTGGTCACCTGGACCACGCAGTCTGTTCCGAGGTCCAGGTGATCACCTGAACGACGGATACAGTATTCTCCGTCGTCCATGTGATCACCTGGACCTCGGAGTCTTCTCCGTCGTCCAGGTAATGACCTGGACGACGGAGAATACCATCTCCGTCGTCCAGATGATTACCTGGACAACGGACCGACACGTCGTCGTCCGAGTACGTAACGTACTTCCACTTAGACGATGTACCGACACCTCCGTCGTCTAAGTGAAGCATTATATAAGCCCGATGCCAAACTGAATTCATTCCTCGATCTCTTGATTCCATTTGAAGAAGAATTGAAGGAGAAGGGAGAAGGAGAAGGGAGCTAGCTAGCTAGCTAGAAGGCCGAGAAGAATCAGGATCGATAAGGGATCTCCGCTGACTAGCTAGCTAGCTTAATTAACGTACAGATATCGAGAAGGCCAGCAGGTACGTACGTACGCAGTTAAAATTTGCTTAATTAATATATATTTAGTGAAAACGTACGTACATACATGCAAGGATGTTAGCTATATATATATGTACAGATCGATTAAATTACGTACGTACGTAATTGATGGATCGATGTAGATCGAGTACGTATAATTAAGCGTAAATTAATGGACAAATATATATATGTAATAATTAAATAATTATAATATTTTGTAGCAGTATGGACAAGAGTTGGATGAAGTTGAAGAATAGATGTGATGTCCGGTATATGGATGGAATTAGCGAATTTGTGAATTTTGCGATAGAACATGGTCAGGGAAAGAAACGTTTCAGGTGTCCGTGTCAGAAATGTCTTAATTGTCAGTATGCGGAGGTTAATGTTATGGTGCAACACCTATACGAAAATGGTATGATGTGGAGTTACACTACATGGAGCGAGCATGGTGAAGCAGTAGAGTTCAGCGCAGCAGACTTCAGCTCAGGGTACAGTTACCATGGTGCCTCATCCAGCGGCAGTGGTGCCGGACCCCCAGCTTGCAACCCAACTGCAGATTTGGTCCATGATGCGTTTCCGGGATGTAGTCATAGTGGACACCAACACCAAGACGGAGGTTACAGTACCACTAATGAGCATGATGACACATTCCCCGCAGCTAGCTTGGCCACTGACACCAGTGAGATGGAAAAGTACAACCGGATGCTACTTGAAACGCAGGCCCCGGTGTTCCCTGGATGTCGAGAGAATGTGTTGCAATATGTGATGGAGCAAATGAAGATAAAAGTGAAGCACAAAATGTCAATGAGTGCTTTTGACGAAATTTAGGAGCAAATATGTAAGTTGCTTCCTGATGATCACAATCTTCCTAAATCTCATTATAAGGTTAGAAATATCCTGAGCAGCCTCGGCCTAAAGTACAGGATAATTGACGCATGTCCGAATGATTGTGTGCTATTTTACAAAAAGTATAAAGAGTTGGACTATTGTCCCGTATGTGGCCAGTGCAGATTCCAGTTGAATAGGAAGAGTTCGAAAAAGAGAATTCCTGTGAAAGTTGTTCGATATTTTCCCTTGATTCCCAGATTGCAGCGCCTGTACATGTCTCTACACACAGAAAAGGCGATGCGATGGTACGCAGAAAAGCGAATAGATAACAATGTCCTGCGACACGTCGCGGATGGGGAGGGTTTCAAACATTTCGACAGAGAATTTGGAGACTTTGCTTCAGAGGTTAGAAATGTTAGACTCGGCCTATCTACAGATGGATTCAATCCTTGGGGAAGTAATAGCTCCGCCGCCAGCACTTGGCCAGTTATTCTGATGCCGTACAACTTGCCTCCGTGGATGTGCATGAACAAGGAATTTAATTTCCTTACCGTACTAATTCCAGGTCCTAAATCTCCATCGAAGTGCTTAGATGTCTACCTCAGACCTTTGATCGACGAGTTGAAACTGTTGTGGGAAAATGGAGTCCCAACTTATGACAAATTCACTGACACGATGTTCACGATGAGGGCTGCAGTAATGTGGACGATCAACGATTTTCCAGCTTATGGGATGTTGGCAGCCTGCAGGACAAAAGGATATAATGGATGTCCTATATGTTTGGACGACGTGAACTCTAGTTGGCACGCGGGGAAGGTGTGTTACTTGGGTCACCGTAGATGGCTTCCTCACGACCACCCGTGGCGACAGGATGAAGCTCATTTCGACAGTACGGTAGAGAACAATCCTAAACCCCGTCATTGGTCGGGCGAAGAGATTTTAGAGAGGTTGAGCTATTTCGACATTGGTGTGTTGAGCAATGACGCGGATGTAAAGAAATGCAATCCAATTCCTCCACATGATCTGAGCTATTGGGATCACAAGAGTATATTCTTTGAACTTCCTTACTGGTCGAAGTTGAAGCTGAGGAACAACTTGGACGCGATGCACATAGAAAAGAATGTGTGCGACAGCGTGGTGGGAACAATTCTCGGTATTAAGTTCAAGACTAAAGATACTCCCAAAGCGCGCAAAGATTTGGAATCAATGAATCTACGTTGTCCCTTGGGATCACAAGAGTATATTCTTTGAACTTCCTTACTGGTCGAAGTTGAAGCTGAGGAACAACTTGGACGCGATGCACATAGAAAAGAATGTGTGCGACAGCGTGGTGGGAACAATTCTCGGTATTAAGTTCAAGACTAAAAATACTCCCAAAGCGCGCAAAGATTTGGAATCAATGAATCTACGTCGTCCCTTGTGGTTGAGGAGGGATAGGAAATGAGTGTACAAATAGATGCCAGATGCACCTTACACAGTGAAGCCGACGCTTAAACGTTCTGTATTTCACTGGTTTAATGGCGTTCGTTATCCGGCTACGTATGCAGCTACTATAACTGGAGCAGTGGACGAGGTGCAACACAAGTTTGTTGGTCTAAAGACACATGACTATCACGTTATGCTGCAACGTCTGATTCCAGTGGTAATTCGACCATACTTGCCTCGGGACGTCGTAGAACCAATAGTAGCATTGTGCATGTGGTGGCAGAGGCTATGCGCCAGAGAATTAAAGAAGTCAGATGTGATGGAATTGCAACAACAAATTGTGCACATCATTTGCAAACTAGAGAGGATTTTCCCCCCTGCTTTCTTTGACATCATGATTCACCTAATGATCCACCTGCCCGAGCAGGTGCTCATTTCTGGTCCGGTCCAGTACACTTGGATGTATCCTCAAGAAAGGTACGTACAACTACTTAATTAATTTGTTCCACTGGAGATTACTAGCTAGCTATATGTACTTATTCTTATTGTACGTTTGATTTTGTAGACAGCTTGGACAGTATAAGTCATTCGTCAAAAACAGGTCGGCCCCGGATGGCTCCATAGCAGAGACATACCTAATGCATGAGTGTGTTACTTACTGCAACAGGTACCTCAAAGATCCACCCCCTCCCACTGCCTCCGATCGCAGTGCCCGCATCAATCTTTATGTCGTGAGAAATGTCGTCCGACCGGTTAGAGGAGTATTAAATGAATCGTTAACACGGGAAGAACTTATTGAGGCTCATTGGGTAGTGTTGCGAGACTGTAACGAAGTTGAGCCGTACATGTTGTCATACAGGGAGAGGCTTCAGGCGTTAAATCAAAACAAGAGTTCGGCGTGGATTGAGAAAATGGTTAAGAAGAAGTTTCCCAATTATTTCTTCCAATGGGTACGTACGTACGTCTCGGTATTAATTATTTAAATACATATCGCTCATGTTTGTAGAAAGTAAACCCTTATATTAATTTGCCCTTTTTCGCAGATGATTGATCTGCAAAAATCTGATAACCACGGAGGGTGGTGGTCATGGCCAAAGCACTTGCTAGCAGGGAAGCCGGTTAAACACTATATTTATCCCGGATGTTTTGTGAACGGTGTAAAGTTCCATTCATTGGCCCGAGACGAAGGAAGAAGAACACAAAACAGTGGGGTAGCGGTTGGGAAAGACAATGATCTATATTACGGGGCTATTGTATATGTGGTTCAGCTATGTTACGGGAATGATGTCAACGTTTTCCTATTCAAGTGCAGATGGTTCAAGCGTATAAAGGAAGACCTGGGACTATTATTAGTCGATACAAACTCGCACTGGTATGAGGATGAGCCTTTCGCTCTCGCCACCTTCGTTCGGCATGTGTTCTATCTCGACGATCCGAAAGCCGGTGAAGGGTGGAAAATAGTGAACCATATCTCTCACCGAGGAATATGGAATACAGAGACAATTGAAGGGACACCGGCGACGACTGAAGATGCTGCTGAACCAGAAAGAGGCATTCCTGCCTATCAAGAGCCTAATATTTCTGTCATCTGCTCCGATATAATGGACCTGGTTCAAGATGGTGAACGGTTACCCATGCCTGATGGTTGTACAGATCTAACTGAAGATGAGATTATCGATGAGGTAGATGAAGAAGACGAGCAGGAAGAGGACGCGGACGAGGACTCAGGTTATTCGTCGGACGATGTTGAGTACGATGACGAGGATGAGCCGTCGTCTAACAGGGATGAGGACGATGATGATTATGACGAAGAGTACGGTCATACGATGAGGGAGATTAATTGGTAATTAATTACTGTAATTATTGTAATATATATATGATCGATGCCGGTTTACGGTAAGAAATTAATCCGAATTATATATCCTGGACAACGGAGAAATTAATTGCAGGTTGTTGCCAAATCTCAATCTCATATAAAACCCTAGCTAAATCCTGGACCCTAAATCTAGCAGTTCGGATCGATCGATCAATTTTTTAATTATATTTTTGAATCAGAATAATTGAACGGACACACAAATGACCAGGGACGACCTAAACCGTAAACCCTAAGGCCCTAACCCCTGAAATCGGGGTTTAGAACTTGGACGACGGAGAATGGTCATTATCCGTCGTCCAGGTACATACTAGGACGTCGTCCAAGTTCACAAACCCTAAACCCTAAACAGTAAGGCCCTAACCCCTGAATTCAGGGTCTATACACCTGGACGACGGAGAACGTCATTCTCCGTCGTCCAGGTTAGAACCTAGACGACGGATAACTTCATATACGTCGTCCAGGTTCTAACCTGGACGACGGAAACACTCATTTCCGTCGTCCAGGTGCAGATATCGTAATTTTTTCTTAGGCAACGACCATCTAGACCTTCTTCCAATGCAAAGTCTTTTCATCAAGACTTTAGAGTAAACAATTCTTGGTGTGTGAGCTTCGACGGTTCGAAAATCGGAGTTGCGAAATGCCTTGTATCCACGTTTCCGGTTTGTGAAATTATCGATTTTGCGGTTGACTGTGCCGATCAAACCCTTCCCGAACTTATTATTTTATGGTCCTTTGAAGACAATTATATATTATGTTACGACGAACATATCGAACGGTTGTTTTGTCCAAATTCAATTTTGTTAATACTCTGCTGCAAATGAGCGTCTACTCATGAACACTTATGTCGTAAAAATTAGTCGATACTTAACATGTTTCAATTCGTGAAATTAATCGTCGGTTCAAATTTAACTGTTCATATATACGATGCGTTCATCGATATTGTACGATTATTTCACTCGAATGACAGATCGCTAAATTCCTAGCGAATTATTTTTTAAATTTTTTTTTACGTAATTTGAACCAAAATCGAGAAGTATGTCAACCTCCTCTGAACCCATACCCCGACGACAACCGGCTGGAGGCGGAGGACCCGGTGGCGCATCTGCTCCTCCAGTGTATTAGCTAGCTAGTTAATTATCGCGTTTCTTTATTTCCGAGTTCCGAACAATATTTTATAATTTTTGTGGGTTTTTAATTTGGATGTGTATGTACAAATTAATTCATTATTTAATTAATACATTAATTAATATTAAAAATTTAGTTTAATTAATTATTTTCGACTATTTTTTATTTAAATTAAATTAATAATAAATTAAATTAATAATATTTAATTTCAATTTTTAAAAAAAAAAAATTAAATAGTCACTTGGACGACGGAGATTATGTCTTCCGTCGTCCAGGTGCAAAACCCTAAACCTAACCCCTAACCCCTAACCTCTAACCCCTAACCCCTAACCCCTAACCCCTAAACCCTAAACCCTAAACCCTGCCATTCTCCGTGGCCCAGGTGTTCACCTGGACGACGGAGGATCAGTTCTCCGTCGTCCAGGTGAACACCTAGGCCACGGAGAAGCTAGTATTATCTGTGGCCCATGTATGCACCTGGACGACGGAAACGCTAATTCTCCGTTGTCCAGGTGAACACGTGGGCCACGGAGAAACGAGCAATGTCCGTGGCCCATGTTGTCACCTAGACGACGGAGAATTAGCGTTTCCGTCGTCCAGGTGCATACATGGGCCACGGATAATGTCCGCGGTCCAAGTTAACTTGGACGACAAAGAACTAATTCTCTGTCGTCCAGGTGCTTGGACGACAGCACTTGGAGCACGGACCTTGGACGACGGAGATTCCGTCGTCCAAGTACTTAGACGACGGAAAACGTCACCTAGACGACGGAAATGGTCCGTGGTCTAGGTGCAGTTTTCTTGTAGTGAAATCAGCACGAAACAATATTATCGCGAACTAATTGTATCACGTGAGTTATTAATGACTTTTTCATCGGGCGAGAATTTGACTTGATTTTCTTCACGAGAATTGTAGAACATTTAATTTTGAGCACGTAGAAATTTTCGGAGAATTTTTCGGATTTGTGAGTTATTTGTTATGATATTTGGAAGTTTTTGTTTTCGAATAACTATCGCGATGTTTATTGGAAATTTTCGTAACGGATTAATTGAAAAGAAACTTATTTTTATCTGTTAATTATTGGCCGTACAATCGCGATATAATCGAATAATAGCCGTTGATTGATTGAGGAGCTTCCCCTATAAATAGGAAGTTTCCGAAAATAGTCGGGTTATCAATTTGGAAAGTTGGACTGACTGTTGACCAACCCGGTTTGCCGACCCATTTCTTAACTCGCCGGAAAAGTGACCGTCCGACCACCAATTTTCGAGTTTGAGGTTTGAAAATTCATCCTCTATTGCCCATGAGTGGCTTGGCATACTGAGATTTGAGTTTTGGGAGATTTTTGAAGCAACCCGATCGAATTTCCGATTGAAAATTCGGTATCGCCGTTGGTCGGCGCCGCTCCGGCCATGGGGGAGGCCGGGGATAGAGGGAAAAGGTAGAGGGGATGGAGGGGAGTGTTTTGCAGGTGGTCTCGGTGGGAGAGGAGTGGCGCCGTCGCTAGAATCGCGCCAGAATGTCACTGGCGGAGCTCCAGTGAAGGTAAAATCGTATTTTTTTCAAGAAATTTCCGGGATAGTTTCTAAGTTGATTTTCATACGTTTTATCGAATTCCGGTATTAAATGTATGTGTTATCTATTCAGGAGATCGTTATCGAGATTTTGACGAGGGAACTTCCGCCTGACCACAGATCTAGCCTTTGTACTATGAGTGGACATTTTATTTTCACTGTCGGTTTGCGAGTCTATGTTATGCATTTTACGATTATGCATTTTACAGTTATGCATTTACGTTTATGCATTTGTATTTGGAGACATATATGATTTGCTTTACACATAGCTTGATCATAGTTGTTGCATCTATGCACTGCCTCTCGGCTGATCCCCGAGATGCTCCGGGAGGGCCAGGGACCTGACCTGAGGACTTATTGAGCACCAGGAGGGCCTGGAACCTGACCTGAGCAGTATTAGGACTTGAGGTCGGGTGACCCGAGTCAGAATGTGTATATTTTTCAATACCCAGGAGCACCTGGATGATTATATTTTTTAGACTGACATTATTTATATGCACATTATTTATGAAAATGCATATTAGTTACTGTTTCAGTTAAAAAGTTAAATATTATTTTCGTCCACTCTCTCTAACAGTTTTTATTATTTTATATACTTTTCTTGGGTTATTCAGTGTTTTTCGCCCAGTTTGCAGTTATTATCCTGTGATTGCACGTCGGAGACGAAGGCGTAGAGTTTGTGTCACTGTACTCATCTAGTAGGTTTCTAGCTTAACCTACTAGTCCTGTGTAATATGTAAATTCGAAGTCGCTCTGAATACTGTATAAGGGTTTTCTTCTGTTGAGTTGCATTTTCATTCAGTCTTTGGATTTCTTAGCACCTTCTGTATACAGTTCATATGTTTAGTGGATTCAGTGTTTGACTGATTTGAGAAATCTGGTTGGGATTTGGTGCTCACGGTTTGTTTTTGTGGACATTTTAAAAGTGCGTTTTTCCTGTAGGTTTTTGGGTTTCTTGATTCTAGAAGAAACTTTGGCAAAATTTTTGTAGACTCAGGTGTCGTTATGGCTTAATTCTGGTTTAGGCAACTAAATTGGGATCGGGTCCTTTCAGAAACTGCCGCAAACACCGCCACCGTCGCCGTGAAAATCAACCTGGAATCGGCCAAAGTTCTCCGCCTCAATTCTCCTTCCTCCAGCCACCAATGTTGGAGATGGACCCACTAATCGATAGAGGATCTGAAACCCAACCATTTTCCTCCAATATCATGGCCGGCCGGAGGCTCACCGCCGGTGAGAACCTCATAATGAGAAAACCACTCGGGAGAGGAAGGTAACCGCGGGGTAAACTCAGCCTTCCCAAAAAGGAAACTCTGACCTTCCAAAATAGAAACCCGTATTTATACTTTTGCGATACAATATTTTTTTATATTTCCATAAAATTTTCGCTAACCATAACTTCTTCATCATTACTCCGATCTCAACACTTGACGTGGCCATGAACTCGTATCGACCAACTCTACAACTATATCCAAGGAAATTTCTTGAAAAACAAAATTGATAAAATCTCGAATAAATTCCAGCTACCGATGGTAAAAACTAATTACCATCGATGATTACCGTAATAAATTAGCGACTAACCACATAAGTTCTAATTATTGCATAATGATGTTCTGGGTCGTAACAATCTACCCCACTTACAAAAAAAATTTCTTTAAAATTTAGACATAAATGTATAACGGAAGAATTTCGACAATTATTGTTCCACCAATGACTTCAAGCTCATAAGAACAACCGCGACTAACAGAATGATGCATAAACTTGTTACTAAACTAACATTTCATTAACATGTATGTGACGACCCGAACCAGAATCAGTTGTGTGTTTGGCACGATTCTCGAGATTTGGTTTTAGTCGCAGTTTTATGATAATGTGTAGTTTGCCGATTCGATTCGCGACTATGTTTTCAGTCGAGAATTTGAGTTGAGTGTCTTCATGGAAGTTGTAGAGTACGTGATTTCGAGTTCGTGGGCGGTTCCGGAAGATTTTTCCGATAACCGAGGAATATTTTATGATTATTTGAAGTTTCGGGTTCCGACGAGTTTATCCGATTGTTTCGAGCTTATCCGAATCATATCGTATATTCATTTCGGACCGTCGATCGACCCGAGGGACGAGTATAAATATCGAAAAGTCGAAGAATAGTCGAGAATTAGTCGGGAACCTCATATTGGGCGTTGACCATTTGCAAAACTGTTGACTTTCCTATTCTGGAAAGTGGATTAGCAGCCGTGAAGGGAAGTTTCCCAAACGGGAAAACAGTTTCCGGCGACCGGATTCCGGCAACGATTCACCTCGGGACAGGTACGGTTTGATTCCTCTTGTGATTTCGAGTGTGTATGGCTTGGGTTTGAATGGATTTAGACCCGTTTTGGTGGAGGCCGATTAGGGCCGAGTTAGATGAGTTTGCCGGCGACGGTGGTGGTAGCTCCGACGAGATTTGGAGGTGGGGATTAGGGGCATTCGACTCCCCTCATCTCTCTGAGTCTCGTGGTGTGAGTATTTGGGGTTGAGGATGAGTTTTAGGGGTGACCCGAATTGGTCACCGGATTATGTTCACCGATCGGATTTTGGACAGATTGGAGGGGTTGCGTTTGAAATTGGCCTTCGGGGTAGAAGGGAAACATGCTCGCCTTGATGAGACCTAGAGGACTGAAGAGTTTGGCCGTGGGATTCCTCCGTTGGCGGCGCGCCGCCGCCGGCGGCGGCGGTCAACGGTGGAGAAAAAGTCAACTTTTCAGATTTCGACGATTTTAATGTCATTTTTCTCGTAATCACGCCCTGGTTATCGTACGGAGGTTTTTGGGTTGTTTTGGTTAGCCGATTGTCAGTCAAGATTTCGAGTGAGGATTTCGGGATTTCTGTAATTCATTTTGCACTGCATTTCGTATTTCCGGGAACGGTTGGTTTCCGTACATCAGTACAGTGTAGTGGATTACAATATTGATCAGTTGTGTTTTATGAATATATTCAGGGGATCGAGATCGAGATCGGGACCGAGATTGTGCATCTGGCGAGGGATCTTCCGCCGGTCATCGAGATTAGTGCGTGTGTGCTTTTTGCTCACCTGTGAGTGGACAATTTCTTTTCACGGAAATGATTGCGAGTCTTTTATTTATGATTTACGAACTTGAGCATGCAGCTTGGTTGTGGTTTACGAGCATGTGTTTTACGATCATATATATATATATACGAATATGCGTATACGAGTATACATACATTGATATAATGTTTCATGCCTTTGCATCGAGTTGTTTATGATTTGGTTTTCACAGAGTACAGTCGTAGTTTGTGATGTTGTATCGATACACTGCATCCCGGCTGATCCCCGAGGATGTTACCAGCTAGGATCACGTGTGGGCTAGGGACCCCGTGGTTCTGGATCACGTGTGGGCTAGGGACCCCGTGGTTCCGACTGTGCATCTGCAGCTAGGATCACGTGTGGGCTAGGGACCCCGTGGTTCTAACTGTGAGATTTTTACTTGCATGCTCAGTACACTGGAGGAGTGTGAGTTTTACCTCGTGTACTTGTTGTTTTTATTTACCTGGACTCGCGTATGTTTTAATAACATATATACTTGGTGAAAGACATTTATTTTCGTCCACTCACTCTAACGTGTTTATTGTCTTTCTCCTGGGCTTTTCGGTTTCCGTGCCCAGTTTGCAGTTCAGGTTTGGTGTTTCACGTCGCGGTTTGGAGGCTAGTGATCAGAGTCACCTGTGTTTTCTAGTAGGTTTCAGTTTCGCCTACTGATGTACATGTTGTATATATTTTACACTAGAGGTCGCTCTGATACGTTCTGATTCTTGTTTTCACGGATTTTCTCAGATATACATATATACATAGTACAGTTTATTTACTGTTGTTGATTATATTGATGTTGAGAAATCCGGTTGGGATTGGTGCCCACGGTTTGTTTTTTTGTGGCATAGGATGAAGTGTATTTTCCGCGTGCAGGTTATGGTAATTCGACGCTAGTAACGAAACTCTGCCCAAATTTCGGAAAAATTTTTGTTGGTTCGTATTTTCGGAAGGGTTTGATTCCGGTTTAGGTAACTGAATCGGGATTGGGTCCTTTCATGTAACACTCATTAAATTTGAATTCATAATAACCACTCCAAATAAAGTTGATACTAGGAGCGGCATAATTCAAATTCAATAACGTGCATACTTAAAAGCTTCTGATGTCCATGTCAAAACTGATAGCCAACTTTACCAACATACTCTAACTCTATCGACCAGACTTACCTGGAGATTTCCTGACCAAGGTCCCACCAAGATAACTACACAGGTAGTGGTGCGATTCCAACACATAAGTGACACACAAATCGCCATCAGAACCCAGCACCAAAAAATGGCTGAGATGTCCAACTACAGACACTCACCCATAAGGTGGATATTAAAACCACCAAGATCACAAACAGGGGACCAACAAACCTGTTTAAAATCATAACCAACATGGATAATTGGCCGATCCGCAACGAACTCAAAATCATATATAGTTCTCGAAATTACTTACGAAAAATTGGCATAGTCTCCTCTAAAACTTATGAAACCCAAAACCTATATAAAAAAAATATTCTAATAATCTTAATTCAAGAATATAAACTATGGATTTCACATTCTGTTCGGATTACTTACAAATCAACAGAGCTATACACAAATATAAATCACTACTACCTGACTAAATTCACGAATCATAATGATTACACAAACAATGAATCTCCACAATTCATCACTCCCAAAAGCATACTACCTTAACAAATACCCATATAGCTATAAAGAGGCTCAAAAGAAAACATCCATAGTAAGCCTCAAATAAACCCAAACCATGGACAAGAACGAGGGAGTCAAACTAACATCCTAATTTACTACAAATCCGGAGATATAAACTCTGTATTCCATCTAAAGTTCTTGAATAGTCGCAACTGTTAAATCGATAACATCCAATATTCCCGCAATCTAAACAAATGCCAAAACAAAACCTGAATCTCATAATACACTTGATCATTCTCGGAGCTCAAATACTCAAGCTTGAAAACTAACTGTCCTCACAGCTGCACCTCAATGATTCACCCATATGGCTCACACAAAAACATAACTACCGCTGACACGAGCCAACATACCCTAAGAAATTAAGCATAGGCCATCAATACATATACATGTATGGCAACACAATCAGTCCATTGAAAATAATATAATATTGGGACATCAATCTCATACCAGAGTATCATCTTGATTGAATAATTGAATTGCTGCAACCTTCCATGTTGTATCATTGTAGATATTATAATTCCTCTGACACTGAATCATCAACTTATAAAAATTAATCAAAAGGTCAGAGAACTGCGAAATCCAAGAAACGCGACAGTTCCTGATAACATGCAGCGTTAGAACTCCAAATTTTATAAAGAGGGAAGAAATAAATTAAATCATCGTCGTTAAGCATAACCCTGGTCGAAATTCGCGTTCGTGTGTAAAATCCTCATATACTTTTGCATGTCATAAACGTCGAGTTATTAATAGAATGCTCTAAATCACGTCTAGGAGAAATCTGGAAATCATGTAACATACAAATTTCAAATCATACTCATCTGTTGTTAATCTCCACGTACACCCGTAACGATCATAAACCTATATCTGACATCGAGCTGAAACAATTTAATCTATGCGGCATAACATACACACCACCGGTCTAATGTTAATACAATATATTTTCCTCTGCGAACTAACGTGATTAATAACTAGAAGAAATACATTTCCATGTTGGTGGCACGAATCGAATGGTATCCTTTCAAAAGAAATATGTTCATGACACAAAATGAACACAAACAATATAAGAAACAACAAAAGTGAAAATATTTTTGGTTAATAGAACTAAATTATTGGAATTCCTCAAAGAATGAATGAGTTTCAAAGAAGGAATATCAAAATTAAATAAATCATCGACCTCTGGTAATGGACATTTGTTCTTCCTCAAAACTTGGTTCAATTTCCAATAACTGATCTGTAACCTCGTTGAATTATCCTTCACATTCGTGAGTAATATTGGGGCTCCCCACGATGAAATATTGGGACGGGTAAAATTCTCGTCGAATAATTCCTTATTTTGAGTCTGCCACTCTCGCAACTCAGTTGGAGCCATCCGATAGGATACTTGAGTTATAGGATCGGTACCTGATAATAACTCAACAATAACATCTCTCCTGAACCATAGGTGGACTTGGTAACTCATGGGAAATACATCCGGATACACACTAACTACTTCAATCGAATCAGTACAGAAAGTAAAGACACAAAGTGTGACCACATGTGCCAAGTATGCGGTACATCCCTCCCGCAACATCATTATAGCTTTCATGGATGAACTCAAGCACAAATATAATACATGTATCTCACCACAGAGCAAAATCTCAAGGAACACTGGACTCCAAACATCTCGATAACTATCTACCAACTCCTGATGATAGTTCAAGAAGTCCATGCCTATGATCAAATCAAAATCTGCTATATCCAGAAGTATTAGATCAGTAGACAAACTAAACCCTCTAAACATTACACTGCAAACTCTTCTAAAACAATCCAACTAGAATCACCTTGCCAGAGGGATAAATTCACTAAAATAATTATTTTTTGTTCATTTCTAACCATTTTCTATTCTTTTATAGGAGGACCCATCTCTTACCCTTGATTCTGGCAATTCCACAAAAAAGCGGTTGAAGTTCATTCAGTATTTATTTGCTGATTGCCGTTTTTTCCTGTTAACTCTCTTCATAGCCTTGTTACATTAAAATATCAATTCTCTTATTCCCTTTAGTGGGATACATGGTCCAAGCCCACATAGGAATTGAAGCAGATTGCCGAATCCGGAATTCTGTGAGAGACTTCACAGTAAAAAGAACACCGCGAATGGTAGAACGCATATATCGAACTTGACTGGAGAAATTTCAGTGTATGTAGTCATATTCATGATAGGTACGTTGACCGTGGACACCCAGCTTACCGATATAAAAGAACGTGTCACCCTTCTGGTCAAACAAAGTATAAAAGACATAGTCGAAAACATTCAACGTAACAAGAATGACCTCCGAAGATACTTGACTCTCACGTAAAGTCATCCAGTGAAGGTGTTCCTGACCTGACAGTCACGTTGGCCGTCTTTTCTAACCTCGGTCCTAGTATGCTAGCTGCCCAAATGGCGGTGTAGATCTAGCACCCGAGGTAACTCATTGGTCGTATATTGGAAATTTTGATAAATTTTGGGAAATTTTCGGATAACTACCTTGATAAATGAGGATTTTTTAGGTAAGTAAAAAACATATATTGGAATTATCGGCGATATATACCTCAAAAACACATTACAAAAATAGGCACTATAGCCGACGATGAAAGGACCCGACCCCAATTTTGCTGCCTAAACCGGAATCAAACCCATTCTAAAAACGTGACCTTTTTAAAAAAAAAACCATTTTGATAGAGTTTACTCTACAATGCGCGATACCATATAACCTGTAGCAAAAAACACACTTCTCCATATATCCACAAAAGCCAAACCTTGGGCGCCATATCCCATCCGGATTTCTCAAAAACATAACGTAATGCATAAAAGAAATCATATATGATACATAAATCCGGACAAACATTTGAAAAGACAACTCATATTCAGAGCGACCTCCATATACATATATACAAATAGTAGGCCAAATTAGAAACCTATTAGAAAACAAAGGTAACTCAAATTCTACACCTCCAACCGCGACATGCGACAACAGAACTCAAACTGCAAACTAGGCAAAGGAAACCGAAAAACTGACAACAGACTCACCATCCCAAGGGCTTCAAAACCCCTATGGTGTCGATCCTCAAGGCCGCCGGTATCACCTCCACCATCTCCGCCGATTTACCACCCCCGCCGCCGGATTTCTTCGCTTCGGTTCTTCCTCCTCCGGCAACCAATAAGGGGTATCCACCTATCAATTTGAAGAAGAGCTCAAGCCCAACAACTTTCATCAAGGAAGCATGGTCAAATATGGCCGAAAAAAGGCACACCGCAGGCGAGAAGTTCCTTGACCAAAACGAGTCGACTTAACCCATGGTCAACGCGGGTCAACGGGAATTTTCCCAAAATGGAAACTTTCCCAAAATAACTCGTATTTATACCGTATATATATATCATACGCATACATGTATAAATCAATGGTTCAAAACAAATCTGATTAAGATCAAACGGTCACGATTAAATTAACAATAAAAATAACTCTTTTAAATATATATTCACCAACCGACTTCAAAACTCGATAAAACATTGGTCGTTTATCCGAACAATTCCCCCAAAATTTCCATGATCTCAAAATTAAATACTCTATAATTCTCATGAAGGAAGTCAACACAAATTCTCGCCAGATGAAAAAGTCGTTAACAAACCCAATTATGCGACTAATCTGCGATAACTCAATTACGTGCTGATTAATAACGTAGATTTTGGTTCGGGTTGTCACATATATACCATACACATACATGCCCAAATCAACGGTTCAAATCGAATCTGATAAAGTGAAAGGACCCAACCCCGATTTAGTTTCCTAAACCGGAATCAAACCCCTTCTGAAAACATGAACTTTAAAAAACCATAGAAATTTCGGCAGAGTTTCACTATATCGTGGAATTGCCATTAACCTGCATCCGAAAACACACTTCATCTTATGCCACAAAAGCCAAACCGTGGGCACCAATCCCATCCGGATTTCTCAATATCATATCAATAACGTAAAGTAATAAGCAAAACTGTACTCTATAGAAATCCAGGAAAATCATATGAAAATATAACATCAGAGTATTCAGAGCGACCTCTAGTATATATATATATATATATATATATATACATAAATACACAACAGTAGGAAAAAAAAGAAACCTACTGGAAAAGAAAAGTAGCTCGAATACTAAGCCTCCGATTGCGACGTGCGACACCAGAATCCGAACTGCAAACTGGCATTGAAAACAAAGAGCCCAGGGAAAGACATATAAACCGTTAGAGTGAGTGGACGAACATAAAAACATGTGCGAGTCTAAATGAATGAATATGATATAGTACACGAGGGAGACTCTAACTCCTCACGCGTACAGAGCATGCATCGTAAAATCCCGCAGGGTCACTCATGGACACGGGATCCCAGACTCATACGTGATTCTAGCCAGAAAGGCCTCAGGTCAGAGGTCTGCCCCCCCCCCCCCCCCCCCCCCCCCCGGGTAAAGGCCTCGGGTCAGGGGTCACAGCCTCCCCCAGTAAACATCATCGGGGATCAGCCGGGATGCAAGTGTATCGATACAACAATATATACTGTGATTGTACTCTATGTAAACCAAATCATAAATAGTTTCATGCAAATGTATAAAGCATAATGTGAATGCATATTCGTAATATGTAATTATATAAGTATATTCGTTGATGTATATTCCTAAATGAATAATCGTAAACACATGCTCGAATAACTCATAATCGTATGTGCATGCTTATGTGCATAAAACGTAATATAAAGACTCACGACCAATCAGTGAAAAAAAAAGTCCACTCACAGACAAGCACAGCGCGCAAACGCGATAATCCTGAGATCCGGCGGAAGATCCCTTGCCAAGCGTACGATCTTGATCCCCTGAATAATCACAAAATATCACGGATAAAAATCACAATTCATTACTCTGTACCACACCTCGGAAACCAACCATTTCCGGAAACATATAACTCGGATACAAAATAATCCTCGAAAACCCCCAAATACTCCACATAAACCCTCGACTTAAAATCTGGTATCCAAAACAACTCAAAAACCTTAAGGCTACGCTCGGGATGTGATTACGAGCAAAACGGCATAAAACTTGTCAAATTCCAAAAAGTCAACCCTTCGCCGGAGCTCCGTCGTTGACCGACGCTGCCGACGGCGGCGTGGCATCAACAGTGGCGGATTCCGGCCAAACTTTCCTGATCACAAGTACTCCTCAAGCCCAACACATCTTTCTTCTACACCAAGCCCTAATTCCAAGCCCACCGACCGAAATTCACCTCGAAACCCACGGAATCCATGGATTCCGGTGAGTTTTCCAGCGAGCTCCAAACGGCGACCAACTTTAAAAACTCTTCACCCAAAAGCTTCCTTGGGTTGAGGGGAGCAAAACCCCTAACCCCACTGACCCTAAAAGTGGCCGGAAATGGCCATCCGATTTCGGCAAAACCCACGAACTACACCAAGCTCGTTTTCCTCCAAATCTCAACCAATTCAACTCAAATCAATTGCAAAATAGTAGGAAATCATGAGAGGAAGCTAACCATACCAACGATTTGGTCTAAGGTGGCTGGAAATGGAAAATCGATCGGTGGTCATATGGCAGTGCGGTTCTCCCTCGGTCAACGCGAGTCAACGGTCCATTTTTGGTTAAACGACGGTCTAACTTCCCAAAACAGTGATTTTCGACTATTTTGATATTTATACTCGCGGCTCGATATGATCGACGGTCCAAATCGAATCACATCCACGTTTCGGATAACTTAAACTCAAACGGATAAACACGACTAAATCACGCGATTTCAAATATTCATAACATATTCCTCGGTTATTGAAACAATTATTCGAAACCGCTTATGGACTCGAAATCATACATACTACAACTCTCGTGAAGAGACTCATCTCAAATTCTTGCCCGATAAATTAGTCGTGAATGAACCCGCTAAAACTGCATAATTACGACAACAGTAATTACTCGTAAAACTCACGGATTATGCCGATTAACGTACTAATTCTGATTCGGGTCGTCACAAATCTACCTCCTTTAAAAAAAATATCGACCTCGAAATTTACGTACCTGCTAAGTGAACAAATGAAGATACTGCTCCCGCATATGCTGCTCGGTCTCCCAAGTAGCTTCCTCAACTGAATGATTCTGCCATAAGACCTTCACAAGTGGTATGACTCTGTGCCTCAACTCCTGCTCACGCCGATCGAGAATCTGTACTGGCTTCTCCACATATGTCAAATTGTGACGACTCGGACCAGAATCAGCAGTGTGATCAGCTTACTTCATGAGTTACTGCGTAATCACAGATTTCCAACGGTTGTTTGAATCACCAGGTTTGATAACGACTAAATCATTGGTCGAGAATTGGAGCTGAGTCTCTTCTTGAGAGTCGTTGTACGTGTGATTTCGAATTCGTGGGCGGTTCCGAATCATTATTTGGACGACCAAGGAATAAATTATGAATATTTGAAGTTTTGATATAATCGGTTTTATATGTCAGATTTGTTAGCGACTAAATTACCAGACGAGAATTTGGTTTCAGCTTCTTCACGGAAGATGTTGAGAATTTAATTTCGAGCTTGTGGGAACTTCCGGAGCATTATTCTGAGTTACGAGGATTATGTTGTGAATATTTCCGATTGTTGATTATTTAGTCGGTTAAAGTATGTGTTTGGGTGAACCGTTGACTTTTTATCAGTTTGGTCGATGTGTTTGACTTCGGGTGATAATTGAAGAATATGTCGAGTCGAGTTTGTTGCCGCGAGAATTATCAAAATCGGGTTTACGATGCGAAAGTTACGGGTGTTTAAAGTTTGTCGAAATGTATAATTGGAAGTTTCCTTATTTGGAAGGTATTTATTGTGGGTTACTATTTTGGGCAAGTCAACTATTCATTGTTGCTGTTGAATTGGTCAAGAACAAATTCTTTCATTGTCTACATCATGCCCTCTTGGGTTACGCTTGGTTATGGGCTGAAACTCCTAGGCCTTTTGGTATTCTAGAAGGTTTCGGTCCATCCATGACACACAGTGTAAACCAAGATTTGGGGCTAGAAATTTGGTGCTAGACTCCTAATGTATTTCATGCGCAATGAGTTTGATTGCAAACACATTTGAAGATTATAGATGACTTTCCTTCCCAAGCCTCTTTTGGAGCACCTAGGAGTGGGTTCTAATGAAACCTCCCAACTCGCACCTATTAGGTTACAAGACGAAAGAATCAATAATAGCTACAAAGCCTCTCGGTCCAATGTAAGCTTAACCGAAAACCCTTTGAGTCACTTGGACCTCAAAAGTATTTCAATTCATCCTCAAGCAGAAGGAAAACCAAACCTTAAGCTTAACCTTTAAAGTTTAAACCTAAGTCATGTTACATACTTATATTCCTTAGGTGAGTGATTAGTTTACTTAGGTTCATTTATAGCTCCCTATACATATCTCAACTTAGTCATGGCTAAGATTTCGAGTAAAGCTATTTCGTCTTTTTTTTCAAAGTTGCTCTAAATTCTCTAGTTACTTCATAAATGTGCTCGGTTTCTCCAAAAATTGATCAATTACCCTTTTTAAGAACATTTTTGTGCCAACTCTCAATTTCCTAGCATAAAAAGGAAACATTATGAGAATAATGCTTTATTCATAAAAGACACGAAATAAGCATGAAGTTAGAGACATAATTAGCATATAATTATGGACCTAACAAACTACCTCACACTTAAACTTTATTTGTCCTCAAGCAAACAAAGAAGAAAGGAAAACAAACTAAGCTCAACTCAAAACACAAAAGAAAACGCAAGACTAAACACAAAAGCATGTCAGTGTCTTGAATGGTGAGCATTTCTCTCAAAAAACCATGGCTAATGGATTGAACTCATCTTAAGGACAATTAGAATATGAAATCAATGCATGTCTAATAAGCGAAACATGTTATATGTCAAAGAAAATGCATGCACTGAGATGTATTCAAACCACCATATTCCTAACCATCTAACTCACAAGATATCACTCAATGCACTCAATTGTTTAGAGGGTTAGTGTTTGCACTCAAAAATTAAATTGGTCACGTGTTTTCCATAGCTTTGATTTTCAACCAAATACTTCAACAATTCCACATACAAGAACATTAAGAACAATGTGAACTAATGGCCAAGGGTACCGTAGATCAAGAGAAGTTAAAACAAAATAGGTCTTAGGTGATTGTAAAAAATAAAGGGTCACACCATGAGTGAGGCGACCAATAATACAACACATTTTCTTGTTTAGGCCGCTCTGGTGAAGCTTTATGGATTTGATTTGCGGAATCGACATATCGAGTGATGAGTCTTATAGGATAGTAAACGGGAAGAAGAGCAGGACAAAAGAATGCATATCCATGAGTGAACAAGGATTAACACTGAACTTGTTTAGTGTGAGTCAAACAACATCATTTTCATTATCATTTCATAGTGTAACGAGTGCACGATCGCTTAGATAATATCGCGCTTGATCAGTTAGATCATACAATGAATAACAACTAAATCTCTTTTTGGTCATTTTTCACAGGGGGTTCTTGACTCAATGGAAAAAATTTAAATATCGGATATCGAGAAAATAACCAACAGTCCAAAATATGAAAATAGCCACGGAAATATCAAGGGGGATATATTGAAATTGACAAACTATCGACATAAAGTGATCCCTAAACCCTAAACCATATACCCTTATACACTAAAACCCCCTAATTACCCTATAACCCTATATCCTAAACCATAAAATCTTATACCCTAAATCCCTATACCATATACCCTAAAACCCTAAATCATAAACCCCTACCTAAAGCCCTACACCTTTAGCCTAAAACCTTATTGGGTTATCTACAGTTATAGTGGGTAGCTATTGGGTTATCTGTGGGTAGCCGTGTATGAGTTAGCTTTGGATATCTGTAGAGTCAGTTGTAGTTAGCTGTCAGGGTTAACTATCAGGCTTAGCTGAATGGTTAGATGTAGTTAGTTGTAGTTAATGTTAGAGAAAATATTTCCCTTCACCTTAAACTATTAACTAGTTTAGATGAAGTTAAACTCTTTATCTACAAGTATATGGGGTCAAGTAATAATATAGATATTGAAATCGAGTGTCGAACTCACGGGGATTGATCACTCGATTTCAATATCTACATTATTACTTGACACTGTATACTTGCGGGAAGGGAGTTTAACTTCATTTAAACTAGTTCATAGTTTAAGGGGAAGGAAAATATTTTCTCTAACAAGTTTTTAGCGCCGTTATAGGGGATTGATTTCACTTTGATTTCTTAGCTTTGGTTAGCCTTTGATTGCAGAATATTCGGACAAGTATGGGACATTTGTTTCTTAGCTTTGTAGTTTTGGTTCATTTTTCGATTTAGGACTTTGTTTTTACTATGTTTGATCTCTTGGATACTTTGGTTGACAGCTTAGAGTGTGAACTTGCTTATTTGAACTTGTGAAAACTATTTTTAAGGTATCTGGTTTGACCTGTCGAGAGAAACTCTCGACCTGTCAAATTTAGTGCATTGACAGTAGCTTCCTTTCGACAAGTTGAAGAAACCCTTCACCCCGTCGAAAATTCCCTGTGTTTGAAGTTGTTTAAGTGTGCTTGTTCATCACTTTCTTTAAAGTTATTAATATCTATCCTTGAGAAGCATATATAATTTAATGTATTTGTTTCAAGAAGGTTTACTTAGAAAGTCTAGATTTAGCATACTTAAATTTCGCAACACCCTAGACACACTACGCCAAAAAAGGCTTCAGACAATGGTTTTGGACCATTGTCTGATATAGGGTTTGGGTGTTGTCTATTGAGCTGCAGTATTGAGTCATATCAGATTATAGAAAATATGCCATTGTCTGAATGGAATTTAGACAATAGATATATATATATATATATATACGTAAAAGTATTGTCTACAAAGCTTTGATTTCAAAATCATGTAATCGTTATCGTTGCGTACATACATTGAGACGACAATATTTGTACTCTTTTCTATTATCTGAAATGTGCATAAAGCTTTTCATGCCATATTGTTGTGAGAAAATCTATCACACAATTGATATTGAGTTTATTCTATAGTAATATCTGGGTCGGACAATACTTTTGTGGAATCATCACTTGTTGATAACGCGTAAAAGCATGCATCAAATATTAACACAAAGTAGACACTCAACACATATCTCACACGTATGCAATTTAAAACCCTTCTTTGTAGATGTAGCATTGATAAGTATGGATCGTTCTTAACCGGGGATTGAGGGTACTAATGCATGACAACGTTTATGAACAGAAAATAAAACGTATGGGGGGTTTGAAAGTCTGGTTATTAATCTACGAAATATAAAGACAAAACATGGCAGAAAACACATAAAGAAACCCTAAGTTCTATCATGCTTAAACTCATAGACAAGCAAAACAAACAAGGACATAGAATCCTAAACATGCTCACTAAACCGAAAATAAAACTAAACTATATATAGACAAGTGATCAACTCATCTTTTTACCTAGCCTTTAATAACCTAATAGATTTCATGTAACCTATTTAGCATCTAAGTCTTTAGCTACGTTTTGCATGCATATTTCATAGTTAAAGTACCAAACTTGGGAATTGACCTACATTCAAACACTTTCATAATCTAAACCGAGAATTGCCCTGCATTCAAATTAAGCATTAATTACAAATAAGCATGTGTAATTAAATTCAAAGAGCACTAAATAAACTACAAGAAAAACATATTAGAATTATTTAACCAAAAGACTTCTTGAAACCAATCCATAATAACTGAAAATACATACAAGGAAGAATAAAGAGAAGAAGACATGGTTACACTTTTAAATCAGGGAATTGCCCTAGACTAGCCGTGCAAATGCTCTTCAATGGAGAATACGTTGACACCTTGGGATTGCCAAGCTATGCCTTCGGCTATGCCCTAGACCCGACCCCGATTTAGTTTCCTAGATCGAAATCAAACCCCATCTGAAAACACGAACTTTCAAAAAATTTGGCAGAATTCCTGTGACGACCCGAACCAGAATCAGTAAAGTAATCAGTACGATTCACGAGGTTATGTGTAATCGCTATTTATTGATAATTGTGTGGTTTGCCGGTTTTGTTTACGACTTGATTATCGGCCGAGAATTTGAGTTGAGTCTTTTCTCGAGAGTTGTAGTACACGTGATTTCGAGCTCGTGGGCGAATCCAGATGATTTTTCCGATGATCAAGGAATATAATATGATTATTTGATGTTTCGGAATATCGACGAGTTTATCCGTTCGTATCGTGTTTATCCGAATCATAATGGTTATCCGTTTTGGTCCGTCAATCGTCCCGAGGTGCGAGTATAAATATCGGAAATAGTCAAAAATTGTTGAAAAACACTTTTTGGGAAGTTTGACCGGCGTTGACTGAGTTTGGAGGCGTTGACCGAGTTGACCGAGGAGGACAACAGACCGTTTGGATTCCATCGCCGGACCGGCTGATTCCGGCCCTTTCAGGCCACCACCCTTGAAGGTAAAATGTTCTCCTCGTGATTTTAAACAGTTTAGAACTTGGAATTTCTTGATTTGGTTGAGAATTGAAGGAGAAATATGGAGTTGAAATCCTTGGTTTTTCCGACCGGTTTGGGTTTTGTGGACTGTGGCGCTCCGGCAACGGGGGTGGCCAGAAATGTGAGGGGTTTGGACCATGGGGCCACGGCGAGTCCATTGGGAGGGGCCTCGATGGCTGCCGTGCGCCGTAGGCGAAGGAACAACGGTGGACAGTTTCGCCGGAGGTCATGGACCACCGTGGCTTTCGAGCTGATTTCCGGCCACGGTGGTGGTTGGATGGTGGTGGTCCCTTTGGAAAAGTTGCTCACCTTGATGAGAAGATCAGTTTGACAGCTCAGTCGCCGGGAAAACTCTCCGGTTGACGGCGCGTCGCCGGAGCTCCGGCGACCAGTTGACTTTTTGGATTTCGATGATTTTAATGTCGTTTTTCTCGTATTCGCTCCCCGATCGTCGCCTTGAGGTTTTCGAATTGATTTGGGTATTGGATTTTCAGTCGAGGGTTTCGAGTGGAGATTTCAGGAATTTCGTCGATTATTTTGCACAGTATTATATGTTTCCGGGACCGGTTGGTTTCCGAGGTGTGGTACAGTGTTGTGGATTATGATTTTGATCAGATATATTTTATGAATATTCAGGGGATCGAGATCGTGCTTCGGGCGAGGAATCTTCCGCCGGGCCACGTGATTAACGTGAGTGCGCGTTTTGCTCATCTGTGAGTGGACATTTCTTTTCACGGATTGATTGCGAGTCTTCTATATACGTTTTACGAGCATGAGCATGCAGTTATGATCATGATTTAAATGAGCATGTGTTTTACGAATATGCATTTACGAATATGCATCGATGAATATACATACATATATATATATATATTATGTTTTATGATTTGTGATTTGGTTTACACAGAGTACAGTCTCAGTAAACAAGGTTGTATCGATACACATGGCTTCTCGGCTGATCCCCGAGTACGCTCTGGGGGGGGACAGATATCCTGACCCGAGGCCTTTCTGGCTTGGAATCACGTGTGGGTCTGGGATCCCGTGATTCAGAATGTACTAGCGCGAGGGAGTCCATAAGTGACCCCACGGTATTTACGATGTATGCTCTGTACGCGTGAGGAGTTAGAGTCTCCCTCGTGTACCATTTGATTTTTATGCATTTAGACTCGCATATGTTTTTATAACATATATTATTCGGCGAAAGACATTTATTTTCGTCCACTCACTCTAACGGTTTTCATGTCTTTCCCCTGGGATTTTCGGTTTCCGTGCCCAGTTTGCAATTTAGATTCTGGTGTCTCACGTCGTGGTTGGAGGCTAGTTGTTCGAGCTACCTGTGTTTTTCACTAGGTTTCTTGTTTCGCCTACTGTTGTATATTTTGTATCTATATACACTAGAGGTCGCTCTGATACGTTACTGATACGTGTTTTATACGGATTTTCTCGGATATATATATTACAGTTATGTTTACTATTTAATATTATTGATATGATATTGAGAAATTCGGATGGGATTGGTGCCCACGATTTGGCTTTTGTGGCATAGGATGAAGTGTTATTTTCCAGATGCATGTAATGGTAATTCCACGTTAGTAGCGTTACTCTGCCAAAATTTTAATGGTTTTTGTTGGTTCACGTTTTCAGAAAAGGTTTGACTCCGGTTTAGGAAACTAAATCGGGGTTGGGTCCTTTCAATTCCACTATATCGCGAAGTTACCATTAACCTGCACCCAAAAATACACTTCATCTTATGCCACAAAAGCCAAACCGTGGGCACCAATCCCATCTGGATTTCTCAAAAACATAACATAATGTAAAGCAATGAACAAAACTGTAACTTTACAAAAATCCGAAAAAATCATATGAAAATATAAACATCAGAGTATTCAGAGCAACATCTAGTATATACATAAATACACAACAGTAGGCTAAACTAGAAACCTACTGAGAAGGAAAAGTAGCTCGAATACTAAGCCTCCAACCTTGTCATGCAACACCAGAATCCGAACTGCAAACTGGGCATTGAAAACAAAGAGCCCAGGGAAAGACATATAAACCGTTAGAGTGAGTGGACGAAAATAAATGTCTTTCAACGAATAATATATATGTATTAAACACACGCGAGTCTAAATGCATGAAAATCATATGGTACACGAGGGAGACTCTAACTCCACACGTGTACAGAACAAGCATCGAAAATCCCGCGGGGTGACTAATGGACACATCCGCGCTAGTACAGCCTGAATCATGGGATCCCAGACCCTCACATGATTCCAGCCAGAAAGGCCTCAGGTCAGAGTATCTGTTCCAACCCGAAAAAGACCTCGGCATATGGTAACAGTCCCCCCCGGTAAACATCCTCGGGGATCAGCCGGGATGCTAAGTGTATCGATACAACTATATATACTGAGACTGTACTCTGTCTAAACCAAATCATAAATAGTTTCTATGTAAATGTATAAAGCATAATGTAAATGCATATTCGTATTGTATAATTATAAAAGCATATTCATAAATGCTTATTCGTAAATGCATAAACGTAAAATACATGCTTGTATAAATCATAATCGCATACGCATGCTCATGCTCGTAAAACGTATATATAAAAGACTCGCAATCAATCAGTGAAAAGAAATGTCCACTCACAGACAAGCACAACATGCAAACATGCTAATCCCGAGATTCGGCGGAAGATTCCTCGCCAAGCGTACAATCTCGATCTCCTGAATAATCACAAATATCACTGATCAAAATCACAATTCAATACTCTAATCCACACCTCGGAAACCAACCATTTCCGGAATATATAAATTCAAAATATTAACAAAATCGTCGAACATCCCCTAAATACTCCACAAATCCCTCGACACAAAATCCATCACCCAAATCAACTGGAAAACCTCAAGACAACGATTGAGGTGCGATTACGAGTAAAACGGCATAAAACTTTCCAAAATTCAAAAAGTCAACTCATCGCGGGGTAATAGGGTGTTAGGAATTGTGCTCTAGCCTTGGTGGCATGACACATTTCGATCCATCAAAATTATCTTTCGATCAATCGAATTTAGGCTGCATCGAAAGTCTGAGGAGCTGCTTCATGATCAATCCATCAAAGAGTATTTTCAATCCATCGAAAGTTCTTCAGTCAGAAACCTGGGAGATTGCCTTGATCCATAGAAGGTATATCCTTCAATCCATCAAATCTGGGCAGATTCTTGAGGTTGTTTCGCTCGACCTTTCATTTTGTTCCTTACTTATCTGTATCCTTTTGAAGTACATTTCAATTGAGCCTTATTTTTATGTATTGTAATTAATGTGTGTCTAGATTTAGCGAACTTAATTTCCGCTACATCCTAGATTCTTAGGACTTTATTTGGCGATTCCGGTACATTGGATCATGTAAGCCTTTATCTTGGTTCACTTCGCTGCCTATTGCATAGTGAACTCCACTATGCCATGTACCGAAATCACATTCGAAATCTTAGAATGCTCATTGATGTTTCCTTGAGGGGGGTGTCAAAGAAGCACCGTTGAAGGCCCTCGAGGCTTTGAGTACTTTAAGAGTTTAGGCCCAATATCTATTGGTTGCTTAGTGTGATTTTAGGTGTCTTGCCTTTAATTCCTTTTTTCGAGGAAGAACCCATCATGGATGAGGATGTCATTGAAGCAAGACCTTTGAGGGATAGAGCTTTGCCAACTTTGTTGAAGCATACCAGTTGCATTGTTCTTCAACCTTTAGCGGGCGAATCCTTTGAGATCAAGCCTAGTTTTCTCCAAACCTTACCAATCTTCATGGGATATCCACACTCTGATCAGTATTCTCACTTGTTGGAGTTCGAGGAAGCATGTACAAGGCTTAACATCCGGGACAATTGAAGCTTCAGGTATTTCCTTCGAGTTTGAGGGATAAGGAAAATATATGGTTCAACAAGCTTGCTTCTAACTCTATTTAGTAATGGGAGGCGATGCAACTGAAAGGACCCAACCTTGATTTAGTTTCCTAAGCCGGAATCAAACCCCTTCTGAAAACACGAACCGACAAAAACCATAAAAATTTCGACAGAGTAATGCTACTAACATGGAATTTCCATTAACCTGCACCCGAAAAAACACACTTCATCCTATGCCACAAAAATCAAACCGTGGGCACCAATCCCATCCGAATTTCTCAATATCACAACAGTAATGTAAAGTAATCAATAAAACTATACTTTATAGAAATCCGGGGAAAATTGTATGAAAATATAACATCAGAACCTCAGAGCGACTTCTAGTATATATATATATATATATACAAATAGTAGGCCAAACTAAGAACCTACCATAAAAGAAATATCGCTCGAATACTAAGCCTCCGACCGCGGCGTGCGACACCAGAGTCCGAACTGCAAACTGGGCACGGAAACCGAAAAGCCCAGGGGAAAGGCAAATAAAATCGTTAGAGTAAGTGGACGAAAATATACATATGCCTTTCACCAATTTCATATATCATAAAATCAATGCAAAGCAAAGCGAGTTCGGAAAATATATGGAAGTGGCAGGCGAATCTCTCAAGCCCAACGGTGATAAGCTAGGGGAATCTCTCAACCCTAGCGGCATAATAGGGGAATCTCTCGACCCTGCCCAGGGGAATCTCTCGACCCTGTCCAGAGGAATCTCTCAACTCTGAGTCAGACTACCCGTGATCAGCCGAGTAGCCGAAGCATCGATGCAAGTAATGCCATCACCATATAAAATATAAAATAATGCCTCCAAAAGTAATAAATAATTTCAAGATCGTATATGAATAAATACAAAAAATCATGAAAAATCACAAACTCGCAACAACAGTGAAAATAGAAAAGTCCACTCACAGATGAGCATAACGCAATACGCATTAATCCAGTGATCCGACGGAAAATCCCTCTCCAAATGAATGGTCACGATCCCCTGGATATTCATAAAATCCACTGCTCAAAATCATAACTCAAAACCTCGAATCACATCACGAGAAATAACCGTTCCCGGAAACATATAATTCAATATCGACGAAATCGTCAAAATTCGATAATCACACCATAAAATCTCGCTATAATTTTCGATGCTCAATTCGAAAAATAAACCTCACCACTGCGATCGGTGCGCGATTCCGAGCGAGACGACATACAACTCGTCGAAAAACACCTCGGACGAAAATCGCCGCTGCCACCGACCGCCGAAAAATCACACCGGCCAAAAAAAATGCAACCTACATATAGATTTGAAGATCTCAACATTTCCAACAACTTTCCAGTTCAAAGTTAAAGCCAATTTTGACCGGAAAAAGTCCAAAACTCACCTCAAAGGTGCAAACCCTCACCGGAATTTCAACTTCTCCGATCTCCCTCCTCCGGCCACGGCAACCCTTGAAACCACTTCCAATAGCTTCCTCTCCTCCAGGCTAACAAAACCCCCCAAAGGGGAACCACTAACTCGGCCGGAAACGTCGCCTCCGACAACCGCCGAACTTGCCGGAAAAACACCCGACTTTGATTCTCCCTCCTCCGGCCACCTCAAGGGTCGATCCACCTGCCAATCTGAAGAGAAGCTCGAGCCCAACCTTTTCCATGAAGAGACCTCGGCCAACTGTGGCCGGAATCCAGCTCAAAAACCAAGAAAACCGAACGGCTTCAAACGGGTCGCCCTTGACCCGTGGTCAACACGGGTCAAGGCCCAATTTCCAGTTTTGGAAAGTTTCCAAAATCGGCATGTATTCTCTCGTATTTATACCGTACGCGTATCGAATGCCAAACGGATAAATACGACAATATCCCACGGCCAAAAATATTCACAACTTATTCCTCGTAACTCGGAATAATACTCCGGAAGTTCCCACGAACTCAAAATTAAATTCTCTACAACGTTCGTGAAGAATCCCAAATTAAATTCTTGCCCGATAATTTAGTCGTTAACGAAGCCCCCATATTAATCAATTACCTCAAAATCGCGACTAATCGCGAAACTCGCAAATCAAGTCGATAACCATTCCATTTTCGGTTCGGGTCGATCAACGGTCCAAAATGGATCACAATCACGATTCGGATAAACTTGAATATGAATGGATAAACTCGACGATATTCCAAAATTTCAAATATTCATATTATATTCCTTGGTCGTCGAAATAATAATCCAGAACCGCCCACGAACTCGAAATCACGTGTACAACAACTCTCGAGAAGAGACTCAACTCAAATTCTCAGCCAATAATTAAGTCGTGATCAAAACCGGTAATTCAATCAATTTACGGAAAACTACGATTACACGCAAGATCGTGGATTAAGCCGATTACACTACTGATTCTGTTTCGGGTCGTCACAAATCTACCCCCCCTTAAAAAAAATTCGACCTCGAAATTTCCAAGCCTGCCAACTGAAAAGTAGGAACACTGCCTCTGCATACAGTTCAACTCCCAAGTGGCAACCTCAACTGAACGACTCTGTTAATGGAAAATATCTCTGTACCCTCAAATCCTGAATCTGAACTAGCTCCTCCACAAATGCCAAGTCTTCCTGTATAAGGAACTGATAGGGTACAAAACACGCAACAAATCTGTAATTAATTCCACCACACGGAATACAACACACACAAAGGCCAACGCTATAGGCAATGCCAAACTATACGGCACAACACAAATTCGCCCCATGATCACATACAGACCAAAATAACGTGGCAAATTCATAACTCAACCTGCTCACATCAATATAACTCTAACGTCGAACTCGAGCAATTATCAACCTGTCCCTGCTAATCCGAAGGTCTATGGTAGCACATTCCACTAAATCAGGATCAAACGTCAGCTCAAACCGAATTCGCTCCAACACAACGGAGTACAACATTGTGTGACGACCCGGACCAGAATCAGCAGTGTGATCAGCTGTATACATGAGTTACTGCGTAGTCGCAGTTTGCCGACAGTTGTTTGAATCGCCTGATGTGTTAACGACTTAATTATTGGCCGAGAATTTGAGCTAGGTCTCTTCTCGAGAGTCGTTGTACGTTTGATTTCGAGTTCGTGGGTGGTTCCGGATTGTTATTTGGACGACCGGGGAATTTATTATGAATATTTGAAGTTTTGACGGAAACAGATTTAAATGGTGGGTTACTTAACGACTAAATTACCGGACGAGAATTTGGTTTTGGATCCTTCACGGAAGTTGTTCAGAATTTAATTTCGAGTTTGTGGGAACTTCCGGAGCATGATTTTGAGTTACAGAGTTTAAGTTGTGAATATTTCCGATTATTGATTGTTTAGTCGATTTAATGTGTGTTGGTTCGAAGGGTTGACTTTTTATCCGCTTGGTCGATGTGTTTGACTTCGGGTGATAATTGAAGATCATGTCGAGACTAGTTTGTGGCCGTGAGAATTATCGGAATCGGAGTTACGACGCGAAAGTTGCGGGTGTTTAAAGTTCGTCGAAATGGATAAACATGAAGTTTCCTTTATGGGAAAGGGGGGGGGGGAGAATGGCGACGGCATCCATGGCGGCTCGACGGCGGCGATCGATTCCGGCCACTCCGTGGGACGGGGTTGGTCCCATTAGGTGCGCCTCGGTCCCCTCTACCTATCCCCGGTCACCGTCGACGGCGAGGCTCGCTGGAAAGAGAAGAAAAACCGGCCAAAGTTTGGAAGATTTTGGGTGATTTCGGGTTCCATGATTTAAGGCGAATTGAGCTACAACTTTGAGTGGGCTTTGAAGCTCTCCTCACCTACATGCTACCCTGTAAGTTTGGTGATCTAATTTTGCTTGTGTATGGAGAATTTTGAGATTGAAATTTGTGTGAACATTCGGTTTTTCATGAAATTGACATGGTTAGAGTGAGAATTGGCCTTTGTTGCAGTTGACAAAGTTTCTCAATGGATGATTTTGAGTGGAATAGGGGTTGCTCCGCCGTGAAATTTTTCGGTCAGCGGTGGCGCCGCCGTGGGCGGCGGTCAACGGCGGTCAACGGTCAAAGTTTGATTTTTTAGGACTTTCGACGAGTTGCATGTCATTTCACCCGATCGCAGTGGGGAGGTTCGTTTTTCGAGTTGAGCGTCCGAACGTATAGCGAGGTATTGATGTGTACATATACGGATTTTCGACGATTCGTCGTATTCAGATTATATGTTTCCGAGAACGGTGGTTTCTCGTGATTTGAATTGAATTGTCGAGTTATGACTTTGAGTAATGGTTATTGTGATTATTCAGGGGTTCGTGATCGTTTGTTTGGCGATGGACTTTCCGCCGGATCACGGGTTAACGCGTATCGCGTTACGCTAGTCTGTGAGTGGACAATTTCTTTTCACGGAATTCTTGCGAGTCTTTTATATGATTTACGAACTTGAGCATGCGTATTGAGATTACGGATTACATGAGCATATGTTTTACTATTATATGAATATACTTATACGAATATACATATACGAGTATACATACATTTATATGTTGTTTCATGTATTTACATCGAACTGTTTATGATTTGGTTTACACAGAGTACAGTCTCAGTTACGTTGTTGTATCGATACACTTTGCCTCTCGGTTGATCCCCGATGGTAGGCCACCTGGAGGGGCGTTTCCCCAACCAGACCGGTGAGGGGCGTATCCCCGGATCCGAGGCCATTTCTGGCTTAGAATCACGTGTGGGTCTGGGATCCCGTGATTCGGACGGTACTAGCACGGTGTGTGTCCATGAGTGACCCCGTGGGATTTTTACTTGCATGCTCAGTACGCTGGAGGATTATGGTTTTACCTCGTGTACTTGTTGTTATTATTTTCCTGGACTCGCATATGTTATTTTAACATATATATTAACTGGTGAAAGACACTTATTTTCGTCCACTCACTCTAACGTGTTTTATGTCTTTCCCCTGGGCTTTTCGGTTTCCGTGCCCAGTTTGCAGTTCGGACTCTGGAGTCGCACGTCGTGGTCGGAGGCATAGTACTCGAGCTACCTTGTTTCTTCCAGTAGGTTTATTGTTCTACCTACTATGGTATACTTATATGTTTATACATTAGAGGTCGCTCTGAGTAATTTGTTGTTCACGTTATATGATTTTACACCGGATTTCAGTAAAGTACTATTATATTTATTGTTTTACTTTACTGTTGATATATTGAGAAATCTGGATGGGATTGGTGCCCACGGTTTGCTTTTTGTGGCATAGGATGGAGTGTATTTTCCGCGTGCAGGTTATGGTAATTCCACGTTAGTAGCGAAACTCTACCGAAATTTCTACGGTTTTTGTTGGTTCGTGTTTTCGAAGGGGTTCGATTCCGGTTTAGGGAGCTAAACCGGGGTTGGGTCCTTTCACATTGTTTCTCATAAACGACTTTATACAACGTCCTAATCATACTGGTCTATAAATTGGTACTGCAAGCAATCTCGAACAGTTGAAACTGCTGGTCCCAAATCCCAAATCCCTCGGAATTGCTATACACAAGACCACAATATGCCCTCCAAAGGCTGAATAGTCCTCAAAGATCACCCACCAATCTGAGGATAAGAAACTGTACTAAACTGTAATCTGGTCCTCAATGCTCACTGCAATGCTTGCCAACACTCTGTTGTAACTGATTATCTCGATCGACAAACTGAGACTCAGGCGCATCACGAAAATGGACAACCTCCACTAAATATAGCTCTGCCAGTCTGCTCATTGAAATCTTTTCTGGAAGTACAAGGAAAAGAACTGACTTTATTGAATGGTCCACAATGACCCAATAACTGGTATCACTAACCGAAGTGCGTATTGACACACAAAATCCACAATGACAAGCTCCAACTTCTAATTGGAAATCTCCAATGGCCGTAACTTCCCAACAAGTCTCTACCTCTCTGCCCTCGCCTGCCGACAAATGTGGCATCTGCACACATAAGCTGCTATATTCCTCTTCATGTTGCGTCACGAGTAGTAAACTCGAAGTATCTGATACCTCTCCGTACTACTAGTGCATAACATACGCAAAACAATGAGCTTCAACATCATCACACTCTAACTCAGCTCTCGTAGCTCGCAACTCGGCTAACAAGGAAACTTGAGCCACACACACATGAAACAATTATGCTCCCGATTTCCGATTGAATGCATCAGCAACGACATCCCTGAATGATAGTCAAAGTACACTAGCCTTTCTCGGATAAACTCAAATGTGCAGCCATAGTCGTTAGTCGACCCCATCCATCTACACTGCCTCAAGCTCGAATCTGGCTGAATATGCAAGTAGATGAAACTCAAGTGATCCTTGTACATCCTACACTGCACTGCACGCCGTAGCAGTATTGTCTCGAACTCTTCGATGCAACATAAAGACAGCTACTCCCAAATCATACACAGGATACGTAACTTCATAAAGTTTCCACTACCTAAAACCATGAGCCACCGCTCTGCTATGCTACATCCAACACGACCAAGTCCCAACTTCGATGTATTGTTGTAAAGCACGAACTCACCACGGTCGTCAGGTAAAGTCAAAACCGATGCAACGGTCAACTTTTCCTTCAGGAGGAAGTAACTCTCCACACGCGCATCGGACCACTCGAATTTGACGTCTTTCTTCGTTAATCTGGTAAGTGGAGTAGCAATCCGAGAAAAATTCTGCACATAGCGACGATAGTAGCCTGCCAAACCCAAGAAACTCCTAATCTCTGATACGGTGGTAGGTCTATTCCAATTCAACCACAACTTCTATCTTGTCAGAATCCACACTGACTCCCTCAGCTGATACAACGTGCCCCAAAACTTCACGCTAGCCAACCAAAACTCAAACTTGCTGAACTTCGCAAACAGCTGATTATTTCGCAAACAACTGATTATCTCGCAAATACTTCTTGTGCTGGCCCACACTCCTGAAGTAAATCAGGATATTGCCGATGAACACAACCGCAAACTTGTCCAGAAACCGTCTGAATACCCAGTTCATTAAGTCCATAAAAGCTGCGGGGGCATTGGTCAACCCAAACGGCATAACCAAGAACTCGTAACGCCTTTACCGCGATCTGAAAATTGTCCTGGCTACATCTAACTCTCTGATCCTCAACTGATGGTATCTGGACCTGAGATCAATCTTCGAAAAGACTGAAGCTCCCATAAGCTGATCAAACAAGTTTGTCGAACCAACCTTCTTCCGCACAAATAGTACAAGGGCACCCCACGATGATACACTGGGTCGTATGAAATCTCCTCCAGCAACTTTCGAAGTTGGATCAGTAGCTCCTTTAACTCCGCTAACATCATACGATAAGATGCCTGTGATATGGGTCCAGTACCCGATAATAACTCAAAGGTGAAATCAATCTCCCGAACTGGAAGAATACCCGGTAACCCCTCCGGAAACACATATGGAAACTCGGGAACCACCTCAATATCACTAAGGTCTGGCATAACAGCCGTAGTAACCACAACATGAGCTAAGTATGCTACACCCCTTTTTATCATCCGCTCAGCCTTCATCGCTGAAATCACGCATGGCAATGAAATATTCTTCTCACCGCGAAATAGTATCTCTGAAAAGCCTGGTCGTCGAAACACAACCTCCTTCTTGTGACAATCGCACATAGCCCAATGTGTCGTCAAGAAGTCCATACCCAAAATCACATCAAAATCGATGATATCCAGCAATAACAGATCCGTGGCTAACCCATAACCTCCAACAAAGATCTTGCAATCCCTTCGGATGGATACAACACTCTCCATAACCCCGGAAGCGGAGATACAGGCATAATAGCCATGGATGTCAAGCAATTGTAACCTCAAAGAAACTCTATCCCCACACAGGGTCGTAGCAAGAACTCTGACATGCCCAACTAGCCGTCCACGTCGATTGCGACTTTACTGATTGACTCGTCTAGAAGGCTACGTTGGTCAAACTCCAGAAATAGCATCATGATCTCCTCTTGAACTCCGAGCTGTCGAATCACTAAAACAGCAAACTGAGGACGCTCCCCCGCAACGTGACCCTCCTGGCCACCACAATAGCAACTGAGAGTGCTCCTTGGACACAAGTCACAGCGACGCCTGCTGTGTGGAAGAATCACCAACGACCATCCTGACTCATGCCATAAGAACAAGTCTACCACTTGTGATCTCCATCACCATCAAACAGATCTTCTGCCTTATTTAGATGACCTTCAACATAATCGAAAAGGCCACAGCCTGATGAAGTCACTGATTCCGAGGTGCCAGAACTCAACCTCATCAAATATCTAGACTAAATTCACCTTCCTCAAACTGACATGTCGGAAACCGCGTAAACCTTTCCTTCTCGATGTCCTCGCCTCTGAGTGCAGCACATCAAACCCCTCACGGTTATCTTGAGGCATAACAATCAAAATCCCTCTGATACTCTGATTCAAACTCATCTTGAACCTCGTGCATTGCTTCCTCTGAAGCCACATAACACGTGCAAATTGGGACAACATGTGAGCGATACATCCCTGCCTCGGGTGGGTAAACACTCTATATTTCGTTGTAAGGTAGCTTGATTGAACCATTACCGTATAAACAATACCCTGAATGTAGGCCATGGAGTCGCAACAGGAACTCACATAATACCAACTCGCCAAATACAGTGATCTGACTTAGGCAAACCACCAACTGCCACAATTCTCTGCTCTGAGGAAACATGTAGAAGCCCATACATGCACAACCGGGCAAACCATGCCACACATATCTTTGAACTCAAAATGCTCATTCAAACCCACAACTCATTATCAAGTCGCGCGCCGACTGATCCTCAATAGGATCCACAACCATACCGACACGGAAAGCACGTCAAGGAGGCATCCTAATGAACAGGACATTATTCACAACAAACTGGACGTAACCATGGAACTTTAAACATTTGAAAGCATACAACACCCGGAGTATTGATGAGTATCCGTTGGCCGGTCGAGTCATCACTCCAGACATGTTGTACATTCTCAAATATCCTTAGTAAACATGACTACAGAAATCTACAGAGCCTAAAACCTAATGCTCTGATACCAAGCTGAAAGGACCCAACCCCGATTTAGTTTCCTAAACCAGAATCAAACCCCTTCTGAAAACACGAACCAACAAAAACTATAAAAATTTTGGTAGAGTAACGCTACTAACGCGGAATTGCCATTAACCTACACTTGAAAAAACACACTTCATCCTATGCCACAAAAATCAAACCGTGGGCACCAATCCCATCCGGATTTCTCAATATCACAACAGTAATGTAAAGTAATCAATAAAACTATACTTTATAGAAATCCGGGGAAAATAGTATGAAAATATAACATCAGAATGCTCAGAGCGACTTCTAGTATATATATATATACAAATAGTGGGCCAAACTAAGAACCTACCATAAATGAAATATCGCTCGAATACTAAGGCTCTGACCGCGACGTGCGACACCAGAGTCCGAACTGCAAACTGGGCACGGAAACCGAAAAGCCCAGAGGAAAGACAAATAAAATCGTTAGAGTGAGTGGACGAAAATAAACATATGTCTTTCACCAATTTCATATATCATAAAATCAATGCAAAGCAAACGAGTTCGGAAAATATATGGAGGTGCCAAGCGAATCTCTCAAGCCCGACGGTGATAGGTTAGGGGAATCTCTCAACCCTAGCGGTATAACAGGAGAATCTCTCGAATCTACCCAGGAGAATCTCTCAAACCTGTCCAGAGGAATCTCTCAACTCTGGGTCAGACTACCGGTGATCAGCCGAGTAGCCGAAGCATCGATGCAAGTAATGCCATCACCATATAAAATATAAAATAATGCCTCCAAAAGTAATAAATAATTTCAAGATCGTTTATAAATAAATACGAAAAATCACAAACTCGCAACGACAGTGAAAATAGAAAAGTCTACTCACAGATGCGCATAACGCAATACGCATTAACCCTGAATCTAAACCTCGATGCATTGCCATAACCCACGAACTCATCACGGTCGGCAGGTAAGGTCAAAGCCGGTGCCACGGTCAACTTCCTTCGGGAGTAAGTAACTCTCCTCGCGTGCATCGAACCACTCGAACTTGACGCCTTCTTCGTCAATCCGCAAAGTGAACTGGTAATCCGGGAAAATCCGGAACAAAGCACCGATAGTAGTCTGCTAAACCCAAGAGACTCCCGATCTCTGGTACAATGGTAGGTCTACTCCAAACCCACACGGCTCTATTTGATCGGAATCCACACTGATTCCTTCAGCTAACATCACGTGACCTAAAATCTTCACGCAAATCAACCATAAATCACACTTGCTGAACTTTGCCAACAACTGATCATCTCGTAAGGTCCGCAAAACCGCTCGCAATTGCTTCAGGTGCTGGCCCACACTCCTGGAGTAAATCAGGATGTTGCCAACGAACACGACCGCCAACTCGTCCAGAATTGTCTAAACACCTGGTCCATCAAGTCTATAAGAACTACGGGGCATTGTCAACCCAAACGGCATAACCAAGAACTCGTGATGCCTGCACCGTGATCCGAAAGTCGTCCTAGCCACATCTGACTCCCTGATCCTCAACTGATGGTATCCGGACCCGAAATCAATCTTCGAAAAGACTGAAACTCTCGTGAGCTGATCAAACCAATTGTCAATCCGAAGCGGAGGATACTCGCTCTCCTCTGAAGCCTGATTCAACTTCTGGTAGTCAATGCACCACCTCGTCGAACCATCCAGCTTCCGCACAAATAGTACAAGAGCACACCACGCAGATACGTTGGGTCGCATGAAATCTCCTCCAGCAACTCCTGGAGTTAAACCTGTAGCTCCATCAGCTCCGCTGGTACCGAACGACATAATGCCAGTGATATGAGTCCAGCGCTCGGTAAAAGCTCAATGGTGTAGTCGGTCTCCCGAACTGGAGGAATACCTGGTAACTCCTCCGGAACACACCTGGAAACTCGGGAACCACCTCAATGTCGCCAATGTCGGGCACAGCAACTGTAGTATCCACAACATGAGATAAGAAAACAACACAACCTGTTTCCACCATCCACTCGACCATCACCGCGAAACAATATCTCGGGGAATTCTGGTCGTCGAACATAACCACCTTCTCGAGACCATCGAACATAGCCCAATACGTCGCCAAGATGTCCATACTCATAATCACACCAAAATCGACGATATCTAGCAATAATGGATCCGCGGCTAAGCCATATCCTCCAACAGGGATCTCGCAACTACCGGATGGATGCAACACTCTCCAAAACCTCGGAAGTGGAGATGCAGGCACAATAGCCATGGATATCAAGCGACAGTAACCTCAAAGAAACTCTGTCCTCATACAAGGTCGTGGCACGAACTCTGGCACGCCCAACTAGCCATCCACGTCGATTGCGACTTGCTGATTAACTCGTCCAGAAGGCTACGTTGGTCAAATTCGAGAAATAGCATTATGACCTCCTCGTGAACTCTGAGCTGCCGAATCACTAAAACAGCTGGCTGAGGACTCTCCCTCATAACGTGACCCTCCTGGCCACCACAATAGCAACTGAGAGTGCTCCACGAACACAAGTCACATCGACACCTGCTGTGAGGAAGGATCACCAACGATCGCCCAAACTCATGACACAGGAGCAAGTCCGCTACTTCGTGATCTCCATCACCACTAAATGGATCCTCTGCTTGATCTGATGACCCTCATCAAAATCGAAAAGGCCACAGCCTGATGAAATCACTGATCCCGAGGTGCCTGAACTCATCCTCATCAATTATCTCGACTAAGTCCACTTTCCTCAAACCAACACATCGGAAACCGCGTACACCTTTCCTTCTCAATAGCCTCGCCTCTGAGTGCAGCACATCAAGCTCCTCATGGTTATCTCGAGGCATATCAATCAAAATCCCTCTGATGCTTAGGTTCAAACTTATCTCGAACCTCGTGCACTGCTTCCTCTGAAGCCACATAACACGTGCAAATGGAAACAAACATATGAACGATACATCCCAGAACGTAGGCCATGGAGTCGCAACAGGAACTCACACAATACCAGCCCACCAAATGCAATGATCTGTCTCAGGCAAAACATTAACTACCACAATTCTCTGCTCTGAGGCAACATGTAGACGCTCATACACACACAACCAGGCAAACCATGCCACAAAAATCTCTGAACCCAGAATGCTCATCCAAACCCACAATTCACTGGCAAATCGCGTGTCGATTGATCCTCAATAGGATCCACAACCGTACCGACACGAAAAGCACGTCAAGGAGGAATCCTAATGAATAAAACATCGTTCGCAACAAGTAGAACGTAACATGGAACTTTAAATATTTGAAAACATACAACACCCGGAGTATTGATGAGTATCCGCCGGCCGGTCGGGTCACCACTCCCGACATGCTGTACATTCTCAAATATCCTTAGTAAACACGACTATAGAAGCCTACAGAACTTGTAACCTAATGCTCTAATACCAAGCTGAAATGACCCAACCCCGATTTAGTTTCCTAAACCGGAATCAAACCCCTTCTGAAAACATGAACCAACAAAAACTCTAAAAATTTCGGCAGAGTAACGCTACTAACGCGGAATTGCCTTTACCTGCACCCGGAAAATACACTTCAACCTATGCCACAAAAGCCAAACCATGGGCACCAATCCCATCCGGATTTCTCTATATATCATCAATAATGTAAAGTAGTAAATATAACTATACTTTACACAAATCCGGGGAAAATCGTATAGAAGTATACATTAGAATACTCAAAGCGACTTCTAATATAGATATACAACTAGTATGCCAAATTAAGAACCTACCATAAAAGAAACATCGCTCGAATACTATGCCTCCGACCACGACGTGCGACATCAGAATCTGAACTGCAAATTTGGCACAGAAACCGAAAAGCCCAGGGGAAAAACATGAAAACTGTTAGAGTGAGTGGACGAAAATAAATGTCTTTCGCCAAATAATATATGTTATAAAAACATATGCGAGTCAAAATGCATAAAAATCATATGGTACACGAGGGAGACTCTAACTCCTCACGCGTACAGAGCATGCATCATAAATACCGCGGGGTCTCTCATGGACTTCCTCGCGCTAGTACAGTCTGAATCACGGGATCCCAGACCCACACGTGATTCCTAGCCAGAAAGGCCTCGGGTCAGGATATCTGTCCCCCCCCGGAGCGTACTCGGGGATCAGCTGAAAGGACCCAATCCCGATTCAGTTACCTAAACCGGAACCGAACCCCTTCTGAAAATACGAACCAACAAAAATTTTTCAAAATTTCGGCAGAGTTTCGTTACTAACGTGGAATTGCCATAACCTGCACCCGGAAAATAACACTTCATCCTATGCCACAAAAGCCAAACCGTGGGCACCAATCCCATCCGGATTTCTCAACATCAATATATGAATCATAAACAGTAAACAGTACTGTAGTATATATATATATCCGAGAAAATCCGTATAAACAAGTATCAGAGTGTATCAGAGCGACCACTAAAGTAAAATATATACACTATACACATCAGTAGGCAAAACAAGAACCTACTGGAAAGCACAGGTAACTCTGATCACTAGCCTCCAAACCGCGACGTGAAACACCAAACCTGAACTGCAAATTGGGCACGGAAACCGAAAAGCCCAGGGGAAAGACATGAAAATCGTTAGAGTGAGTGGACGAAAATAAATGTCTTTCACCAGTTGATATGTACTTTAAAAACATATGCGAGTCGAAAGTATAAACAATCAAATGGTACACGAGGGAGACTCTAACTCCTCACGCGTATGGGTACACGAGGGAGACTCTAACTCCTCACGTATACGTACACGAGGGAGACTCTAACTCCTCACGCGTACAGAGCATGTGTATAAATCACACGGGGCCACTCGTGGACATTTAACAACATATAAGTATAATCATATAACACATGCTCAATATAAACATAATCTCGTACGAAAACTCATACTTGTAAACCATAATCATACTGCATGCTCAAGTTCATAAAACGTATATAAAGGACTCGCAAGAATTCCGTGAAAATAAACTGTCCACTCACAGACTCGCGTAACGATCCAGATCTCGATCTCCTTTCTCGAAGCCAAAGGTGGCCGGAAAACAGGTCGTCGGACGGCAAGCTCAATCGGGTCCAGTCAACGGTCAAACAGTGTTTTACGACTAATTCACGACTATTCCGATATTTATACTCCCCCTCGGGTCGATCGACGATTCGAAATGGATAACCATCACAATTCGGATAAACTCGAAACAATCGGATAAACTCGTCGGAACCCGAAACTTCAAATAATCATAAAATATTCCTCGGTTATCGGAAAAATCTTCCGGAACCGCCCACGCACTCGAAATCACGTACTCTACAATTTCCGTGAAGACACTCAACTCAAGTTCTCGACCGAAAACATAGTCGTGAATCGAATCGACGAATCACATAAACGACATAAAACCGCGACTAAACTCAATCTCGAGAATCGTGCCGAATACACAACAGATTCTTCTTCGGGTCGTCACATCAGCCGAGAAGCCAATGTGTATCGATACAACCCTGATAACTGAGACTGTACTCTGTGTAAACCAAATCATAAATCCTTTCCATGCACATGCATAAAACATAATATATATGTATGTATATTCATATACGTATATTCGTATATGCATAATCGTAAAACACCTGCACATAAAAATCATGATCATACTGCATGCTCAAATTCGTAAAACATATATAAAAGACTCGCAATCAATCCGTGAAAAGAAATGTCCACTCACAGACTAACGTAATGCAGTTCGCGTTAATCCCGTGATCCGGCGGAAAATCCATCGTCAAACGAACGATCACGAACCCCTTAATAATCATAAATCCATTGCTCCAAATCATAACTCGATACTTCAAATCATAACACGAGAAACAACAGTTCCCGGAAACGTATAATTCAATAACGACGAATTGTGAAAATCCAATTATCACACCATAACACCTCGCTATAATTTCCGATGCTCAAATCGAAAAACAAACCTCACCATTGTGATCGGGGCGCGATTCCGAGTGAAATGACATACAACTCGAGAAAAAGCCCAAAAAGTCAACTTTTGACCGGAGACCGCTGTTGACCCAAACTTGAATTTTCCCGGCGGACCAAAGCCTATTCCACTCAAAATCATCCAAAAAACAACTTCCATAACTACACCAAAGATCAATTCAAACTCTAACTAGCTCAATGTCATGCAAAACCGAAATCACTCACAAATTTCAATCCAACAATTCTCCATGTACAAATCGAATTGGAGCACCATACCTATATGGTTAGATTCATGGAGATGAGAGCTTCAAAGCCCAGTACTTTAAACAACTCAAATCGGCTGGAAAAAGATCGAGCAAAAACCCCAAATTTTTTACAAACTTTGGCTGGAAAAAGATTGAACAGATTGGGACCCGTCCCGTGCCCTGCGGTGGCCGGACGGCGAGCCACCGCCGGCGAGCCGTGGGGCTCGTCGCACCTCCCTTCCTCCACCGAGTTGACTCGGTCAACTCCCACAAATGCCCAGCTTTGACTTTCCAAAAGAGGAAACCCACTTAAATACTTTCCCTTTTCGGAAACTTCCAAAATACACTTTTCGACAAACTTTAAATACCCCTAACTTCCGCGTCGTAAATCCGTTTTCAATAATTCTCGCGGCAACAAACCCATCTCGACATGTTCTTCAATTTCCACCCGAAGTCAAACACTTCGAAAAATCCGATAAAAATTCAACGGTTCAAACCATCACAAGCTTACCCGATTAAATAATCAACGGTCGAAAATATTCGCAACATAATTCTCGTAACTCGGAATAATCCTCCGGAAGTTCCCACGAGCTCGAAATTAAATTCTCTACATCTTCCATGAAGAATATGAAATCAAATTCTCACCCGATAATTTAGTCGCTAAGGACGCCGCCATATTAGCAGATTATGTCGAAATCACAACAAATCGCGAAACTCGAAAATCAAGTCGATAATCATTCCATTTACGCTTCAGGTCGATCAACGGTCCAAAATGGATCAAAATCATGATTCGGATAGACTCGAACACGAACGGATAAACTCGACAATATACCAAAATTTCAAATATTCTTATAATATTTTTCGGTCGTCCAAATAATAATCCGGAACCGCTCACGAACTCGAAATCACGCGTACAACAACTCTCGAGAAGAGACTCAACTCATATTCTCGGCCAATAATTTAGTCGTGATCAAAGCTGGCGATTCAATCAATTATCGGAAATCTGCGATTATACGCTAACTCACGAATTAAGCTGATTACGCTTCTGATTCTGTTCCGGGTCGTCCCAATATCGACGAAATCGTCAAAATTCGATAATCACACCATAAAATCTCGCTATAATTTCCAATGCTCAATTCGAAAAATAAACCTCACCACTGCGATTGGTGCGCGATTTCGAGCGAAACGACATACAACTCGTCGAAAAACACCTCGGACGAAAATCGCCGCTGCCACCGACCGCCGGAAAATCACACCGGCCAAAAAAAATGCAACCTACACATAGATTTGAAGATCTCGACATTTCCAACAACTTTCCAGTTCAAAGTTAAGGCCAATTTTGACCGGAAAATGTCCAAAATTCTCCTCAAAGGTGCAAACCCTCACCGGAATTTCAACTTCTCCGATTTCCCTCCTCCGGCCACGGCAACCCTTGAAACCACTTCCAATAGCTTCCTCTCCTCAGGGCTAACAAAACGCCCCAAAGGGGAACCACAAACTCGGCTGGAAATGTCGCCTCCGACAACCGCCGAACTCGCCGGAAAAACACCCAGCTTCGATTCTCCCTCCTCCGGCCACCTCAAGGGTCGATCCACCTACAAATCTGAACAGGAGCTCTAGCCCAACCTTTTACATGAAGAGACCCCAGCCAACCGTGGGTCAAGGCCCAATTTCCAGTTTTGGAAAGTTTCCAAAATCGGCATGTATTCTCTCGTATTTATACCGTACGCGTATCGAATCCCAAACGGATAAATACGACAATATTCGACGGCCGAAAATATTCACAACTTATTCCTCGTAACTCGGAATAATACTCCGGAAGTTCCCACGAGCTCGAAATTAAATTCTCTACAACTTTCGTGAAGAATCCCAAATCAAATTCTTGCCCAATAATTTTGTCGTTAACGAAGCCGCCATGTTAATCAATTACGTCAAAATCGCGACTAATCGCGAAACTCGCAAATCAAGTCGATAACCATTCCATTTTCGGTTCGGGTCGATCGACGGTCCAAAACGGATCACAATCACGGTTCGGATAAACTCGAATACGAACGGATAAACTCGACGATATTCTAAAATTTCAAATATTCATATTATATTCCTCGGTTGTCGAAATAATAATCCGGAACCGCCCACGAACTAAAAATCACGCGTACAACAACTCTCTAGAAGAGACTCAACTCAAATTCTCGGCCAATAATTAAGTCGTGATCAAAACCGGCAATTCAATTAATTTACGGAAAATTGCGATTACGCGCAATCTCGTGGATTAAGCCGATTACACTACTGATTCTGTTCCGGGTCATCACAGTAACGTAAGTTCATCACCAATTATTTTCCACCAGGGATGATCAATAAAAGAAGGACAAGGTTATGATATTTTGCGAGGAAGATAGAGAGTTATTATATGAGACTTGGGAGTGTTTCAAGGAGCTTGAGCTTGGTTTCCCTAACCACGGTCAAACCCAGTACATGTTATTATCTCTCTTCTACCAAGGATTATGCATGGAGATGAGAAGGAAGGTCGACAATGCATGTGGAGGAGTTTTCACGGACAAAATCGCGGAGGAGGCACATGTTTTATTCAAAAAGATGTTGGAACGGTCTTCCTTATGGGATGAACAACCGACACTATCATTGAGAGAAGCCACCCAAGTGAACTGGGGAAGTAGGTATGAAGTTAAGGGAGCCATATATGTGCAAGAGGATGCCATCAAGCGACTTGAAGACACCATAAACAAGAAATTTGACATTTTGTTAAAGCAAACTCGGAATGGAGGCTATGTTAACCAAATTGGGGAGACTAGTGTGGCACCTTGCATGATTTGTAAGAGTGTAATGCGTGAGGCTCCATGTTGCCTACATCAAGGAGACCATTCGAAGACTATTGAGGAGTGGAAGGACATGTCATTGGGTGCACAAAAGAGTAATCCGGGTTGGCATACCAATCCTATTTTCTCATGGGATGATCCTAGCCAAGCCAACCATTGTGGTCAAGCAAATGGTCAAGACATTAAGCATGGAGCTATCGAAGTTACAAGGGCTAGTGGAGAGTTTGTTAATGTTATGGGAGGCAAGTTTTGCCAACCAAAAACATGTTTCTCCCCAATACCACAACAAGCTCCGATGTCACAAGCACTTCCACCTCGAGGGGAATTGTTAAAGTCTAACTTGGAGGAGTTGATAATCAAGTTATTTTCACAACATGAGATGCTTCTTCAATACAAATTGAAAGCTCAATGAGCGGTTGACAAGAAGATGCATTTGGATATCTTCAAGAGCTTAATGGAAGAGAACAAGGAGATCCGGAAGGAGAACAAATGTGCACTCCAAAAGATAGAGGAACAATTAAGTCAATTTGCAAAGGCACATCAAGTTCAACAAGGTGGAAGGCAAACGAATTCCTGCCTTGCATCAAAAAGGATCCCAAGCATCAAGTTAAGGTGGTGAATATGGTAGTGCAACCCGGGAAGTGCTTTACCAATTATGATGATGAGGAGAACCTAGGCACATCGGGTGTACCTAGCATAACTCCCAAATTTTAGAATGAAGCTAAGAGGAAGTATGATGGTGTCAAGACCCAAGTCAAGAATAAGGTGAAACCAGATGCATTTGATTTCTTACCTTTTCCTCGAGCAAATGCTAACGGAAGAATGCATGCTATCATGAGCCGTAATGCCAAATCCTTCAAGTTATTCAATAAAGCTCCTTTGACTCCAGCATTACAAGCTTATAGTGTTGATGTTGTAGAAAAATAAGGCTAATGTTGTTGACGAAGTTAAGGAACCGCATATGAGCAAGTGTCGTGAAAAGAAAAATAAATCGAAGCCAAACAAGCTTGAGAAACCGGAATTGGTAGTTGGTAGCAAGGTCACCTTAAAGAGTCTTAATCCCTTGAGGAGGGCTAATTACAAGTTGCTTGAGCTATGTCCTCGAGGAGTCGTCCATTTGATGAATTTGAAGAATGGGAGAACTTTCAAGCTCCAGGAAACACAAATTGAGGCTTTTGAGCCAAACACAAAATGTAGTGCGGAGGTCAATCACTTTAAAGACCCAACCGGGATGTCCTTGCATTCTACTTAATCGATGATCTTGTGAACCCGTGGAGAGATCCTAAACGAAGTGGTCATAACACGAATAGCATGGAAGGCAAGACTTCGGGTTTGCAAGTTGGTGATTGCTGGTGACTATGACGAAGTTTAGGGTCTTCAAGGGGGAGCATCTCTAACTCTTTATTTTCTTTTCATTTCTCTTCCATTTGATTTCTTATTTTGCTTTCATTTGAATTTAGGATGTTAGCTTTGTGTATGTGAAATTTGTGGTAGGAAAGTGTGTGATGTTTTGTGGTTACTTTCTATGCTTCGAGTTTTTGTGGTGATGTTTATCCTTGTTAAGTTTGTGTGAGTATGTGATGGCTTGATGAAGACTTGGTGTTTCTTCTTATTGTAGTTTTTATGTGACTAACATCTCTCTCTTATCTTTGAACTTCGTAGGATTTATGGTTATTAGTTTTGTACCCGTTAAACATCTTGAACTCCTTCGGTTGATGTTAATGTGGTACTTGGTGTGATTTATGTTTTTGTGTGGTTGGATGCATGTTTTGATAGCTTGTGTGCCTATTTTTTACTTTGATGCATAATTTGATGTGTTGACCAACCACGTCCATATTCTACTTGAAAAGATGTCAGAACAGACCTCCTTAGAGGATGTCAAGCCCAATGTTCAAAAACCAACAATATCAATGAGAGAAGCCGCCCAAGCCAACTAGGAAAGTATGTATAAAGTCAAGAGAGCCGCATATGTATAAGCGAATGTCATCAAGCAACTTGAAAAGACCATAAACAAGAAATTTGACATATTGTTCAAACAAGCAATGAATGGACGCTATGTTAATCAAATTACGGAGACTCACACCGTGCATGATTTGAAAGAGTGTGATACACGAGGCTCCATGTTGTCCACATCAAGGAGACCATCCGAGACTATTGAGGAGTGTCAATATATGTCAAATGGTACACAAGGGAGTAATCCGGGTTGGCGTGTCAATCTTATTTTCACATGGGATGAGCCAAGACAAGCCAACCAAAGGGGTCAAGCAAATGATCAAGACTTTAGCCAAGGAGGCATCCAACAATCAAAGGGTGGTTTTGAAGGACAAGAAGGAGTGTTGCCCAATGATTTAGGGCGTAACTCTTACCAACCACAAGCATCTTTTGCTCCAATACCACAACAAGCTCTGATGAAATAAGCACCTTCACCCGAAGGGAATTGTCAAAGTCTAACTTGGAGGAGTTGATGACCTAGCTATTTTCACAACATGAGATGCTTCTTCAAAGAAAGTTAGAAGCTCAACGAGCGAATCGGATAACAAAAAGATGTACTTGGATATCTTCAAGAGCTTAATGAATGAGAATAATGAGATTCAAAATAAGAACCAATGTGCACTTCGTAAGATCGAGGAACAACTAAGTCAATTTTCAAAGACATATCAAGTTCAACTAGGCAGCAGGACCAATGAATTTCCATCTTGCCCCAAAAAGGATCCTAAAACTTTCTGTGACCCTTTTGTTTAGCTCATGAAAACTCTCTTGCACATATTGTAAGAGCTTATATGACTTTTGATTCCAGAATAAGTCCTAAAGAAACTATTGGTTTTATGAGCAGACAAGTCGATGGACGTGAAAATCTTGGAACTATTGCTGAAGATTATAGAAATTATTTACGTTCAAAGCGCATTAGAGAAATGACGTCAAGCGATACAGGTGGTGTTTTGGAATATTTACAAAGAAAGCAGTTGGAAGATCCAAGTTTGTTTATGCCCTGCCTTGCAAGTAGATAAGGATGATCTAATCACAAATATTTTCTAGGCAGATGCAAAGATGATGGTAGATTATAATTATTTCGGTTATATAGTATCATTTGATACCACTTACAGAAATAACAAATCAAGAAGATCTTTTGCTATGTTTGTTGGTGTCAATAATCACAAGCTAATAGTTATATTTGGCACTACATTGTTATATGATGAGACTGTGACGACCCAGAACAAAATTAGCAATATAATCAGCTTAAGCCATGAGGATATGCGTAATCGCAGATTTCCGATAGACGATTTAATCGCCAGCTTTGATCACGACTAAATTATTGGCTGAGAATTTGAGCTGAGTCTCTTCTCGAGAGTTGTTGTACGCGTGATTTCAAGTTTGTGGGCGGTTCCGGATCATTATTTGGACGACCGAAGAATATAATATGAATATTTGAAATTTCGGTATATTGTCGAGTTTATCCGTTCGTGTTCGAGTCTATCCGAATTGTGATTTTGATCCATTTTGGACCATTGATCAACCCGAACAGTAGATGGAATTATTATTTACTTGATTTGCGAGTTTCGCGATTTGTCGTGATTTTGGCATAATCTGCTAATATGGTAGCCTTGATAGCGACTAAATTACCGGACAAGAATTTGATTTGGGATCCTTCGTGAAAATTGTTGCGAATTTAATTTTGAGCTTGTGGGAACTTCCGGAGGATTATTCCGAGTTACGAGGATTAAGTTATGAATATTTTCGATGGTGGATTATTTAATCGGATAAGTATGTGTTAGGTTGAACCGTTGTCTTTTTATCGGATTTGTCGAAGTGTTTGACTTCGAGTGGTAATTGAAGAACATGTCGAGATGAGTTTGTTGCCGCGAGAATTATTGAAATCGGAATTACGATACGAAAGTTACGGGTGTTTAACGTTTGTCGAAATGTATAATTTGGAAGTTTCTATTTTTAGCAAGTATTTAATGTGGTTTCCCCTTTGGGAAAGTCAAAGCTGCAATTAATGTTGTTGACTGGGTTGACCGAGTCAACTCGGTGGGAGGAGGAGGAGCTCGACGGTGCTCCACGGCTCGCCGGCGACGAGCTCCGTCCGGCCACCCCAAGGCACGGGGTTGGTCTCAACCTGTGCGCCTCGACCTCCTTGTTCTTTTTCAGGTCACCGTTCACGGCGAGGCCGCCTGTGGAGAGAGAAAATTCCGGCCAAAATTTGAGAAATTTGGGGTTTTTGGTTGATTTCTATTCCGGCCGATTTGAGCTACAAGATGTAGTGAGCTTTGAAGCTCTCATCACCATGAGTCTAACCATGTAAGTATGGAGTTCTAATTTTGCTTGTACATGGAGAATTGTTGGATTGAAAAGTTTGTGTAATTTCGGTTTTGCTTGAAATTGAACTAGTTAGAGTGAGAATTGGACTTCGGTGTAGTTATGGAAGTTGCTAGTTGGATGATTTTGAGTGGAATAGGTGTTGCTTCGGCAAGAAAATTTCATGTTCGGCGGTCAACGGTGGTCAACAGTTGAGTTTTCGGGGTTTTCGACAAGTTGCATGTCGTTTCGCTCGGAATCGCGCCCCGATCGCAGTGGTGAGGTTTGTTTTTCGATTTGAGCATCGAAAATTATAGCGAGGTTTTGAGATGTGATTATCGGATTTTCGACAATTCGTCGTAATTGAATTATGTGTCTCCGAGAATGGTTGTTTCTTGTGATTTGATTTGAATTGTCGAGTTATGATTTTGAGAAATGGATTTTATGATTATTCAGGGATTCGTGATCGTTCGTTTGGCGAGGGATTTCTACCGGATCACGGGATTAACGCGAACTGCGTTACGCTAGTCAGTGAGTGGACAACTTCTTTTCACTATTGATCGTGAGTCATTACATACGTTTTATGAGCATGAGCATGCACACGAGATTATGTTTCATATGAGCATGTGTTATACGATTATGCCTATACCAGTATACATTACGTATATGCATTTATATATTTTCATGCATTTGCATTGAACTATTTATGATTTGATTTACACAGAGAACAGTCTCAGTTCATGTTGTTGTATCGATACACTTGCATCTCGGCTGATCCCCGATGGATGTCTACCAGGAGGGGCAGTACCCCGACCTGACCGGTGAGGGGCAGTACCCCGGAACTGAGGCCTTTCTGGCTAGAATCACGTGTGGGTCTGGGATCCCGTGATTCGGACTGTACTAACACGGATGTGTCTACGAGCGACCCCATGAGATTTTTATGCATGCTCTGTACGCGTGAGGAGTTAGAGTCTCCCTCGTGTACCATTTGATTATTTATGCATCTTGACTCGCATATGTTTTATAACATATACTATTCGGCGAAAGACATTTATTTTCGTCCACTCACTCTAACAGTTTTTATGTCTTTCCCCTGGGCTTTTCGGTTTCCGTGCCCAGTTTTCAGTTCAGATTCTGGTGTCGCACGTCGTGGTCGGAGGCATAGTATTTGAGCGATGTTTCTTTTATGGTAGGTTCTTAGTTTGGCCTACTATTTGTATATGTATACTAGAAGTCGCTCTGAGTATTCTGATGTATATTCTTATACGATTTTCCACGGATTTCTGTAAAATATAGTTATATTTATTACTTTACATTACTGTTGATATATTGGGAAATCCGGATGGGATTAGTGCCCACGGTTTGATTTTTATGGCATATGATGAAGTGTATTTTCCGGGTGCAGGTAATGGCAATTCCGCATTAGTAGCGTTACTCTGCCGAAATTTTGATGGTTTTTGTCGGTTCATGTTTTCAGAAGGGGTTTGATTCCGGTTTAGGAAACTAAATCGGGGTTGGGTCTTTTCAGCTTGGTATCAGAGCATTAGGTTATAGGTTCTGTAGACTTCTGTAGTCGTGTTTACTAAGAATATTTGAGAATGTACAGCATGTCTGGAGTGGTGACCCGACCGGCCGGCGGATACTCATCAATACTCCGGGTGTTGTATGCTTTCAAATATTTAAAGTTCCATGATTACGTTCTACTTGTCGCGAACGATGTTTTATTCATTAGGATGCCTCATTGTCGTGCTTTCCGTGTCGGTACGTTTGTGGATCCTATTGAGGATCAATCGACGCGCGCGATTTGTCAGTGAATTGTGGGCTTGGATGAGCATTCTAAATTCAGAGATTTGTGTGGTATGGTTTGCCTGGTTGTGTGTGTATGAGCGTCTACATGTTGCTTCAGAGCAGAGAATTGTGGCAGTTGATGTTTTTGCCTGAGTCAGATCATTGCATTTGGTGGGCTGGTATTGTGTGAGTTTCGGTTGCGACTCCATGGCCTACATTCGGGGTATTGTTTATACGGTAATGGTTCAATCAGGCTATCCAACAATGGAAATATTGAGTGTTTATCCACTTGAGGCAGAGATATATTGTTCATATGTTTGTTTCCGTTTGTACGTTTTATGTGGCTTCAAAGGAAGCAGTGCACAAGGTTCGAGATGAGTTTGAACCTAATCATTAGAGAGATTCTGACTATTATGCCTCGAGACAACCATGATGAGTTTGATGTGCTGCACTCAGAGGCAAGAATATTGAGAAGGAAAGGCTTACGTGGTTTCTGATGTGTTAGTTTGAGGAAAGTGAACTTAGTCGAGATATTTTGATGAGGTTGAGTTCCGACACCTCGGGATTAGTGCCTTCATCAGGCTGTGGCCTTTTTGATTATATTGGGAGTCATCAGATAAAAGCAGATGATCCGTTTGGTGATGGTGGAGATCACAGAGTAGTGGACTTGCTCCCATGGCATGAGTTTGGGTGATCGTTGATGATCCTTTCACGCAGCAGGTGTCGCTGTGATTTGTGTTCGTGGAGCACTTTCAGTTGCCATTGTGGTGGCCAAGAGGGTCACGTTGCGAGGAAGCGCCCTCAGCCAGCTGTTTTAGCGGTTCGGCAGCTCAGAGTTCACGAGCAGGTCATGATGCTATTTCTGGAGTGACCAACGCAGCCTTCTGGACGAGTTAATCAGCAAGTCGCAATCAACTTGGCGGCTAGTTGGGCATGCCGGAGTTCGTGCCACGACCCTGTGTGAGGGCAGAGTTTCTTTGAGGTTACCGTTGCTTGACATTCATGGCTATTGTACCTGCATCTCCACTTCCGAGGTTTTGGAGAGTGTTGTATCCATCCGGAGGTTGCGAGATCCTTGTTGGAGGATATGGGTTAGCCGCGGATCTGTTATTGCTGGACACCGTTGATTTTGTTACGATGTTGAGTATGGACTTTTGACGACGCATTAGGCTATGTTCGATAGTCTCGAGAAAGTAGTTGTATTTCGACGACCAGGTTTCCCCGAGATACTGTTTCGCGGTAATGGTCGAGCGGATGGTGGAAACGGATTATGTTGTTGCTTAGCTTATGTTATAGATACTTCGGTTGCTGTGCCCGACATTGGCGACATTGAGGTGGTTCCCGAGTTTCCAGATGTGTTTCTGGAGGAGTTACCAGGTATTCCTCCAGTTCGGGAGACCGACTACACCATTGAGCTTTTACCTGGCGCTGGACTCATATCACCGACATCTTGTTGTTCAGGTGCCAGCGGAGCTGATGGAGCTACAGGTTCAACTCCAGAAGTTGTTGGAGGAGATTTCATGTGACCCAGCGTATCTGTGTGGTGTGCTCTTGCATTATTTTTGCAAATGTTGGATGGTTTGACAAGGTGGTGTATTGACTACTGGAAGCTGAATCAGGCTTCAAAAGAGAGCGAGTATCCTTCGCTTCAGATTGACGATTGGTTTGATCAGCTCACGAGAACTTCAGTCTTTTCGAAGATTGATTTCGGGTCCGGATACCATCAGTTGAGGATCAATGAGTCAGATGTGGCTAGGATGACTTTCGGATTACGGTGCGGGCATCAGGAGTTCTTGGTCATGCCGTTTGGGTTGACCAATGCCCCCGTAGCTCTTATGGACTTGATGGACCAGGTGTTCAGACGAATCTGGACAAGTTTGCGGTCGTGTTCGTTGGCAACATCCTGATTTACTCCAGGAGTGTGGACCAGTACCAGAAGCAATTGTGAGCGGTTTTGCGGACCTTGCGAGATGATCAGTTGTTGGAAAAGTTCAGCCAGTGTGAATTTTGGTTGATTAGCGTGAAGATTTTGGACCACACGATGTCAGCCGAGGGAGTTGGCGTGGATTCTGACCAGTTAGAAGCCGTGATGATTTGGGGTTGACCTACCATTGTAACAGAGATCAGGAGTCTCTTGGGTTTAGCAGGCTACTATCGGTGCTTTGTACAGGATTTTCCCGGATTGCCACTCCACTTTCCGAATTGACGAAGAAGGCGTCAAGTTCGAGTGGTCCGATGCACGCGAGGAGAGTTACTTACTCCTGAAGGAAGGTTGACCGTTGCTTCGGTTTTGACCTTACCTGACGATCGTGGTGAGTTCGTGGTTTATGGCGATGCATCGAGGTTTAGATTTGCTTATGTATTGATGCAGTGTAGCAGAGCGGTGGCCCATGGTTTCAGGTAGTGGAACTTTGTGTAGTTGCATATCCTATGTATGATTTGGGGGTTGCTGTCCTTATGTTAGCATCGAAGAGTTCGAGACACTACTGTTGCGGCGTGCAGCGCAGTGTAGGACGTACACTGATCACTTGAGTTTCATCCACTTGTATATTCAGCCAGATTTGAGCTTGAGGCAGTGTAGATGTATGGGGTCAACTAATGACTATGGCTGCACATTTGAATTTATCCAAGAAAGGCTAGTAGTTGTACTTTGACTATCCATCTGGGATGTTGTTGCTGATGCATTCAGTCAGAGATCGGAAGCTTCATTGTATCATGTGTGTATGGCTCAAGTTTCCGTGTTAGCTGAGTTGCGAGCTACGGGAGCTGAGTTCGAGTGTAATGATGTTGAAGCTCATTGTTTTACGTGCGTTATGCACTGATGGTGCGGAGATGTATATGATATTTCGAGTTTCTACTCGTGACGCAACATGAAAAGCAATGTAGCAGTTTGTGTGTGCAGATGCCACATTTGTCGGCAGGCGATGGCTAGGAGGCAGAGACTTGCCGGGAAGTTACAGTTATTGGAGATTTTCGATTAGAAGTTGGAGTATGTCGCCGTGGTTTTGTGTGCCACTATGCACTTCGGTTTGTGGTACCAGTTGTCAGGCCATTGTGGATCATTTGATGAACTTAATTCTTTTCCTTGAACTTTCGGAAAAGATTTCGATGGCAGGCTGACATAGCTATGTTTGGTGGAGATTGTCCATTTTCGTGGTGTACCTGTGTCCCAGTTCACTGACCGAGATAATCAGCTACAACAAAGTGTTGGCAAGCGTTGCAGTGAGCATTGGGGATCAGCTTACAGTTTAGTACAGTTTCTTATCCTCAGATTGGCGGGCAATCTTTGAGGACTATTCTGACCTTGGAGGGCATGTTGTGGTCTTGTGTATTGCAGTTCCGAGGGATTTGGGACCGGCAGTTTCAATTGTTCGAGATTGCTTGCAGTACCAGTTTGTAGACTACTATGATTTTGATGTTGCATGATGTTATTTTGAGGAACGATGTTGTACTCCATTGTGTTAGAGCGAGTTTGATGTGAGCTGATGTTTGATCCTTATTTTGTGGAATGTGCTACCACAGACTTTCGGATTAGTGGAAACAGCTTGATAATTACCCAAGTTCGACGTTTGAGTTATGTTGATGTGAGGAGGCTGAGTTGTGAATTGCCACGTTATTTTGATCCGTATATGATCATAGGCGAGTTTGTGTTGTGCCGTATAGTTCGGCATTACCTATAGCGTTGGCTTTTGTGTGTGTTGTGTTCCGTGTGGTGGAACTACATTTCAGATTTGTTGCGTGTTTTGTACCCTATCAATTCCTTATGCAGGAAGACTTAGCATTTGTGAGGAGCCAGTTCAGATTTGAGATTTGAGGGTACATGGATTACAACACGGAGCGTTGAACTGAAGAGTTGTTCGGTTGACGTAACCACTGAAGAGTTGAACTGTATGCAGAGGCTGCGTCCCTATTTTTTAGTTGGTAGACTTGGAAATTTCGAGGTCGAAATTTTTTTAAGGGGGTGGATTTGTGACGACCCAGAATAGAATTAGCAGTATAATCAGCTTAAGCCATGAGGATATGGGTAATCGCAGATTTCCGATAGACGATTGAATCGCTAGCTTTGATCACGACTAAATTATTGGCTGAGAATTTGAGCTGAGTCTCTTCTCGAGAGTTCGTGGGAGGTTCCAGATCATTATTTGGACGACCGAAGAATATAATATGAATATTTGAAATTTCAGTTTATTGTCGAGTTTATCCGTTCGTGTTCGAATCTATCCGAATTTTTGATCCGTTTTGGACCGTTGATCAACCCGAACAGTAGATGGAATTATTATTTACTTGATTTGCGAGTTTCGCGATTTGTTGGGATTTTGGCATAATCTGCTAATATGGCAGCCTTGTTAGCGACTAAATTACCGGACGATAATTTGATTTGGGATCCTTCGTGAAAGTTGTTGCGAATTGAATTTCGAGCTTGTGGGAACTTCCGGAGGATTATTCCGAGTTACGAGGATTAAATTATGAATATTTTCGATCGTGGATTATTTAATCGGATAAGTATGTGTTGGGTTGAACCGTTGACTTTTTATTAGATTTGTCGAAGTGTTTGACTTCGGGTGGTAATTGAAGAACATGTCGAGATGAGTTTGTTGCCGCGAGAATTATTGAAATCGGAATTACGATACGAAAGTTACGGGTGTTTAAAGTTTGTCGAAATGTGTAATTTGGAAGTTTCTATTTTTAGCAAGTATTTAATGTGGTTTCCCCTTTGGGAAAGTCAAAGCTGAAATTAATGTTCTTGACTGAGTTGACCGAGTCAACTCGGTGGGAGGAGGAGGAGCTCGACGGTGCTCCACGGCTCGCCGGCGACGAGCTCCGTCCGGCCACCCCAAGGCACGGGGTTGGTCTCAACCTGTGCGCCTCGACCTCCTTGTTCTTTTTCCGGTTACCGTTCACGGCGAGGCCGCCCATGGAGAGAGAAAATTCCGGCCAAAATTTGAGAAATTTGGGGTTTTTGGTTGATTTCTATTCCGGCCGATTTGAGCTACAAGATATAGTGGGCTTTGAAGCTCTCATCACCATGAGTCTAACCATGTAAGTATGGAGTTCTAATTTTGCTTGTACATGGAGAATTGTTGGATTGAAAAGTTTGTGTAATTTTGGTTTTGCTTGAAATTGCACTAGTTAGAGTGAGAATTGGACTTCGGTGTAGTTATGGAAGTTGCTTGTTGGATGATTTTGAGTGGAATAGGTAATGCCCCGCCGGGAAAATTTCATGTTGGGTGGTGCCGCCGGCGCCGGCGGTGGTCAACGGCGGTCAACGGTGGTCAACAGTTGAGTTTTCGGGGTTTTCGACAAGTTGCATATCATTTCGTTCGGAATCGCGCCCCGATCGTAGTGGTGAGGTTTGTTTTTCGATTTGAGCATCGGAAATTATAGCGAGGTTTTGAGATGTGATTTTCGGATTTTTTACAATTCATCTGAAAGGACCCAACCCCGATTTAGCTTCCTAAATCGGAATCAAACCCCTTCGAAAACACGAACCAACAAAAACTTTTCAAAATTTGGGCAGAGTTTCGTTACTAGCGTGGAATTACCATTACCTGCACGCTGAAAATACACTTCATCCTATGCCACAAAAAGCAAACCGTGGGCACCAATCCCATCCGGATTTCTTAATATATCAACAGTAAAGTAAATAAGTAAATATAATAGTACTTTACTGAAATCCGGTGTAAAATCGTATAACGTATTCAATAGGAAGCTCAGAGCGACATCTAATACATAATCGTGTACGCATACCACAGTAGGTAGAACAATAAACCTACTGGATGAAACAAAGTAGCTCGAGCACTATGCCTCCGACCACGACGTGCGACACCAGAGCCTGAACTGCAAACTGGGCACGGAAACCGAAAAGCCCAGGGGAAAGACAATAAACACGTTAGAGTGAGTGGACGAAAATAAATGTCTTTCACCAAGTATATATATATTATAAAAACATATGCGAGTCCAAGTAAATAAAAACATAACATAGTACACGAGGTAAAACCATAATCCTCCAGCGTACTGAGCATGCAAGTAAAAATCCCACGGGGTCGCTCATGGACACACACCGTGCTAGTACAGTCCGAATCACGGGATCCCGGACCCACACGTGATTCTAAGCCAGAAAGGCCTCGGTTCCGGGGATACGCCCCTCGCCGGTCAGGTCGGGGTAACGCCCCGCCTGGGATGCCTACCATCGGGGATCAGCCGAGAGGCTAAGTGTATCGATACAACAACGTAACCAAGACTGTACTCTGTGTAAACCAAATCATAAACATTTCGATGCAAATGCATGAAACAGCATATAAGTGTATGTATACTCGTATACGTATATTCGTATAAGTATATCGTATAATCGTAAAACACATGCTCATATATCCGAAATCTCATAGGCATGCTCAAGATCGTAAATCATATAAAAGACTCGCAAACAATTCGTGAAAAGAAATTGTCCACTCACAGACTGGCGTAACGCGATACGCGTTAATCCTTGATCCGGCGGAAAGTCCATCGCCAAACGAACGATCACGAACACCTGAATATTCACAAAATCCATATCTCAAACTCATATCTCGACAATACAAGACAAATCACAAGAAACCACCGTTCTCGGAAACACATAACTCAAAGTCGACGAATCGTCGAAAATCCGTATATAACACCTCAATACCTCGCTTTACGTTCGGATGCTCAAATTGAAAAACGAACCTCCCCACTGCGATCGGGGCGCGATTTCGAGTCAAATGACATGCAATTCATCGAAAACCATGCCGGGCAAAAAGTCACCGCCGCCCGCGGCGGCGCCACCGCCGTCGCCGCTGCCACAGTCGCCGGAAAACTCCAATCTGCCCAGAAAAATACATGGCATACATGGTTTCAAAGATCTCGACGAGCCCAACAACTTTCCAGTTATAGGTTAAGGCCAATTCTCACTCTAACTAGCTCAATTTCATGAAAAACCGAATTGTTCCACAAATTTCAAATCTAAAATTCTCCATGTACACATCGAATTGAATCACCAAACTTACAGGGAAGCATCAAGGGGATGAGAGCTTCAAAGCCCACTCAAAGTTGTAGCTCAATTCGGCCGAAATCGGAGTTCACCATTAAACCCAAAAATTTGCAAACTTGGCCGGATTTTCTCTCTCTCCGGCGAGCCTCGCCGCAAACGGTGGCCGGCACCACCACGAGGGAACCACGCCGAGCATAACTAGCCCTAGGCCGAAGCCTAGGGTGGCCGGAATCGATCCACCACCATGAAGCCAACGTGAAATCTCACTCTCCACCGAGTTGACCGAGTCAACTCGGTCAACACCCAAACTGGAAAGTCTTCCCCTTGCCCAAAATAGCAGGTTACTATATATAGCCTTTCCCAAAACGGAAACTTCATGTTTATCCATTTCGACGAACTTCAAACGCGCATAACTTCTTCGTCGTAATTCCGATTCCGATAATTCTCGCGGCCACGAATTCGACTCGACATAATCTTTCATAATCACCCGAAGTCAAACACATCAACCAAACGGACAAAAAGTCAACCCTTTGAACCAACACACAATTAAATCAACCAAACAATCAACAATCGGCAAAATTTGCAACTAATTCCTCGTAACTCCAAATCATGCTCCGGAAGTTCCCACGAACTCGAAATTAAATTCTGAACAACTTCCATGAAGAAGCGGAAACCAAATTCTCATCCGATAATTTAGTCGCGAACAAACCCGCCATTTAAATCCGTTTCCGTCGAAACTTCAAATATTCATAACTAATTCCTCGGTCGTCCAAATAATGATCCGAAACCGCCCACGAACTCGTAATCACACGTACAACGACTCTCGAGAAGAGACCCGGCTCCAATTCTCGGCCAAGAATTTAGTCGTTAACGAGTTCGGCGATTCAAACAGCTGTCGTAAACCTGCGACTACGCAGTAACTTACGTACATAGCTGATCATACGGGTGATTCTGGTCCGGGTCGTCACAAATCCACCCCCCTTAGAAAAATTTCGACCTCGAAATTTCCGAGTCTGCCGACTACAAGGTAGGAGCACTGCCTCTGCATACTGCTCAACTCACCAACGGCAATCTCAAATAAACAACTCTGATCACAAACTCCACAATAGGAGATATTTCCGTGCTGGAATCCCTGTACTCTCAAATCACAAATCTGAACTGGCTCACACAATCGCCAAGTGTTCCTACATAAGGAACATATAGGGTACACAACACACAACAACCTGAAATGTAGTTCCGCCACACGGAACACAACACACATAAAAGCCAACGCTATAGGCGATGCCGAACCACACGGCACAACACAAACTCGCCTATAACCACATACAGATCAACACAACGTGGCCAACACAACTCAGTCCACACACATCCACATAACTTTAGCATCAAACTCAAGCAATTATCATCCTGTTTCTGCTAAACCAAAAGTCTGTGGTAGCACATTCCACAAAATCTGAATCAAATGTCAACTCAAACTCAAACCAAACTCGCTCCAGCACAGTGGAGTACAACATCGTCCCTCAAAACAACATCAAGCAACGTCAATACCATAGTGGTCCACAAACTGGTACTGCATGCAATCTCAAACAAGTGAAACTGCTGATCCCAAATCCTCCGGAACTGCAATACCGAGGTCCACAACATGCCCTCCAAGGTCTGAATAGTCCTCGAAGATCGCCCACCAATCTGAGGATAAGGACCGGTACAAGCTCGTAATCTGGTCCCCAATGTTCGCTGCAAAGCTCGCCAACACATAATCATAGCTAATTACCTCGACCAGCGAACCGGGACACAAGTGCACCACGGGAATGACCAATCTCCGTCAAACACAGTTATGCCAGCCTGCCACTGAAATCAACTCCAAAAGTACAAGGGAATGTACAGAGTCCATCCAATGGTCCACAACGGCCTAACAACTGGTATCACAACCAAAGTGCATACAAACATAGCAACAATCGCCACGTCTAACCGGTAATCCCAAATGGCTGATACTTCTCGGCAAGTCTCTGCCTCCAAGCTATCGCCAGTCGACAAATGTGGCATCTGCACACTCAAGCCGCTACATTGCTCTTCATGTTGCGTCACGAGTAGTAAACTCGGAGTATCAGGCACATCTCCGTACCACTGGTGCACATCGCACGTAAAACAATGAGCTTCAACATCTCACACTTGAACTCAGCTCCCATAGCTCGCAACTCGGCTAACACGGAAACTCGAGCCACACACACATGAAACACTGACGCTCCTGACTCTCGACTGAATGCATCAGCAACAACATCATCCCAGACGGATGATCAAAGTACAACCTCTAACCTTCCCCGAACAAACTCAAAGGTGCAGCCATAGTCGTTAATCGACTCCATCCATCGACACTGCCTCAAGCCCAAACCTGGCCGAAAATGCAAGTGGATGTAACTCAAGTGATCAGTGCACATCCTACACTGCGCTGTACGCCGTAGTAGTAGTGTCTCGAACTCTCTGATGCAAACATAAACATAGCTACTCCCAAATCATACACAAGATACGTAGCTACATAAGGTTTCCGCTGCCCGAAACCATGAGCCACCGTTCTGCTACACATCATCAAAGCACAACCAAATCCAAACCTCGATGCCTCGCCGTAACTCACGACCACGAACTCACCACGATCGTCAGGTAAGGTCAAAACCGAAACAACGGTCAATCATCCTGCAGGAGTAAGTAACTCTCCTCGCGTGCATCGAACCACTCGAACTTGACGCCTTCTTCGTCAATCCGGAAAGTGAAGTGTCAATTCAGGAAAATACTGTACAAGCCATCGGTAATAGCCTGCCCAACGCAAGAAACCCCTGATCTCTGGTACACGGGTAGGGCAACCCCAAACCAACACGGCTTCTAACTGGTCAGGAATCACGCCAACTTCCTCGGATAACGTCACACAACCCAAAATCTTCACACTAATCAACCAAAACTCACACTTGCTGAACCTCGCAAACACTTGGTCGTCTCGCAAAGTCCGCGAAACCGCTCACAATTGCTTCAGGTGCTGGCCCACACTCCTGGAGTGAATAAGGATATTGTCGATGAACATGACCGCAACTCGTCCAGAATCACCTGAACATCTGGTCCATCGAGTCCACACGATCTACGGGGCATTGGTCAACCAAACACGTGACCAAGAACTCGTAATGCCCACACCACGATCTGAAAGCTAACGCAGCCACATCTGACTCATCAAACCTCAACTGATAATATCCAGTCCCGAAATCAATCCTCGACAAGACTATAGCTCTCGCGAGCTGATTAAACTAGTCGTCAATCCGAAGCGGAGGATACTCACTCTCCTCTGAAGCGAATCAGGCTTCGGTAGTCAATGCACCACCACGTCGAATCATCCAACGTCTGTACAAACAATGCAGGAGTACACCACGCAAATACGCGGGGTCGCACGAAGTCTCCTGAAACCTCCTCCAGCAACTCCTGGAGTCAAACCCGTAGCCCATCAGCTCCGCTGGCCCCGAACGACAAAATGCCGGTAAAATGAGTCCAGCGTCCGGTATAAGCTCAATGGTGTAATCAGTCTCCCGAACTGGAGGAACACCTGGTAACTCCTCCGAAACACACTTGGAAACTCAGGAACCACCTCAACGTGACCAATGTCAGACACAGCAACCACAGCATCCACAACATGAGCTAAGCAAACCACACAACTCATCTTCACAAACCGCTTGACCATCACCAAGAAACAGCATCTCGGAAAATCTGGTCGTCGAACATAACCTCCTCCTCGAGGCTCTCGAACATCGCCAAATGTGTCGACTGTAAGTCCATACTCACAAGCACACCAAAACCACAATGTCCAGCTATCACAGATCCACGGCTAACACATAACCTCCAACAAAGATCTCACAACCTCCGGATGGATGCAACACCCTCCAAGACCTCGGAAGTGGAGATGCAGGTACAATTGCCATGGATATCAAACAACAGTAACCTCGGAGAAAAGTCTGTCCTCAAACAAGGTCATGGAACGAACTCCAACATGCCCAACTAGCTGCCCACGTCAAGTGCGACATTGCTGATTAACTCATCAAAAGGCTACATTGGTCAGACCTCAGGTACAACATGAGGATCTCCTCGTAAACTCCGAGCTACCGAACCGCTACAACAGCTGGCTGAGGGCGCTCCCTCATAACGTGACCCTCCTGGTCACCGAAACAGCAACTGAAAGTGCTCCACGAACACAAGTCACCGCAACACCTGCTGCGTGAAATAATCACCAACGATCACTCAAACTCATACCACAAGAGCAAGTCCGCTACTCTGTGATCTCCGCCATCGCCAAACGGATCAGCAAAGGATCCTCAACACAATCAAACAAAACCACAACCTGATGAAGTCACTGATCCCGATGTGCCGGAACTCAACCTCATCAAAATCTCGACTAAGTCCACATTCCCCAAACCATCTCATCAAAAACCGCGTACATCTTTCCCTCACAATAGCCTCGCCACTGAGTGCAGCACACTAAGCTCCTCACGGCAATCTCGAGGCATATCAATCAGACTCTCTCTAATGCTCAGGTTCAAACTCACCTCGAACCTCGTGCATAGCTCCCTCTGAAGCCACATAACTCGTGCAAACAGGAACTAACATGTGAACAATGCATCTTTGCCTCAGGTGGGTAAACATTCCACAATCGAATGCTGGGTAGCCTGATAAACCATTACCATATACACATCACTCTGAATGTAAGCCGTGGAGTCGCAACCGAAACTCACACAATATCAGCCCAGCAAACACAATGATCTGACTCAGGCAAACATCAACTACCACAATTCTCAGCTCTGAGGCAACATGTAGACGCTCATACACAACCACCTGGCAAACCGTGCCACATAGTTCACTGAACTCAGAATATTCATCCAATTCTACTGTTCTCTGGCAAATCGCGTGTCGATTGATCCCCAACAGGATCCACAATCGAAATAACACGGAAAGCACGTCAGGAGGCAACCTAATGAATACAATATCGTTCACAACAAGTGGAACGTAATCATGGAACTTCAAATATTTGAAAGCATACAACACCCGGAATTTGATGATTATCCGCCGGCCGGTCGGGTCACCATTCCAAACATGCTGTACATTCTCAAATATCCTTTGTAAACACGACTACAGAAGTCTACAGAACCTATAACCTAATGCTCTGATACCAAGCTGAAAGGACCCAACCCCGATTTAGGTTCCTAAATCGGAATCAAACCCCTTCGAAAACACGAACCAACAAAAACTTTTCGAAATTTGGGCAGAGTTTCGTTACTAGCGTGGAATTACCATTACCTGCACGCTGAAAATACACTTCATCCTATGCCACAAAAAGCAAACCGTGGGCACCAATCCCATCCGGATTTCTTAATATATCAACAGTAAAGTAAATAAGTAAATATAATAGTACTTTACTGAAATCCGGTGTAAAATCGTATAACGTATTCAATAGGAAGCTCAGAGCGACATCTAATACATAATCGTATACGCATACCACAGTAGGTAGAACAATAAACCTACTGGATGAAACAAAGTAGCTCGAGCACTATGCCTCCGACCACGACGTGCGACACCAGAGCCTGAACTGCAAACTGGGCACGGAAACCGAAAAGCCCAGGGGAAAGACAATAAACACGTTAGAGTGAGTGGATGAAAATAAATGTCTTTCACCAAGTATATATATATTATAAAAACATATGCGAGTCCAAGTAAATAAAAACATAACATAGTACACGAGGTAAAACCATAATCCTCCAGCGTACTGAGCATGCAAGTAAAAATCCCACGGGGTCGCTCATGGACACACACCTTGCTAGTACAGTCCGAATCACGGGATCCCGGACCCACACGTGATTCTAAGCCAGAAAGGCCTCGGTTCCGGGGATACGCCCCTCGCCGGTCAGGTCAGGGTAACGCCCCGCCTGGGATGCCTACCATCGGGGATCAGCCGAGAGGCTAAGTGTATCGATACAACAACGTAACCAAGACTGTACTCTGTGTAAACCAAATCATAAACATTTCGATGCAAATGCATGAAACAGCATATAAGTGTATGTATACTCGTATACGTATATTCGTATAAGTATATCGTATAATCGTAAAACACATGCTCATATATCCGAAATCTCATAGGCATGCTCAAGATCGTAAATCATATAAAAGACTCGCAAACAATTCGTGAAAAGAAATTGTCCACTCACAGACTGGCGTAACGCGATACGCGTTAATCCTTGATCCGGCGGAAAGTCCATCGCCAAACGAACGATCACGAACACCTGAATATTCACAAAATCCATATCTCAAACTCATATCTTGACAATACAAGACAAATCACGAGAAACCACCGTTCTCGGAAACACATAACTCAAAGTCGACGAATCGTCGAAAATCCTTATATAACACCTCAATACCTCGCTTTACGTTCGGATGCTCAAATTGAAAAACGAACCTCCCCACTGCGATCTGGGCGCAATTTCGAGTCAAATGACATGCAATTCATCGAAAACCATGCCGGGCAAAAAGTCACCGCCGCCCGCGGCGGCGCCACCGCCGTCGCCGCTGCCACAGTCGCCGGAAAACTCCAATCTGCCCAGAAAAATACATGGCATACATGGTTTCAAAGATCTCGACGAGCCCAACAACTTTCCAGTTATAGGTTAAGGCCAATTCTCACTCTAACTAGCTCAATTTCATGAAAAACCGAATTGTTCCACAAATTTCAAATCTAAAATTCTCCATGTACACATCGAATTGAATCACCAAAATTACAGGGAAGCATCAAGGGGATGAGAGCTTCAAAGCCCACTCAAAGTTGTAGCTCAATTCGGCCGAAATCGGAGTTCACCATTAAACCCAAAAATTTGCAAACTTGGCCGGATTTTCTCTCTCTCCGGCGAGCCTCGCCGCAAACGGTGGCCGGCACCACCACGAGGGAACCACGCCGAGCATAACTAGCCCTAGGCCGAAGCCTAGGGTGGCCGGAATCGATCCACCACCGTGGAGCCACCATGAAGCCAACGTGAAATCTCACTCTCCACCGAGTTGACCGAGTCAACTCGGTCAACACCCAAACTGGAAAGTCTTCCCCTTGCCCAAAATAGCAGGTTACTATATATAGCCTTTCCCAAAACGGAAACTTCATGTTTATCCATTTCGACGAACTTCAAACGCGCATAACTTCTTCGTCGTAATTCCGATTCCGATAATTCTCGTGGCCACGAATTTGACTCGACATAATCTTTCATAATCACCCAAAGTCAAACACATCAACCAAAGGGACAAAAAGTCAACCCTTTGAACCAACACACAATTAAATCAACCAAACAATCAACAATCGGCAAAATTCGCAACTAATTCCTCGTAACTCCAAATCATGCTCCGGAAGTTCCCATGAACTCGAAATTAAATTCTGAACAACTTCCATGAAGAAACCGAAACCAAATTCTCGTCCGATAATTTAGTCGCGAACAAACCCGCCATTTAAATCCGTTTCCGTCGAAACTTCAAATATTCATAACTAATTCCTCGGTCGTCCAAATAACGATCCGGAACCGCCCACGAACTCGTAATCACACGTACAACGACTCTCGAGAAGATACCCGGCTCCAATTCTCGGCCAAGAATTTAGTCGTTAACGAGTTCGGCGATTCAAACAGCTGTCGTAAACCTGCGACTACGCAGTAACTTACGTACATAGCTGATCATACGGGTGATTCTGGTCCGGGTTGTCACATCATCGTAATTGCATTATGTGTCTCCGAGAACGGTTTTTTCTCGTGATTTGATTTGAATTGTCGAGTTATGATTTTGAGAAATGGATTTTATGATTATTCAGGGATTCGTGATCATTCGTTTGGCGAGGGATTTCCGCCGGATCACGGGATTAACGCGAACTGCGTTACGTTAGTCAGTGAGTGGACAACTTCTTTTCACTGTTGATCGCGAGTCATTACATACGTTTTATGAGCATGAGCATGCACACGAGATTATGTTTCATATGAGCATGTGTTATACGATTATGCTTATACCAGTATACATTACGTATATGCATTTATATATTTTCATGCATTTGCATCGAACTATTTAGGACTTGATTTACACAGAGAACAGTCTCAGTTCATGTTGTTGTATCGATACACTTGCATCTCGGCTGATCCCCGATGGATGCCTACCAGGAGGGGCAGTACCCCGACCTGACCGGCGAGGGGCAGTACCCCGGAATCGAGGCCTTTCTGGCTAGAATCACATGTGGGTCTGGGATCCCGTGATTCGGACTGTACTAGCACGGATGTGTCCACGAGCGACCCCGTGAGATTTTTATGCATGCTCTGTACGCGTGAGGAGTTAGAGTCTCCCTCGTGTACCATTTGATTATTTATGCATCTTGACTCGCATATGTTTTATAACATATACTATTCGGCGAAAGACATTTATTTTCGTCCACTCAGTCAAACAGTTTTTATTTCTTTCCCCTGGGCTTTTCAGTTTCCGTGCCCAGTTTGCAGTTCAGATTCTGGTGTCGCACGTCGTGGTCGGAGGCATAGTATTCGAGCGATGTTTCTTTTATGGTAGGTTCTTAGTTTGACCTACTATTTTTATATGTATACTAGAAGTCGCTCTGAGTATTCTGATGTATATTCTTATACGATTTTCCACGGATTTCTGTAAAGTATAGTTATATTTATTACTTTACATTACTGTTGATATATTGAGAAATCCGGATGGGATTGGTTGTGATGACCCGAACCAGAATCAGATGTGTGTTTGGCACGATTCTCGAGATTTGGTTATAGTCGCAGTTTTGCGATATTATGTGGTTTGCCGATTTGATTCGCGACTTTGTTTTCGGTCGAGAATTTGAGTTGAGTGTCTTCACGTAAATTGTAGAGTACGTGATTTCGAGCTCGTGGGCGGTTCCGGAAGATTTTTCCGATAACCGAGGAATATTTTATGATTATTTGAAGTTTCGGATTCCGACGAGTTTATCCGATTATTTCGAGCTTATCCGAATCATTTCGTATTTTCATTTTGGACCGTCGATCGACCTGAGGCTCGAGTATAAATATCGAAAATAGCCGAGAATTAGTCGAAAACTTCATTTTTGGGCGTTGACCAACCTGGAATTTCGTTGACTTTCCATATTTGGAAAGTGAGCCATCGGACCGAAAGGGAAAGTTGCCATTTTGGGAAGTCACCGTCCGGCGACCGGATTCCGGCCACCATCCGCCACAGGACAGGTATGGTTCGATCCCTCTCGTGATTTCGAGTATGTATGGCTTTGGTTTGAGTGGAATTAGTTCCGTTTTGATGGAACCCGATTAGGGCTGAGTTGGCGAAGTTCGCCGGCGACGGTGGAGGTGGTTCCGGCGTGTGTTGGGGGCGAGGTTGTTGAGGGTTTTGCTCCCCACACCTTGGTGAAGCTCACTGGGTGTTTGGATTTGGATGAGAGGAGGTTTTGGGGTGAACCCGAATGGGAGTTCGGTTTGAGATTTTCGATCGGGTTTGGTGGATTTGACGTAGTTCTGCTTGGAATTGGTTTATGAGGTAGAAGAGGAACTTGTTCGCCTTGATGAGACCTTGGGAACTGGAGTTTTCCGCCGTGAAATTCCACCGTTGACGGCGCGTCGCCGCCGGCGGTCAACGGCGGTCAACGGCGAGAAAAGTCAACTTTTCAGATTTCGATGTAATTAGTGTCATTTTTCTCGTAATCACGCCCTGGTTATCGTATGGAGGTTTTCGGGTTGATTTGGTTAGCCGATTTTCAGTCGAGATTTCGAGTGGGGATTTCGGGATTTCCGTAGTTCATTTTGCACTGCATTTCGTATTTCCGGGAACGGTTGGTTTCCGTGCATCAGTACAGTGTTGTGGATTACGATATTGATCAGTTATGTTTTGTGAATGTATTCAGGAAATCGAGATCGAGATCTGGATCGTGATCGTTCTTCAGGCGAGGGATCTTCCGCCGGACCACGAGTGTAACGCGTGTGCGCGTTTCGAGAGTCTGTGACTGGACAATTTCTTTTCACGGAAATCTTGCAAGTCTTTTATGTGATTTATGAACTTGAGCATGCAGCATGAATATCGTTTTACGAGCATGTGTTTACGATTATACGAATATGTTTATACGGATATACGTATATGAATATGCATCGAATTGTTTGTGATTTGGTTTTCACAGAGTACAGTCTTGGTTACGTTGTTGTATCGATACACATTGCCTCTCGGCTAATCCCCGATGGTAGGCCATTCAGGAGGGACGTCGTCATCCAGACCTGACCGGTGAGGGGCGTTTCCCCGGAACCGAGGTCATTTCTGGCTTAGAATCACGGGGACCAAGGACCTCGTGATTCGGACTGTACTAGCACGGTGTGTGTCCATGAGTGACCCCGTGAGATTTATACTTGCATGCTCAGTACACTGGAGGAGTAGGAGTTTTACCTCGTGTACTATGTTATGTTTTTATTTACCTGGACTCGCATATGTTTTTATAACATATATATCAATTGGTGAAAGACATTTATTTTCGTCCACTCACTCTAACGTGTTTATTGTCTTTCCCCTGGGCTTTTCGGTTTCCGTGCCCAGTTTGCAGTTCAGGTTTGGTATTTCACGTCGCGGTTTGGAGGCTAGTGATCAGAGTTACCTGTGTTTTCCAGTAGGTTCTTGTTTCGCCTACTGATGTACATATTGTATATGTTTTACTCTAGAGGTCGCTCTGATACATTCTGATACGTGTTGTGCGGATTTTCACAGATATACTTATATACATAGTACAGTTTATCTACTGTTGTTGATTATATTGATGTTGAGAAATCCGGATGGAATTGGTGCCCACGGTTTGCTTTTTGTGGCATAGGACGAAGTGTTAATTTCTGGGTGCAGGTTATGGTAATTCAACGCTAGTAACGAAACACTGCCCAAATTTTAAAATTTTTTTGTTGGTTCGTATTTTCGAAAGGGTTTGATTCCGGTTTAGGTAACTGAATCGGGATTGGGTCCTTTCAGCTTGGTATCAGAGCATTAGGTTGTCAGATTCTGTAGACTCTTGTAGTTGTGATGCTTATGGTATTTGAGTTGATACAGCATGACTGGAGTGATGACCCGACTGGCCAGCGGTACTCATCAATACTTCGGGTGTTGTATGTCCTCAAATATCTGCGGTTTCATGATTACGTTCTTTCTGCTTGTGCCTAATGCTTGTCTTGTATCAGTAGGATGCCTCCTCGACGTGGTACCCGTGTTGATCGGGATGATGATCCTGATGAGGATCGCCGAACGCGCGACTTGCTTATGCGAGTGCTGCGTTTGGAAGAGCGTTTTGACCCTGTGGTCAAGGCTCGCACTGCGGGTGTTACTGTGTTTTCGGGTTCAATTGATCCAGAGATATGCGAGCCATGGTTGGTTCAGATTGAGCGTGTTTGTGAGCGTCTGCAGTTTACACCTGAGCAGATGACGGTAGCCGCAGTTGGTTTACTTGAGGGTGATGCATATTTTTGGTGGGTTAGCACCGACAGAGTTCCTGTGGATACTCCGTGGACATTGTTTCGTGATCTGTTTATGCGGAGGTATTTTAATCAGGCTACCCAGCAGCGCAAGTACGAGGAGTTCACGAACTTGACGCAGGGCAGTTTGTCTGTACTTGAGTATCGGGATCGGTTTACTGGGATTGGTGGCTACAGAGGAAGCCAAGTGTCGCAGGTTTGAGCTGAGATTGAATTTGAACATCAAGGCGACGTTGACTACGATGCCGAGGAACAACTTTGATGAGTTTGTCAGTGCAGCTCTCCGAGGCGAGGACATTGAGTAGGAGAGACAGCAGAGATACCAGCCGAGACGATTCGAGGAAGGTGGACCGAGTCATGGGCCTTCAAAGAGGTTGAGTTCTGATACTTCCGGTTCAACTTCATCTTCGGGCGGTGGGTCATATCGACCACCAGCTAGTGTACCTAGACGGAGACCGGGATGGAGGAGAGATCGCCCGCAGCGACCACAGGCTAGTGGGAGTTCCAGGGGTTCTAGTTATCCTCGGCGTACTGGTGGTACATTTCCTGTTCCGAGAGATCATCCATTGTGTAGCTTCTGCAACAAGTATCACTCTGGTGTATGTCAGCGGAGTACAGTCATTTGCTATAGCTGTGGCCAGGTGGGTCATTATTCGAGGGAGTGTCCTCAGTCGTATGGTGCCGGTGGACAGGCGGCCCAGAGTTCCGGAGTTGAGCGAGGTGCCACTACGGGAGCTCGACCGGCACAATTTGCAGGCCAGGGTCGACAACAGGGACAGCCCCAGCGAGGACGACCAGCCGGACATGCGAGAGTTCATGCTATGACTATGCGTGAGGGCAGAGCATCACCGGAGGTCGTTATCGGTACGTTACATGTTTTTGGTATTCCTGTAGTTGCATTGCTAGATCCAGGTGCCACACATTCATTCATATCATTTTGACTGTCATCATTGGCTACGGTTCCTGCATCTCCACTTCCGGGGTTGTGGAGAGTGTTGTATCCGTCAGGTGAGGTTGTGAGCATCGGTTGGGTTTACCGAGATTGTGAGGTGTTTATCGATGGCCATGGTTTAGCCGCTGATTTGTTACTGCTTGATATTGTGGATTTTGATCTGATATTGGGTATGGACTTTTTGGAGTTGCACTGGGCCATGTTTGATTGCCACAGGAAGGAGGTCGCATTTCGACGACCAGGATTGTCTGAGATACTGTTTCATGGCGAGAAGAACAATTCATTACCGTGCTTGATTTCCGCGATGAGGGCGGATCGGTTGATGAAGAAGGGTTGTGTTGCTTACTTAGCCCATGTTGTGGACACTACAGCTGCAGTGCCAGATCTTGGGAGTATTGAGGTTGTGTCTGAGTTTCCGGATGTGTTTCCAGCCGAGTTACCTGGTATACCCCCTGTGCGGGAGATTGATTTTACCATTGAGTTATTGCCGGGTACTGGACCGATTTCCCAGACACCATACCGGATGGCGCCTGTAGAGTTGAAGGAGTTGCAGATTCAGCTTCAGGAGTTGTTGGAGAAGGGATTCATTCGACCGAATGTTTCTCCGTGAAGTGCTCCAGTGTTGTTTGTGCGAAAGAAGGACGGGTCCATGCGTTTGTGCATCGACTATCAGAAGCTAAATCAGATTACAGTGAGGAACAAGTATCCGTTGCGACGGATTGATGACCTGTTCGATCAGTTGAAAGGAGCAGCAGTCTTTTCGAAGATTGACCTTCGATCCAAATATCACCAGTTGAGGATCCGGGATTCAGATGTGGCCAGGACAGCTTTCAGGACGCGATATGGGCACTATGAGTTTCTGGTTATGCCGTTTGGGTTGACCAACGCCCCCGCAGCTTTCATGGACTTGCTGAATCGGGTGTTTCGACGGTTCTTGGACAAGTTCGTGATTGTATTCATTGATGATATCCTGATATATTCGAGGAGTGTGGGCCAGCACAGGAAGCACTTGCGAGCGGTGTTGCGGACTTTGCGGGACCATCAGCTATTCGCGAAGTTTAGCAAATGTGAGTTCTGGTTGGATAGTGTGAAGTTTCTGGGCCACGTGATTTCGGCCGAGGGAGTTAGTCTTGATCCTGACAAGATTGAGGCCGTGCTGAATTGGAGTCGACCCACTACTGTACCGGAGATCCGGAGTTTCTTGGGATTAACAGGCTATTATCGACGGTTTGTACAGGATTTTTCCCGGATTGCTACACCACTGACCAGATTGACGAAGAAAGGCGTCAAGTTTGAGTGGTTTGATGCGTGCGAGCAGAGTTATTTGCTCCTGAAGGAGAGATTGACTACCGCACCGGTTCTGACGTTGCCAGACGACAGTGGTGAGTTTGTTGTGTACAGTGACGCGTCTAAGTTGGGCCTTGGTTGTGTGTTGATGCAGCATGGTAGAGTCGTGGCATATGGTTCCAGACAGCTGAAACCGCACGAGGTCAACTATCCGACGCATGATTTGGAGTTAGCCGCTATTGTATTAGCGTTGAAGAGTTGGAGACATTACCTGTATGGTGCTCAGTGTAAGATTTTCACTGACCACAAGAGTCTCACATACTTGCGGACACAGCCGGACCTGAACATGAGGCAGCGCCGATGGATGGAGTTGATCAACGACTACGATTGCACTTTCGAGTACCATCCGGGGAAGGCCAACGTGGTGGCAGATGCACTTAGTCGGAAATCCGGAGCCTCATTGTTTCACATGTGTGTGGCCAGAGTATCGATGTTAGCCGAGCTTCGAGCTACGGGTGCTGTGTTTGGGTATGATGATGATGGAGCTTTGTTGGCCAGTTTTCAGGTTCGACCGGTACTGGTTGATCAAGTACGGGAGGCACAGGATTCAGATCCTTACTTGCTGGGCAAGAAGACCATGATTCGGAATGGTGTGCCTACAGAGTTCCGATTGAGCGATGACAGTACGTTGTTGTTCAGGGGCAGATTATGTGTACCCAGGGACAAGGATTTGAAGAAGGAGATTCTGGATGAGGCCCACAGTTCAGCGTATGCGATGCATCCCGGAGGTACGAAGATGTTTCGTACACTTCGAGCGTACTATTGGTGGCGCAACATGAAGCGGGAGATTGCCGCGTACGTGAGTAGGTGTTTGATTTGTCAGCAGGTAAAGGCAGAGAGGCAGAAACCTGCAGGGAAACTACAGCCACTTGAGATTCCAGTTTGGAAGTGGGAGCATATCACGATGGATTTCGTCTATCAGTTGCCGCGTACTTCGGCGGGCAACACTGGCATTTGGGTTATTGTTGATCGATTGACGAAATCCGCACACTTTCTTGCACTTCTAGGGAAGGTATCAGTGGGCAGATTGGCCAAGTTGTACTTATCTGAGATTGTTCGCTTGCACGGAGTGCCTGTATCCATTGTTTCTGACCGTGATAGTCAGTTCACTTCTGAGTTTTGGCAGGCTTTACAGCGAGCGTTGGGCACGAGGTTGCGGTTTAGTACAGCTTTTCATCCTCAGACTGACGGGCAGTCCGAGCGGACTATTCAGACACTTGAGGATATGCTGAGATCATGTGTGTTGCAGTTTCGTGGAAACTGGGATCAGCAGTTGCACTTGATCGAGTTCGCCTACAACAACAGCTATCAGGCCAGTATTGAGATGACACCATACGAGGCTCTGTACGGGAAGCAGTGTCGCACTCCATTGTGTTGGAGCGAGGTGGGCGAGCGTTGGCTCATTGGTCCTGATTTGGTGAAAACCACGATGGAGGACATTCAGCTTATTCGGGATCGACTGAAGATTGCCCAGGATCGGCAGAAGAGTTACGCGGATGTGAGGAGGAAGAGCTTAGAGTTCGAGGTTGGTGATTGGGTCTTCCTGAAACTATCTCCGTGGAGGGGAGTTGTGCGTTTCGGGAAGCGTGGCAAGCTTCGGCCGCGGTACATTGGTCCGTATGAGATTACGGAGAGGGTTGGAGCTGTTGCTTACAGAGATGTCTTCCATGTTTCGATGTTGCGGAAGTACATCTCAGATCCTTCACATGTGATAGCCCCACAGCAGTTGCCGATCAGAGAGGATTTATCGTATGTTGAGGAGCCAGTGCAGATTCTTGATCGACGTGAGCAGGAGCTGAGGCACCGTGTGATTCCGCTGGTGAAGGTCTTGTGGCAGAACCATTCAGTTGAGGAGGCCACCTGGGAGACCGAACAGCGTATACGGGAGCAGTATCCTCATCTGTTCACATGACAGGTACGTAAATTTCGAGGTCGAAATTTCTTTAAGGGGGGTAGAATTGTGACGACCCGAACCAGAATCAGATGTGTGTTTGGCACGATTCTCGAGATTTGGTTATAGTCGCAGTTTTGCGATATTATGTGGTTTGCCGATTCGATTCGCGACTTTGTTTTCGGTCGAGAATTTGAGTTGAGTGTCTTCACGGAAATTGTAGAGTACGTGATTTCGAGCTCGTGGGCGGTTCCTGAAGATTTTTCCGATAACCGAGGAATATTTGATGATTATTTGAAGTTTCGGGTTCCGACGAGTTTATCCGATTGTTTCGAGCTTATCCGAATCATTTCGTATTTTCATTTTGGACCGTCGATCGACCCGAGGCTCGAGTATAAATATCGAAAATAGCCGAGAATTAGTCGAAAACTTCATTTTTGGGCGTTGACCAACCTGGAATTTCGTTGACTTTCCATATTTGGAAAGTGAGCCATCGGACCGAAAGGGAAAGTTGCCATTTTGGGAAGTCACCGTCCGGCGACCGGATTCCGGCCACCATCCGCCACGGGACAGGTATGGTTCGATCCCTCTCGTAATTTCGAGTATGTATGGCTTTGGTTTGAGTGGAATTAGTTCCGTTTTGATGGAACCCGATTAGGGCCGAGTAGGCGAAGTTCGTCGGCGACGGTGGAGGTGGTTCCGGCATGTGTTGGGGGCGAGGTTGTTAGGGGTTTTTCTCCCCACAACTTGGTGAAGCTCACTGGGTGTTTGGATTTGGATGAGAGGAGGTTTTGGGGTGAACCCGAATGGGAGTTTGGTTTGAGATTTTCGATCGGGTTTGGTGGATTTGAGGTAGTTCTGCTTGGAATTGGTTTATGAGGTAGAAGAGGAACTTGTTCGCCTTGATGAGACCTTGGGAACTGGAGTTTTCCGCCGTGAAATTCCACCATTGACGGTGCGCCGGCGGCGGCGCCGGCGGTCAACGGCGAGAAAAGTCAACTTTTCAGATTTCGATGTAATTAGTGTCATTTTTCTCGTAATCACGCCCTGGTTATCGTACGGAGGTTTTCGGGTTGATTTGGTTAGCCGATTTTCAGTCGAGATTTCGAGTGGGGGTTTCGGGTTTTCCGTAGTTCATTTTGCACTGCATTTCGTATTTCCGGGAACGGTTGGTTTCCGTGCATCAGTACAGTGTTGTGGATTACGATATTGATCAGTTATGTTTTGTGAATGTATTCAGGAAATCGAGATCGTGATCGTGCTTCAGGCGAGGGATCTTCCGCCGGACCACGAGTTTAGCGCGTGTGCGCGTTTCGAGAGTCTGTGAGTGGACAATTTCTTTTCACGGAAATCTTGCGAGTCTTTTATGTGATTTATGAACTTGAGCATGCAACATGAATATGGTTTTACGAGCATGTGTTTACGATTATACGAATATGTTTATACGGATATACGTATACGAATATGCATACACTTTTACATTGTTTCATGCATTTGCATCGAATTGTTTGTGATTTGGTTTTCACAGAGTACAGTCTTGGTTACGTTGTTGTATCGATACACATTGCCTCTCGGCTGATCCCCGATGGTAGGCCATTCAGGAGGGACGTCGTCATCCCGACCTGACCGGTGAGGGGCGTTTCCCCGGAACCGAGGTCATTTCTGGCTTAGAATCACGGGGACCAAGGACCTCGTGATTCGAACTGTACTAGCACGGTGTGTGTCCATGAGTGACCCCGTGAGATTTATACTTGCATGCTCAGTACACTGGAGGAGTAGGAGTTTTACCTCGTGTACTATGTTATGTTTTTATTTACCTGGACTCGCATATGTTTTTATAACATATATATCAATTGGTGAAAGACATTTATTTTCGTCCACTCACTCTAACGTGTTTATTGTCTTTCCCTTGGGCTTTTCGGTTTCCGTGCCCAGTTTGCAGTTCAGGTTTGGTGTTTCACGTCGCGGTTTGGAGGCTAGTGATCAGAGTTACCTGTGTTTTCCAGTAGGTTCTTGTTTCGCCTACTGATGTACATATTGTATATGTTTCACTCTGGAGGTCGCTCTGATACATTCTGATATGTGTTGTGCGGATTTTCACAGATATACTTATATACATAGTACAGTTTATCTACTGTTGTTGATTATATTGATGTTGAGAAATCCGGATGGGATTGGTGCCCACGGTTTGCTTTTTGTGGCATAGGACGAAGTGTTAATTTCTGGGTGCATGTTATGGTAATTCAACGCTAGTAACGAAACTCTGCCCAAATTTTAAAAATTTTTTGTTGGTTCGTATTTTCGAAAGGGTTTGATTCCGGTTTAGGTAACTGAATCGGGATTGGGTCCTTTCATTGGTGCCCACGGTTTGATTTTTGTGGCATAGGATGAAGTGTATTTTCCGGGTGCGGTGCAGGTAATGGCAATTCCGCGTTAGTAGCGTTACTCTGCCGAAATTTTGATGGTTTTTGTTGGTTCATGTTTTCAGAAGGGGTTTGATTTCGGTTTAGGAAACTAAATCGGGGTTGGGTCCTTTCAGAGACTGTCAATACTTTCATTTGGTTGTCTGATACCTTCCAAAATAATGACTGGAAAGACACCAAAGTGAATTTTAATGGATCATGATGTTGCGATGGCAAAGGCATTAGCTTCACAATGGTCGGAAACACATCATCGACTTTCCATTTGGCATATATATCAGAATGCAGCTAAACATCTTCGTAGTATAGTGTAAGTGCCTCTTAGATGTGTGGTTTTATGACTAAACAAGCTAAAACAGATGAATACCAAAAGCAGAAACAAACACAGCAATATAGAGTGGTTCAACTAAAACTATAGCTTACTTCCACTTTGTGATCTCTCTTGAGAGATTCACTAGCACTATGAAGAATAAACGGATCACAAGTACTTATTGTAGATCTCTCAAACCCTTCAATCTAGTTCTTATCTCTCTATCACTCTAAACTCTTGTTTTCTATCTCACTTGCTCTCTTGTTTGCTTTGCTTTAGAAAAGCCCACAACAGCCCTACACTACTAGCAGAACCATTATACCTAACGAGTTGCCAAAAAATAGGCCGATGAGAACCCTTGTCGTCGGTTATTGTTAACTATAACCGACGACCTAATTACCTCGTCGGTTATAGTGATTTAACCGACAATGTATTCTAATCATCGGTTATAATAGCCGGAAAATCGTCGGTTATAGTTTCTCACTCTTACCGACGACATTTTTTAACTATTAGCAACGATTATAATACATCATCGGCTATAGTTGCTTATTTCAGATCCATTATGGGCAGCAGCTCCGTCATACAAAAAAAATCTCCCGCGGAAACTGAAAATGCTCTTAAATCATTCGGTGTTGTTGAAAACTGTTCACAATGAGTGCGTGATTCATTATATATAGGTACATACTTATATATATAGGTATATATATATGCATGGATATGTGTGTTGATTAATGTTGATGTATATAAAGCTAGATCGAGTATGTTGAGATATATATTGTTGATTTTGAGTTTATTGTTGAGTTTGAGTAATTGATGGTTGATTTTGAGTGATTGATAGTTGAGTTGGAGTAATTGTCGTTGATTATTGTGAATATATGGTGATTTATTTGATTATTGTGATTATTATAGGGTTAATTGTGATTATTGTGATGTTTCGGTTAATTGTGATTATAGTGTGGTTATTTAGATTTTTGTGATTATAGTTAGAGTATATATTTAAATTATGGGAATTTTAATAATATTTATATCAATTGATTGATTGTACATTGATTTTGAGTTAAATTAGACGAAAATATATATGAATAATTAAGGATCGAGTAGAATTATTAGACGAAAATAATTTATATATATGAATATAAGTTAGACGAATATATATATATATGTTCATTTGTAATTAGGGATCGAGTAGAATAATTAAATTATGTAATATATGTATAGTTTGAATATCGATATATATAATAATGAATTTTTAATTAATTAGATCATTGGTATATATACAGTTATAATTTTCAAGATGGACAAGAGTTAGATGTGTCTTCCAAGATATGATGTAAGATATCACCGTGGAATTAGGAGTTTTGTGGAATAAGTGAAGGTTAATTATGGAGGGATGACAATTCATTATTGTCCGTGTATGAAATGTCAGTGTCACAGCGAGCGATATCGTTTTCACATCGATAAAGTATTGGAAAACTTGAAGAAAAATGGGTTTTGGGATAAGTACACATGTTGGATTTATCACGGTGAGAGCTCATTAGTTGGTCAGCATGATCAGGGACAATTTTTTGAGAGTGGCAGTACATCCGATGATCCAACAACAAGGTTGATCAACGATATGTTTCCTCATTAGAGCGGTGTATTTGCTGAAGGACCAGATATCCCTTCCGCTGTTGGGGGTTTCCCTCATATTGAGCCAGTCCAGCAATTACCTACAGCTATCAACACTGCTGGTATGAACAAGTGCAACAACCTCATTGTCTTCCAACAGACCCCGTTGTACAACGAGTGTAATAAGATTGTTCTTGAAAGTGTTATGAGAGTAATGAAGCTGAAAGTGGAGAACAAAATGAGTGTGAAGGCTTTTGATGATTGGATGAACTGGTCTAGTTCGTTGTTGCCCCCCGGTCATCGCCTTCCTACCATTCATCGTAAGGTGTGACAAATCCTTAAACATCTTGGTCTTTCCTACATCAAAATACATGCATGTAGATATGATTGCGTTCTGTTCTGGGGTGAAGATGTTTATGGTAATGATCTTGAATCCCTTGATGGTTGCCTGGTATGTGGTACAGATAGGTATAAGTTTACTCCTGCCGGAAACAAGAAAGATGTGAAGATACTTCGGTATTTTCCGCTAATAGATAGGCTAGAACGGTTGTTCATGTCTGCACACAAGGCTAAAGCTAAGAGATAGTGGGCCGGGACAAATTTGCCCGACGGTGATACCCTTATACACGCTGCTGACGAAGAGGCTTGGAAGTACATGGCGAGGGAGTTTGCTTATTTTGTATCAGAAGTTCAAAATGTTTGGCTGGGGCTTTCATCTGACGGATTCAACCCTTTTGGCAACATGAGTCTTCAATACAGTATATGGCCAATTATTTTGGTACTGTACAATCTTCCTCCATGGATGTGCATGAAGAAAGAATACAATATGCTCACTATGATAATTCTAGGGCAGGGTTATCCAGGAAAGTGTATCGATGTGTATTTGAGACTCTTGATTGAGGAGCTTAAGTACCTGAGTGAGCATGGTCATCCCACTTATGACAAGTTCAAAAATGAGATGTTCCAGATGTATGCCATGCTTGTTGGCACCATTAGCAATTTTCTTGCACGCGGAATGTTGTCAGGCAAAGTTACCAGGGGATACAGGGCTTGTCCAGAGTGCATGACTGTTGAGTGTTGTAGACCTCATTGCAGGAAGATTGTACAGATGCGTCATCGTTGTTGGGTTCCACATGATCACCCATTTCGGGAGGATATGGAGGCATTTGATGGGATTGTGGAAACAGGTGAGCAGCCGAGGAGATGGACGGGGGATGAAATATTGGAAGTGTTAAATGAATACGATTTTGGGCAGCTCAGTAATCATCCTGAGATAGTGGCGTCAATACCTGACAAACCCGACAGGTATAAATTCTCGACACACAAAAGTATTTTTTGGGAACTTTCGTATTGATCCAAGTTGTTGATCAGACACTACTTAGATGTCATACACATAGAGAAAAATGTGTGCGAGAGTGTGGTCGGCACAGTGTTGAATTGGGAGGGAAAAACTAAAGACGGCCCGAAGGCACACATTGATCTGAAAAGAATGGGACTGCGAAAATATTTTTGGTTGAGAGATAGGAAGAAAAAAATGTCTCAAGCTCGTTATACTGTCAAGCCTGCCCAGAAAACTGAAATTTTTGGCTGGATGGGTAATTTTAGGTATCCTTTCGGCTATGCAGGAAATATAAGTCGGTGTGTTAACTTCAAAGACAAAAAGATATACGAACTAAAGAGTCATGACTGTCATATACTGCTTCAACGCCTCTTCTTTGTTTTCATTCGAGGGTACCTGCCCAAAAAGGTGGTGGAGCCGTTAGTGGCTTTGTCAAGATTCTTTCAGAAGTTATGCATGAGAGAAGTGAAGAAATCAGACATGTTGGAAATGCAACAGGACATCATTTTTATCATGTGCAAATTGGAAAGGATATTTTCTCCAAATTTTTTCGACATCATGCCTCACCCGATGCTTCTTCTTCCTGAACAATTGTTGCTTACTGGTCCAGTAGACTACACATGGATGTATCCCATGGAAAGGTACGTAAGGCATCTCTAAATCTGGCTATTTCTTTAATATTATTTATTCACTTATTTTACAATAATCATAACATGCTCTTTAATTACCACTTTATAGACAATTAGGGGACAACAAAGACTATGTGATGAACAAATCCGCACCCGAAGGGTGTATCGCTGAAGCATATATTGAGCACGAGTGCGTAACGTATACCAAGTTCTATTTAGGAGCATTGGAGGACCCTCCACAACATATGTCGGTAGATGAACCACATTTCAACCTTTCGATCATCTCCAATGATGTTGAAGTTTCTGGAAATTGGCCCAACTCGTACAATTTGGAACCATATGAGCTAGTCATTGCCCACTGGTCGGTATTGATTAACTTTCCAAAAGTTCACTATTGGAAAAATCTGCACCTTTATTGCCCTGCTATTGTCGGTGATGTTGAGTACCACAACAAGACGTTCGCAAACTATTTTGGCAAATGGGTACGTATATAGATATATTTACTTGTATATATATATAAATGACGTACTATTTTCCTATTTAAAGTTAAGTTAATGATCATTTTCAGATGAACCATGTACAAGATGATGGTATCCCTCAGTGGTCACACGAATTAAGGCTCTTGGCACAAAAACCTGTAACTTCCAGAGTTTATCCTATGTGTAAGGTAAATGGCGTGCTATTTATTTGTGAACATAGAAATGTTAGACGAAGAACACAGAATTCGGGGGTAATGGTGCATGGTGGGCAAAATGGAGTTGACTATTACAGTGTTCTCCATTCAGTTGTCGAATTAATATATGGGGAATGCATGATAGTGCACTTGTTTAAGTGTAGATGGTTTGATACCGATCCTGAGAACACAAGGACCGATCAATTCGGCATATTTTCTGTGAATACTGCTACAAGCTGGTATGAAGATGATCCATTTGTTCTAGCCACAGCGATGAAACAATTGTTCTATCCTGATGATCTTCTGCACAAAGGTGCCTGGAAAGTTGTTAACCACGTTCTTCCAAGAAACACATACTGTGGTTCGACACTTGGTGTGACCGCAGATAATGAAGAAGTGACATACCAAGAGCCGAACGCAACTAGTATTCCTGAATCCTCAACAATTCACCTTACTAATGTGATACAGGGTAGTGTAGTACGAATTCCTCGACCTGAACTTATTGATGTAAATCAAAATGAAGATGACGAAGACTCAAGTGATGAGGGCTTAGACATCTTACCTGAAATTAACTCAGAAACCGAGTCAGACTCAAGCGATGATTCGGACTATGTGCCTTAGTGATTTAAAGTATTAATTTACAAATGGATGTATACGTATGTTAATTTGAGTATGAACGTGCAATGTTTCTCGATGTGTATGACGGTACGTGACTGGAACGTACGTACGTGCAATTTGAGTATATATAAACGTGCAATTCAATGAATGTCATTCGTGATGTGTATTAATTTGGGATTAATTATAATTTAACATTTTTATAAGTAGTATTAATGAGGAAAAACAAAAGAAAACGGAAGAGTAAAAAAATGACTATACCCGAGGATGTCCCTATTATGAATGTCGTCGGGTATAAGACTATAACCAATGACTAAACTTATATCGTCGGGTATAGTTCTCGGGTTATAACCCCCAGAACGGCAGAACACGAAACTGAAACTGTGCATTAGAGAGAGAAGAAACTGCTCCGGGAGAGAGAGAAGGAAACCACCGCAACCGCCGACGAGCCACCGCCGCTGCCACCGATCTCCATCCTAAACAGGTCCTATCTCCCTCTCCCTCTCCCTCTCCCTAAATCCCTAAATCCCCCAATTTCAATTTTTTTATAGTTTGGTTCAATTTTTGTGTAGTTTCTCGATAATGTAAGTGAATGTTTGGGTTTAGGGTGTAATTAGATACATATATGTGTGATTGCATGTGTGAATTTTTTTTTGCATATATGGGATTATATAGAGTATATATGGAATTTTTTTGAATTTTGATTAAAATGAGATTTTGTTGATTTTGGTTTGCATATATATGGGAAAACTATGCCGATTTTTTTTTGCATATTAGGAATATATATATGATTATCTTGATAATTGTAATTTTTTTCATATATGGGATTAATTATGAATAAATGAATATATGATTTTGATATATTAATATATATATATATATGAGATTATTACAATTTTCTGTAATTTATGAGATTATTAATTTTGTGTTAATTTGGAAAAAAATGTGACATTAATATGGTATTATATTAGATTAATTAATGTGAATTAATTTAAATTATTATACATTAATGTGAAGTAATTAATATGGAATTTCGTAGATTAATATATATTAATTTGAATTTTTTGTAATATATGAGATTATTAATTATGAGTTAATTTGGAAATATGTGAATTAATATGCCATATGTTAGATTAATGTGAATTAATTTGAATTATTCTACATTAATTTTAATTATTTGGAATTTGGCAGATTAATGTGAAATAATTATAATAATATTATTTAGATATATTAAAACTATATAAATTTGATTATGTTACATATATATTTATAAAAAGTATGAATTGGTTGAACTGTGGTGCTTCGAGAGGGGGGTTGAGAGAGAGGTCGTGAGGCAGATCAGGACGTGGGGATGAGGGCAGTGCAAGTCAGTCTGCATCCGGATCCGGATCCGCCAGTATCGGCAACACCTATAGCTGTCCTCACAGCTCTCGGCACCGTGCACTACTAGGTCAAGGACCGCCTGAGCAGCAGGAAGTCGAGCCTTTATGAGGACAGACGCACGCCTTCAACAGATAGTGCGACTCAATCCTCGGTCCGTATGCCAGACATTCATCGGCCGACCCCATCCCTTTCTGAGGAGACTGATGGATAGACTCACTCCTCGGCCAGGGTACGACTATGTCCGCCGTCTACCCTATTCTTACCCTGGGAAATCTTGACGATACCCCTCGTCGATCCCACGGGCATGCCTGTTCCAGAACAGCTAGGGTTCATTACCCCGGAGCAGGCATACACGTATGTACCCTTCCCGTCACCTCTATGGAGTGTGAGGACTCCAGGATAATGCACCGATGATTTAGGTAAATATTAATAAGTGATATCTTTTTACTTACTAATATTTAAATACAAAATGGTGTTCATGTTTAAAAAATTGTTTACAAATTGTTATAGGCACGATCGTGGCCAGTGAAAAAGAGAAGAAGACCAGAGGCCCCGTCGTTGGCAAGTTATTGGACGACGCGATTAGGGCTACCGGTGGTGGACAATTGATGATTAAGACCGGGGCTGGAGGCGAGGTGATCGAAGGAAAGCTCACTTGACAGTACGCAGGGATGGCGGGCAACATCATACAGGATAGTCTCAATGCTGTGGCCAAATTGGAATTCGGTGCCGTATTGCATCAAATACGAACTGAATAATGTGTTTTCGGTGAGTAGAATTGTATATTCATTATATATCTTTTCTGTATAAATTTTTAATATTAATATATATGCATTGTAGAGGTGGTTCCGCGTGGACAACGACATCAGACCCACGTGGGCAGATGAAGTGCAAGGGAGCAGTTTACGTGATTCATTTGTTGTGATTTTTTCATTTGTTCTGATTTTGTTTATAAGTTACTAACATTTGTGTTTTATTAATATAGGTACAAGGAGTGGAAGGGCGAGCTGAAGAAGCATTGGAAAAAGTACGGCGACGATCGTTCGGATACCCCTAGCGAGTTTCGTTATAGGGAGTATGAGTGGCGATGGCTTGTGGTTCACTTCAACAACCCGAAATTGAAGGTATGCAACCTGTTCGATTATTGTTTTGTTCTATCGTATTTCCCCCAAATTATTTGGCTAGCTAACAGTGTTTTTTGATGTTGGATTAACTGAATAGGCTATTTCTAAAGTAAACACAAGAAATCGGGGCAAAAACACAAAAAATCAACACGCCGATTCCAGATCATACTCGGGTTGGATCGAGGAGGCGGCTAAGCACCCAGAAGTCTCTTCGCTTGTCTATACGATGCAGCACGCATATCCGCAGTCCCCCGAAGATGCTGTCTGTGTCCTTACAAAAAAATAAACATATTTCTAAATTTTTTGTATGTTTACATTAATTGACATATTATTTTTCTTTATCAATTAGGCGAGAGTTCAGGAGGTGATCCCGGAGGTGTTGACTCAGGTGGCGAGAGAGCTTTATCCCAAAACCCCGGATGCGGAACTCTCGATTGATCAGATTGATCAATCTGATCCTACCATAGCGGCCAAGATCATGTCAACCGCGATCCCTCCAAGGAAGAACACTTTCTACTGTAGGGGGCTCGGAAAGTTGGGTCAAGGGCTGCAGAAGAAGACTCCCGAATTCTCCTGCGGATCGAGATCTTCCAAAACTAATCAGCTATAGAAGCAGCTTCAGAGGCAAGCGATGGAGATGGAATCTCAACGGCTACAGATAGAGGAGCTGAAGCGGACGAGAGCCGCCGAGCAGGAGGCGCGAGCTACAGAGCATAATCGGTTGGGCGAGCAGCAGCAGATGATGGGGACATGGATGCAGCACTGTTATGCATAGTTGCAGGCGTCTGGAATCCAGATAGATCCCCAGCCCTTTTTTAGTACATCGCAGCCACATTCACAACCGCAGTCGCAGCCACCGCCACAGCCGCAGCAGCATACGCCGGACCAGGGAGAGTCTTCCAACCATTTTGATAACATCTTCTTAGAAAACCCGTAGTACGTAGATAGATATTGATTTGAATGATTTCTGTTTTTTTTATTGGATTTACGTGTACAGTTTGAACATTTTTTTTGTTGTGAACAATATTGGTGCTTTATTTTTGGAAATGCAGGTTCTGGGATGAAACCCAGAATCTGCAAACAAAGTTTTTAAAATTCACATACTATAACCGACGAGAATAGTCCATGTCGTCGGCTATAGTTCCCCTCCATGGTCAACCAGTTTGACCAGGGGAGGAAGTATATCCGACGAGTTCTCGTCAGTTATAGTATACCACTATACCCGACGATAACCCTAAACCCTAAACCTTGTCGGTTATGGTTGACCACTATAGCCGACGATATCCCAAAACCTTGTCGTCGGTGATACTATCACTGACGCTTCATTTACGACAATGTTATACCCGACGATGCATCATCGGGTATACCCTATACCCGACGATGTAATTGAACAGACCGACGACTTTATGTCGTCGGCTTTAGTTATTCTTCTGATAGTGCTATATATAGATATAAAAGCTGCCAATACATCATAGAAAATGGAATCCTAATCCTAATAGACTGAGTCTATACACAAATCCTAACCAAACAAGGATAAACTAACTTTCCTAGGACTTATAGAAAAGTTAAGCTAACTCCATTCCTTGTTAGACAAGGACTTGTATTCTGAATCCTTTCTTAGACTGGATCAACGAGCCAAAATACAACAATCTCCACCTTGGTGAGTTGATACCAAAAATGATTACTGCAACATTCAAGATATCTTGAATCTCTTAAAGTAATCTCGAACAAACCTCCAAGAGCCTTTACCTTGGTAAGACACCTCTTGCCTTAATAAATCTCAAGTGAGGAGGTGCTCCACCATATCTCAACATGCTATGACATTGAGCAAGCCTAAGCAATGTTTGAACTTCTCTATAGTAACTGGCTTGGTAAGACAATCAGCAACATTATCATCAGTGTGAACTTTCTCTTGAATGATAACTCCAAATTCTACCTAATCTCTGATTCAATGATAGCAAACTTCAATGTGTTTCGTCCTTGCATGAAACACTTGATTTTTTGCCAAGTGAATGACACTTTGACTATCACACTTCACTACCACGCCCTTTTGAGGAATTCCAAACTGGCTTGCAAGCCCATTCAACCAAATAGCTTTCTTTGAAGCCTTTGTTAATGCCATATACTCTGCCTCAATAGTAGATAAAGTTGTGACTGCTTGAAGAGTTTCTTTCTAGCTCATAGGTCCTCCTCCACAAGTAAAAACATAACCTATTGTAGACCTCTTTTTATCCAAGTCTCCTGCATAATCTGATTCCACAAAACCAGCCACGCACGCTACTTCTTGTTTTCTCTCAAACATGTTTTCTCACAAAATGCTCTACAACAACTACCACATTTCATGATTCGCTGTCGCTTAGCAGAAAAAATGGCCCGAAAGCTCGCGTCCCCAAAAATTGGTTTCTAGCTGAATCGCCGTCGTCGCCACCCCTTTGTCCACAAAACCATAGGGGCTCGATTCCTGGGCCAAAACCCAGTTGAACCCACCTAACCTTGTGGCCGGAAAATGGCCAGAGCCCCGCCACCCATTAAACCCGAAATCTGGCGGATTTAGCTAATCAATTTCATATCAAAATCGCACCAAAACTCAACAACAAATACATGAAATGAAAAAGGAGAGGAAGAGCTTTCTTTCCCAATCTTGAACGTCGCCAGAGGTGGCTGGAATCAGCGGTATGGTCGGGTCGACGTACGCAAATACCCATATATATACCTAACACAAATCAATGATCCAAATTCATTCTGATCTCGATCGAACGGTCACGATTAAACCGACGTAAGACTAGTTTTTATTTAAATTATTCGTCACGTAAACTTCTGATAAACATTAAAATTAGCTCGCTTATCTAATAAATTCCCTGAAAATTTGATAAGAGTAAAATATGCATCAGATATTAACACAAAGTAGACACTCAATACATATGTCACACGTATGCAACTTAAAATCCTTCTTTGTAAATGTAGCATTGATAAGTAGGAATCGTTCTTAACCGGGGATTGAGGGTACTAATGCATGACAACGTTTATAAACAGAAAAGTAAATGTATGGGGGGTTTCAAAGTTTGTTTAATTAACTACAAAACTAAGAACATGCAAAACATGGCAACATGCAAATCAAGAAACCCTAGAATTCTAACATGCTTAACTTATAGACAAGAAAACAATCAAGAACCCTAGAACAAACTTTCAAACCCTAGAGTTCAAATGACACTTTCCTTTTAGTAGGTTCCTAATGTAACCTGCTAGTCTTGTATATTTTGTAATTAGAAGTCGCGCTGAATATTTGTGTTGTGTGATTCAGCTTGAGTTATACTCCTGAATATTTTCTGGATTTATTGTAAACCTTGAGTTTAATTTATATATGGATTTTGAGAAATCCGGATGGGATATGGCGCCCACGATTTGGCTTTTATGGATATATGGAGAAGTGTGTTTTCTGCCACGGTTATAAGGTATCGCTCATTATAGAGTAAACTCTGGCAAAATGGTTTTTTTGAAAGGTCACGTTTTTAGAAGGGGTTTGATTCCGGTTTAGGCAGCTAAATCAGGGTTGGGTCCTTTCAACAGTAGTGCAACCGACCTTCTATGGAGATGGAGAGTCCCTAAAAGAATTTGCCTTATAGTGAACTCGGTGGAGGATTTTGTGTATGGCTTGTGGAGGAGACGGCTTCTTAGAATGGAGAGGAGTATTCTGGCAGAGTGTTGGCTATAGAATGAGTGATACTTTTTTTTCTGGCCGAAGCTCCCTTTATATAGGCACCAAGCAAAGCCTAGTTCGACTCCTTCTAGGACTTTAACTACTCCACCAGGGTAATCTGACCCTTCTCCTCGAAAACAGGAATTTCTATCATTCTAAGACTCCAAAAGTTATGATTCGTTTTGCGTTGGAAACTAAACTTTTAGATCTTTCCAACCATAAGCTAATCGCATCTAGATTCATTCGGATCTATTCACAGTGGTCTTTCGAAGTGAACTGATGTACAAAGGCCGATTTTTGATAATTAATTTTTATCCATCTTCTTCCTTTGGGCTTCTTTGGACATGCTCTTGGTCTGTGACCAATCTTCATGAATCTTAGTCAATTCTTGAGTAATTTGGGCTTCCATTCTGCAATAGGGTCGACATTTTTATTATATAAGCAAGCCCGTGACAAATCCTTCTTCTATCACAATTAGGAAAGGTTTCATTCATCAATATATTAGGAAAGATTCAGACACTTCCTCTTCACTTTAGGAAATATTTTGCACATGTGTTCTGAATTCAGTTTCTTATTCTCCCAAGGACTTCTACTCCAATAAGGATTCCTAGTCGAAATAGGATTCTTCATTATAACCTCCTTAATTCATCTCCTTTATTTATGACCTAAAACTAACAGAGTAAGTTAGAATAGAGAATACTAAGGTCAAAACAAAGCTAAATATAAAGAGAAAGACGTTAAGAATCAAGCATAAAATGCGTAGATCAAATTCTCCCACACTTTAGACTTTGCTAGTCCCTAACAAAAACTAAATAAAAGAAAGACTAGAAATAAGAAAATACACAAACCCAACGTTGGAGCTAAGCTCTATGTTGAAAAACTTCTAAGGACTCTAAAACTTTAAAATATTACAATCACTACTAAGCCCTTAGCTAAAATGTCTCAGAAATTTCTTAAGTGTATGGCGATGGAATCACAAGAATTTTTCTAGTGTATGCTCAAGGAATTCAAGAGGTAATAGAGATATGACCATGTCATGAACAAGTAAGACTTGGAGAAAATAATGGTGATGTTAAAAGCTATGCATGTTTCGAACAAGATTCAAATTAATCTCACAAGGATGCACTCGTCATCTTTTTCACTCATGAAAAGAAGGGTTCACTCAAGATATATATGATTCAATCAAAAACCTTATGAATACAATGAATTAATTGTACAAATGAACTTAAACCATATGCTTACTCATGTAATTTAGTCAACCAATCGAAGGCTACTCATCTTAAGGATCATAAAGGACTTTAGAAATGTTGTAATGGGGCTAAGGCTAAGGCATTCAAAATTTAGATATCTGGTGGTTATACACGTTCCAAAGACAGTCTAGCACTTAAAACTTCTCAAATTCATGACTCATTTTTTCCAAAAACATCACCATGGTCAGATTTCCATTTCGGGGTCCGAATATCATCATTTTTGGCCCAGACTTCATTCTAAATTTCCCTTGAGCTTTGCGGACAGAACAAATGCCATATTTCTTCATTTTTTGGCCTTCATTTCGTGGTACACTCCAAATCCGCAATATGGGGGACATTAATCCAAACTTTAACATCTAAATCTAAAACACATTGCTGGAGAGCTTATGATTTTTTTCTTTTCACTTTTTTACTTTTTCTTTTTTTATCTCTCGAATATTTTCTTTCTATTCTCAGCAATTTACACACATATTTAAGCTATTTGAAAAAGTCTATCCCCATACACACATCTTTTCCTTCAAAATCATCATCTTCACGCCATTTCCATGTTGCTAGCTTTGAACTCCGTCACCATGTCTTTAGAACAAGGGTAAGGGAACTCTATACTAGGTTTAAGTGTTTAGATATATATTGCAATGAAAAAAAGACTCAATGTAGGCTCAAAAGTTTTATCTAGGAGTATCGCAACTCGTGAGCACATATGTGATACACATGGCTATTTGGTTATGTGGTGGAAAACCTCAGTGTCTTTAATCATATCCAAAATCAAAGCATTTATCAACTTAAGAGCTTTACAAATCTACATGAGTAAGTTCTAGTATTCTCTAGGTCATTGAAATCTATGGCAAGCAATTTGATGAGGCATGTAAACATTTTTGAGACCATGATGCACAAAATTCACTTAACAAAGGATGTAATGTAGGCTCAAAAACTGACTTTAAGGTTTATATGATCTAAAACCTTATTCTAACATGCGAAATCTGTACCATGTTTATGCAAACCATATCTACTACATGTCATGACAATCAAAATATCTCAATTAGCACTAGAAACTTTTTAAGTGATTTGCAACGCCATATGTATTCTTTTCGGTCTATTTTCATCATAGACTAACTAAGGGCATCCTAAAGACTCTTTAAAATACTAAGTTAAACAAAAAGACTAAATACACACTTAAGATATTAAATAAATTACGAAAACACTTTAGACAAAAACACTAATTTATTGACTTTAACCTATAAAATACTTGGAATTTTTTTTTAGGGCATCATCCTTGAGTGAACTCTTATCCGCTCTATTTTTCAATTTATGACTCAAATAAATTATAAACCCCTCCCCCACACTTAAACTCTACATTGTCCTCTATGTATCAAAGTAAAGCATAGAATTCAGCATAAAAAATAAGATTTTACGAAAAACTAATCATAAACGTAGCTCATGTAGCATTTACAACAAGTAGGTTTATCTTTCGTTACAAATTCATTATAACATGATCAACTAGACAAATAAAGTTTACCAAACAATGTCCCAATTGATTTTTTTTCCCAGAGATATATAATTATCACATGCATCTAGAATTTAAATTAAGACTTCGATGATTAAATTATGTAATTGCTCGAAATCCGTTCTACTCCTTTGTGCAAGTCCAGGAATGGATAGTTGGGATAGATGTAATGCGAGAGGTAGGACTAATTTCAAGAATATTCTCTTTCTTAGATCCAAACCTCGTCACGAGTCATAACCCTTCTAGTCACCATAATTGAAATTTTTTTACTAAGAGCAAAAGTTCAATACGATACTATATCAATTCTTTCAATCAAAATCCAACTTAAAAACTAAATAACAAGTGATAAAAATATAGCTAAGACTTATTATTTAACACTTTACAACAACATGTTCAAAAATCGGAGAAACTGAATATAGCTACTTGCAAAATTTATGCAGAATTTATCACACGTAGGAATTTCACGAAATTTTACGAGACGATAATAGACACATATATACATAACTCTGTATATTTTTATAATTTTCCAAGACCTGCAACCACGTCAGATAAATCACACAAAATAGCACATATCATAGTCTTGAATTGACATTAACACTAAAAGTAAAAGAATTTTATAATTACATTATACAACAACAATGATGAATATCTTTACAACAACATGACTCTTTGACCTTATATAATTGACTCTTTAACCTGCAAATATAAAAACAAAGTTACAGCATTGATTGGAATTAAAGAACACATGCTAATATCCGAAATCGCACAACATTGAACACAGTATATTGTCAGATATTTCCAGAATTATTGGTTGCTCTGATTATAATGCAATTTTATTGACATAAACAGGACACATAACCAAACACCTCTGCAAATTTTCATATTTTTCTTTGATATCTAGATATGTCAAATAAATGGCACGAGACAGGGCAGTGTACAGTTCCGAAAACAGAAAACAAAAATATATGCACATGTATATTATTTACACACTATGAACATATTTACACAAACGAAATCACACAATAGATTTTTCAATCCCCGGAAACGGCGCCAAAAATTGATAAGAGTAAATTATGCATCAGATATTAACACAAAGTAGACACTCAACACATATCTCACACGTATGCAATTTAAAACTCTTCTTTGTAGATGTAGCATTGATAAGTAGGGATCGTTCTTAACAGGGGATTGAGGGTACTAATGCATGACAACGTTTATAAACAGAAAAGTAAATGTAGGGGGGGGTTTGAAAGTTTGTTTAATTAACTACGAAAATAAGAAAAAAACATGGCAACATACAAATCCAGAAACCCTAGAATTCTAACATACTTAACTCATAGATAAGAAAACAATCAAGAACCCTAGAACTTCAAAACATGCTTGAAACAAAAAAAATAAAACCTAATATAACATATATACAAGTGATCGACTAATTCTTTTTACCTAACTCGTACAACTAAGTCATATTATATGCAACTTATTAGTATCTTAAGTCTTTAGCCGAGTTAACATGCATGATCTTCTTTAGTGCTTCGGAAATTTTCCCTATGACATATCTACCAACTTGACAAGGAATTTGTCTTAGCCTCAATTGATGAATTAAGTCTAACATGCTCGACATAAATTCTAAGACACAAAACAGATTACAAAATAACACTTTAAAGATGTAAACCGAAATACCCAAAACAATAAACCAAATATTTAACAAGAATGAAAATAGGATGGATCATGTTACACTTTTGCTCGGAAATTTTTCCTATACAGTAGTGCAACTGGCCTTTTATAGAGATGGAGAGTCTCTAAAGGAATTTGTCTTATAGTGAACTCGGTAGAGGATTTTTGTGTATGGCTTGTGGAGGAGACGACTTCTTGGAATGGAGAGGAGTATTCTGGGAGAGTGTTAGCTATAGAATGAGTGATACTTTCGTTCTAGCCAAAGCTCCCTTAATATAGGCACCAAGCAAAGCCTAGTTTGACTCCTTCTAGGACTTTCACTACTCCACCCGGGTAATCTGACCATTCTCAATGAAAACAGGAATTTCTATAGTTCTAGGACTCTAAACGTTGTGGTTCTTTTTGCGTTGGAAACTAGATTTCTAGATCTTTCCAACCATATAGTAATCGCATCTAGATTTATCTGGATGTATTCACAGTGGTCTTTCGAAGTGGGCTGATGTACAAAGGCCGATTTCTGATAATTAATTTGAATCCATCTTCTTTCTTTGGGCTTCTTTGGACATGCTCTTGGTCTTTGACAAATCTTTATTAATCTTGGTCTATTCTTGAATAATTTGGACTCACATTCAGTAATAGGGTGGACATTTTCAATATATAAGCAAACCCGTGACAAATCCTTCTTCTATCATAATTAGGAAAGGTTTTCTTTATCAATTAGGAAAGATTCGGACACTTCCTCTTCCCTTTAGGAAATATTTTATACATGTATTCCGAATTCACTTTCCTATTCTCCCAAGGACTTCTACTCAAACAAGGATTCCTAGTCAAAATAGGATTCTTCATTTTTCTGCGCTTTCGCTCCATTTTAACCTCCTTAATTCATCTCCTTTATTTATGACCTGAAAATAACAAAGTTAGAATAGAGAATACTAAGGTCAAAACAAAGCTAAATGCAAAGAGAAAGACGTTAAGAATCAAGCATAAATTGCGTAGATCAAAATTCTTACAATCTCGAAATTAAATACTCTACAACTCTCGTGAAGAAAGTCAAGTCAAATTCTCGCCCGGTGAAAAAGTCGTTAACAACCCTAATAACACGTCTAATCCACGATAATACGTAACGTGGTTCGATAATTGCGTGTTCGGTACGGGTTGTAACAAGTAGTTATTGTAGATCTCTCAAACCCTTCAATCTAGTTCTTATATCTCTATCACTCTTAGCTCTTCTTTTCTATCTCACTTGCTTTCTTGTTTTCCTTGCTTTAGAAAAACCCCCAGCAGCCCTATATATAGATATAAAAGCAGCCAATACATCATATGAAATGAAATTCTAATCCTAGTAGACTTAACCCTAAGTCTATACACAAATCCTAACGAAACAAGGATAAACTAATGAAAGGACCCAACCCCGATTTAGCTACCTAAACCGGAATCGAACCCCTTCGAAAACACGAACCAACAAAAATTTTCCGAAATTTGGGCAGAGTTTCGTTACTAGCGTGGAATTACCTTAACCTGCACGCGGAAAACACACTTCGTCCTATGCCACAAAAAGCAAACCGTGGGCACCAATCCCATCCGGATTTCTCAATATCTCAACAGTAAAGTAAACAATACATATAATAGTACTTTACTGAAATCCGGGTTTAAAATCGTATAACATATTCATCAGAGAACTCAGAGCGACCTCTAATACATAACCATATAAGTATACCACAGTAGGTAGAACAATAAACCTACTGGAAGAAATAAGACCGCTCGAGTACTATGCCTCCGACCACGACGTGCGACTCCAGAGTCTGAACTGCAAACTGGGCACGGAAACCGAAAAGCCCAGGGGAAAGACAATAAACACGTTAGAGTGAGTGGACGAAAATAAATGTCTTTCACCAGTTTATATATATGTTTAAAACAACATATGCGAGTCCAGGTAAATAAAACAACATAGTACACGAGGTAAAACTCACACTCCTCCAGTGTACTGAGCATGCTAGTAAAAATCTCACAGTCAGAACCACGGGGTCCCTAGCCCACACGTGATCCTAGCTGTAGAAGCACAGTCGGAACCACGGGGTCCCTAGCCCACACGTGATCCAGAACCACGGGGTCCCTAGCCCACACGTGATCCTAGCTGGTAACATCCTCGGGGATCAGCCGGGATGCAGTGTATCGATACAACCTCATAAACTACGACTGTACACTGTGAAAACCAAATCATAAACAGCTCGAAGCAAATGCATGAAACATTATATCAGTGTATGTATACTCGTATACGCATATTCGTATATGTATAATCGTAAAGCACATGCTCGTAAAACCACAATCAAGCTGCATGCTCAAGTTCGTAAATCATAAATAAAAGACTCGCAATCATTTCTGTGAAAAGAAGTTGTCCACTCACAGTCTGGCGTAACGCGTATCGCGTTAACCCGTGATCAGGCGGAAAGTCCCTCGCCAAACAAACAATTACGAACACCTGAATAATCACAATACCCAATTCTCACAAACATAATCCGACAATTCGAAACAAATCACGAGAAACCACCGTTCTCGGAAATACACAATTCGAATACGACGAATCGTCGAAAAACCATATATACCACCTCAATACCTCGCTTTACGTTTGGACGCTCAATTCGAAAAACGAACCTCCCCACTGCGATCGGGGCGCGATTTCGAGTCAAACGACATGCAACTTGCCGAAAGTCCAAAAAGTCAACCCTTCAAACCAACACATATTAAATCGACTAATTATTCAACAAACAAAAATATTCGCAACTTAAACTCCGTAACTCAAAATCATGCTCCGGAAGTTCCCACAAACTCGAAATTAAATTCTGAACAACTTCCGTGAAGAAGCCGAAACCAAATTCTCGTCCGGTAATTTAGTCGTTAAGTAGCCCACCATTTAAATCTGAACTTCAAATATTCATAACTAATTCCTCGGTCGTCCAAATAATGATCCGGAACCGCCCACGAACTTGAAATCACACGTACAACGACTCTCGAGAAGAGACCCAGCTCCAATTCTCGGCCAATAATTAAGTCGTTAATAAGCTCGGCGATTCCAATAACCGTCGGACAACTGCGACTATGCAGTAACTCATCGATCAAGCTGATCATACTGCTGATTCTAGTCCGGGTCGTCACAACTAACTCTCCTAAGACTTATAGAAAAGCTAAGCTAACTTGTTAGACAAGGACTTGTATTCTGAATCCTTTCCTAGACTGAATCAACGAGCCAAAACACAACACATAGTGTCTTTAAAAAGTTTAAGGACTTTGCTGAAGATTTTAGTAGTGTCATATATGATTATGAGGATGAAGAAGACTTTGTAATTCCTTGGTAGAAGTTGCTTGAAAACTATAATCTCCAAGAGAATAAATGGTTCAGTTGGCTATATGAATTGAAGGAAAAATTGGCTGTAGTGTATGGGAGACAAACATTCTGTGCAGATATCACCACCACCCATCGTAGTGAAAACATGAATAATTCCATACATAAGTATGTGAGTTACAAAAATGATCTGTTGAGGTTCTTTCGTCACTTTCAAATATTGCTTGATTATCGTCGTTACAATGAATTAAGAGCAGACTTTAAAGAAATGCCTACCTCCCCTGCTTTAGATTTTCCAGTGAAGATATTCAGACATGCAACAAAAGTGTACACTCCAGCTGTTTTAAAATGGTTTCAAGTTCAACTATGCAAAGCTCATAATTGTGAAGTTATTTCCTGAGATTGGAACACTTAGCATATATGAAGTTACTGATCATGGAAAACGTTTCCACCATACAGTAACATTTGACTCGGGTTATACTACAATCTCATGCAGCTGTAAGAAATTTGAGTTTGGTGGAATCTTGTGTGCACATGCTTTGAAGGTTCTCTCTACAAATAGTATCAAGTGTATCCCTAGTCAATACATCTTAAAAAGATTGACACGGCATATTAAAGATAAGAGCAGTGTGGTATCTTCTTCAAATACTAACGACGATGACCCAAAATTAAAAAATAGTAAGCTATTATAGAGAATTGTCTCGATTGCATACTCAACTTGCAATAATTGGTGTAGAATCTGTTCAAGCTTATGAGATTGCTTCAGCATGACTTCATAAGCTATTAGTAGACATCAAGCTATGTTTCAAGAATAAGACCATTCAAGAACTAGCTCAGATTACTTCAAGGGACAGTCCACATGAGGTTACTTCTGATGATACTAGTGATCATAGGGTAAGAGAAATTAAGGTCAAAGAAAATTGTTCGCATAGAGGATTCTACTAGACCAAAAAATGCTTTGAAAAAGCTCACAGGAAATAGGAGAAATAACAAAGATGTAGATCATTCAACAGATCACACAGAACATGAATTGGATGATTCAAATGTAAACTCCTCACAAGTTTTTGCTGCACAAAATCAACTTGATGAGACAAACTAGATGAATGCACAAACACGTCCTGGAAAACGAGTCTCATATTGCACAAATGAGTGAAAAGGTATGTAACATTTTCCTAACTGTAGTATTAATTTTGCTATCCTTACTCTTGAATAATGGTTTCTTCTATCATTGTTTACGTATTAATTCATCTTAATTAATTTCTAGAATGCCAAAGTTTATGGCTATGCCATGAACATGTACACTGAAGACTTATTTTTTTGTCAATTTGGTCATCTGTTGTTTTTTAAATTGTATCTATTAGCAAAGTTTTCTCCTTTCCCTTTTTTGTATAAATATAGGCAACAAACTTATAATGAGCAAGATGTAGCACAATGGAAATAACTTCCTATTCATGTTTTATTTATTAAATGTGAACGCACGAAATTTTGTCCCACAGTGCTATGTCCATGGATCAGTACGTGAAGTTGCCTATATTACATGAAGCTGATCGATTTTCAGAGATATATAATTATTTTTTTATAGTTTCGTGAAATGGTTTATATGAATTTCATAGCATCATTGTTTTCTTTTGGTTGGCCAACCTCTTACTATCAACAACCTCTTTGTATCAAAAATGCAACCAGCAATCTACATGATTTGCCTCAACATATGTAGTTCATACCACCATTTCAATATGTCCAGGTACTTTTGAATAAGTCCCTCAATGTATGCATATGCATTACAAGCAACCTTGATCCATATAATTTTTTTTCTCTTTGTGTGTGTGTTTAAAAGGAGACAATGTTATAACAACCGATCATCTGTGACGACCCGGAACAGAATCAGTAGAGTAATCAGTTTAATTCACGAGTTAGTGCGTAATCACTGTTTTCCGATAATTGATTGATTTGTCAGTTTTAATCACGACTTAATTATCGGCCGAGAATTTGAGTTGAGTCTCTTCTCGAGAGTTGTTGTACATGTGATTTCGAGTTCGTGGGCGGTTCCGGATGATTATTTCGACGACCGAGGAATATAATATGAATATTTGAAGTTTCGGAATATCGTCGAGTTTATCCGTTCGTATCGAGTTTATCTGAATCGTAATGGTTATCCATTTGGGACCGTCGATCATCCCGAGACGCGAGTATAAATATCGGAAATAGTCGAAAATTGTCGAAAAACACTGTTTTGGGAAGTTTGACCGGCGTTGACCATATTGGACGCGTTGACCGGAGAAGAAAACTTCACCGCCGCTTGACTCGCCGGCGACCTTCATTTTCCGACCACCTTCGGCCGAGGTATTGGTATATTTTGATTCCTCTCTTGATTTTTAGTTGATTAGAACTTGGAATTGCTTGATTTAGTGATGAATTGAGGGAGAAATGTTGATTTGAAATTTTGGGGATTTTGGCCGGAATCGGCTTCGACGGGGGGAGGTGTTCCGGCGACTTTCCAAGGGGGGTTTGTATTGGAAATTGTTGGGTTTGAGGTAGGTTGGTAGACCCTTGAGGTTGGGAGGCCGGGATGGCCTCACGGTGACGGAATTGGATGGAGGAGCAATTTCCGGCCGGTTAGAGAGTTTGGAATTTCGAGCTGATTTTGAGCTACTTACCGTCCAATTTGGCCTTTGGTGTAGTTGAGAGATGTGTTAGGCTCGAGGAGGAGAAGCTATGGTGAGCTTGATCGTCGGAAAATCTCTCCGGTTGACAGCGCACCGCCAACGGCGGCAGCGGTCAACGGCGGAGCTCCGGCGACCCGTTGACTTTTTAGAATTTGATGATTTTAACGTCGTTTTACTCGTATTCGCGCCCCGATCGTCGCCTTGAGGTTTTCGAGTTGATTTGGGTACCGGATTTTCAGTCGAGGGTTTGAGTGGAGATTTCAGGAATTTCGTTAATTATTTTTGTATCAGTTATACGTTTCCGGGAACGGTTGGTTTCCGAGGTGTGGTACAGTATTGTGAGCTATGATTTTGAACAGTTATATTTTATTATTATTCAGGGGATCGAGATCGTGCTTCGAGCGAGGGATCTTCTGCCAGACCACTTGATTAGTGCGAGTGCGCGTTTTGCTCACCTGTGAGTGGACAATTCATTTTCACTGATTAATCGCGAGTCTTTAATACACGTTTTGCGAGCTTGAGCATGCATATGAGATTATGATTTATATGAGCATGTGTTATACGATTATGCCTATACAATTATACATTACGTATATGCATTTATATTATGCTTTATACACTTGCATAGAACTATTTATGATTTGGTTTACACAGAGTACAGTCATAGTATATGTTGTTGTATCGATACACTTGCATCCCGGCTGATCCCCGAGGATGTTTACAGGGGGAGGCTGTGACCCCTGACCCGAGGCCTTTACCGGGGGGGGGGGGGGGGGGGGGGGGGGGAGGGAGGGGGGGGGGGGCAGACCTCTGACCTGAGGCCTTTCTGGCAGACCTCATTTACCGTGATTCGGACTGTACTAGCGCGGACGTGTCCATGAGTGACCCCGCAGAGTTTTACGCTGCATGCTCCGTACGCGTGAGGAATTTGAGTCTCCTTCGTGTACTATATCATATTCATTTGTTTAGACTCGCATATGTTTTTATAACATATATTATTTGGCGAAATACATTTATTTTCGTCCACTCACTCTAACGGTTTTCATGTCTTTCCCCTAGGCTTTTCGGTTTCCGTGCCCAGTTTGAAGTTCAGATTATGGTGTCTCACGTCGCAGTCGGAGGGTAGTCATTTGAGCTACCTTTCTGTTCCAGTAGGTTACTTGGTTTGCCTACTGTTGTATATTTTGTATATATATACTAGAGGTCACTCTGATACGCTACTGATACATGTTTCTATGTGATTTTGCCCGGATTTTCTATGTATTACAGTTATGTTTACTGTTTATTGTTATTGATTTGATATTGAGAAATCCGGATGGGATTGGTGCCCACGGTTTGGCTTTTGAGGCATAGGATGAAGTGCATTTTCCGGGTGCAGGTTAATGGCAATTCTGCGTTAGTAGCATTACTCTGCCGAAAATTTTATGGTTTTTGTTGGTTCGTGTTTTCAGAAGGGGTTTGATTCCGGTTTAGGAAACTAAATCGGGATTGGGTCCTTTTAGCTTGGTATCAAAGCATTAGGTTGTTAGATTCTGTAGACTCTTGTAGTTATGACACTTAGGGTATTTGAGTTCGTACAGCATGTCTGGAGTGATGACCCGACTGGCCAGCTGTACTTATCAATGCTTCAGGTTTTGTGTATTCTCAAATATCTGAGGTCTTATGATTACGTTCCTTCTGCTTGTACCTAATGCTTGTCTTGTATCAGTAGGATGCCTCCTCGACGTGGTCCCCGGGTTGATCGGGAAGTGGATCCTGATGAGGATCGCTAGACGCATGACTTGCTGATGCGAGTGCTGTGTTTGGAAGAGCGTTTTGACAATGTGGTCAAAGCTCGTACTGCTGGTGTGACTGTCTTTTCGGGTTCAGCTGATCCAGAGATTTGTGAGGCATGGTTGGTTCAGGTTGAATGCGTATGTGAGCGTCTGCGTTTTACCCCTGAGCAGATAACAGTGGCAGCAGTTGGATTACTTGAGTTAGATGCATACTTCTAGTGGGTTATCACCGATATAGTTCCAGTTGATACTCCGTGGACTTTGTTCCAAGATATGTTTATGTGGAGATACTTCAATCAGGCTACCCAGCAGCGGAAGTATGAGGAGTTCACGAATTCGAGGCAGGGCAGTTTGTCTGTGCTTGAGTACCGGGACAGGTTTACCCGCCTATCTCGTTTTGCGCGTGACATGGTGGCTACTGAGGAAGCCAAGTGTCGTAGATTTGAGCTGGGTTTGAACTTGAACATCAATGGGACTCTGACTACGATGCCTCGGAACAACTTCGATGAGTTTGTCAGTGCAGCACTCCGAGGTGAGGATATCGAGAAGGAGAGGCAGATGAGATACCAGCCTAGACGATTTGAGGAGGGTGGACCGAGTCAGGGGCCTTCCAAGAGGCTGAGTTCTGATATTTTCGGATCTACTTCATCCTCGGGCAGTGGACCATATCGACCACCAGCTAGTGCACCGAGACAGAGACAGAGATGGAGGAGAGATCGACCGCAACGACCACAGGCTAGTGGGGGTTCAAGCGGTTCCAGTTATCCTCGGCGTACCGGTGGCACGTTTGTCGTACCAAGAGAGTATCCACTATGCAACTTCTGCAACAGGCATTATTATGTTCCTTGTCAGCGAGGCCCTGTCACTTATTTTCGTTGTGGCCAGATAGGTCATTATGCGAGAGAGTGTTTCCAGCTTGATGGTGCTGGTGGACAGGCGGCCCAGAGTTCCAGAGGAGAGCGAGATGCCACTTTGGGGACTTGACCAGTACAGTTTGCGGGCCAAGGCAGACAACAGGGACAGCCTCAGCGTGGACAACCAGTCGGGCAGGCCAGGGTTCATGCCATGACTTTGCGTGAGGGCAGAGCTTCGCTGGAGGTTGTTATCGGTACGTTGCATGTCTTTGGTATTCCAATACTTACATTGTTAGATCCAGGTGCTACGCATTCATTCATATCATATAGACTATCATGTTTAGCTACTATACCTGCGTCTCCACTTCCGAGGTTGTGGAGAGTATTGTATCCGTCCGGTGAGGTTGTCAGTATTGGCTGGGTTTACAGAGATTGTGAGATTTTTGTTGGAGGCCATGGTCTAACCGCAGATTTGTTGTTGTTGGATATCGTCAATTTTGATCTGATCTTGGGTATCGACTTCTTGGAGACACATTGGGCTATGTTCGATTGTCACAAGAAGGAGGTTGCATTTCGATGACCAGACCTCCCCGAGATATTGTTTCGCGGCGAGAAGAACACTTCATTGCCATGTATGATTTCCGCGATAAAGGCTGACCGGATGATGAAGAAGGGCTGTGTTGCTTATTTAGCTCATGTTGTGGACACTACGGCTGCTGTGCCGAATGTCGGTGATATCAAGGTTGTCTCCGAGTTTTCAGATGTTTTTCCGGAGGAGTTACCGGATATACCTCCAGTTCGGGAGATTGATTTCACCATTGAGCTGTTGTGGGGCACTGGACCTATATCACAGGCACCGTATCGTATGGCACCAGCGAAGCTTAAAGAGCTGCAGATTCAACTCCAGGAGTTGCTGGAGAAAGGTTTCATACGACCAAGTGTTTCGTCGTGGGGTGCCCCGGTTTTGTTTGTGCGGAAGAATGATGGATCCATGCGGTTGTGCATCGATTACCGGAAGCTGAATCAGGTCACTGTAAAGAACAAGTATCCGTTGGCGCGGATTAACGATTTGTTTGATCAGCTCAAGGGAGCTTCGGTCTTTTCGAAGATTGATCTCAGGTTCGGATATCATCAGTTGAGGATCCGAGAGTCTGATGTGGCCAGGACAGCTTTCAGATCACAGTATGGGCACTACGAGTTTTTGGTTATACCGTTTGGGTTGACCAATGCCCCCGCAGCTTTTATGGACTTGATGAACTGGGTGTTCAGACAGTTTCTGGACAAGTTCGTGATCGTGTTTATCGATGACATCCTGATCTATTCCAGGAGTGTGGGCTAGCACAAGAAGCATTTGCGAGCAGTGTTGCAGACTTTGCGGGACAATCAGTTGTATGCAAAATTCAGCAAGTGCGAGTTTTGGCTGGACCGCGTGAAGTTTCTGGGGCACGTGTTATTGGCTGAGGGAGTCAGCGTTGATCCTGACAAGATCGAGGCCGTGTTGAATTGGAGTAAACCTACCACCGTACCGAAGATCTGGAGTTTCTTGGGTTTGGCAGGCTACTATCGACGATTTGTACAGGATATTTCTCGGATTGCTACTCCACTGACCAGATTGACGAAGAAAGGCGTCAAGTTTAAGTGGTCTGATGCGTGTGAGGAGAGTTATTTGCTCCTGAAGGAAAAGTTGACTACTGCACCGATTCTGACTTTACCAAACGACAGCGGTGAGTTCGTGGTTTATAGTGATGCGTCGAAGTTGGGACTTGGTTGTGTGCTGATGCAGCATGGCAGGGTTGTAGTCTACGGTTTCAGGCAGCTGAAACCACATGAAGTCAACTATCCGACCCATAATTTAGAGTTAGCCGCTATTGTGTTAGCGTTGAAAAGTTGGAGACACTACTTGTATGGAGCCCAGTGTAAGATTTACACCGATCACAAGAGTCTCACCTACTTGCGGACGCAGCCAGACTTGAACATGAGGCAGCGCAGGTGGATGGAGTTAATCAACGACTATGATTGCACTTTCGAGTACCATCCAGGGAAGGCCAATGTTGTTGCCGATGCACTCAGTTGGAAATCTGGAGCTTCGTTGTTTCACGTGTGTGTGGCCAGAGTATCTATGTTAGCCGAGCTTCGGGCTACGGGTGCCAAGTTCGAGTGGGATGACGAGGGAGCTTTGTTGGCCAGTTTTTAGATTCGACCCATGTTGGTTGATCAAGTTCGAGAAGCTCAGGATTCAGATTCCTACCTGTTGGACAAGAAGACCATGATACGGAATGGTGTGCCAACAGAGTTTCGATTGAGTGATGACGGTACGTTGCTTTTTAGAGGCAGATTGTGAGTGATGACGAGAGTCTGAAGAAGGAAATTCTGGACGAGGCTCATTGTTCAGCGTATGCGATGCATCCCTGTGGTACGAAAATGTTTCGTACACTTCGAGCGTATTACTAGTGGCACAACATGAAGCGGGAGATTGCCGCATATGTGAGCCGATGTTTGATCTGTCAGCAGGTTAAAGCGGAGAGGCAAAAGCCTGCGGGAAAGTTACAGCCACTGGAGATTCCGGTTTAGAAGTGGGAGCACATTACCATGGATTTCATTTATCAGTTGCCGCGTACTTCAGCGGGTAATACTGGTATTTGGGTTATCATGGATCGACTGACGAAATCCGCTCATTTTCTCGCACTTCCGGGGAAGATATCTGTAGGAAGATTGGCCAAGCTGTATTTGTCAGAGATTGTTCGTCTGCACGGTGTGCCTGTATCTATTGTTTCTGACCGAGACAGTCAGTTTACTTTTGAGTTTTGGCAGGCATATGACGACCCGGAACAGAATCAGTAGTGTAATCGACTTAATCCACGAGCTTGCTCGTATTCGAAGTTTTTCATAAATTGATTGAATTGCCGGCTTTGATCACGACTTAATTATTGGCTGAGAATTTGAGTTGAGTCTCTTCTCGAGAGTTGTTGTACGCGTGATTTTGAGTTCGTGGGCGGTTCCGGATTATTATTTCAACGACAGAGGAATATAATATGAATATTTGAAATTTTGGAATTTCGTATAGTTTATCCGTTTGTATTCGAGTCTATCTGAATCGTGATTGTGATCCGTTTTGGACCGTTGATCGACCCGAATCGAAATTGGAATGGTTATCGACTTGATTTGCGAGTTTCGCGATTAGTCGTGATTTCGACGTAATTGATTAACATGGCGGCTTCCTTAACGACTAAATTATCGGGCAAGAATTTGATTTGGGATTCTTCACGGAAGTTGTAGAGAATTTAATTTCAAGCTCGTGGGAACTTCCGGAGGATTATTCCGAGTTACGAGAAATAAGTTGTGAATATTTTAGACCATTTATCATTTTATCAGATAAGCTTATATTGAATTGAGCCGTTGACTTTTTATCGGATTTGTCAAAGTTGGTTGACTTCAAGTGGAAATTGAAGAATTTGTCGAAATAAGTTCGTAGACGCGAGAATCGTTGAAAACGGAGTTACGATGCAAAAGTTACGTTCGATCAAAGTTTGTCGTAAAATAAATACGGAAGTTACCAAAAATGGAAAGTATAAATAGTGGGTTTCCTTTTTGGGTAAGTCAAAATTAGGTGTTGACCGAGTTAACTCGGGTTGACCAGCCATTATTCTCTATTCCAGGCCGAATTTTGTTTGCCTTCGTTGAGCTCGATTCCGGCCTCCATTGGCCGTGGTGTCTTCATGAAAGTTGTTAGGCTTGAGCTCCTCTTTCTTTTGATAGGTCATTCGTTCAATTTGGTTGCCGGATGAAGAAGTTATGACGTTTTAAAATTTGTGATTTTCCGGCGAATTCAGCGGTGGTCGGAGGTGATTTTTCCGGCCGATTTGGTGGCTCCTCTTTGAGAGGTTTTGTTAGCCATGAGCAAAGGAAGATATTGCAAGTGGTTTGGGTGGTTGCCGTGGCCGGAGGAGAGAGATCGACCGATTTGAAATTTCGGTAAGGGTTTGGAACTTTGAGTTGAATTTTGGAGGTTTTCCGATCAAAATTGGCCTTAACTTTGAACTAAAAAGTTGTTAGAAATGTCGAGATCTTCAAAACCATGTATAGCATGAATTTTTCTGGGCAGGTCTGAATTTCCGGCGGCCGGCGGCAACGGCGACGTATTTTTCAACGAGTTATATGTCGTTTCGCTTGGAATCGCGCTCCGATCACAGTGGTGAGGTTTGTTTTTCGAATTGAGCATCGGAAATTATAGCGAGGTTTTCGGTAATTTCGTTAATTTTTTTTGTATCAGTTATACGTTTTCGGGAACTGTTGGTTTCCGAGGTGTGGTACAGTGTTGTGAGCTATGACTTTGATCAGTTATATTTTATGATTATTTAGGGGATCGAGATCGTGCTTCGGGCGAGGGATCTTCCGCCGGACCACATGATTAGAGCGAGTATGCGTTTTGCTCACCAGTGAGTGGACAATTCATTTTCACTGATTAATCGCGAGTCTTTAATACACGTTTTACGAGCTTGAGCATGCATATGAGATTATGATTTATATGAGCATGTGTTATATGATTATGCCTATACAATTATATATTACGTATATGCATTTATATTATGCTTTATACACTTGCATAGAACTATTTATGATTTGGTTTACACAGAGTACAGTCACAGTATATGTTGTTGTATCGATACACTTGCATCCCGGTGAAAGGACCCAACCCCGATTCAGTTACCAAAATCGGAATCGAACTCCTTCTGAAAATACGAAGCAACAAAAAATTTTCAAAATTTCGGCAGAGTTTCGTTACTAACGTGGAATTGCCATAACCTGCACCCAGAAAATAACACTTCATCCTATGCCACAAAAGCCAAACCGTGGGCACCAATCCCATCCGGATTTCTCAACATCAATATATAAATCATAAACAGTAAACAGTATAGTAGTATATATATATCCGAGAAAATCCGTATAAACAAGTATCAGAATGTATCTGAGCGACCTCTAAAGTTAAATATATACACTATACACATCAGTAGGCGAAACAAGAACCTAGTGGAAAGCACAGGTAATTCTGATCACTAGCCTCCAAACCGCGACGCGAAAACACCAAAATTTGCATGCTCAAGTTCAAGTTCATAAATCATATAAAAGACTCGCAAGTTTTCTGTGAAGAGAAATTGTCCACTCACAGGTGAGCAAAACGCGCACTCGCGCTAATCTCGAGGACCGGCGGAAGATCCCTCAACAGAAGCACGGTCACAATCCCGATCTCGATCTCCTGAATATTCACAAAAACATAACTGATCAAAATCATAGTTCTCAACCCTGTACTGAATCACGGAAACCAACCGTTCCCGGAAATATGCAATGCGATACAAAATGAATAACGAAAATTCCGAAATCCCAACTTGAAACCTCGACTGAAAATCGGCTAACCAAATCAACCTGAAAACCTCTGGACGATAATCAGAGCGTGATTACGAGAAAAATGACATTAATTTCATCAAAATCTGAAAAAGTCAACTTCTCCACCGTTGACCACCGTTGACCGCCGCCGCCGGCGGCGGCGCACCGTCAACGGCGAGATTCACCGGCGGAGAACTTCCAGATCACAAGGTCTCGACATTTTGAACCACTTTCATAACTGACACACAAGCCAATTCCAACTCTAACATCATCAATTACCTCAAAAATCAAATCGGAATTTCAAATCGGATACCTAATCGGAGCACCCCAAAAACACAATCTCAGACCAAATTAATTACACCATGAGACTCAGAGGGGCAAGGGGAGACTAACCCCCCTAATCACCACCTCCAAACCTCGCCGGAAAACGGCCAACCATTAACGGCGACATCATCGAATCGGACCCAATTCGGGTTCAATCAAAACGGCATCAATTCCTCTCAATCCAAATACCATCACACTCGAAATTACAACGGGAAGCTAGCTATACCTGTCTCGTGGCCGGAGGTGGCCTGAAAGTTGATCGTCGAACGGCAAGACCAAAATGGAAACTTCTGCACTTCGGGTCAACGGTCATATTTCCATTTTAGGAAAGTCAACGTCTGGTCAATGTAAAACAGTGTTTTTACGACTATTCTCGACTATTCCGATATTTATACTCGCCCTCGGGTCGATCGACGGTCCAAAACGAATATACGAAATGATTCGGATAAGCTCGAAACAATCGGATAAACTCGTCGGAAACCGAAACTTCGAATAATCATAAAATATTCCTCGGTTATCGGAAAAATCTTCCGGAACCGCCCACGAGTTCGAAATCATGTACTCTACAATTTCCGTGAAGACACTCAACTCAAATTCTCAACCGAAAATAAAGTCGTGAATCGAATCGGCAAAACACTTATACGACATAAAACTGCGACTAAACTCAATCTCGAGAATCATGCCGAATACACAACAGATTCTGGTTCGGGTCGTCACACCCGGCTGATCCCCGAGGATGTTTACCGGGGGAGGTTGTGACCCCTGACCCGAGGCCTTTACCAGGGGGGGCAGACCTCTGACCTGAGGCCTTTCTGGCTAGAATCACTTGTGGGTCTGGGATCCCGTGATTGATACGCGCAAAACATGCATTCACGTTAACTTAAAAACACAGATTACGCGCATTGCAATTTAAACCCTTCTTTTGTCATTTGTAATATTGGCGAGTAGGGATCGTTCTTTATCCGGGGAATTAAGGGCGCATGCATGGTTTCGTTAATAAGCGGAAATATAAATGTTGGGGGGATTGGAAGTTGATTGTTTAATCTACGAAATTAAAGTACAAAAACATGCAAACACAACTAAAACTCTTAGGCATCTAACATGTTTTACTCATAGACAAGTTTCAACAATCAAGAAACTTAAAGTCTAATTATGCTTGCTAAAAATAAGAAGTTACACTACTAATTACATGTGATCATCTCATCTTATTAGCCTACCCTTTTCATGCATCAAACCTTTTTGTAAGTTACGAAATTCATAACTTCTAACTAAATACACATGCTTAATAATTGAGTAGGAATGCAACTTAGCGTATAAACATCCTAAACAACATACGATCATCGAAACATGCGAAAGAGAGGGACTTAGCGTATTTTCTAACACATGCTTACGAAGCTTTAAGATTGTATCGAACATGCATAAAAGGCTAGAAATCATAAACACATGCAACTTATGAATCGGTTTAAACACATAAAACACAAATCTAAACTTGTTCTTCATTTGATACATAAATGTATTCCAATACATCAAAAGGTTCAAATACAAAGCAAAAGAAATGAAAGTGAAGATCATGGTTACACTTTTTGTCTTGAATGCTTGATGATCTACGGTGGAGATGGATTTCCTTCACAAGGGACTTAGCGTATTGTGTTGGATGGAGGAGGATTGCTTCGGCTTGGATGGAGGAGATGTGCTTCGGCTTTGCTTGAGAAACCTTGAAGTGTTTATGGTGGAAGAGTATTTGTGTAGAGCTTTGGCTAGTAATTTAAGTGATGGATCTGTTTTATGGCTGCCTCCTCTCTTATATAGGCAAGGGATGTTGCCTTCTCTCTTCCACCTTGCCTCCCTCCATTTAATGCAAGCCTTAGTCACCTAGGCAAGTCACCATTTGTGATCATCATTTATGAACCCTAAGCAAGAGTCACCATGCAAGTCACCATTTATAAACCCTAAGCAAGAGTCACCATGGCAAGTCACATGGCAAGTCATCATTTGTGATGATCACAAAGCTTAGTCACTAAAATGAGTCACAAAGCTTGATATTGTTGACTTTTCCTCTTCCCCAAAGTGAATCCTAGCAGAATTGAATGGTCATGGGCTTGATAATGGGCCGAAACAAGAGTTGAGAAATCGGCCCATAATTTGCTTTTTGGTCCGGCCCATTTTTGGAGGTCCAAAATCGCAAAAATCGCAAAATCGCCGAAATTCCTCCGAATTGCGTCGTTATTAATCTCCACCGTAAAGATCTTCAAAATAACAATTTAAATAAGGAAAACGTAAAAACTAAGATAATAACATAGCTAAACGAAAAGGGAAATGCGTTAAGAAACGGGCATAAAATGCGTATATCAAATTCCCCCACACTTAGACTTTGCTAGTCCCTTAGCAAACACTAAGTTAAACTAAGACTCCCTAAGAATTTAAAACAAAGGAAAGAACATAACTAAGCCCTTAGCTAAAATTTGTCTCAGAATTTGCATAAGTATATGGCGATGGCTCACATGAATTTCAACGTGTATGCTCAACGAATTCAAGAGATAATTGCGATATAATTTATGTAATGAACAAGTAAGACATAGAGAAAACAATGGTTATGTTATAGCTGTGCATGCTTTGAATAAAGGTTTAATCAACTCACAAGGATGCACTCATCATATTTTTCACTCATGATAAGGGTTTACTTAAGGTGTATATGAATTGAAATAAAAACCACATGAATGAAGTTAATTACTTGCACAAATGAACCAAAACCATAAGCTTACTCATGCAACTTACTCTACTAATTGAAAGCTACTCATTTTAAGGATCATAAAGGACTTTTAGTGAGGTTGCAATGGGGTTAAGGCTAAGGCATTCGATTTTTAGATATGTGGTGATAAAAACGTTCCAACGACTTAGTCTAGCACCAAATTCGTCCTCCATTTCCACTCGAAAGTTACCATGTATACTTCAATCTAAGCTACCCTTTGAGCTTTTCGGACAGGACAAAGGCCATGTTTTGTTCTATTTTTGGGCCTTCAATTTGTCGTAATCTCCAAATCCGCAAAATAAGGGGGACGTTAATCCAATTGGTTTCTACTTTAGAAAACAACATATTGCCATGAGAGATAATAATTTTTTTTTCTTTTCATTCTCTCAAATATAATTTTTTCTTTTCTTTTTGGCAATCTCATACTTTTTAAGCTATTTGGACAAGTCTTTCCCCTTACTCACATTAACTCTTTTAATCTTTCCTACCAACCATAATCTTATGTGCTAGTTTCGAAAAATTCTCACCAAGTTTCCGGAACAAGGGTAAGGATATTCTATACTAGGGTAAGTTGTGACGACCCGAACCAGAATCAGAGGTGTGTTTAGCACGATTCTCGAGATTTGAGATTAGTCGCAGTTTTACGATAATGTGTGATTTGCCGATTCGATTTGCGACAATATTTTCGGTCGAGAATTTGGGTTGAGTGTCTTCACGGAAATCGTAGAGTACGTGATTTCGAGTTCGTGGGTGGTTTCGGAAGATTTTTCCGATAGCCGAGGAATATTTTATGATTATTTGAAGTTTCGGGTTTCGACGAGTTTATCCGTTTGTTTCGAGCTTATCCGAATCATTTCGTATTTTCATTTTGGACCGTCGATGGACCCGAGGGACGAGTATAAATATCGAAAAGTCGGAAAATAGTCGTGAATAGTCGTAAAAGTTTAGTTTTGCGTTGACTAGCCTTGGACTTTCCTGTTTTGGTAAGTTGACCACGTTGACTTTGGGGGGGAGAGTTTCCCGATTCGGTTGCCGTCCGACCACCGTTCTCCGGCCACCGTTGGTTGATTGAAAGGTACTATGAGCTTTCTCTCTTGATTTCAAGTGTGATGGTATGTTAATTTGTGAGAATTGATAAGGTTTTTGGGGTACCCGAATTGCACCGATCGGGTTGATTTTGCCGGTGACGGGGAGCTTAGCTCCGGCGAGTTTGGGTGGCGGTGGTTAGGGGGGTTAGACTCCCCTTGCCTTCGTGTGTCTTCCCATGTGTTTGTTATAGCTTGAGGTTGAGTTTTGGAGGTCACCGATTTGGGTCACCGGAAAGAATGGAGTCCGAGCTGTTTTGGTTAAATTGGTTAGGTTGCGTTTGGAATTGGACCTTGGGATAGAAGAAGAAGTTGCTCGCCTTGCCGAGACCATGAGAACTGGAGAAGATGGCCGTGAAATTCCTCCGTTGACGGCGCGCCGCCGCCGGCGGCGGCGGTCAACGGCGGTCAACGGCCGGAAAAAAGTCAAATTTTCAGATTTCGATGTAATTAGTGTCATTTTTCTCGTAATCGCGCCCTGATTATCGTACGGAGGTTTTCGGGTTGATTTGGTTAGCCGATTTTCAGTTGAGATTTTGAGTGGGGATTTCGGGATTTCTGTAATTCATTTTGCACCGCATTTTGTATTTTCGGGAACGGTTGGTTTCCGTGCATCCGTACAGTGTTGTGGATTACGATTTTGATCAGTTATGTGTGTATGTATTCAGGAGATCGAGATCGAGATTTGGATCGTGATCGTGCTTCGGGCGAGGGGACTTCCGCCGGACCACGAGTTTAGCGCGAGTTCGCGCTAGCTGATCTGTGAGTGGATAAGTTTCTATTTTCACTGTTGTTTTGCGAGTTCGTGGAATTTATGATTTCTGTAATTATTATATATACGATGTTTGATATATATGTTATTTTCGGAGGTATTGTTATGTGTTATTGTGATTGGCGTTTATTGCATCGATGCTACCAGAGTTGAGAGATTCCTCTGGCCCAGAGTTGAGAGATTCCTCTGAAGCAGGGTTGAGAGATTCCCCTGAGTGCCGCCGGGGTTGAGAGATTCCCCTGGCCTATCACAGTCGGGTTTGAGTGATTCACCCGACGTCGGGCTTGAGAGATCTGCCCGACTACCTCCTTATATAAATGTGTTGTGTTCCGAACTCGCATTGTTTATATTGGTTGTATATATTTATATAACTGGTGAAAGGCATGTGTATATTTTCGTCCACTCACTCTAACGTTTTTATTTGCCTTTCCCCTGGGCTTTTCGGTTTCCGTGCCCAGTTTGCAGTTCAGGTTTGGTGTTTCACGTCACGGTTTGGAGGCTAGTGATCAGAGTCACCTGTGTTCTCCAGTAGGTTCTTGTTTCGCCTACTGATGTACATGTTGTATATATTTTATATTAGAGGTCGCTCTGATACGTTCTGATACTTGTTATTACGGATTTTCTCGGATATACATATATATAGTACAGTATGTTTACTGTTTGATGATTATATTGATGTTGAGAAATCCGGATGGGATTGGTGCCCACGGTTTGCTTTTTGTGGCATAGGATGGAGTGTGTTTTATGCGTGCAGGTTAAGGTAATTCCACGCTAGTAACGAAACTCTGCCCAAATTTTGAAAAGTTTTTGTTGGTTCGTGTTTTCGAAGGGGTTCGATTCCGGTTTAGGTGGCTAAATCGGGGTTGGGTCCTTTCAGCTTGGTATCAGAGCATTAGGTTGTCAGATTCTGTAGACTCTTGTAGTTGTGACGCTTAGGGTATTTGAGTTGATACAGCATGACTGGAGTGATGACCCGACTGGCCAGCGGTACTCATCAATACTACGGGTGTTGTGTGTCCTCAAATATCTGCGGTTTCATGATTACGTTCTTTCTGCTTGTGCCTAATGCTTGTCTTGTATCAGTAGGATGCCTCCTCGACGTGGTCCCCGTGTTGATCAGGATGATGATCCTGATGAGGATCGCCGAACGCGCGACTTGCTTATGCGAGTGCTGCGTTTGGAAGAGCGTTTTGACCCTGTGGTCAAGGCTCGCACTGCGGGTGCTACTGTGTTTTCGGGTTCAGTTGATCCAGAGATATGCGAGGCATGGTTGGTTCAGATTGAGCGTGTTTGTGAGCGTCTGCAGTTTACACCTGAGCAGATGACAGTAGCCGCAGTTGGTTTACTTGAGGGTGATGCATACTTTTGGTGGGTCAGTACTGACAGAGTTCCTGTGGATACTCCGTGGACATTGTTTCGTGATTTGTTTATGCGGAGGTATTTTAATCAGGCTACCCAGCAGCGCAAGTACGAGGAGTTTACGAACTTGAGGCAGGGCAGTTTGTCTGTACTTGAGTATCGGGATCGGTTTACCCGTTTGTCTCGTTTTGCGCGGGATATGGTGGCTACTGAGGAAGCCAAGTGTCGTAGATTTGAGCTGGGGTTGAATCTGAGCATCAAGGCGACGCTGACTACAATGCCTCGGAACAACTTCGATGAGTTTGTTAGTGCTGCACTCCGAGGCGAGGATATTGAGCGCGAGAGACAGCAGAGGTACCAGCCGAGACGATTTGAGGAGGGTGGACCGAGTCAGGGGCCTTCAAAGAGGCAGAGTTCTGATACTTCCGGTTCAGCTTCATCTTCAGGTGGTGGGTCATATCGACCACCAGCTAGTGTACCTAGACGGAGACCGGGATGGAGGAGAGATCGACCGCAGCGACCACAGGCTGGTGGGAGTTCCAGCGGTTCTAGTTTTCCGCGGCGTACCAGTGGCACTTTTGCTGTACCGAGAGAGTACCCGTTGTGTAGTCTCTGTAGTCGACATCATGTGGGTCCATGTCAGAGAGATCCTGTCACATGTTTCCGCTGTGGCCAGGTGGGTCACTATGCGAGGGAATGTTATCGGTATGAGGTTACCGGAGGACAGGGGGCCCAGAGTTCCGGAGCTGAGCGAAGTGCCACTTCGGAAGCTCGACCAGCACAGACTGCAGGTCAGGGTAGACAGCAGGGACAGGCTCAGCGAGGACGACCAGCCGGACAGGCGAGAGTTCATGCTATGACTATGCGCGAGGGTAGAGTATCACCGGAGGTCGTTATCGGTACGTTACATGTTTTTGGTATTCCAGTAGTGGCATTGTTAGATCCAGGTGCCACACATTCATTCATATCATTTAGACTGTCATCATTGGCTACGGTACCTGCATCTCCACTTCCGGGGTTGTGGAGAGTGCTGTATCCGTCAGGTGAGGTGGTGAGCATTGGTTGGATAGTGTGAAGTTTTTGGGTCACGTGATTTCGGCCGAGGGAGTTAGTGTTGATCCTGACAAGATCGAGGCCGTGCTGAATTGGAGTCGACCCACTACTGTGCCAGAGATTCGGAGTTTCTTGGGATTAGCAGGCTACTACCGACGGTTTGTACAGGATTTCTCCCGGATAGCTACACCACTGACCAGATTGACGAAGAAGGGCGTCAAGTTTGAGTGGTCTGATGCGTGCGAGGAGAGTTATTTGCTCCTGAAGGAGAGATTGACTACCGCACCGGTTTTGACATTGCCAGACGACAGTGGTGAGTATGTTGTGTACAGTGACGCGTCGAAGTTGGGCCTTGGCTGTGTGTTGATGCAGCATGGTAGAGTTGTGGCGTACGGTTCTAGACAGCTGAAACCGCACGAGGTCAACTATCCGACGCATGATTTGGAGTTAGCCGCTATCGTGTTAGCGTTGAAGAGTTGGAGACATTATCTGTATGGTGCTCAGTGTAAGATTTTCACTGACCACAAGAGTCTCACTTACTTGCGGACACAGCCGGATCTAAACATGAGGCAGCGCCGATGGATGGAGTTGATCAACGATTACGAGTGCACTTTCGAGTACCATCCAGGGAAGGCCAATGTTGTGGCAGATGCACTTAGCCGGAAATCGGGAGCCTCATTGTTTCATATGTGTGTGGCCAGAGTATCGATGTTAGCCGAGTTACGGGCTACGGGTGTTGTGTTTGGTTATGATGATGATGGAGCCTTGTTGGCTAGTTTTCAGGTACGACCCGTATTGGTTGATCAGGTACGGGAGGCACAGGATTCAGATCCTTACTTGTTGAGCAAGAAGACCATGATTCAGAATGGTGTGCCTACAGAGTTCCGATTGAGCGACAACGGTACGTTGTTATTCAGAGGCAGATTATGTGTACCCAGAGACGAGGACTTAAAGAAGGAGATTCTGGACGAGGCCCACAGTTCAGCGTATGCGATGCATCCCGGAGGTACGAAGATGTTTCGTACACTTCGAGCTTACTATTGGTGGCGCAACATGAAGCGGGAGATTGCCGCATACGTGAGTCGGTGTTTGATTTGTCAGCAGGTGAAGGCGGAGAGGCAGAAACCTGCAGGGAAATTACAGCCACTCGAGATTCCGGTTTGGAAGTGGGAGCACATTACGATGGATTTCGTCTATCAGTTGCCGCGTACTTCGGCGGGCAACACTGGTATTTGGGTTATTGTTGACCGACTGACGAAATCCGCACACTTCCTTGCACTTCCAGGGAAGGTATCAGTGGGCAGATTGGCCAAGTTGTACCTATCAGAGATTGTTCGCTTGCATGGTGTGCCTGTGTCCATTGTTTCTGACCGTGATAGTCAGTTCACATCTGAGTTTTGGCGGGCGTTGCAGCGAGCTTTGGGTACGAAGTTGCGATTTAGTACAGCTTTTCATCCTCAGACTGACGGGCAGTCCGAGCGGACCATTCAGACTCTTGACGATATGCTGAGATCGTGTGTATTGCAGTTTCGTGGAAACTGGGATCAGCAGTTGCACTTGATCGAGTTCGCATACAACAACAGCTATCAGGCCAGTATTGAGATGGCACCGTACGAGGCTCTGTACGGGAAGCAGTGTCGCACTCCGTTGTGTTGGAGTGAGGTGGGCGAGCGTTGGCTTATTGGTCCGGATTTGGTGAAAACCACGATGGAGGACATACAGGTGATTCGGGATCGGTTGAAGATCGCCCAGGATCGGCAGAAGAGTTATGCGGATGTGCGGAGGAAGAGCTTGGAGTTCGAGGTCGGTGACTGGGTTTTCCTGAAACTGTCTCCGTGGAGGGGAGTAGTGCGTTTCGGGAAGCGTGGCAAGCTTCGGCCACGGTACATTGGTCCGTATGAGATTACGGAGAGAGTTGGAGCTGTTGCTTATCGACTTGAGCTACCGGCTGAGATGGCTCGCGTACATGATGTATTCCATGTTTCGATGTTGCGGAAGTACATCTCAGACCCTTCACATGTGATAGCCCCACAGCAGTTGCCGATCAGAGAGGATTTATCGTATGTTGAGGAGCCAGTGCAGATTCTCGATCGTCGTGAGCAGGAGTTGAGGCACCGCGTGATTCCGCTGGTGAAGGTCTTGTGGCAGAACCACTCGGTTGAGGAGGCCACCTGGGAGACCGAGCAGCGTATGCGGGAGCAGTATCCTCATCTATTCACATGACAGGTACGTAAATTTCGAGGTCGAAATTTCTTTAAGGGGGGTAGATTTGTGACGACCCGAACCAGAATCAGAGGTGTGTTTAGCACGATTCTCGAGATTTGAGATTAGTCGCAGTTTTACGATAATGTGTGATTTGCCGATTCGATTTGCGACAATATTTTCGGTCGAGAATTTGGGTTGAGTGTCTTCACGGAAATCGTAGAGTACGTGATTTCGAGTTCGTGGGTGGTTTCGGAAGATTTTTCCGATAGCCGAGGAATATTTTATGATTATTTGAAGTTTCGGGTTTCGACGAGTTTATCCGTTTGTTTCGAGCTTATCCGAATCATTTCGTATTTTCATTTTGGACCGTCGATGGACCCGAGGGACGAGTATAAATATCGAAAAGTCGGAAAATAGTCGTGAATAGTCGTAAAAGTTTTGTTTTGCGTTGACTAGCCTTGGACTTTCCTGTTTTGGTAAGTTGACCACGTTGACTTTGGGGGGGAGAGTTTCCCGATTCGGTTGCCGTCCGACCACCGTTCTCCGGCCACCGTTGGTTGATTGAAAGGTACTATGAGCTTTCTCTCTTGATTTCAAGTGTGATGGTATGTTAATTTGTGAGAATTGATAAGGTTTTTGGGGTACCCGAATTGCACCGATCGGGTTGATTTTGCCGGTGACGGGGAGCTTAGCTCCGGCGAGTTTGGGTGGCGGTGGTTAGGGGGGTTAGACTCCCCTTGCCTTCGTGTGTCTTCCCATGTGTTTGTTATAGCTTGAGGTTGAGTTTTGGAGGTCACCGATTTGGGTCACCGGAAAGAATGGAGTCCGAGCTGTTTTGGTTAAATTGGTTAGGTTGCGTTTGGAATTGGACCTTGGGATAGAAGAAGAAGTTGCTCGCCTTGCCGAGACCATGAGAACTGGAGAAGATGGCCGTGAAATTCCTCCTTTGACGGCGCGCCGCCGCCGGCGGCGGCGGTCAACGGCGGTCAACGGCCGGAAAAAAGTCAAATTTTCAGATTTCGATGTAATTAGTGTCATTTTTCTCGTAATCGCGCCCTGATTATCGTACGGAGGTTTTCGGGTTGATTTGGTTAGCCGATTTTCAGTTGAGATTTTGAGTGGGGATTTCGGGATTTCTGTAATTCATTTTGCACCGCATTTTGTATTTTCGGGAACGGTTGGTTTCCGTGCATCCGTACAGTGTTGTGGATTACGATTTTGATCAGTTATGTGTGTATGTATTCAGGAGATCGAGATCGAGATTTGGATCGTGATCGTGCTTCGGGCGAGGGGACTTCCGCCGGACCACGAGTTTAGCGCGAGTTCGCGCTAGCTGATCTGTGAGTGGATAAGTTTCTATTTTCACTGTTGTTTTGCGAGTTCGTGGAATTTATGATTTCTGTAATTATTATATATACGATGTTTGATATATATGTTATTTTCGGAGGTATTGTTATGTGTTATTGTGATTGGCGTTTATTGCATCGATGCTACCAGAGTTGAGAGATTCCTCTGGCCCAGAGTTGAGAGATTCCTCTGAAGCAGGGTTGAGAGATTCCCCTGAGTGCCGCCGGGGTTGAGAGATTCCCCTGGCCTATCACAGTCGGGTTTGAGTGATTCACCCGACGTCGGGCTTGAGAGATCTGCCCGACTACCTCCTTATATAAATGTGTTGTGTTCCGAACTCGCATTGTTTATATTGGTTGTATATATTTATATAACTGGTGAAAGGCATGTGTATATTTTCGTCCACTCACTCTAACGTTTTTATTTGCCTTTCCCCTGGGCTTTTCGGTTTCCGTGCCCAGTTTGCAGTTCAGGTTTGGTGTTTCACGTCACGGTTTGGAGGCTAGTGATCAGAGTCACCTGTGTTCTCCAGTAGGTTCTTGTTTCGCCTACTGATGTACATGTTGTATATATTTTATATTAGAGGTCGCTCTGATACGTTCTGATACTTGTTATTACGGATTTTCTCGGATATACATATATATAGTACAGTATGTTTACTGTTTGATGATTATATTGATGTTGAGAAATCCGGATGGGATTGGTGCCCACGGTTTGCTTTTTGTGGCATAGGATGGAGTGTGTTTTATGCGTGCAGGTTAAGGTAATTCCACGCTAGTAACGAAACTCTGCCCAAATTTTGAAAAGTTTTTGTTGGTTCGTGTTTTCGAAGGGGTTCGATTCCGGTTTAGGTGGCTAAATCGGGGTTGGGTCCTTTCATAAGTGTTTAGGTATATATGGTGATGAAAGAAAAGCTTAACGTGGGCTCAATTGGTTTATCTAGGGGTGTCGCAACTTGTGCGTACAACTGGGATACATGGATATATGGCAATGTGGTGGAAAATCCTAAATGCCTTTAATCATTTCCAAAATCAAAGTATGTATCAACTTAAAAGCTTTGCAAATTGACATGAGTAAGTTCTAGTATTCTCTAGTTCATTAAAATCTATGGCAAGCAATCAAATGAGGCATATATAAGCTAGTAGCTACGAAATGGATGTATATTCACTCGAATAAAGAACAGATAGCTCAAAAGCTCACATAGGGTTCATATGATTAAAAAACTTATTCAAGCATGCGATTTTCTGTACCATGTTTTGCAATTCATATCTACTACATGTTAAAAACATAAAGAATATCTCAATTAGCACAAGAATTTGATGCATGTGATTCATACGCCATATGTGTTCGTATTGGTCAAATTTCATCATCGACTAGTTAAGGGCGTCCTAAAGACTCTGAAAAACACTAATTTAGACACAATTAAATTGTAAACCCTTCCCCCACACTTAAACTCTACATTGCCCTCAATGTACTAAAGTAGAAGTATAGAATTAAAAATGGAGTATAGGATCTACGAAAATTTTAATTTTAATACGAAAAAAAAAGCCATTAAATTAATTAAAAGGGGAGAAGAAAACAAATCTGTTGTCTCCCTATTGGGTTGCCTCCCAATGAGCGCTCGTTTTACGTCGTTGGCTTTGGACGTGATGCATCATTTTGTTTTTGAAATGGCCGGTTCATGGAGTTGCATCTCCTCCATGGTGTGCTCCGCAAATGCCTCAAAATATGGCTTCAAGCGATGGCCATTTACTTTGAACTCACTGCCTTTGTCGATAGATCGAATGAGAACTGCTCCATGAGGTAGAACTTGAGAAACTATGAATGGACCCATCCATCGAGAGCGAAGCTTTCCCGGAAAGAGCTTAAGTCTTGAATTGAAAAGCAATACTTTCTGCCCAGGTTCAAAACTCTTCCCGCGAATCATCTGATCGTGGATCTTTTTCGTCTTCTCTTTGTAAATCCACGCATTGTCGAAAGCATCATTTCTGATTTCTTCTAGTTCACATAGTTGTAGCTTCCGATGCAAGCCTGCGGCATCTCGATCGATGTTGAATTTCTTCACGGCCCACCATGCCTTGTGCTCCAATTCAACCGGAAGATGGCACGCCTTCCCATAAATTAATCGGAAAGGTGACATACCAATGGGGGTCTTGTAGGCAGTCCTGTAAGCCCACAATGCATCGTCTAAGCATTGACTCCAATCTTTCCGGTTTGGGCGGACGGTTCGCTCCAAAATCTTCTTGATCTCACGGTTGGAAACTTCAGCCATTCCATTTGTTTGAGGGT